>CM062573.1:30358935-31083101 GCA_031468815.1 Morus bassanus
TCAGGACATTTCTTCAATGCCTGCATCAGAATCAGCAAGGACTTCCCAGCGCCTTGCTGTAGTTCAAATAATGTACCGTATTCTAGTCACAGGCAGTGTATTCCCTGCTCTCAACACCAGGAGACCAGCATATACTTTCCATATGAGTTTTCTGCAGCACCACATCAACCTAAACAATATTTTATTATGCTTTATGAAAGTTAAAAACTTCTCTTTCTTCTAACGCTCTGCAGGGGACACAGATTATTGTTGGCTCAAGGATAAAATTTGACCGTCCTGTCTTTTCTGCCAGAAACCAAATGCACTCACAAATTAAGTTGTGAAGGAAACTGGTTTCATTCAATGACAGCAAAGAGTGTGTTCAGTAGCCTGCCCATTTATAACCCTGCTTAGGCAGCAGGGGTAGGAGCCAGTGGCAGAGCAGGAGCCCACAGTGGTCTGCTGGGGGCCGTGCGGGGATGCTGCCCAGCACAGGGCTGCTGGTGGGCATGCTTTTTGGTACAGTGATGCTAAAACGGGTAACCCATAGTTTTGGAGAGTGGCAGGTGCACTGTGAGCTCGCTCTCTGGTACTGTTTTTAACTTTTGGGGTGGCAATGGACTGATCTTAGCATTGCACTCTAATATGTATTATCCTTGAGCAGCGTCAAAAACCACAACCGTGAACCACTCCCCGAGGTGAAAACTACACTGAAATTAGACCATTGCTTCAAACTCCACCACAGAGGTTCATCACCAGCTTTCCATTTCTTCATGTTAGTTGTATCACTGGCCAGCTGGTGTTTTTGCAGATTTTTTTACTTGACTGAATTCCTCAATGCACTTACAGGTGAGCAAAAAATAAGAGCTTCATGGGCATGATAGCATATCACTTAACTGGAAATGCAAATGCCTATAAGGGCTGATAATAAACATAAACTGATTGACAAATAATGTAGCTAAATACATTTTTAATTTGGACAAAGAGCATTGAAGTCCATAGGAGTTTTGCCTGTTCAACCATGTTGTATCATGAGATGATTAGTGGATGAAAAGATGTGAACCTGGGAGTTCACATATAATCTTGGTGAGAAGACTGCCTTTGGGTTTCAGATCGTTCTAGTGCTTGGGGGCTTGCAAGGATCACAGTATGTGCCCAGGCCTCGTGGCCTTGCTATTTTCAGCCCAAAAGCCTGCTCTGCTGTCTGCACGCAGCAAAGCAGGGAATTGCAGGTGGTCAGCTGGCTGCTGAATAACGTGGTGTGCGTCGGCCAGGTTTGGGCCATGAAGTCCAAATTACCTACTCAGAGTCCCAGCAGCTCACTGTATCCCAACAGCACATATCATTCAGCCTCATTTCAGAGTCTGAACTCTAGATAAAGCAATTGCCTATCCTTTCTTAAATATAAACATGGATGAGGAATTACAACTGACCATGGTTTTGTAACTCTGTGCACTTATGAACTGCACAGGGCTGGAGGGTGCATTGTGTGCCGGGCTGGTGGGAGGCTGAGGAGGAGGAGGCTGGTGGTGAAAAGGGGCCATGCACAGGCTGGCCCAGAGCATCCATCCTGCCAGCAGGTGTGCAGGAGGACACATAATCTGATTTTTTAGAGAAATAGGTTAATATTTTAATGATAGATGTCTGCTTTTGATGAGTTTTGAAATGAAGCGCTGATCTTGGCTCTGTGAAGGGAAGCGATTGACCCTAAAGTTTCTGCTTTTTTGTGAACAAAAAGGCTGTGGTTTTATTTTTCTTCGCATGATCTCTATAAGGGGTCATTTTAAGGATGCACAAAGCAGACTTACAGAAGACAGGAGCAGGGTTTTTTCTCCAGTAAAATATTCAGCCAGCGCTCTTTGTCTCTCCCTGAGAACATTGCAGGATCCAGGAGCATTAAGTGAGCCACAGATGCCAAACCAGGGGGGTGAAAAAAAGAAACAAACTATATTTTCTGCTCATCTGTGGAGTGAGGATAACACAGGCCCAGAAGCACACATTGTGAAGCAATTTCAGTCGTAGCTGAGTGCCTGTTTTCCCCTGGAGCACAGACTGTAAAAACCTTAAAAACCCTGGTTTCTATTTCCTTAATATTCTAGTTTTGAAGATGATATTGTGATGCGGAAAGGAAGAGGAATGTCCTTTTTAAAGCTCTGCTCTCTGTTTATAATTAGGAGATCTGGGCAGCTTGAAGTAGAACCATGCACTAGCTCTTCCTACCTATTTGTAATGCATCAATAAATATTTCATTTAGAGAGAATGAGATGTGAACACAATAGCTTATGTTTTAATCTGTTACACCCAATGTAAATCTGGAGTAACTCCAAAATTCAGAAGTCAGTGTTGTTAGTCTGGGTTTATCTCTCTGTAATTGAGATGGGAATCTGGCCCACTCTCTGCAACAGACTGCAAAGAGCTTTTTACCTTTAAATCTATCACATTTAAATTACATGGGGCCACAATGTGTCACCTACATCCTTGACTATTTTAATACAAAAATATAGTTTAAATCTCCCTGGATTTGCTGATCATCCTGGGATTTCTAAAGATACTGTTAGGCTGTAAGAGATAATGAATAGCAATGAAGAAAGAGGTCTATATTCAGTTTTTCTGTATTAGAATAAATAATTTGATTGTGGTATAGTTTGAGACTTAGCACTATGCAGCATGTTACTGGCAGCCACACCTATGGATCCACACCTTTGGGTTCACATAGCCCATGCTCCTGTGACATGAGGGCATTGCCTCCAATACCACTGCAGGTTTGCGGGAAGCACTTCCTTTGGACCCGAGTTTGTGAACTTACAGCCTGTGGCCAGAGTAATCCTGTTCCGTGTATTTTATTTTTTTATTGCACCTCGATTGCTTACTTTCTTTACTAAAGCATAAGGAAGGCTAACAACAAATAGTGGTGAAGACAAATTAGAGATATTTGGCTCTCGTAGTGGGTCGTCTCCCAGGTGAGTTAAGCAAGGGCAGGGTACAGAGGCTCCATCTGCAGAGGCCAGCGCTTCCGCTCCCCCATCTGCTGGGTGGACACTGGCCTCGGCTCACTGCACAACAGATGAAACACATACAAGCAGATTTTTCCTGACCAACCAAAATGAATTTGACTAACCAACAAATGGTTCACTCGGCTAACAGGGAGGGGGCAGACTGCAGATCTATAGGCTGGGTGACCATAGATAATTCATGGAACAACCCAGTGCCTTGCTTAACTCAGCTGTAAAATTGAGTAAAAATAGCGCATCGGTTACAATGAGGTGTTGCATCTTGCCCAGTAATGTTCTTTGGGCAGAACAGACCAACCCTCTAACAGAATGGACGTGAGCAGAAATGCTGCTATGGCACTGCGGGCCGCTCAGCTGACAATACAGGCTATTCTAAGCTATTATCCAAAGCAACAAACTCTTTTAAAAAAATCTGTTTTAAAAATCTGTTTCTTTTCCCCAAGAATATAGCTAGATATTTACTGTTGTGAGAGGGGATAAAATCCCGATCCCATCAAAGTCAAGTGGAAGTGCTTAGTGCAGCTCGGACTTCATTTGCAGAGCTATGGAGACACTATTTAAAGTTTTTCTTTTTCATAGCAGATGCCCATGTTCATAGAAATAACTGTCTTGCCATACCTGCTTCAGACTTGCAAGGAACCTCAGCGTGAGGTATGGTGGACAAAGCTGAGTGTACGTATATTTGCAGATTTGGGTTTTTTTTTTTTTTAAAAAGGCAGCAGTTTTTTAAGCAGAGAAATCTGTGAGGAGGGAGGAGACATGGATAAACTCATCACTTTCCTAATTGCTGTCATTAAAATTTCTATTGAGAATAAACATTTACCCAACTCCAGTAACAACAGTATTAAAAGAAATTATAAAAAGTGGGAAATGGGAAGGAAAGTTTGCTGAATGGATGGCTTATTTACTGAGGAGAAATCACAGCGCTGTTTCAGTGTCCATTCACCTTTTACTCTGGAGTTTGTACAGAAAAGTTAACTTGGCAACTAAATACTAGTTTGGAGCCCCTTTAGATTACTTTACAAAGCAAGAAGTGATTCAGTGGTGAAGGTAGTAAAAAAGGAAACTAATGCTTGTCATAGTAAATCTTTTTTTTTAAGTGTTAGAAGCAAGTAAGCCCTAGTGATCTTAAATAATTTGGATAAGTACACCTAGTACATTGGCTTCCTTGGGAATGCCAATTGGGTAGCAATGTATTAGTCCCTTTAAAAAGAAAAAAAGAAAGATAATGAGAGGCAGGAACGCTACCTTCATGATAATTTCCTGGTCTTCTGCTTTCCTCAGAGGTCTGGTGTGTGGGAGCGCTGACCACCTCGATACTCTTGCAGATAATAGAGTCACTTAGGAAATGAGAGACAGCAAACGGCAATTTGAGGTGGGAGGGATGGCTCCAGCAGTAAATGGCACGCATTAGGACAGCCTAATCGCTTAAATGTAGCCTATTAGTAAGTTTAGCTGAAGACGTTAAAAGAATCTTTGCAGCCTCTCTGCTGGCATGTTTGAAAGGGAGTTCAGTTATGAGACTATTAAAATGTTATTTTGATAATTAAGCCCACAGCTGTTGTGAGGGCGTTGGGGGCAGGAGCTAGCGAAGCAGCCGGCTGCACAGCATGCTGCCGGCACTGGAGGCAGGCAGGGGAGAGGAGAGGAGCCCCCGGGAGCTCCCCGGTGCATGGGAGAGCCAGGAAGGCCACATCCACTGCGCGGCAGGCACGGCTTCCCAGGGGGAAGGTGCGAAGCCAGGAGGGGCTGCTCCCCTGGTCTGCCGAGGATTTGGTCTCTGCTTTCTGCAGTGTGGGCAGCTGTAGGTGACAGGGGGAGAACAGGTCTTCCAGGTCATCTACAGTTGTTTTGTCTTTGTGTAGAGAAGCGTGGCTGGGTAGAAGAAAACTCGTGTCTGAGGGAGAATGGCCGTAGTGAGCAGCACTGTGGCCAATGCCAGGGTGGTGGAGTGGAGCCGTGTTAGCCTGCATGTGGGCAGCAGCACCCGGGTTATACACGGGCCCCATGTATTTGCCAAGTTGTGTATAGGGTCTAAAGGTGCCATGGCATGACAGTAGTGATAATATTTAGTGCATAAGGATGCACAGCATTGCTCTGTCCTGTGATTAATTCTGATCCTTCGCAGATGCTTAACTGGATTAGTTCTTTTGGCACTAACAAGGCTACTATCCTGTGTACTTCTGTGTAAATATGCCTTCAAACTTTCCTGTTAAAATTAATGGCAAAATTTCTGCTGTTGTTGGAAGTGGAGTCAGGCCATGATTGTGTTCAGACCACTGATACCTCTATCAAAACAAACGAACAAACAAACCCAAAAGGGGGCTCAGTATTTTAGCAGGTTCTGGTCCCTGGGAGTGACCTATGGTTTGGTTTAGTGCTTTTAGTGCTTACTAAGTATGCAATAACAAAACCACAACCAATTTCATTGTGACAGCTGACCTAAACTCTTCTGCAAGCATATAGATTACATTTGTATTTTATGTATACTGCTACAGAGCAAAACGTACATTGTGCTATATGCATAGATAAATAGTTTATCTGTGCTGCCCTAATCTCTCTCCTCTTCCGAGTTAAAATTAGGATGATTTACAGTGTTTATCCATATTGAGCAGGGAATAATTGCCCAAATTAAGGCTGTCCATCAGGACAACTGGTAAATTCAATCTCTCGTCTGTGTGTGTCAGTGGTAACCTTTTCACAGTTGCTCCTCTACTCGTACTGCAATGTCAGTTGTGGTCCCTTGTTGACTCCCTGCCTGCACATGCTCACTGAATACAGAATCAGAAAACAGTACATGGGATTTTGTAAAACAGACTACATAAACAGAATGTAAAATGGGGCAAATTAGCCTTTTGATGAAAAGGGGAATGAAACCCAAGTACAGCTCCTGCCCCCTGTGTCAAAAATCATTGCACTTGCATAATCTTTTCACTTTTCAGCCATCTCCTGCTTACCATGATTGCAAAAATGTCTTCAGTAACATCTATCTTCTTTCTCAATTGATATATCCCTGAAGAGGGCCAACTTTTAAAATATTATATCTAACATCAACTATGTATCTAAATTCAATTATTTGTAAGCTCAGTTTTTAATTATCAGCTGGTTTATATATAATTACAGCTACTGTCAGTGTTGATCTTTATTAACATCCAAATAACACTTGCTTTTTTAGAAAATACAACAAAATAAAGGAAGCAGCCCTTTAAAGTCTTGCCAGAACAGACAGGTATAACCTCACCTTCCTGGGAGGTCCATGCTGAAAATTAACTGATAGTTTCTGTTCTAGCTGTGAGTGATCCATATTAAAAAATGTTTTGTAATCAGAGTATATACTTTGAAGTATATTGAGCATTTCTGTATTTGATATTTTCACACAGCACCATAAACATCCTCTGCAAAGCACATCAGATAAGGCCTGCTGCTTCACTTGGGCAACTAGAGTACCCTGGACACTGGGTGCAGCATATGAAGGTGCAGAGCTGTGCTCAGTTTGCAGAGATTTACAGATGGTGATGGAGAGCTTTGCATGGGCAGTCGTCAGGCGCCTACTAGTGCAGCGGTATGTCGGGGCAGGTGACCCATCCTGGTGTGTCTTACCCTGATTTCACACAGGTTTGATTTCCTTCACTTCATTGGGATTATTTTTGCTGAGGACTAGTGGCAGTGGGACCCAATCCAAGTCCTAAGGAAGTCAGGCTGGAACCTAGTAGCAACATACACAATTGTGGCTGAGGTGTGCTTAGCAAGAAATTGTTCACACCTGTGAAGTTTAGAAAAATCTGAACTTTAAATGTGTGAGGCAAAACAAATTCAGGAAAAGATTATTGGGTGGGAGGACCTCAGGGTTAGAGCCACAGGACAGTGAGATGGTATTAGTGTGAGCACCTTGACCCCACCAGGGACTGGAAAGCCAAGATGCAAGGAGACCAAGGCAAAAGAAAATGCTGTAGTTAAGGCAGGAGATGGTTGCAGTGTGGGTCAGGGATTTCACAGTGGAGACGAAGCAGAAAGGCTAGATTTTTGTTGAGGAATAAGAGGGCTTAACGCTACAATAGTATGTTATTACGAGTCTGTTGAACTTGTTTTTGCTTTAGGGTGTTTTGATTCCTGAAAAGCGAATTAATTACATAGTAACTCTGAAATCCTGGCTTCCTTACTGCTAGGAAAAGGTTACTCTTCCCTTGTGGCAATTTCTTATTACCACCTTGTGATGATAAAGTATTTGGCACATGAAAGTCAGATGCTTTGGAGATTACTACACAAGTTATTAGCCTATGTACGTACCTGAAGTATTTATAACGGTATTAATGTCTTCCACTGTTCAACCTTTGTAACAGGGAGCATCACCTGACAATTGAGAGGAGTTGCATCCTTTTCCCAGACCCAAGGCCAAAACGTGACCTCCCAGCAACCTTGCAAACCGACATCTTCACACACATGGCCCAGACTCATCTGTGTTGTACATTGTAACACCTAGGCTGGTACTCACCCACTGTCACTGATTTCTGTTGCTGTCATTCCAAGTTACAGGAGACATAACTGAGAGATGAGCCCAGAAAAAAATATGAAGAATTTTTTTGGGGAAAAAGAACCCCTCCAGGATAGCAATGGCATTGGGGCAGGAGACCTAAAGGTAATGAGTATTGTCAAGAAAAGAAATTGAATATTCTTATTAGAGCTACTTCTACACCACTTTCCTTTTAAAAAGAATATTAAATATCCTTTAGGCACAACTTCGAAAGTACCTTTTCCTTTTTCCAGATGCTGTAATTAAAAGCCATTCACTTTGTACCTATGGAGAAAGGTGATTCTTGTTAATTAAAGGTTATAGCTCACTCAAGTGCCTAGGCCTTGGTGACTTTTGGGTATTCATGAAGAGTCCTGGTCACTTAGGCAATACATAGACATTTGTTATCTTTTTTTTTTTCAGGGATAATTATTATAAGCTTTTGTTCTGAAGGGGGTGCCATCATATGTTGCTCATGTAATAGCTGATGGCAGTTCATTTTAAGTTAGATAACTTGTCCTATTTATTGTGTCCATAGATGCAACATTTATGTCTTTATAGGTTTTTCTGCTGTTGTGTTTGTGTGTGTGTATATATATACACACACATATCCCTCTGGTGCACAAGTCCTTGGACCTGAGCCCTATCCTTTCTCTCTGAGGAGGAGGTTGTGCCTTTTGAAGGGAGGAGGGCCAACCACATATTCTGCCTCCACCCTTAGCCATGACCCCTTAGACTGCCTGAAGCCATTAATCCTCCATTCCAGTGTACTGTGTGCACTGCATTTGTTGCAGTTTCATGGCAATTGTACTTCTGTGACACAAAGGGATTCTTCAGTGAAATACCAGCCAAATATATGTTGGGTTTCTTGATTGTTTTTCAGCTTTTAAAATAGCAGCGTAAATAGAGGAAAGAGCCAAAACGTTGTGTTGAGTCTCCCCAGTCTGACAATGCACTGAGGTCATGTCCATGTCCTCGCTGTGGAGGATGGCATCAGCCCGCAGCAAGAGGCAGAGCTGCCCGAGGGCCTGGCTTGGCATATCCCCTGGGGCTGGTCCTGCAGTAAGGATGCAGGATGACATCTCCAGTCTAGGAGTGTCCCCAAAATATTCTCAGCACCTGGAGATCTGCAGGGATTTGGCACAAGCCCAGCTCATGCACTGCCTATGGATCTCTCTTGGGCTAAGGCAATGCCCACTCCTGCCTTATTTATGCAAACAGAAATGACATGCTGGAGAAACATGAATGGGCTGTTCTGTGCTTTAGAAAAGAATTTTAACGTGACACCTTTTTTTCAGGGAATTGCAAACAGCTTGCCCCCAAATCTCAAGAGCTAGACTTTGTAGTGTCAAGGATTTCTTCTGTCAGGTGTCTAGTTATGAAAATGCCTTGAGTAGAGATCTCTGGTTATCTGATTTATCTGAATTGCTGAAAGCCCCATCCTGCAAATTGCTGACTGAGCTTGGCTGAAGCTAAATTTGGGTAATGAAAGATGACCTACTGTAAAGCAAATGCTGGGAATGGCTCTTCTGTTCAGCGCTCTGTAAGATTCTCAACAAGACATTTCTACTTTTAATTTTCCCTATGCAACTGCAAGATAAAACATTACATTTTATCTCAGAGATTTCTTTCTCCTTTTTTGTTTTCAGTCCTTAGGCGTGCAATTTCTAAGGATCAGTTGCTAGGGTTAAGGAATCAAAGGTAATTTTCCTCTTCAGCAAAAGATTTCCAAAATTCTGATGCCTTCTCTAAGCTACAGCAGAATAATGGGAGGCTGGTGGTACTGTCACGTTGCCATTAGCTTTGCTGCTCAGTAGCTGCACATCAGCACAGTAATCATTTTCAGATTTACAAGCATTAAATATTTTAATTTAATGCCTTGGCTCTCTTGTAATTCATGCACTTAATTATATGATAATTACTCAAATGAAAGAGATACAGCTGCTGCTGTATCAATTCTTCTAGGAATCTGAGATTTTGGAATTGGCCTTTGATTTCAGGGTGGGTTTTTTTCTGGCCCTTTCCAAAATCTAGTAGGCACTTCAAGGTAATTTTCTGAGTACGTGGAACAGAGATGAATTTCAGGTAATGTTATCTTCCTAGCTTCTTTTCCTGGAGTGTGGTGTACATTTGGCAGCTGGGGGACTGGGCACCGCGCTGGCTGTTTTTACTGCTCCTTGTAGATTATAGTCATTAAAACGGAAGAGCTAAGGCAAAGCTTCCACAGCACAGGACCCTGCTCCATTACAGATGGCTGCAGAAGGAAGTAAACTGTAGAAAAGAGGTGTGTGTTTGTGTACACATGCACATAACTCTATAGAATTTAATACCTTCATAATGGGTCAATTGGCCAGTCTACAAGCACTGCACAATGAAATCACACAATAAATTAAAGTCAAGTATAAAGGTTCAACCAGGCCAAATAGGCCACCAACTGGAACAAAAGGATTTGGCACAAAGGCAAGTCCAAGTGACCTCAGCAGAGAAGGGCAATTAACACACAGGGTGAGGAAGAAAAGAAGTTAGCAAATACAAAGAAAAAAAAGCATAGTCAGTTCAAAGAAGGGGGCCCCTAGAATTCATGGAGGATAACGCTGCCAAAATACACAGAGCATCCATGAGGACCATGCAGCCACCAGCCTGGGGCTGTGGCACCTCCTCTCCAGGAGGAGAGCTCCTTACGGGCATCCTGCAGCAGGTAATGCCCCAGGCTCCTGGTTCCTACTTTCCAGCCTGCAGTGGCTCTGTGCTTAAGTGTTTAAAATACATAGCAACAGGCTTTTTCTTAGAAGAAGCGGAAATTATAAGATGGAGGAATAGGTTTTCTGATTTCTACTGCTTTGGTTTTATTGTATATCTCCACTGCTCGAAGGTAGAAAGTTAGCAGGGAATACTCTTGAGTTAGGAGATGTGCTTGTGAAAGTCTCCATAAATTTATTTGCAACTTAAATTACTTAAGACCTTTGAAAACTGTTCCGCATGTATATGCAGCTTGCTCTGCAGGAGGGTTAGTTCCACATCCCCACAAGCCTCCACTGGGTAGGGTCTGGCAAGAGGGCCATGCTGAACGGCAGCCTTATGAAATTGCTTGTGCTCTGTACGAATACTTGAACCCTTCCACACTGAACCCCTTGCAGTGTATTAGAAAAGAAGCAGCAGTTTCAGGCCTTGTGTATTCAAAGGAAACGTGCTTGTGGGCAGGCGGGAAAGAGGCTGTTCCCCCCAGTGGGGCTGATGGAGCTCTCTGGGATTGCTTTCTGCAGAGCTCCGCACCGCACGTTTTAATTTCTGGTTGTTTGCTGCTGCCCTATCTTTGGCCCCAAGTTGATTAAAATGTTAGGTGAGCCTTCAGTGGTTAACCGTGGGGCCTGCCCTGCTTGAAGCGCAGGGGATCGCGGCTGCGGGGCCAGCAAGCGGCATCCCTGCAGCAGAGGGACTATTGCTGAGCTGGAGCTTCTGGACAGGCATGGAGGACATGCCTGGCAGCAGCTCGCAGCCAGTGCTGGCAGATCAGCAGCGGTGCCATGCTTTTCGAGGGGAGGAGGTTCTTTGCTGTCACTTTACTAAAACACAGAAAAAGCGAGAGACAAAATTTTTAACAGTGACCACAGTAAAGTTTTGTCAAAACATGTTGCAGCCATATTTAAAGTTTTTGTTGGTAGTGGTTGTTGATATGTGAGATTATGCTTAATCCCTCAGGGACTCAGGATATTTTGTAAGAATTGTAAGCGTAAATATTTGGCAATAGTTTCATATCCGTCCTCTCCGAGTCCCACTGGAATAGATGATGCCGGGTTACTGTACTGTGTGTAGTTTCTGTTGATGGCAGTAGCAGATTTAACACTTCTACACAGTTGCATTTTACTTTATGAGTGTTTGAAGTTTGTCTTGCGTATGTGAAGTAATTGCTCTGCAGCCTGCTTTCTTGGAAGAGGATATAATGTTTGTTCAGTTTCTTAAAAGCTGTAAACGAGAGGCAGAGCAAACTACAGGGCATTTGTTATTAAAAATACACAGAGATGTTTTTAATTGCTAAAGGCATCTAGTGTAAAGCAGAAATATTTATTTGCCTGGCTTGTAGACTGATTGTCAGACTTACAACAATGCTAAATCTAGTCAAACAGTTACTGGAAATTGGTATTTGAACTTGTGAACTCAGGAAAACTCCTGATCTGCTCAGAGGTCTCTAGTGTGCCCTCCAAGCCCCGCAGACTGTTGTCTTGAGCTTTCCTTTAACTCTCCAGAGACCTTGGTGGCTGCGTTTCTGAGTTCCTGCCTAAATGCAAGTTGCACCAAAAGGGTTACAAAATTTTAAACCCTGTGTATGCAGACAATTTTCAGCTAGCTTACAGCAGCTGCGGAGTCGTGCTGATAGATTAAAAGCAGCTCCCAGCCCCAGAATGAAGTACATTAGAGCTCCTGCTGAGCCGAGCTGGGGTGAGGCCTACACAGCTGTCATTTAGGCCAAGTTTCCAACTGAAAACTGAAGAAAAGGATGTAACTTAAAGAAAAGTTACATTTTAAAATAAGATATCTGCTTATTACTCAGATATAGGCAGGAGTTCACTTGTGCAGTGGGTTTCAGCCTCACCAGCCTGACACTTGGAAAGGTAGGGAGATAATTTTCAAGGCTCAAGAAGGGGCATGTCCAGTCAAAGGCTGTTACTTGGCACTGTAAAAATAATCCTTCTGTACTTGTCTCTCTTCCTGAAAAATAAACAGAATACGAGTATTCTTGAGTGAGGAAGGCTGATCAGCTCACACAATTGCTTTTTGCTGATACTGACCTTAAAGCGTAGCTGATTCCCTAGGGAGCCTGCTCGTATAAATCTGCAGTTAGCAGAAAGGTATTTATAAGAACAGAAATCTTCATGGCCTGTCCTCTATTTCCCGGTATGTCTTTACCACGGGAGAGGCAGTCCCCAGGACCAGGCAAGTTCAGGAAATCATGTGAGCACAGCTGATCCCTCACCTACACACCCCTCTACCCTGTGGATGGCAATGCCGCATTCAACACTCTGCTGATGTTAACCCCTACACCGAATTCTGTTACTCCTCTGCAGGAGCACATTTGTTTGACCATGTCTCATCCTAGTAACATAAATGAACCCATGCCTTTTAGTTGTCTCTTCACTTCTGTGACCAAGAGTAGCTTTCTTGTCCTTGGTATATGCTAGCTTCTCAGTGGCTTCTCAATTTTTAATGCAGGGGGTCATTCATGAAAAACTGAGCAAAGAATATGAATTAATTTTATTATCACATTGACATACTGTGACTTCTGAAGACTTTTGTACCCATTTTTCATTTAATTTGCCTCTACAGTTGCAACAGATCTGGCCCTGCTCCTCACTTGCAGTTAACCGACTGTTTATCTTGCAGTATCGCCCACAAGTGCCCAAACCAGATTTATCTGTGGTTTATTTAAAATAAAATATTCAAATATATTTGTTTAAAATACTGACTTTTGTCTGTATATATTGTGTGGTACGAATAATTTGTTGGAGTTCAGATGCTACAGTATTTCACTTCTTATCAGAAATGTATGACATGAATTTAAAAGTATACCCTCTCGCTTGCTTTCTTACGTATAGTGCATAATGAATTTGCAGCTTGGCAGAAAGGAAAGGATCAGAGTAGGAAGCAGAGTATACCATGAGGATTTATCATGATATCATTGAAAACAATATGACAACTCTGGGTATTTCTTGGTTACTGAAGTAACAGTCTCATTTGGGAAGGGACCCTATAAGATAAAACTTGCGTTCTTCGGCTAAAGACTTAACTATCAGTAATTAATTAGGTTAACGTCATAGGTGCCTGGTTCTAGTTTCCTTGCTTATCCCAAACTATCCAACATTTTTCAGCATCATCCAATATTAATGTTAGCTTACATAAACCTATTTTTATGTAAATTTGGGATAACTTTGGGTATAAATTAATGTATATAATAAGTTGAAAGGCATAGTAAAGCTAGTGAGATCTATTTGTAATGTGTACGGGAAACATTAGTGTTCCAGCAGCGTAGGTGGACAAAGTCGGTGATATTCCCAGAATACTCATAGCAGAAATAGTAATTTTCTTTGGGACCTTAGATCTAAAGTTTGACACATGAACTCATTCTAGTGCGGAGGCTCTTAATATATACATTTTGGAGGTGATACTCCTCTGTGGGACTGTGCACAAGTGTACACGTTTGCATAGATCCTGTTATTTAATATTATTTATTCATATTGAGAGTAGTGAAAGATGGGGTTTACTTGTGTGGCAGAATAGAGCTAATGCAAATTCAGTAATCATCCCTTAAGTATAGAAGAAGTAACTCAAAGAGAAAGCACTCCACTTGGCTATTGCTGTGAATCACTAAACAGTGGCAAATAAGAAATGTATATGTTGAACTTCCTATTCTGTGTGGAATAAGTGATAACTGAGTATTCTCTTGCTTGGTGAATGCAGGGCACATATGTGCATTTGGCCTCTAGTAGAGTCAGATAAGTCACCTTTACCAGCCCTTGAAAAACTACTGGACTAGCAAGACTTCTTGCTGTTTGTAGAACAAGGTTAGCAAGTTAGTCCAGTGTTGGCATAAAAATGTTTAAAGCACTTGTAAAGAGCTAAATATCTAAATTTATTAAGTGCTAAATATTGACCATTGTTTTCTACTTGTGATTTTGAAACCAGTGTGATGAATGTTCTTAGTAAATGCAGTTGCAACAAATCCATATGTTGCAAAGTTTCTTGGTAGGAAAATTAAATTATATATAGTGCAGTTAAAATACATTATAGCTCTGAACCAGAGAATATATCACAGTTAGTGAAAATGAAGCTTACTACCATTCTGTTGCTCTTCCAGAAAAGAGCATTGTACTGTATTATCAGCAATAGCAACGACAACAAAAAAAGCCTAATGAAAAATTTCATTTTTAGCAGCTGTTACTTGAAGTAATAGCTTGAGTTCTTAAGGATTTTTCTCACTCAGTTTAGGAATGATATAGTATAATCTGCATCACTATGAGATTTTAGTTTTCTGTTAACTTGTTCCTGCCATAGAACAATTCCTAACATAGACGGTTGTAGGTGAATGCATTGGTGTGCAAACAGAATTAATGTGTTTGGGTTTTTTGGGGGGATGTTTTCGGAGGTTTTTTTGTGAGGTTTTGGGGGATGTGTGTGGTTTTTTTGTTTTTGCTTTTGTTTTTTTGTTTGGTTTGTTTTAAAGGTTTGGAGTATTTCTAGCTGTCTAATCTCATCTGAACACGAGGGGCTGAGTATTATATATTTACATTTTTGAGACCTGCATCAATTTTTATAAGTTAACATGGCAATTTTATATTTGCTTGTATGCAGAAGCTTTCTCCACTTCTAAAAGATTTTATTTTCATTAAGCTATGAATGCAGAAGAATGTCTGTCAGGTTTTTTTGCATTAGCTCGGCTGGTTTATCTTAAGCATACTCAGTAGACTTGCCTCAGTTTTTCTCAAGCTATTGTTCTTTTTTACACCGCGTTTGCACACTGCAGTGCATCTAGGGAATTTCAGCAGTCGGAATATACATGAAAAGAGACCCGCTCTACTTTCATAAGGTCCCTGGATGAATTGGACGAAACCTCAAGGCCCCATGGTGGAGCCAGAGCCGCATTCATATTCCTTGCCATCACCACACATATGATAGCATGAAGCCCAGACCAATCGAAAACTTGACAGTAAGCCTTTTGATTTTGCGGGGAAGCCTTCATCAAGCTGAGAGAGGGAAGGGAATATAGCCCAAACTGGACTTCATACTGTGGCAAGTTTGAAATCCCAGCCCAACCACAGAGCTGCTTGATTGGAATAGCTGGAAACTGTGTCCAGGAATTCGGCAGCAAGAACTTGGCTTTCAGCAACTCCTGCCTTTTTAAAGGAAAATTCACCATATGGGTCACTTAGGAGCCTAATTTATTTTGTCAGAATTTTAAATATGTACATTCTCGTCAAGCATAGATGTAATGTATACTGTATAGTGTTTGCTGCTGTAGATTTCTATTCCACAGCTGCTTTGTTTCTTAGCCTCATGGTGGAACACTCTTGGCTAAAGCTGCCATGCCTTGACATTGTGTTCTAGGCTGTTTAATTATTTGGTCCTTAGTCTACATAAGAAATGGAAAGAAACAAAAGAAACCCTCCTTTACACTTTATATGTTAGCATTAGCTTCTCCTTTAAACATAACTATGTTCAAACATGTATTTTAGGTGTGTTATGAAACTGATCTCTACTTATTTGGGTGGGCATTTTAGTGGTATGTCAAAATTACCATCGAAGTCACTAATGACATGACACAGAGTTATGCCATTGATTAACTATTATTCTTGTTCATCCTTTTCCGGCGCACGTGGTTGGGCGCTGGCACATGTTGATAGCTGCAGTGTGTTCTTGCTAGTGGTGCCTTTGGGTCTGTAGATGGAAGAGCTGAGAATTTCCTCCTGAGGGATATGGCGGAGCCTCTGCCACAGCTCCCTCCCCTGGAGTGCTTTATTTTAAAACTCCAAAGATTCTGGGGTTTTGGTGCCTATCTAGAACTGTGTTTCATTCTTTGTTACCCCTGGAATTGTGATCCAGTTAAGCCTCAGCCCAATCCTCAATCAGACAAAACTCTTGTTGACTTTCATAAGAGTTTGTCTAATTAAAAGATGAGTTGGGAGTGCAGAAGAGATAAATACCAGAAGCATGTAGAAAGTGGCAAACTGATAGATTTGTGCTTTGTGTCCGAAGGTCATCCCTATTAGACACTTTCCTGATTGCGATGGGAGACTTTTTTTCCGTAGAGTGGTACATAGTCCCCCCTTCAGTGCAATTCCTTATGGCTGAAGCACAGTGAAAAACATTTAATATCGTCTCATGGCAAATAGATGGGAGAGCTGCCACTTTAAATTTTTGTTTTGTTTTGTTTTTTTAACTGCAGCAGGACTTCTGGCTGGTGGCCTCCCGCCACCAAAATGGTAGGGAGAGGTTGGTGGGGCACACGGGTCATAGTGGGAGTCCAGCCCGGAGCTCGGGAGGGGTTTATCTGTGAGCCCACCCCTCCTCTCTACTCCAGGCAACACAGGAGCACAGCTGGAAAGAGGTGCCAGCATTTGCAGTGCCCACCGCTCACATGCTCTCTGAGGACTGTGTTGGCTGTGAAGCAGAGCAGAGGAGTCTTGGTGCAGATCCATCCCTGTGGCTTGTTAAGGCTCTGTTGGATGGGTTATTCAGCAACGTTTCCTCAGCCAACATTTTGGGTTTGGTTGGTTAGATTATTTCTTAATACCACAACACTATATAAGAGCATTTAGTTTAGCTAATAAGTTTTAGGGTGAGCTTGCAAGGTTCAAATGAGTCAATTTTAAGCACAAAAAAAGTGTTAGAAAATTATTAGCTTATGAAGCTTAATGTTAAGGAGGAATCTAAACCAGAACTTTTAAGGCTGAATTGTAGAGCGTTCAAATGTCTTTATAGTTTGCAGAATCATCTCCAAGAAACACCAAATTTGAGACTATAAAATTGAACCAGTCTACATCTTGACCCCATAACTCTATTAAATGTGAATACGTGAAAATTGCGTACTCTAAAACCGTATGCAAGGTCACAGGATGGTATCTTTGAGAGTTGCATTCAAATGGCTGCAGAGTGTAAACATCTCAGACTCTGTATATATCAAAACTGTAGGCGATTTTCTGAAGGTCTATGGAGAGAAAAGCTCTGAGTGATTGTCACCGAGAGCTCTCTGCATTGGATCCCAGCAGGTGCTCAGTGCCCAAAGCAGGCGCCACGTCCCTGGGAGGGCAGGGTGCTCCCACCTCTAGAGGGGATGACTCCGTAGCCCCTTCCTCTTCCATTCCTCAGTGCTGCAGGGTAGTTAGTGTCCAGTCATTCTCACTGCAGTACATCCAATCGCTTCAAAGGAATTTTTGTGAAACGAAAGTATACCACATTATCAAGAGTTAATAATTATTAACAAATATATGCTTTGTGATTAAATAATATGCAGCTGGAAGAATTAATCATGTCATGCATTAAGCAATGCTTAAGACTTTTAAAGCAGCAATAGGTGCAGAATTTAACATTTAAAGATCCCTTGAAATGCCAGGGAATGAATATAAATGACTTGGTGTTCTACAGTGTGTTGATAAGGTGATGCCAGCCAATGAAGGTGCAAGATTCGATCCTGCTATTTTATAATAGGCTAGTAAATATTTTATCTTGTGCCATGTTCCTTTTACATTAAATTTTAGTGGTACTCTCTTAGTCAAGCAAAAGTTAAAAATCATAAATTTTTTAAAGGGCTGATACTGTGTTTACCCCATTGCCTGAGCACATGAGAGGAGAGGTGCTCTTTTCTTTCCATGCTCTTTTCCTCTTTCTTCAGTCTGTCCTGCATTTTAGGATTTAAACCTTTATTTTCCCGTTGAAGAAAAAAAAAATCAAAATATAGTGCCGTTTTGTTTGCTTTGCTGAAGGCAAAGACCTGGAGAATCAGTGCTGTGCCTAAGCTGCCTGACCCTGCAGTTTCTCTTACCAGGGGCTCATTTGTATGCAGAGGGGATTAGTCAGAATTTACTGTAGCTTCGCCCTGGGGAGCTGTGAACTCCCTAGGAATATGCTCTGACGAAAGCATGCAGTTGGTAAGATTAGAACAAACCCTTCTGCTACAGAAAGTGCCTTGGTCACTTGCTAGGCCTCCAACATTGAAATCATTTTCATTTATAACCTTTTTGATCATTCAACCTCAAAGAAGCCTTGGCTTTTATGACAGCTTGCACCAAAATTGCCCAATTATTTGGGGGGGGGGGGGCGGGGCGGGGAGGAGAGGAGGGAGGGAGAATCTGAAAACAGTCAGATGTGAGAGACAGGGCACTTGATCTGTGCTCATGGCTTTTTCTTCCCTTCTCCTACCAATATTTTTACAGCTGTTGACATATATTGAGTTACATGTGGCTGTGCCATATCCCCGTGGTATAGTTTCAAAGATCTGTTCACCATAAAGTGTGCTGTTCTCAAGTAAATGACTCTGACTTCAAGAAAGCACAGTAGTTTAAATGTTACTATAAATACAGGAGCTAAGACATTTTAATTATAATTTTTGAGTTATACAGTGCTCTGTACATAGACTAGGCATTTACAAAAGGCTGGGGATGTGCTCAGGTTACTGTGCTCTCTTGTGGATAAGGCAGTAACTGCAAGCAGCTCGTTTTCCTGATCCCCTTTATTTACGTGTATTTGCACAGTGTCTATTGACAATGAACATCTTAGGTTTGGGAGCGCAGCTGTGGGAGATAAAGAAGAGAGAAAAATGGGCAATTCGGCAAAAAATATATTCAAACTCAGATTCAAGAGAATTTTTTTGGGGGGGATATCGTAGAAATGTTACTTTTGTCAGCATATGTTACAACTTCAATTAGGAAATATCAGCACATCTATTGTCCTTTCAGTGCCCTTCCAACTTGCATCTGGTAACTAGGGCAGACTGAGAATTCAGTACTAACAGATCTGTCAAATTTTTGAGAAAATCCCAGGGTGTGAGTCCATTGCTGATTAATTTTTTCATCAGTGGAGCAGTGTTGGCTTTAGTGAGGTTACTCCTAATTTGCTCTGATGAAGGGAGAAAAAAAATCATTCTCGAAATGGGTGCTGCTGTCTTGGGAATAAGTAGGTACAGGGTGTGGGGGAAGCACAGATGAGCAGCAGTATGTGCCAGGAGGTTAATTTTTAGCTATCAGTGGGTTGATGGTGTTGGGGTTTTTTTAATTTTTGGTTTTTTTTAAGCTCAAAACCAAAACATGCATAAAAAGCTTTTACAGGATTTTGTCTTGTACATGAGTACCAGTTAGGCATGGTAAAGGTTTCTACCCTGGATGTGGAGATCTGATCCTTTGCATTTTGGCTGATACATACAGTAGAACAGTGACTATAAGCTTAAATGATTTTGTAGTACGGTAACATCGTCCTTCAGAGAGCTCTGCAATTGAGATCTAACAAATCAAGTATCAATAGGGCTCCCTAAATGAATTTGTCTTCTTGCAGTACCTGTGACAGAGCCACTGTAATGGAGATTTCAGCTATCTCTGCTGTGACTACTGCAGTAAAAGAAGCTCCTCTCAGTGCCTTCAGGGCCTGAACCAAGATTCACTGGAATCAGTAAAAAAAAATCTTTCGATGACAGAAACCAATTTTGGATCAAGCCTTTACTGCAGGCTTGGATGCCCATCATTGCTGATAGCATGTATTTGGTCATGCAGTCTATTAATCTACATAAATTAATAAATAGTATGCATAATAAATAGCACATGTACAGTAAACTGTGTCTCATGATTGCCCTGAAAGACTGCCATAGTTTCTAGCAGTGTTCCCCATGGCCTCGACAAGAAATACTGCTGAAGTTGGAGGACTTTGGCACTGAGGACTTCGACAGTTCCCATTGCCAGCAGATCCTCCTTGGCCGTTAAGCAGTGCCCCTGTGTCACTCAGCCAGGGAACGCTATGTACTTCCTTTTAAAAACAGTAGTGAAGTGCCCTGAGTAGGAACTGAAAACTCTGTACCACCATCAGAGCTACATCCTCTGGCCTCTCTCCTCCAAAATTGTAACAGATTTTTTTTTTTAAGGTGTTTTTGAGCAGCAGTGGGAAAGTATGCAGGCTGTAGGATTGTAGGAAGTTACTGAGAACATTTGACCAACTCTTAATGTCTTTTACTGGATTTGGATTCAAACCATTGTGTGCTTCCTTTGCTTATAACTTCAACTCTATTGTGAATCAAACCCACCTTTGCTGTTGTGCAAATTGTACAGGAGAGTGAGGTCCAGAGAAAGATTTCTTTCTCCCTCTGAGCACCGCTACAAACACCTACTTAAGAGAGCAAGACCATTCATCTCGAGCACCTTGCAGGTTGTTTTTCTTTCAAAAACTTCTTTCCAAGCCGGAGTGTAGGCGAGTGATCTGAATGATGAGAATAAGCTGTAAGCCCCATACTGATGTACTGGGTCCCTGGGCAACATTTCAGATGGCAAAGGCCGACCATTTGCATTCGCCTTATGGATGTTTCTGTATGTGATACTTTCTGTTATCCACATTAGTTAAGCAGGCTTCTTCCTGAGAGGGGGATTAGGATGCTTTGATAACACTGTATTAATACATAGCTAGCCATATACATACGAAGTGTTTAATTAATTAATTTTGTAGATATTTTTGGTTATGTAAATCAAACCCAAGCAATAATAAGTCCTGTTGCTGGAGGTAGCTAGCAGGCCAGCTACCTTGCAAACAGATGTCTGGCTGTGAATTCATCAAAGGATTGCGTGTATGATTCTTAGCGTTTCTTCTCATTATCACGTTTATCAGGGAGTGCAGATGAGCTCGTTTTCCCTACATCCTGTCGGATGGTTGCTTTAGAGGGAGGAGTTGGGTCTCTGCTGGGCACAGGCAGTGCCAGGGATGCAGCATCTTCCCTGCCCACACCCGCTGGGGACACACTGGCTTGGGCAGGCTGCGGCTGGCCCTGGGGCTCTGGCAGAGAAGGGCTGGGGTATCTCAGGTACTCCTGGGGCAGCCAAGCAAGACAGGGTCCCTCCTGCAGCCTGAAAAGCTGGGGCATGTTCATCTCTTTGTCTTTTAAATGACTTGTATTTGTCCAGTCTGCTTAAGATAAAATTTAAGATTTGTATTCAAAGATGCTGACTGACATGTTTCCTTTATGAATTCTTGTGGATTACTATTGATTTTTGAGTGTGGTTTTCAAAATCCTACTTCTTAGGACTCTGGAGATTTCCCTGCTGCAATAATAATGTATTGTCATTCTTAATATCTCAGATCCTTGACACAATATTCATATTAAAACCACAAAAAAAGCTACATTAGAGTAACACCAAGGGTCTGACTGGAACCCACCAAGGCAGGGGAAATCAAAGTTGAGGCTGAAAATTAGGGCTGACACTGTGAAACGTATCCCATTGTACTTAAGTACTGGAGTTCATCTGTGATTGTAAGATCACTTGCATTTGAGAGGTGGATTCCTCCATACAGCAGGAATGAGTTATGATGTGTTGTAAATTGTCAGGATTAACTATTGTAACTGAGAGTGCCTATTTTTGTGGAGAGCTACATAAACCAGTGTTATGAAGTCACTTTAACATACTTTATGAACTTTTGTTCTCTTTCACACACAGTGCTATTAAAAATTCATTCTGCATTTCTGCTGCTTGCATAGTAATTCTGGATCAAATTGTTCAGGTCAATAAGGAGAGAATGAAAATGCCACAGCATTATCTGTGTGAGCTCAAAGGCATTTTTCCTTTAACTATATTGCCCCAAAAATGTTTTGCAGACATGCACAGTCCTTTACATGAGTGTGATAGATGGTCTGAGTTATTCACCTGATGTAAATGTGTTGTCTTAATGCTTGTAGCACCACTGAAGTATTAGAAGGCCTGCCATTTGACCGTGTCTTTTGACCTTTCTCATACCATCTCCTTGGGAGTTAAATTCTTCCAGTCAAACTTTTTTCTTGCAAAGTTGGAGAGCTTACTTCAGTTGTTCATTGGTTTCTCAGTGCACAATGCGAAACCCTGTGGAGAGCCAGGAATGGGAGTTGGGGAGCAGGAGGGAAGATTCCCATCATTAAGAAGAGACCAGGAGGGCGCGTTGCATGCTGGTGGACGCCTCTGAGGGATGTGCTTGTTTGCATGGGGTGCACACGGTTCTCCACTGCTGCTACCCACATTAGCAGCATGAGGGGAGCAGAAGTGTTCTGACAAAATTAAGCAAATCAATTAAATATGTGGGTTTAGATTCTATAACAAGGTGTTTTAACTATATTTTTATTAATGGTTTTAGAAATAGCTGTTCATCCCCCTTTCCATCTGCTTCTCACTTACGTTATTAATGCTCATGTGAGAGCTCATCTGACGTTACCCTCCTAGGTCATTGAGGCAATGTGAAAAGGTTTCTTTATAAATCAGGATTATGGGTCATTTGCATATATCTAGGATCTCTTTGTGCTATTTTTAGCAGTGAACAGTATGGACATAAAGTTAGATGCGTGGCATCCTGTCAGAGAGGGAGTATTTGAAACTTGGTGAGCTAAAGCATCTGAGGAACTCCACATGCACCAATATGCACAGTTTGTGCAGCATGACTTATTAGTCACTAATCTTGATGATGACTGAGGGGCATGTGACTATGTATTATTTTGACATAGTTGCTTACCAGCTTTACTTGTTATCTGCTTCTGAAGACATCCATGGACCAAACTGAAATTTGGTGTAATTAAGTGGGACTCTATTAACACCAGAACTGTGCTATGGTGCACGAAATGTCTCATTAAATTTGGATATTCAACAGCACTTGTAGCATTCACGTATGTCGTTTGCTGTTACAGACATTCTGGTATTGGAAAGCTCAGTGTTACGCCAGCTACCTTCAAAGATGTGGAAATTTCTAGATGAAATTATTTTTGGAAAGGCCAGATGAAGTTACAGGTTTACCTGGAATGCTTATTTTCCTCTGGGGGGATGGCTAATGCCTTTCCCTGATCACACTGCTGGCACTTCGCATTGGTTAACATGATTCAAAGAGTAAATACCAATAACTTACTGATTCAGCATGCAACTATTGGTTCTTTAACCCACTGCAAATTGCAGTTCTTAGCATATCCACCAACATTCCCAAAGTGTAGTGTAAATGTTTGGGAAAAATGTGCAGTTACTGCTTGCATGTACCATCAGGGTGAGGTATTTCACTTGAAAATACCAAGAACTAGTCAACGTTAAACAACACTGGGCCACAAATCTCTTTTAAATAGAGAAAATCATTAAAGGAGACTTTAAAAACACACATGCCCGAACACTATCACAGCTGATGAGTTTAAAGTAAATTCAGTATTTCTGAGAAAAAAAATTGGGTTTGTTCCTTTAAAATTACGTATGCCTAAATTAATCTTTCAAGTGAGTTATAAATCTCTGTAAATGGGGTTAGCATTGGAATGAATTACAGTTTAAAAAATTGGAATGAAGATAAATAATATTTCCTTGGTGAAAATCTAATAGCAGCTGTTGGGTCCATACAACACTGCTCAGATGTAGATTCCCTGTTTGGTGACTATGATGTGCTCTGAGGAGCTCACGCTGCCTACCCGCGAGATCAGGCTCAATACTGGGCGCTTTCAGTATTTTAAGAGTTTTGTTAAAATTATAACACTTGAACTGGTGCAAGCAGATGTGCACCTAAAACAAGGAAACAAAAGAACTGGATTGTTTTTAGTTTAAGAGTGATCATAATGCTGAGTCTATTTAAGCATCACAAGGCCAACTGCTGCTTCATTAACCTGTGTCAGAACAAGGCTTTTTGGGGGCGACAGGGGTCGATTGGTGGTACAAAAGCACTGCGTAGCAGTGCAGGCGAGGCTGAATGGCACAGCTCGGGTGAGGTGTGCTGACCTCCCTGACCTGGTACCCTTCACAGGAATTAAGTTCGTTGTTTTACAGAGTCAGACCTTTAAAAAAAAAAAAAAAAAAAATCCTTTGAGGCCACCCCATCCTCATCTAGGAGGGGTGTTGGGGAGCCCTTGGTAACAAGGATCTTGGAGAATTGTTAGTATTAAACTGCTGTCAAATTATCAAAGTGTAACGATGTACAGGACATGCACTTTCAGCCACTGTCTCTTCAGTGTGTGCATGAATGTCAAAGGGAATATTTTGTGACAGTTCCTTGTGACCCAGATTCAACAGAAGTCTCTTATAAAATAATCTTTGAGCGAACACTACTCGCATGTCCTAAGGACACCTCATCTCCGTGAACCCAAAGGCAGGAGCAAAGCTGCTGTGCACTGTGAGATCTGTGACTTTCTATCTGAGAATTTTGGTCTTGTTTGATAGTTCAGCCTTTGTGCCCTGCAGATCCATTTTAAATTGTCTGAAGCAGGAATAAATCTGTTACAATGACCACCATTTTTTTTTTTTAATAATACAAGATGAGTCTGTGAAGAGGTGTTAAAAAGTAAAAATGAAAGGCAGAAGTTGTAAGGAAAAAACCTGTTCATTGGACAAACCTGCAATGCAGTAAATAATAACCCCAGAGGTGAAAGACAGCCTGTTCTAGAAAAAAAGGCAGTGGAAAAGACTTTTTTTTTTTTTTTCCTGTAGGTCTAGGGGAGAAAAGGTCCTTTATTCTTTAGTAACTTTTCTGATTTTAAATATGTGCTTGTCTGGTCATAAGGAGCAAGGTCATTCCTACTGCTCAGGGCCTAGGCTTTGTGCTGGCATTGGCGGGAGCTTCTCTCCTCTCTCCTTTTCCTCCCTCCCTCTATCTCTCCTTTTCTTTTTCTCCTGAGGTGCAGATGGCCACATTTGCAGGTTAACTGGAACAGCTGGAGGCACATTATTAGCTTCCTGCTGCTAACTCATATTTGCTTAGATTTTTTTTTTTAACAGCAACATAATTTACAAGTAGTAGGCCAGTGACAAAGCTGGCATGTTCTAAATCTGCATCTGATTTATATAATGCTGTTGCTTATCAGTGAATGAAGTCATAATTATTGCTTTGTACCATTAAATAGCATAAATATATAAACTGTTACACAAATTGCAGCAAATGTTTCCTCTAGGGAGCTCTAGACAAAATTTTAATGTAGTGCATTTGTCTGTGGTGGCAGTTTCTATGGTATATAATAATGTTGATAAATTTTACTGTAGCAAGTGACATTTTATAACATTAATGCTGGTGGTAGAAATCTGAAGAATACTACAGCTGTACTGGTGGGTGCAAGAAGAATGAAGGCTTTTGACACCAAGTGAATTCATTTTAATAGTGCTTTAAGGCTCCAAAGCACGAGGATGGTGCAGAGATGGCAGATCCTTCATTGGAAGGGAAAAGGACTCGGACAGGCGCTGGACAGCGAGGCACCAGGGAGCTTGACTTGATGATGGTGATAATTAATTCTTTTAAAAATCTTTACTGATTAATACATCCTTTGCTTTGAAAAGCAAAAGGAAACCAAATGGTGCGATGAAAACACTTAAAATCCTCACCAGTTATTTAAACTCTGTGCATGTGAGTGAAGACCCTGTAATAATTCCAGATGCAGCACCTGGGCTCAAATATTGTTTCAGATGTCAGACATGTGGGCGCACAGCCCGCTCATGCTGTGCCTGCCCATGCTGGCTGCCGCCAAAGCTCCCCACTGCCGAGGTGCACTGCTGCACGGCCAGGGGACGAGCGAGCGTGCAAATACAGCCCTGCGCATGCTTAAATGGGCATGCACCAGCAGAGTAAACAAACAAGTGACATGAGGACTGCGAGGAGCAGTTCTTCTTCTGACTTCACTTGCGTGTAGCAGGAACAGGGTGATACTGGCAGGTTTTAACATCTGCCAAGTAACAGCCTAAATGATATTGCAGGTTTTGCAACCCTTTTGAAATTGCTTTTCACGTTACTTTGTGATCCAGGCCCCAGTGCCGGGGCTGGAGTTTGCCTATGCTTGCTGTGCAGACAGCAGGGTGGCATGGCACTGCCAACAATGCTGGGGCCCAGCAAAGTCCCCACCAGGAAGCCCTGGGACCGTCACCACTTGTGCCTGAGGTGCCTGGCTTTGGGCATGGCCGAAAGCAGCCGATGCGCTCCTCTCCTCAGGGAGACCTGCCGGGCATGGAGCGAGGGGGGTAGCCCCAGCATGAGCCTGGGCTGTGCCCTGCATGTCCTGCCAGCTGTTGGAGGGTTGGTTTGGTTTGCTTTTATTCCTGGAAGTAAGGAGTGCTCAAGGTGAGCTGTCCAAGGATGGTGGGTGCAGTCCCGCTGTCTGGCGGGGCATATGTGCAGGCTGTATCAGCTTATGCACTTCCCCCTGTTGTTGCAGAAGGACAGTGCAGGCAGGCGAGGGGATGGGTTTGCCCCAGACCAGGGCAGCGGGCAGGGGCCAGCTCCGAGTCACTGCCAGCAGACCCGCTTTCTTGGGACAGCTGCAGCCCACCTACCCACAGCTGTCCCAGCTGCTCTCCTTCCTGTACAAGGTGGCTTTCACAAAGTACAAGTGTACCTGTATCTTGTGTACATTGAACAAAGCGAGTATACTGCTGCCCAGGGTACTGGCTCTAGCCAAAGGCAGGAGGAAGAAATGTGGGAGGTCAAGAGAAAAGTTTTATGCTGTTTGTGCACAAGTTGTTTCTGAAACAGGAATGGTATTTCAGGGGCTCAGTTGTCTGTGTATTAATTATCCACGTGATTTCACTGTTAAACAAAACTGATGCGATGCTTCAGCTGCCATGTGATCTTGATGGCTGCCATTTCCAGGCTTAGCAGATTTTGAAAGTGTATCACATGTCAACTTTGCCCTTCTAGGTAAATTCCTGTACAATGCTTTATGGCTGGTACACTAGTTGAAAAATAGTGATATTATTCTCATGGCTGCCATTAAAACTTCTAGAAATAAAAGCATCTTATAATGTACTCTGGAAATGTGAATCCTAAGCTGTAAGGTATGTATGTTTGTAATGATTAATCAGCTCAGCTCAATACATACCTGAATCATGTTTAATAATAATTCAGGCAACCTTTGTTGATGTATTCTGCAATACTGCAGTGATTCACAGCATCCTGTGGAGACCACCAGGCCAGCTCCAGCACCAGGCAGGTTACAGAAACTGCCTCAAAATCTTCCAAGAAGCTGCTGTGGTCTCCCACAACGGGAGCTGGGTGAGCAGCTGCAAGCTCGCACTGTTGCTCCTGAGTTCACAGCCTCACCCTCCGGCAGTGCCAGCAGATGATGGGGCTGTGGGTAGGCCTGGCTGTATTTATTTGCTTCAACATCTTAACACAATTACAAAGCTGATGTGCATCCAGCCAGCTCGGTCCGTGGCAGCGTTTGGTTCGTCTTTAAAGGATGGTGAAGATGCATTTGATGCCTGTGCATGAAGCAACAGGGCCATCTAGAATAAAAGCCGATGTTCCATTTACTTCTGCAAAGTTGCTCTGCATTTGTGTGTCTACCGCAAGCACTTACGCTTGAATGCAGCGTGTGATTTTTTTCAGCTCCTGCAAATAGATCATCTTTACAGACCACAATAAAATGTTTGTGTAATGCTTAACTGTACATTAAGTAAAAACCTATGTTAGAATATCCCGGTATTCTTTCTATTGGGTAAATAAGAGCATAAAGGCGAGTATCCCCACCACTCCCATTACCGCACACAGCACTTAGTTACATTAGAAAAATAAGGCATTGTTCTGCCAACTTTTGTTTCCCTCCCTTTGTGTTACTTACTGCTTATGAATCCAGCATGCCGACCTATGAAGCAATTACTTCTGAAATCCAGCTATCATGGCACACATAGGTACTGCCAGGAGTCGATGGCTAGCACTGGTCTCCTGTGCTCGCAACCAGAGCGTTATTGGTTAGAGCTGGTGTATAACTAATAGCATTTGGAAGGCGTAGGTGTTATATTGTCTGCTGAAGCATGACTTGTATTGCATTAAAGCATCATGGTGTTTTTAAACAGGCTAAAAGGGGTTTTCAGCTGTTGTCAATTATTGGGCTGCTGCACCAACAGTGTGCAGGGTGTTTGGGTGGTTAATAGGGGCCTGTATCGTATTGACACTTCGCCCGTGCCTTTGCAGACCAACTGAAGCAGTTGATATGTTTTGCAGTTCATACAGCTGTTCAGGACCATTGCAGGTTTATAAATATATTGCAGAATCTCTTTTTGTACACTTTTGCTCTGCTGTCTTGTGCATTGCTCCAGGAGGCATCCATGTCTTCTCTTTCTCTTAAGACTAAGCACTCAGACTGCAGCTTCACTGCTGCGTAAATTCGCACAACTGGACATGCTCCCCTCACCGCCCCTCCAGGCAGCAGGAGGCAACTCCAGCTACTGCAGTTCAGCTCCAGACCAGGGCAACTATTTTACAGGGGGCTTGGGGGGAGGAACCAAGGTTCAAAACTGCCTTTGCTCCTACGGAGAAATCGATATTTAGCCATAAAAGCAGGAGGGGCATGGTTGGGAATCACAGTCTGAACGAGAGGGTTTCAGTATTGTCATAGAAGATAAAACAAGAGGAAAACATTTTTGAATTTACTCTTTGTGTATTGAGGCCTTTTATGATTCATCAGTAAGTAAATATAAGCTAAGGGAGTGATTTGTTTCTAACAAGCTTATAAAATACTAGAGTCATTTGTGAGTTTATTGGAGTGCTGATTATAAACATTCCCTCATGTACACTCCTTTGTGTCAAATTAACATTCAAAATACAAATATTGTATCTTTGAATATTTCTGTAATCTCTTCGCAAGTATTTGAGATCTACATGAGATATGATTGACAGTGTCACATGAAAAGTAGCCAAGCGCTCTGTCACAGTTTTGGACATATTTTTCATTTCTTTGGCATTTGCTTTGCTCATGCTGCTTCTTTGAATTGCCTGCTCCATGCTCTAGCATTTCTGTTTTTGATACAATGCATAATTGATGCTCATCTAGCTGCAAAGATTCAACTGTTGTGCATGCCGCACTGCCTGCTTGCCGCTTCCTGGGATGGGCCCCGCAACCCAGTGGTGCCGTTGCGTGATGGGAGGAGTGGCTGGTCGGACTGGGGCTGGGTGGCCTCGACGCAGCTCCCCACAGCCTGCCGGGGGTGGTTCAGGTACATGGGTGGCACCGGGGGCATCCTGGGTCTCCCAAAGCACTCCCCAAGGAGCTGGACTTTGTGGCCTCACAAGCCTCAGGTATGATTAAAAAGGGAGACCCGTTCTTGCGCTTTCTCTGGTGCACTAATGTATTTTTTGTTGGTAATCATAAGGAATAGAAATGTAAAGAACAGGCATGGTTTGCTGCATGTCGATCCCTTAGATCGCTGGTTTAGACCTGTCTCCTGTAGGCAGTTTCCCCAAAGGATGTGCTGTGTATAGAAGGCATCCCAAGGCCAGGGCTCTCAGGGTGCTGCTGGTTGGGACCAGGGAGCTTTGGGGAACTGATCTTGGCTGAGCGTCTTGCTTGCCTCTATGGCTACAAAGTGCCATTTCATCCCCTCCATGTTGGTGCAGCAGGTGTATCGTAGTTTAATTGGACTGACCTTTTATTTTTATTTTATGATTTTGTTTCCCCCTCTTCCCACTAAAATATTCCTTGTATTGTCATTGTCAGTGCCCAGATTCCTTGCCTTTCCTGGCACTGGGTAACTTGACTTTACTAAGCAGAGGAAAATCCTGCAAGGGCGGGTCTTAGGCTAACATTATTATAGTGGCTGCCATTTAAAAAGTCAATTTTTGCCTACAGGCAAAGTATTGTTATCAGAGTTTGTACCTATTTTGCATATATACGATTGTATCTTCCCTACCTCTCTGGGGTGGCAGGAGCAAATGCCGACTTCTTAATGCCGATCGTTGAACCTAAGCTTAAAATAAGAGCTCACAGAAAAAATAAGAATGAAACGGTGGGTAGCAGATCTCTGTCAGATCTTTATTGTTTCTTCCTTTTTTGTTCAAACAGGGAGTCCATGACAGCTTGATTTAGGATCTTATTTTATTTGAGGGAGCAGCTGAAAAGCAGCTTGATTTTTCCTCTCATTTTTCACTCTTCCTCAGTAACTTTTGTAGGGCTGTGGAATATGCTCCTTCTCATCTGGGCTTATTAGGTGGATACCCCTAAATCTATTTCACATTCAATCAATGCATATCAGGCCCTTCTCTACAGCAATCCTACTACACATTTGGACCTTTCCAAGTCATCTCAGCCACTTCTGCATGGCTCCAGTCTGTTACTGCGCTCACCCCCTGAAGGTACCATCCTGCTCGGCCCTGCCTACCCTCTGTGGCTGGGAGCTTCTTGCTGCTTCTTTGTGGGCAGGGGATTTGGGCTTGTTTTTTAAAAAAAAAAAAACCAAACAAATGTAACTTCAGGGAATAAGGGGAATTGCAGAGAGTCCAGGAAACCTGTACAATGCCACGAGCCTGAGATCTGAGTGAGTTTAAGCAAAAATAGCTGTGTAGGAGTCCTGCTGTTAACGAGCTGTCAGATCCTCCTGGATATTGTGTTTTGATATGGTGGCATGCTCACGCTTTCCCGCAGCTGGAAGAGGGCTTCTTCAACACCATCGTAGGATCAACGTTTCCAGATCCCTTTATTTGAGGAAAAAATACACACTTTCCTTATATCTTACACTAAGTTTTCTGTCACAGCCCACATATGTTCTTTGGAGTCTGCCTACAGTATAAGAGTTTGCACATGGCTTTCCTTAATGGATTAAAAGGCTAATGATATATAAAATGAAGAAAATGTGTTTCTAAAAAATAAATAAAACCAAGCTGGCCATCTTGTGCACTGACAGCATATCTGCCAACAGCCATATGCCTGACTGAGCTGCCCACATAATAAAATAGAAACGGATTTGTTTACAGAGGCAAAAGCCAAAATACTTTTTGTTTAGGAGTCAGGAAGAAGGTTTCTGCCCATGTTGCCAAACCACTGAGCGGTTGTGCAGGATGCATGCACTGGCCCTCTGCAGAGAGCTTGGAGCAATTGTTTCACTGCTGCCTGTCCAGCTCCTTGTGCTGGACAAATCCAGCTCTAGATTGGATGTGAAGAGTGCAAGATGGCTGGCTCATGTGCAGAGCAAAGAACAAATGTAAAGGTGATACTAGTTTGATATTAGGTTTTATGCATTGTAATCAACGTTTGTATGTTAGATAAGTGCTACCGAGAGTAACTTTACAGTCTGCGCTATGCAGAGTCATTGCTTGGCAGTTAGATCTCTTTGAAAAGGTCTCTGGGTTGCAGCTTTTCTTATTTGAGATGAAGCTGCTACAGGGTATGATTTCCACCTGGACTGTGGAGCGTTAATCGAGCAAATCCCATCAACATCAATGGGAGATGCTCTGTACATTCACTTGTGTATACTCCCACAGTACAAGAATATATGTCTGCATAAGGCAGAAGTGCTTAAGATGTTTTCTTGTTTTCATGCAGATTCTTCTTTTTGACTGCCTTAAGGAATATCATGTGTTCCTGCATCTTAGGATTCCTGACTTAAAATATGTCTGATGGAGGGTTTTCATTCTTTTGGGCATATTTGCACTTAACGAGCTCTGAGAGATATTCATGCCATGCAAAATCAGCCACCTATCTTAGCCAGCCAGATCTTATTTAGTTACCTTTGGTTCCCGCTATTGGCAATGGCATCTCATGTCATCAGCTCCGATAACTGGTTTATGTCCCTGAGCTCCCGCCCTAGTCTTTGGGGAGAGGGAGCGAGGGAGGCGCCTTGGGGTAGGGGTTGGGGACAGGAGCTTTTCCAGGGCTGGGCTGTGACGTGTGTTGAGCCCTCAAATGAACAAGTAAGCTCCAGTGCAGTTGTTCTATATGATCATGTCAAGAGAGCTGGGTAACTATCATACGGGTTTTTTCCAAGAAAAGGCTGAGAGATGTTTCCAATTTTTTGCTTGTCTGCATGTTTTTTGAAGAAAAATTTTAGAATTTTGGTCCATAAGCTGATAACAACGCCGTAAGAGATTGCTTTTCAACCATAGGCTTTTCCCTAACAGTACTGTTTCTTAATAAGAAAAGAAGGTGAATTCATATTTAAAAGAAATGCATTTGTTTAATCTGAATAAGTGGGTGCAAACTGCCTCAGTGTTACAGGAGTGCAGCATTTGGCCAATCTCCAAGCCGTTTGGTGATCTGCAACAGAAATAATGTTTGCAGTTGGTTTTCACTTGCACTTCTAACTTTTTGCCCACTGCATCATTTCCCAGATGTCTATACTAACATAAGCTTTAATTTGGCCATAGCTGATACTGCTGTAAAGTTCACATTACTGGATATGTACTTCCATGTTTACGCAGAATTTGCAATATCAGAATTAAGCCCCCTCACACCAGTTTACCTGTATGCACTCAAGAGGCATTGCACCAATGCAGGGATAAACTGCATTTTTCTTTGCCGATGCAAATAAAACTCCACACACACCCCCTCACCCAGTTTGACATTTATCATACTTTGATGCCTGAAAGAACCTTCAGTGTTTCTCAGCTAAATTGTACATTTAGAAGTGTTTTCCTTTTGTTATGTGTTCTGTTTTTATCTCTGCTTTTACCAGTTTTTCTGCTTCCCTGATGCCATCATGGAATTGGTTTATGGCTTTCTCCTACTCTGTGCATCACTGAGTGTAGCTGACAACAACTGGATTGTAGCCTGTCTGTCATGTTAATTATATACTATTAGAGACCATTAATCTGATGATTATTTACACGATAGATTTATAGCCTATCATGTCAATGTGTACTTGGGAAACTGTAATCTGAAGATCAGTGACACATATCAGCAGGAGTTTGCGTGTTTAAGAAGTAATGTGTGGTATCCCGAGTGTGCCCAGCTAGCGCAGGGGGCTGGCAGCCAGGGCTGAATGCCGCCCTGACTTGGATCCCCACCCCAGGAACCTGCCTTCAGGCAGACAAAAATGCACCCAGCGTTTGGCTTTTAAGCAGTAGCTGCGGGATGCAGCTGCCACCCCGTGTGCAGGTGCCTAGGCAGGGGAGGGGGCTGCTGGTGAGAGGGAAGGCTTTGCTTTTGGCAGCTCTTGCTTGAGTCCTGGCAGCTCTGGGGGCATCTGTGTGACCGTGGTCGATGCATGGTGGGACGGCAGGAGGTCTGGGTGGGATGTGGTAGGGAGGGGGCACCTTGTGGCTCTGGTGGCCCTGGTGCTGAGGCTGGGGAATGTGCCAGGCCTGTAAAATGAGTAAAAAGGGCTTTACACCCATTTAAACACAGTTTAAAGCTTTGCATGTTTTAAAAGCACTTGGCGCATTCCAGTGGGATGTTTAATAAGAGTATAATGATGTTTTAATTTTAATTTTTAATTTCACAAGAAGAATAGATGCCAAGTTGATACTAGTTATTGCTGTTTGTCTGTATTGAGCTTTTCAATGTGATATTGTCAATAGGAGCAGAGGACGGATGTATTCCCGTTGTATAGCAATGCAGGGAGTTGCTTCCAGGGAAAAGAAGAGAGTGGAGAAGAGACCAGGAGTAATAAGGGATATTCAGGTTTAAGCAACATGATGGCATGAGGGAGGCTAGTGCAGGGAACGGGCTGTGTGACCTGTTCCACCAGGTATCAACATTAAACTTGAACGTATCAAAACATTGAAATACATGACTAGAGTTAAGTTGTGTGGGAATGCAATGATTCTATTAACCTCTAGCTGTTCTTAGGGGTTCATTAGCTTTATCCAGACTCATTCTGTGTGTGTGTGTGTATGGGCTTGCACACTCAAAGGCAGCATGTGTTTCTCTTCCTGTACGGGTTTTGCATTTCCATGGAAGCCACTAGAGTTATTCCTTTATGAACTATTGTGAAGGAACAGCCAGACCTATCAGACTTTAGTCCACAAGAAGTTTTAATATAGGCTATTAAAAAAAGGCATCTTCGGAGAAAGACTGATAGAGTGTGAAGTTACTGTGCTAAAGTGTAGTGCGTTTCTATAAATTATCTTTATGCAGTTTCACAGATTAATATCTAAATCTAAAATAAAGCTCTGCAGGCGGGGTCCCTCTGGGGTTCTGCAGTCAGCAGATAGATGATGCACAACTCCATGAACTCCTTTGAACTTTCAGATTTTATTTTTCTTGTAAACCAAAAATTAAGCTGATGAAGACAGGCTCGGCAGACCCATCTCATGTGTCTGAGGTTCAGCCTTCCCCTTAGGAAGCAGTGCAGTGGGGGAGCATGCAGCCGGTGGCCAGGAGGAAGGCAGGGGCTCTGGAGCAGCGCAGGAACCGCCATCGCAGTCGGTAGGAAACTCCCTGCAATCTCATCCCCAGTCCCTCTGGGACCGTGCTTCTTTTTAATGGTCATTTTAATATTGCAGTGTACTGACATGTACTGGAGGCAGTGAACTTACAAGCTACCCTATAAATAATTTGGCATCTAATTCTGCATATTTTGAGCTTGAGGCCCCCTGAGATGATGAAAAGAGTTTAAAACCCATTGTGTGGTTGGGCTAATTTAGCCTGAGAAAGAACACCTTTTCGAGGCCACAGATGCATGTAAGTGGTACATCACAAGAAGCCTTGGAGTTTGTTACCAGGAATCCATAGGCACTTCCTCTAGCACCTATGTTTGCCAGCAGGTCCTGTGGCTTCTGTCTCCTAATTTCTTCCCTGATTTCCCAAATCCCATACCCCAGAGAGCTTCTTCAGCTGGAGAACAGTGACAGCCCCTTCGTCCTGTCAGACCCTTGTCCGGGCTGCCCATCCCTTGGAAAACTCTGAATAACAGAACTGATTTTAATGAGTCTCATCCAAAAGCAAATGTAAGGAAAACCAACAAAAATACACACGAATGCAAGTTGGGAACTCTCTATTTTTGTTGGTTTTCCTTACATAATTTCTAGAAAAATCCAAGTCCCCGTGTTATCATTTTTCATTAAAGTGATGTTTCTAACCACAGTGGACAGCTCTCATATCCCTTGAAAACTTATAATAGTAAAATTGTCATAAGGATGAAGCAGGAATGCAAGATTTTATTAAACAATCTTTGGCTCATAAAAGACATCAGTGTTTTGCCATTCTAGAGCATATAAATGTATTTCAAAGCAGAATCATATTTCAGCAGAGAGATAAAGCACAAAAGAATATGAGTAACAGATACCAACATAAAATATTAAACCATCCAAGGAGGGGTGTAGGTGTATGTTTATCCACACGGGCAAGTCAGGGGCTGTGAGCAAGGCAAGATTTTTGGCAATATATCAGTAGAGCCATGAGCACAGATATCCGTGGCAGTTTGTGTGTGTGTTCTGCGGTGGCGGGGGGGCAGGTTTGGCATGGTTTCTCGCAGCGCGGAGCTGGGCGTTTCTGCACAGCCGCGTGAAGCGCTGCGGGAACATGACGGGTGCCTTTAGTCTGGCAGAGTCGTCAAAGGGAGATATGAGCTCTACCTGGATAAATAAGTATAAATAGTTTTCTTTCTGATATGTGACCAGATTATTTTCCAGTTGATTTCCAGCCAAGGTCCCAAGTGGGCCACAGATCAAAAAAAGATAAGGGTCAGTTACAAGGTTGAGCTCATTCGGCGTTGCCATAGTAACTGACCTCCAGCATCCCTGGGAGGATGGCACCCAGCTCCCTAGGTGACATTTCTGCTGCCACACCATCAATCCGCTGCCTTTCACCACCCGGACCGCGCTGCAGAGCGGCTCTGTGCTGCTGGCCCATGCTGGGGCAGGAGCGTGGGGTCCCCTCGCCCTGCAGCTGCCCCACTGGCGAGGGAGGGGCTCTGCTACGTCCTCTGGGATTAATTACAAAAACGTAATGGAGCGATGTGGTCTAAACGGTTTGTATAGCAGGTCAGGGGCTTAGACAGCAGTGGCGATGAAGAAATGTTGTCTGTACAGCAGACATTGTCTTCATCCGATGTAAGCATCTGCAGATTTGCCATCCCCTTGTAGTAGTCGCATCGTGTTCTCAGACCTTGGGTTTACCTCCATCGTTGGATTGTTTTTAATGAAAACCAGTGGTGAGGTGGTGCCAGCCAGGGGAGGGGTTGAAGTGGTTCTCTGCAGGCTTTGTTTTGGAGGGTGGTGTTCATCACTGTCATCCTACCCTGGTCCCAGCCCCTTGCTCCTTCACAGCCACATGGAGAAATTACTGGGGAAGCTCCTGCTTTTTTTATGTTACAAATTTTTTCCCTTTGCTTACTTATTTACTGGGAAATGAATTGCATAAACAGAATAGTTCCATGCAGTTTTCATTTTATTTCCCTGTGTTCATTCCAATTTCTATTTATTTCTACTATAATTAGAGCACATGGCCCATTTAATTCTACCAGATTTATGATATAATGGACAGGAGAAGGTTCTCTGTGAACGCAGTATATGAATGCTTTGTTACACTGAATTACAGTATTTCAAAGTTCATTAAAAGTGCAGTTAATTCATGGATGTGTACATCTGAGTACAGGAAAGATATTCCCCTTTATTGGCTTAATTTGCTGCAGTGGAGTGGAAATACACTGGTCTGGGAAGCTGTAGTACGGGAGGTACACGTTGTTGTCAGGAGCGAGCATCAGATTGTCTTACACGATCCCTCAAATTAGGACTATTGTGGTTATTCCATAAGGGAAAATTTTCCTTTATTAAATCAAGTTGAAGAGAGAAGTTTTAACTAACAGTAAAGACAATGTCGCCTTGATTTTTATTGTTCAAATCTCCTATTTGTTATTGGTGTGATAACGGGTTGGTACATGACAGTGTTAATGCATACTTTTATATTGCCATTAATATAGTTATAATTAGAAATGCAGCTGATACAGTACATGGGTTTAATACAGCATTATTAATTATACTGCATCCTCGCCAGGAGGCTGCTACTGTCGGTTCTTTTAGAGGCTTAGAGACTCATTGTAATATGTATTAAATGCACATTGCTGCAGCAGAAATAGCTTTATGGAGAAGCATATTCCCACTCTAAAATGGGCAGAATGATAGTATAAGTGCTACTAAGCACCCTACCAACATGTTTAAAACTATCCTGCAAACGCATCCGAACTTGGGAACAATGACCACCGTGCTTTGCCACCGCAGTTCAGCTGGGTCTGCGCAACTCGCTAATCCTCACTAACAGGCAGTAAATTACGTACCTCCAAATTTATACAAATGCCTGCCTTTGACATCAGTGGGCACCACCCAGGTTTCACCTTCAGGATTCAGATAATCAGCTCTCATTCCCACCGGCTTCCCTCAAGACCAGTATGGAAATAAGTATGTGTCTGCCAGGGATCAAATGCTTTTGGAGACAAAAGTAGGTACTGAAAACATTACAGGATACTATCATCTCCCCATGATACTTTTACACAAAGCGCTCTGTTCCTCTTTTGGCCTGACATAGTTTCAGCCTGACAGAATCCACCAGGCCTGCTTGTTTTAAACAAGAGCACATCCTATTATTTTTTTGAGAAATGAAGTGTAAAATTAATGCTTATTATTTTGAGGTCAGGAAAAAAAAAGGCAAGAAACCCAAGATTCTTGTTTGCTGTGCATTGCTCGTTTAGTCCTGTTATCAGCTGATCCCCGCACAGATACACTTAGGAGAAATGGGAGATCTAGCACAGCAAGCTGTAAAAATCTGCATTTTATTTTACAAATGAGAGGGGCTGCATAATTCACTTGAGTTATGTAGATCTCTCATAGATGCTTGTCATGTTTAAAAAAAGGGTGGGGGATAAAAATGAAAGAAATTATTCTATGTTTTGTGTTGCTAACACCCAGCTCCACACGTTTGACTGAAGCGTTGGCTGTCACGCTGCATTGTCAAAAAGCCGCCTTGCATGCACCTATATGATCTTATATAATTCAAGGAAGTTATTCTCCAAAGGTGACTGAGTATCCCTATACATGCAGTGTGTTTCTGTGTAAAATAATATGCTGTAAAATGCCATAGAGGAGAGAGTGATTATAGCAGCAATTCTATCTATATCTTTGGGCATTTTCATATTTTGAATACACAGGCATGAAAAGAGAAACGTTTGTCATGCTAACCATGGTACTTTTTTCCCCCTTTTTTCTTCCTGGATGGTTTTATAGACACAAGAAATACATAATGGACTCCTGTGGGAGTGGAATAAAAACCCCCACCGGTGAGGAGAAGGCCTTATAATTCAGAAGTGGATTTGCAAATCAAAAGGTCTTGCCTCGAGTGGGATAAATTTCCAGATCTGCAGGAACCCATTATGTTTTATTATTTTTCATTCGAGTTTTAGTTTGTTTGTTATGGGTTTAACTATTTAAAATACTGCGGGGATCAACCAAGAAAATACACAATCTCTGTTAGCTAATTAAACATACCAAGCTTGTAAGAATATACTTCAATTGAAATGCTGAGCATTGTTGTGTTTTTGAGGTTTTTTTAATTTTACTGAAATTATAGGTATTTAGGCTGCAAAAAGAGCAGTCATCTAATCAGCAGTATGTGTCTGTCCGTATTTATGAACACACGTGCTCACACAGGACCATAGGCTGTACGTGAATCACTGTTTTCCAAATATGCAGTATGTGGAGGGTAGAAAATTAATGTAAAAGATGATTTCTCTGATTTACTTATAGAAGGAATTCATTCCATTCTCCCCAGTACCTGCTTTGTCCTCTCCAGGTTTATTGCGGCATTCTGTTGCTGTACATAGCTGTGTGGCTGGGCATGCTCAGGATGCTCAGCACAAGGCACGTATCCCTTCCCCATCTTTCCACCCCTCCGGAGCAGATTGCAAAGATTGCACAAAGCCAAAACTTTTCAGGCAAGGATCTGATGGGATAAGCCAGCCTTATGCTATAGCGAGTGGAGAGGATTCGGTTTTGAGACCCACCTGTCAGAGAGGCTGATGTGCCCATCTGTGGTGGCTGCCCAAACAGAGAATTGCAAACTTCATTGCGTCCTAGAGATATCCCAGTCCCCAGTTATGGCTGCACATGGAATTTGTGGAGCCACCACTCTGTTCATCTTTCTGTTCCTGACTCTTTCCTCCCTTCCCAACCTGCCTGTTTACATTTCCCCATCCCACCTCCCTGCTCCCCACCACAGCTCTGGTGCCAGTGCTCGCCATCAGCACCCTGCTCTCGCCCTGCGTGCCACCACTGAGGTGCAGTGCAGAGCACCCATTGCCACACGGGTTTCCAGAGCCCACCCAGCCTCGAGGCGGCACAGGCAGCTCACTGCTGGCACATGCTGCTGCACAAGGCTCTGCATGGAGTTGTTTTTGGGTTTTTGGGGGGTTTTTTTGTAATTATTGGTTTTTTTCACACTGCATGGAGGGCCCTTCAAGGCCCATGTACTCGCCTCCAGCTGCAAATATGCCAAGGTGTGAACGTCTGAGAGCCATCGTGTACCTGGGCACGGGCTGTGCCCAGCACCCTGCACAGAGCCCCGCTGCTTGCCTGCACTGGCACCTAACTCCCCACCTTGTAAAAGGGCTTTGGGATACTGAGAGTACCAAAGGCCTTAGAGAAAAAATATTTTTCCGCTGTTTAGCCCTTTTAAAGACGTAAAAAGCTAATTTAAAGCAATTGCAAGTAAATGGCATGCTTCTGAAGGCTTGTATTATTTGCAAGATCCAAATGTATTTGGCAAGAGATTAGTTCATGGTATAATGTAGTAATTTCTTAGGTGTCTTGGAACTAAAAATTTAAGTTGGTGAGATTTGAAGATATAAAAATAGTCGAATGTATATCAAAAGACAGAATTTCTTTAGTTTTTAAAATATGTTTTCATGAGACGTTCACATGTGCTGCCAAAATGAAGAAAACACATTTTCAGGAAGAATTTACAAAAACAATCAGCAAAATTTTTAAATTTTAGGTGTTCTCTGATTTACTTAAACTGTACATTGTTGTCTAAATTTCTACCACTCCCTCCTTCACTTCAAGAAAACTAAAGGATTGTTCCGTTTTATTTGTGGAAATTGCTTTAACATGGCTTTAGTACCTCAAAAAAAAAGGCCCAGCTGCACCCAAACCCACAAACGTCAGCAAATAGAGAAACATATCTTCTTACAAAAGTGGGAGGCTTGAAACAATAGTAATAATTATTATTATTTCCCTATGAGTTCAGCTAGAATATAGGGGCATTTAAAATGAACCCTGTGTATTCAGTGCTTAAGATATGACGTCGAAATTACACTTTCAAATGACATTTAAATACCTTCAATGGTCTCTTCAGCTTGGAAAAAGCCAAGAGAGATAAAATTAAGGCTGACACTGCTCTGGTCTCCTGCTATTCTCCGATAGTTTCTTCCTCTCCTGTATATTTGCTGTGTAATCTGAGGTAAAGTTGGCATTTCAGCCCACTTTCAGTGTTGTTGGTTGAATTCACACTGTTAAATTAATTTTAAATGCTGTTTGACTATTTAATAATCTATACCCAGAGCAGGGATGCTCTCCCTTTGTGGTAGGATGCAAGGTGAAGTGGTGCAGTGTTGTCACGAGCCTGGGAGCAGGCGTGTGGGTTCCCGATGGGTTGATCCCAGCGCTGCTTTTATCGCAGCTGAAAATCAGCGCCCCTAAATGTGACTGGGGGCTGTACACCTGAACGCCTCGCGCAAGCGGCTCGGCCCGTTTTTCTGATGAGGCTGGAGCCGCGGCAATGTCTGCGGGTCCTTGAAGCCATGCGCACTGGCACGGGCGTTTCTCGCCGACTGCTGCATCCCCGACGCTAATCTGCTGTGTCACTAACAAGTTGTATCATTTGAACCTTGCAGAGGAAGGCATCAATCATGAGTGCAAGCTGTGTAACCAGATGTTTGACTCTCCGGCAAAGCTCCTGTGTCACCTGATTGAGCACAGCTTTGAGGGGATGGGAGGCACATTCAAATGCCCTGTTTGTTTCACAGGTAAGACAGGGAGGCCAAGACAAGCCTCAGCGTGCATGGCTTGATCCAGAAATGACACTCGGGGGATTTGTAAAATACTGTATTTCTTTTCTTGAGAGAAAGAAATACTGTGTTTGGAAATGCTCAAAATATCATCTGTCTGAAACTGGGGCTCGCTCCGAAGAGCAGCACTGTGGCATTTCACACCAAGCATCACCGCTACATGCAGCGGGCTCTGCATTGCCCCCCACAATTTGAAGCCTTTTAAATTGTAGCTTATGACTCAAAGGTGTGATGCGTTTCCAAGTGCAGGACTTACAAGGTATGGACCTGCTCATGCAAGCCCTTATTCACTTGAGCAAGGACCCTTTAAGAGGCCAGGTAGCTTACAGCCCACTCACGGTGGTGAGGCTCACGTGAGTAAAGGTTTGAGAAGACCAAATCTTACAACTGTATAGTTTTGCTAGCTGCTCTCTCGGAGTTTTGTTTTTTTTTAAGGACAGTTTGCTCATGGTGGCACATTTATAACTCCTGTCTGAGGGCCTGCTAGGTATTCCTTCCCTGTATTTAATTTTAAGCTGTCTCATCAGTGCAAATGGCCTTGGTTGATCTTGCTTAAAGGATGTGCAGGATGCATCTTAAGGGCTGTTTTTATATGCTCCTCAAAACAGTAGTTAACACCTACGTTTCCAAACTGCTTGAGATGAAGATCATGTAGTGTGACTGTGGACCTGTTGTCAGTGAAGGGGCACAGCAGCACCTGTGATTCCTTTAACTTTGGTGGGAGTAAGGCGAACCCACGCTCCTTAGGGTTTGGCCCACAATTTGACAACCTGCTTTTTGTGTGAGCTTGGAGTCAATTTATCCTTTCCTGAAATGTACTGTAAAATAACTCTTTGAGTGCATGTGTTTAATTATGCTGAACAAGCTATTTTCACATACTGATGATCATTCATATAAAATGAGACAAAAATTGAATGAGATATATTTTTAACCAGCTAAAGCCTGCAGTTCAATATGTTTCACTTCCAAATTTCATTTGATAAAGTCAGAATAATTGTCAATTCAAAAGCATAATGCAGAAGCTGTGATAATTGTGATGTTAAATCATAATCAAATTTTTTTTTATACTGAATGGACAACCCATTTAAAAAGTCTACAAGCTGTGACAAGGCTGCCCTTTCAGATTCACATGTCTGCCAGCAATATGGCGCAGAAGCCATCAAGGCTTCTCCTGGCCCAGTTGTCCTGCATTAAAAATGCATCCGATGCACCTGCCGTGGGCCCAGGGCTCCCTGCAGGAGCGACGACGTCCTCTCTTTGGTCTGATGATTGAGTTCTTCCAGTTACCCGTGGACACTGCTAGCCTTATGTGAAATATCAAAAATCCATACAGGATTTAGACTCTGTTAGAAGTAAGCTGACTGTCAGCCTGGAGACTCTAAATTGACTACTTGTAAGGAAATTCTGCTGAACCGAGTGTATTGGCACTTCTCTGGCAGATATCCTTGGACTTTTCAGAGTCTTTGCAGTCATAAAAGTGCAGTTCAAGGCAAGATGCCTTATATGAAGCAATCTTAACTAATCGTACTGTGTTGTTTCAGTTTTTGTACAGGCAAACAAACTGCAGCAGCACATCTTTGCAGTCCATGGGCAGGAAGATAAAATTTATGACTGTTCCCAGTGCCCACAGAAGTTCTTCTTTCAAACAGAGCTTCAGGTATGTTTATGACAGGAGTAAAAAGCAAAGCTAAAGCTGTTGATTTTTCTGTGCAACCATCACCCTTGTGCAGCATTTAGAAAAGGTGCATACCCTCAGTATGGTTGCTTCTTAAACAGTCTCTCAGTCTCCTCCTGCCTCCCTGGGTGCTATCAGGAGAAAGGGGTCTCTGAGCATGGCTGGAATAAATAAATGAGATGAGACAGATATGATGATCCTTTATGAGTATTTCTCTTGACAGTAGTGTTGCTACATCTTGACATGTATACGTCAAACACCTTGTAAATAATTTCTTTTCTCTATTAATAATTTAGGCACTGATTAACATACAAAGACTAAGCAAATGGCAGGCTGCTCCCTCCCCTTCCTCACTGTAAAGGAATTTTCCCTACCGAAGTAGGAGAGCAAAGCGTGGATGCAGCTGAACACGATGCTTAATTAGAGGCTCCACCAAGGCACTAGCACATTAATAAGCTTCAGGTTTTACAAACCAGGCACTACATGCCAGTTTCCCTGGCGGCACTGGGAGTCACAGCCACAGCAGTTTTAGCCCCCGCAAAGCCGATGCTTGGCCTGCACTCATTCCTGGGTGCAGCCAGCCTTTCGGAGGGGCCAGACCTGGACCTAGGTGTGCTGCTGCAGCCACTCTTGGGGCCCTGGCCCCAGGGGCCACCTCAGAGCCATGCTAGGGAGGCTGGGGTTTAAAGCACACTGATACCTTTGGTACTAAACCCACGTAGATGCTGAAACCTTCATGGCATGTGTGCCTGATACCTTGTGGGGAATGGACCACCAGAGCTTGCCCTCCCAAAGAGTTCGCAGGGAGGTGCCCACCCTGGCTGTCCTCCTCAGGCATATCTTACCTGTGTAGCACAGCCACCAAAATACTGCTAATGTCCCCTGGCAAATGCTGTCTTTTTATAGAATGGTACCATATGCCTCATTTAAATCTATTAGCTTTATCAACCATGTTTTACTTAAACTTTGGAGGGTTTTTATTTATCTTGCTGAATTCCCAGGCTGCTGCCTCTTGTGTCTTGCTGTCATGCTGTGGAAGGATGGTTGATCTTTTCACTTTGTTGATTTTATTTTTTTTTTCTCCCAGGGGAATCTCCTCTTTCCCTTGTTCTAGCAACCTGATTTGCATAAGTGTACAAAAGTTTTAACTATACCTTGTTAATATTTTAATAAAGTCAGCAGATTTTGGGTTTGTGTGTTCTCACTATGAACGTTTCATGAAGGCAGCAGTGGCTTGCAAGGCCAGCTCTGATTTTTCCTCCCATTTTTTCTTTAAAGTGGTGTTTGGTCAAAATGTCAGCACAATTAAAATGGGTGCACTGGCTTCCTAGGTCACTGCGTTAACCTATAAAATCAGATGCTCAAATAAAGAGAACCTTGTTAAATTATAGTCTTAACAGCGGCCTGTTTTTGCAGTTAACAGTTTTAATTACATAGTGTTTCAATTCTGAAGTGTTGTGCATTGCAAAATTGCTGCAAATAGCAGCTTTAATCAGATAAATTATGATTGTAATTTTCCAGTTTTTATGCAGAATTTGTGTGCATTTAAAATTTCTGTGCTCATAATAATTACACGAGTAGTTTTGAATGGTGTTGGCTGAATGAAAATTCAATACTTAGCTGCACAGTTTTAGTCCTTATTTCAGTGGTGACTCAGAAATGTGTGTTTACTTGATGCCAGGGATTTTACTAATTCAAATACCTGAGCCAAGGAGGACACAAAATGTGTGTATAAATCAGTTAGAAATGCTCAAGACTTTTGAACTAATCTGTCTTGGCACGATTATCTCATCAGTTTCTGATGTGTAAGCTGCCTGGTCTAAATTCCTCAACTGTTAGGTTTTGTTGAGTAATGAAGATTTAGTATTATTTTAGTGAACCTGTTGTTCAGCTGGTAGTTAGGGTTAAATCTGCATAAACCTTTCAGACTCTTAACTGTGCAATCGTTCTTATGTGGGCAAATCACCATCCATCAAGGGGTTCTGCTTGATGAATTTGACTTTTCAGTTCTGATCTTGCTTTCCCACTGGCGTAAAATAACTGGTGTCAAAATCTGAACCTACGCTTTGTTTTACTTCTTTGTATTTTTAAGTGAAACCGCTGAAAATATTTTTTAAAAAATTGAGCATTCAACTATTTCAAGAAGAAATTCAGAGTGGGGTGCTTACAGAAAAGCAAGAAAAACAAGGAGAGTAGGGAAAATGACAGGCAGCACAGGGAAAAGGTAACTTTTAAAGATGTCATGGAGCGGCATGAATTAGCCCCACTGATTTGTGAACATTTCTTTAAACAGTTAGGGTAAACACCAAGTAAGCCCAGAAAAGCACGTGTGCTATGTGATGAGAAATGTTGCCGCTGTAAATGTACTTCTAGGGCTTGGTGCAAATACTGCTTCGGCCACGTAATGCTCTGGAAGCAATCAAACCCTCTTTTCACTTCTGAACTAGTAGTTGTATTTTAATATAGGTTTATGCCTTGAAGTTTGCACCATCTGATGGAGCTGTAAAACCAAGGCATAAGAAAGCTCCGAGGAACTCATTTTATAAATGGTGGAAATTCTGATGTGAATCTGGAGCGATGAGTCAGTGCGGTTACCTTGATGATAGTGCCAGAAGAAAAGAAAACAGAATGTTATTTAACTGCTTATCTCATTGGAAATAAGGAAAGAAAACATGGTAAGGTTAAGTATGAAACACAAAGGAAGCAGTATGTGTGATAACCCCACGTACCCTTAGGGCAGAAGAGGAAAGGCTGGCAGCTCCACATTTTTCACATCCTCAGTTTGTCAGATTGACAGCTATGAATACGATGAAAATCTCCTGGAAAAAAGTAAATTTATAGCTAAGGTATAGAACACCAAGGCTATGGCATTTCATTCTTCCTACTGAAACATGCTTACTGAAACAAGTGTAGAGGTGGAGGTTTGGGGGGTTCCTCATGCGTAGGGCAGAAGGAATGCTTTCAAACAGAGCCCCATCTCTAGGACCCGTGTCAGGAGCTACCGGCCACCACTGGCATGCCCACTTCTCACAGGCAGCTGGAGCCACAGTGGCACACAGGGCATCCAGACATGGGAGATGAGCTAGCTCTTTGACAACTGAAATTTTGGTCTTTACTATTTAAAACCTAGCAGGGAGCCCTGCCAACACCAAAGATGGGTCAGAAATTATGACACATAATGGGTGCTGAGAGTTATATTTGTGGTGTTATTCACAGCTGGGAAATATACCTCATCAACTGCTTGCTTCGAGAATTACATTAAGCAAATTGTGACCGAGCAGTGATTTTCAGGGGAAACTTAAGCAGGATTTTCATAGGTACTCTTTTGCCACACTGCCTTTTCCAAGGAGCCATCACACAACCAATGAAGTATTTGTATTTAAAGGATTAATTCCTGCTGTTTACTTGGGTACTGTTAATCATACTGTTTCCTCCTAAATTATTACAATTGATGAAAACTAAGGCAAGGGATATAATAAACAATGCGCAAATAATCCAGGTACCAAGGGAGCAGGGTACCTGCCAGGTCTTTCCTAGCACAGGTGTTCAGGTGTTTTATTGCCCGCTATGAATAAAGGGCTTTCTTTCCTGTTCAGATTTGGAGATATGTCAAACCACTAAATTAAGGGAGCTTCACTGGAGGAATTTGCTGTCATTTTAAGTGCCCAGTTTCTTCAAACGTACACTTATCAAAAAAGGAGTGGCTACTATGGCTCATTGGCTAACACTGTGGTCTGTCTCCCTCCTCATTTCATTTTATGTGAAAAGCTGGCAATTTTCAGATATCCATAAACAGGCATGAGCTGCTGCACAGAAATTGCACTCATTATATTAATAATGATTTACCATGAACATCCTCCAGGGGCTTGATTTGGTCCACATCAAAGTCCTTGCGATTCTTTCCGCTGATTACAGCAGATCAAGCCTTAAGCAGGTTTTTTTTTATGTCTGCTTTTTATGTCAGCTCAATGTTAGATGTGTCTCCTATAGAGGGCTGCATCCTGCCCAGGTAAGCGGGGCACCGCAGTGAGCCACCACATAGTCTGACGTGGCCCAATGGGGGACGTTAAGATGCTGCTCTGTACCTGTGGTGGCTTCCCTGTTGTGGAGCAATGAGGGGCAGCATTTCCAACTGCTCATGCCAGTGGTCCTTGGGGCCATCTGGATACAACAGTGTACCCTGAAGCACAGGGGAAGAACGAGAGCCTCTTGGCTTGTATGTGACCCATCTGCACCCAGGCGAGTCTACAGGGCTACATCTAAGGGCTCAGTTTACCACCGATGGTCAGAGCACTGAAGAAAGACTTAAGCAATTTTGGGTCTGTACCCAGCTATTCAAAATCTTTAGTGGTTAATGTCTCCAGCTCCTACTTGAAAAATGAGCTTTACCTACTTCCTGGGGCATCAAGAAAGCTTACTTAAATAGGAGTAAAATTTTTCTTCCAAATGGCCCTATGTGCTTGCAACACTGAAATATCTCAGTGCTTCTGGGCTCCAGTGTCCACACAGTCAGTGAGAGAAGAGCAAATATCTATGGTATTTTGATGAGGTTGCAGAAAATATTTTTCCCTGGGGGAGCGTGTGGATGGCAGGACAAATGGGACCTGAAATGTGGCTCTATCTCAAGGCAGTACTTTCACTTAACATAACTTTTGCTGTTTTTCAGAACTTATGTATGATTTAGATGTTAAACACCAGGAGCTTCTTGCTGGAAACAAACCACAAGCCCTTTCTAAATTTCATATGAAGCACCCACAAAATTATATGTAGAATTAATTTTCTGCAAGTAAAATCGATTTTTTTTCTTTTAAACAGGATTTATATGCCTGCATTTTGGTTGTTGATAGGCTCTTAAGAGTCTATTATGTATTTTTCCACCCTAACCCCCCATTTCCTTTTTTTTTAAATGTTAGTCCTTCTTTAAAATCCTGAAAATGACCTAGTCAGTTATCCTAGCAGATTTGGCTAGCGTTTCTTAAAAAATGTTGCTATGGTGCTTGGAGTATTGTTAAATTTTAATTATTAGCAGCTACAAAGCTAATAAATTACAAGAATACCAAAATCTATTCCAGCCATATTGCTGGGTTTCATTCAGACGCAGTCAGATAATTATAACTAACAATAATTAAAAATTAAAAGTGCTGTAGGCACATACCCATCATGTTGAGTCTGTCTGCCTGAACGTTCTTTATGGACTGCAAAACCACAAGTTTTATCTCTGATCTGTTGTCACAGTAAGGAAGAGTTTTACCTATTAGGTCTCTGTTTTTCAATACATATGTTTAAATTCAGTGGAGGAGGAGTGTATGGCTGTTTAAAAATTTGGGGTTAAGAACAGGGTCTCCTAAGGTCCAAAGCTAAGAAACACCATCACAGGCTATGTAGGGCTGTCGCTGGGCTCTGCAGCAGCTGTGGTTGAGGTTCTGTGTGGGTGATGCTGGAGGTTTCCTGGGCCTGACATCCACAGAGGTGTTAATGCTACGCGTAAGAGCAAGGGCTGTTCATGCTCACGCACGTCTGTGTGGTTTATCGGCACCTTCTCCCCTAGCAGAAAATGAGGTGGTGTTTCCTGCGTCTGAGGCTGGGGACACTGTTGGAACAGTCACATAATCCAGACCGCATGGCCTCTTTGTGTGGCCAGTTCTGTTGAAACAGAGGATGGTGCAGAAATCTTGAATTGCACTGTGTTTGGCGTAGTGACAAGGTGTAGCATTTTTTCATTTGGAAAGATGATTCTGATCAATATATTGCTGCATGTTTATCATCACTGAGGCATTATCATTCAGTGAGACACAGAAGGATCTCTTAAGTCTGCAAAGACTCACCCGAGATAAAGCTTGGAAATGTCTGGCACTAGAGTAGCATGTCCCATAACAAAAAAACCTTCCTTCATTTCTGACACCACTAACGCCATTCTATGGCTGGCCCTGGCTAACAAAGTGTACACAACTTCGCATTAACATGGGCAGAAAACCCAGCAGTGATGCAGAACGGGGAGGGGGTGGAAAGAAGGGAGCCAGGTGAAAGGCATTGTTGCAGTCATTAATGCACTTAAGCGCACCCAAGTGTCAACATGTGTGATCAAGTGTAAGGAGGCATGTCGTTCCAATGTGGCAGTGCTGGCACACAGAAGGGGCTTCCTACAGCAGAGATGGCACTTGGATCCAGTGCTCAGGCTGCCCAGCTAAACCCGTCGTTGCCTGTCATCTATGCCCTAGGGCAAGGGTCCAACCAACTTTTGTGTAGGCACCATGCCATCCCAACAGATGGGCAGGAGTGTTAGCCGCCAAGAGACAATGTATATGCATCAATTGTGTTTATTGAAAGCACAATTCCTGGCTGGAAATGTCCAAATGTCTATTTATTCTGAGATAAGATGCCATTAGTTAATGGATATGGAAATGCAGCCTAACTTTGAACTAATTACTTTATATACATTACAAAACATAATGCAGACACGCAAATGTAAGATGTGCTGATTATTGGGAACCCAGTTAAAGGTCTGTCATGATAAATAGAGTGCCTCCTAAAATTAACTTGAAGTGGCAAGGTACTGCTTGCCTCTAAGTACTGGAGACGAAATTTTGTAGGAGCTGCACATAACTATACAAATTGCTGGCGCAATATATAATGATGCGCAAGGAGTTAACCTTTTACACTTGCAGGTTTTCCTTTGCACACAGATGTCTAAGCTCACCTCTCTTAGTGGTGGAAACCATTTTTACTTGTGTGGATAAATGAGGGTGATAGATTAATCCAGAGTCAAGCTAGACCAGTTTACAAATCTCACCAAAGAGGTTTGTTTTCCTTGTGACAAAAAGAGAGAAAATAATAAAATTTATATTTGACAATATTGTTGCCCACTAAAAGAGTAATTTATGGAAGCACCTAGAGAGGAGTCTGTATGCACAGATTAAAGGGTGTTTCCTTCCCCTCCTTGTTAGGCTTATTCAATTAAAACTTGTTACTCTCTTGAAAGATGTGCTTTAAAGACCTTTCTGAATATACAATTTGGTATTCATAAAGATTCAGGCATACTATATGTAAATAAATAAAGCAGGAATGTTTGACTTCCAGATATATTAATGCATTCCCATCTTCTTGGAAACAGAGCACACGAGCTGCGTAAAACATCCATCCTTGACCAAAAGGAGGAAGCACAGGAGAAGAAATGAGAAATGGATTTTCTTTCGGAAAGACCAGATTGCACTCTCTGGTCTGGCAATAACAATTACTAATGACATTTAGAGAGAAATTAAGGATGAGAAATGCAAGTTGGCATTTCAGCAGTGCCAGTCAGTAACATTGCATCAGAGCTCACAGGAGAGATGAGAAAAAGTTTAGGGATGGAAAATTAATTTTGTTATGTCAACAATTAACAAATACCTTTTCTTCATTCTTTACCACACTGTCACAAATTACCACTGTGATAGTATTTAGCAGCTCCTCAGATGAATGAAATAGCCCTTTGAAATCCTTATTTCTGGAGTCAAACACACGTTTCTGTTTTGCTCTGTTTTGTTGAGCAATGAACGATAGAAAGAGGTTCAAACTGACCAGGGAGAGAGAAAATGAGCTCTTGAGTGTGTGGTAGCAGGAATATTCTGTGTGGCTTCTCTCTGCAGATCTCTCTGATTTTTTATAACTGTGAATGAATTAATCTTCCTAGCACTTTTCCTGAGGTGGTTTTTTCCTGTTTTACAAATTTGGAAAGACAGAGGTTGGACAATATACCCAGATCCATGCAGGAAAATTTTAGAGGAGCCAGACGTAAAGCTTTGGAAGCCTCAGACCTTGTATTCAGTTGTTCTTCATACGTTCACAAGGTAAAATTCCTGTCCCTGTAGGAAGGTGGTAAGAAGCCCCATTTCCTGCTGCTCTGTGTAGAGCCACAGAGCAAAGGGACTGTAAGCTGTAGGTCAGCGAGCAGGGCCATCGGCACAGCTGGCTATGCGGGGACGGTGTCCTCAGGGACAGCAGATCCAGGCACCACTGCTTGACCCTGCTGGGCTTGGTAGCACATGCCTTTCTAAGTAGGACATAGACCTTAAACTAGAAGCATAATATTTTTGTAATATGTAGGCAAATAAAAAAATTTGTTTTGTTTTCTCTCCAAAAAGTCTTGTCACAATTTCTCTTCGCTGGTGGGAAGAGATCTCTAATACAGTCCCTTTGATTTTTCTTCTGCTGTAGTAGCTGCTGTAGTTTGGGGTCTGAGCACAGATTAGCTCCATTTCTTCCTGTAAGTGTCGCTAGCATCCAGAGGAACTGACTTCAGTTTTCACAGGAAGACGGATGCTGCACTGGAAAGGGCAGAGCATAAGCATTATTTAAGGAAAATAGTGGAGCTTGATCAGCCTCCGTTTTAAAGAGCTCATCGAAGGTGGTATACAGCATCCTTTTAAAAGTTCAGTCTCTTCATTTGCTTGCTGCTAGAGCAAAACAGGGACGCTTGTCCAGACATAACAGTATATGCCTGAGTGTTTTCACAAGAAATGTCTAGATCATTAAATATAATAGGTCTCAGCTGCAGTTTTGATCACTGAAGCATGCACACAATTCATCACAGCAAATTAGGTACGTCTTTGTAACTTATCTTTCTGCAATTTGCTGGCACTTTTAGAGAACTGAAACTTATATTGTATGTGCTGGAGAAGCCATTTCAGGTACAATATTCTGTGTTTATTGCTGGAGAACAAGGATTCACTAATAACAAAAACATGGAGTAGTGTATGTTTCTGCTCCTGCATCTTGCAGAACCAGCAGTAGTACCAGCAGAGATCCCCAGCCACATTCATTATTTATATATTTTAGTGAATTTCTTGTCTGCAGTAAAAGAGATATAAGCTTCAACATCAGACTCTTTGTGCCAAATTCTATCCTACAGCCCATTCAGAAAACCTGAGGCAGCCGTGGTTCTCAATCATTACACAGCCCATTTATCTGATTGGAGTTTTGTCCTCTGCCTTGCTGAAATGTTGCTTGTTCTTTAAAAGCTTAGTTTGACCTTTGGAAAGAAAAGGCATTTGCTATTTTAATTTTCCTTTTTTTTTTTTTTTTTAGAGAGAACCCGAACCTGCTTAAATGGAAATTGGCATTCAAAAGCAGCACAGTTATTGAAAAGCATTTACTTTATTACTAGAAGAGAGCAGACGCTAGTGGGCTCGAAAATTACGTTTCAGTGGATTCATCAGTTTCAGTCACTAGTTAGTCTCTGAACAGATGGATATATTTGTAACAGTTAAAATGAATTTATACCCTGGATTTTTACATTTGTCTTAAGAGCAGTGCTATCTTAGCTGCTGACTAGAAGGGTTTGGAAGTGTATTTTATTTGTCTTATTTTTCTGAAAGAGGATATGGTTGTTTCTAATTGCAGAGATTTCTTACATCACAGAAAGTGCCTCAGTTTTCAGAAATGTGAATGATATATAGCTACTGTGTAAGAAAAATGGTGTAAAAGAATCCCCTAGTATGGTTACTGCAGAAAAAATAAACATCTCAGCCTAAACCTAGATTAAACCCCCATGGACTGAGAAAATAATTTTCAATAACTAGATATTTTTAACTCTGTATATGAAGGTAGTAATCACAGTGGCCTGTATTTGCATCTAGGATCTGCCACAGTCTAATTGCTTGTCTCTTTTTTTCCCCCCAAAATTTAAAGCTACTGGTTAACAGAGCAACGCATTAAGCACTCCATCTCCAAAACAGAAAGAAATACTGCCCTAGCCTCTACCATGTGGCATCTTTAGGTTTCGGGGATTTCGTTTAAATCTGAAATTTATGTCCAGGAGAAATAAATTATTAGATTGTAAAAGCAGCTGGGGAGGGAGTAAATATAGTCTCTTTTGTCCTCTATATCATTTCCCCAGGAAGATAATAAATGTATGGCAAGCGCCTTGTGTTTTCTCAGTCGTACAAATGTTGCATGTGTGTTGTATTTCAGACGTGAAGCCTGAATTCCAGACAGGAAATCCTGGAGTGATAGTGTACTGCTGTTGCCTACTGCTGTGGTGCTGGCGGAGCCCCCATCACTTTTGCTGTTAGAAGGAATTCGAAAAATAGTTTCATGAAAAAATTTAAAATGCCTTGGGTGTACCTCTGATTTGCTAAGTAAGAGATTTAGGGTGTAATCCTAGGGTTTATTTCCTGAGCCACTGAAAGGCAGCGGGAGCAGCAGTTCCAGCCCTGGCTGCTGGAGTGAGCTGGGGACGGGGGTCATGCCCTGTGGCTCAATCCCAAGGGCCAGTTTTCCGAGGGTGATTTTAAAGAGCACGAGAGAGACTCCTGCTAAGTCTGCACTGCCTTACCTGTTCTCATTGCTCTGCAAGGTCAGATACCTGGAACAAGCATGGTGAGTAGTGAGGAAAAAATGGGGCCTGATAAGAACAAAAGGAGAAGGAATAGTTAGAAAGTCAGTTGGTAACTTGCCTTTCTGCAGCTGGGCTTGTGTGTAGGGCTGTCATTGCCTGCACCTCCATGCTCTTTTTCGGAAGCTTGTCAGTATTTTCAGCCCAACCTTCTTTCAGGGACCTGAAAGCAGCCATGGAGCAGCCTTGCTGGTCGCTCTTTCTGAAGTTGCTTTCAGAGAAGTATATTCGGTCATATACTAATGTTTGCATAATTAATACTCTGCTTTAACATCATATTTTGAGAGTAGTTTTATATCTCCCTTTGACCAGAGGGGAAAGAAAGAAAGGTAAAATAATTTAGAATATAGCTTGTTTCCAGATTGTGCCTCTTCTGCAGTTTCTGCTTATGTTAAACGAAAATTGGACGGGAATGTTTGATGCATGGGCTGGGTGCACACGTGCAGTGACCTGACTTGTGCAGTAAATGCTAACGGACAGATTGCTAATGATCTCTTCTTTCTTCATATTACATGTTAATAGAATAACTTGCAATATACTAAACTGTGCGTCCTTCATGAGGTGATGGGGCTTTGTTGGAAAAATCTAGATGATGGAGATAAGACTGTATATGCTGATGGGATCAGTGTAGAGACAGCTCATAGCTTTGTGTAAGGTCAGCTCGGGTTCAGCGAGGCTGTGTCACCCCAACGCCACATGAGCCAGCCCAGATTTGGCAGCAGCCGTCCTGAGCTTATCAACTCAGCCGTGCTTGAGCTGATCCTCTGCAGAGCATCTTGTGTGTCTTCTGTCCTGGGCAGGCAGTACGGACACCCTCGGGTCGCCTCTGTGCAGAGCATGTCCACAGAACCAAATTGCTTTGGCTTTGCACTGTGCAGAAACAGTCAAAGCACTGCTGGCGCTGCACCAGCCCTGGGGGAGAGTCCTGCCTGACCAGTGAGCCTTCTCATTTGTTTCTGTTGCACAGTTAAACCTGAATAAATTGCCATGGGCATTGAGTTTGGACTGCGTATAGCATATCTGTCATCGGTGCATTACATTACTGTGTCTCCAAAAGGAGTAGAGAGGAGGTTTAGAACTTACATACTTCTGAAAAAGTTGCCCTCCTTTGGGGCCGACACATGCTCTTAGTCTTTGTATGAAATCATGATTGTTTAAAATGTAGCATTTTAATGTTTAGAAGTCAGATTTTCCTAAGGCCAGTGACACTGTTGTAATGGAGTAATGCTGGCTGGAAAAATCCCATTTTTTAACAGTTACAGTTGTTCTCACACACATACCACAGTGATGTTGCCTTGCTATTATGTGTTGTGATGTCTTGGAGGAGATGGCTCATGTTGGTGATATTTTGGCCCCTCTTTTACTTATGGGAACAAATCCTGCTTGGCTCTTTCACACTACTAGCTCCTCTGGGGTTAATTTCTCAAGGCAGCAGGCCGAGCACAATCCTGTCTGCAGATTTCTGCTCTGCTGGTGGCATGTACCCTAATGGGGAGGCATGTAAAGTACTTCTACAAACTGGCCTTGCTATTTTATAGCAGAGACACTTGCATTGGAGAATTTTTATGCCCCTTTTGAAATCAGAAACCAGCAATAACAGCCATTACGTCCAAAGCAACAGGTCACTGACCAGCCATTTTTATCTGCCTCTAAGAAAAATGTATCCATGACACAAGGCAATACCATTTGTCAGATCAGCATTCCATTAGGGGCAATTTTACTTTAGTTGCTGCTTTTTAAAAGAATTACCAATAGAAGAATTGTGATATGCTGTAGCCTTTCTGTGGGTAGGTACAGCTTGCGTGAAGTTGGAGTGTCCGCACTTGCTTATTAGGTCTAAGGAGCTTGGTTCATCTGCAAGTCCCATCATTCAATGGAGGATGTTGCCTAAGTGAAGAGTGCAAGATGTGTCCCCATAATGTTTGCATTAAAATTCACAGTTAAGGCTGAGACTGTTTTATACCTGGTCCTTAACATGAGGAATACCTAACTGGTGTAGAAAAAAAAGCCACAAAAAATCAGATGGTGTTCAGTGACCCTTCCCATACCGAAGAACAGCAGGGCAAGTTAAGGAGCCAGTTTTAGGTTCAACTTTGAATTTCCTGGCTTTTGTTGGGTTATATTCCCATGGAAACGGTCACTCAATGAAGCTTTTGTCTATGCATTTTGACTGGTGACTGCTAAAGGTACTATGTAAAGAATTTCCCTTTTGCTCTAAATATTTTTTTGGAAAAAGAGTGTGAGAGGTTGCTGTCCTGGTCCTATAATAAAGACCAAATCAGGAAATTATTTCATGTTTATAGAACAGTCACAAAGGGTCCCATAATGATGATGCCAGTCCTCACAGAAATGAACAATTAACTGGCTTCTGCAATGTGATTTACCTTAGATCAAGGAGGGATTAACAAGATATGCTTCAGATACACTTCAAATAAATCAACAAATCATGTTGTTGAGAGGAATATCTGAGAAGGATTCCTGGAAAATGGTTGTCCTCTTGCAAATGATTTTGAAACACATTGCTTCCCTGAGTAGGACTCATAAGTAGATGAAAACAGGTCGTCACTGAGTTGTGCACTGAAATCTGGTCTAGCACAGGCAAAGGAGTGTACCTGTGGGCAGGCGATGCTTTCTCCAATTAGTGTGTGGCTTAGATTTGAAAATGGACTGGAAGTGAGGTGTTTGCATTTGTTAGGGCAGCTTTGGAGGGTTACTTTGAAGTTGGGCGAAGGGCACGTGTGCTGCTGCACACCAGGTGGGTGACCATGTCCATGGAGGCGCAAGGGTGGCCTGAGCACCGGGGTGCCTGCGGGGAGTAGCTCCCCAGAAAAAGAAATGGGCTGACCAAGCCAAGGTTAAAGCACCAAGTGTTGTCAGTAGAGCGGCGTGCTGGGATTCTGCAAGCCCTTTTCTGCTCTCAGGATCAGCAATGGCTCTAGAATCTAGTCAGGGAGAAACAGTGGGGCTGAGGGAGGAGTGGAGCAATTCTAAAAATATTCTGTTTTTATGCACTTCTGACAACAGTAATGAAATTTGTCCCTCTCCCTTTACATTTAGGAAGTGTAAGGTTCCTCCCTCAGCTTATTTTGATCTTCTGCATGGCATACTGTAGACTACAAGTCACAGGGACCCTGATAAATTTGCATTTCTGAGTTAAATTCTCAGGAGCGTGCAGTCCCTCAGGACAGGTATTATTAGCTTCCTGGTTTCACTGGGTGCCTCAGTGAATCATGGTGTGCTTACGGCTAGTTTCTCTAACAGAAGACTCTGGTTATCTCTTAGTAATGTATTCTCCTGTGGTTTTTATTTCCAAAGTGCCGTGGTAAGGAAATTTTCCCAAAGGCTTCGGTTTGCTTTTGTGCTGTAGCATTTTACCCAGTGTTTTTGGAAGAAGCGTATAGACTTTTCGGTGAGGCATTTACTCAAATATGAGAGGCTATGCTAGGCTTAGGCTCACATTTGGAGTTCACTTGTAATAGGCTCACCTTGGTTTATTCTGAGCTTTTAGGGAAGAATAGAAAGAGATGGCAGGTCTAGAAGACTGATGATACAGAATTATTAGTCTCAAGTGGAAAGAGGAAAGCATGTTAGGTGAGTTGTCAAAGTCTGATTAGGACTAAACAACCTGAATTAGAAGAGAAATTAAATTCATAAATCATCTAAAAAACTGTAGCTGGTGTGAGAAAAGGCTGGCTCTGGGAAAAATAACTCTAAGAAAGGTATTTGTATAAAAAGGTAATTTTGCAAACCCCGAATAACAGAGAAATGCCTATCAAAATGTAAGAATACGTTAAAATTAACAGAAGCGGTGTAAGTATAGCGATAAAACTGAGCAAGTATATTGTTGGGACAATGCAGCACAGCAGCAGAGCACACAGCCCCTGGAGTGCAGAACAAAGGCAGGCATCGGGGGATGCTTCTGGGTCTGCCTGGGTTTTACAGACCAATGCCTGGGCAGTTGCATTTCAGTATAGAAACATACCAGCCACAGAAAAATGTTTATAAAAAGAAAAAAAAAGCAGAGAGCATTTAGTCGGTCACGTGTAGAGCGGCTGGTTTTTTCCTGTAAATATTTTACAAGTTCTGAATCCTCCCATTGACACCAGACAAAGTGCCAGGTCCTGGTCACCAGAGGAGCTGGGCAGATTTCCAGGGGTGGCTCGGGGCATCCCCCAGGTGAGTGGGTGCGAGGAAGGCTGCTCAACCTCCCCAACTGGTACAGAAACCCCGGGGGTGCCAGGGCAGCTCTGTCCTGGCAGAGATGAGTACTTCTCTGCCCCAGTACGAGTGAAAGGTGCATTTGGCCCTGGAGTAATCAAGTATGTGCAAGAATCAGAGTAATTCAGATGCAGATATTTTCACTGGAAACAGGCAACTTTGCTTTTCAGCCGACACCAAACCTCCAGGCGTATTTTCTTAGACACTCGAAGTGATTTTTATTTTTTTTCTTGTTTCAATAACTTGTAAAGGACAGCTTCCTAACTGCATTTGTTGAAGTGCCATCTCAAAGTGTGCTGACACGGGGACTGACTGACGCATGGCAAGTTATCAGATGCTCAGAGATGAAGGAAGCAGCAACACAGGCAGCCGTTTCCTTTCACAAAGGATGTGCCACCTTTCATTTGCCTCTACCTCCATTTCAAGGGATTCTTCAAATAAAGAAGGGACATGTGAACCTGTCTTGCCTGACAATTTTTTTTTTTATTGAGTACCATGATAACTTGGAGTTCACTTGTTACAAGCATTTTATGTGGTGGGTGAAATACCAGGGGAAAGGAAAGAAGTAATTCTGTATTTCCTGAAAAACTAGGATCTAAACATATAAATGTCACTGGGTAGGAGTTACCTGAAACAACTGGAAGGGGAATTAACACCTGGTTTTATGGGAAACATTGGTTACCACTATCAGTTTTAATGAAGTGTACTAACTAAATTGTGTTCTGAGTATTCATTCAGCCCTGTTTATGGCACACTCTTGAGTACATTTACTGTTTGTCAGAAGTGCAAACTAGTGAACATATGAGGCTTTAAGACAGGCCATCTGTTAGTCTTAGACCCTTGGATAATTGTCAAACAGTTCTAAAAATAAGCACATACAAACTACAAGGGGGTGCAAAGGTGATTTTTCTTTAGAGTCTGATAGCAAAGGGAAAGTAGCAACCAGGAATTAAAAATAAAAATAAAATAGTTTTATCCTGTAAAGCAAGCTTCCTCTCCCTTTTTCCTTGCTCTCTCCTTCCCCCTGCCTTAGTGTGTTTATCTTTTTTTTAAATTTAGGTTTTTTCCTCTTGCTCTTCTGGGTCATGGCATCCCTTGAATGCCTCTCCAGTTTAGGATTAGAGCAGCACCAATTTAAGACTCACAGCTTTCTGTAGAGAGCATAATCTCCAATGGCTAAAGCAAGGGTTGTCTTGTGTCCTCTGCCTAAAGTAATCCCTTTATAAAGTCAAGGCATAAAGATTATCATCTTTATGGATTGCTGTTAGAGGGAAATAGTACCTGTGCATGTACGTGTGTGTGCTTATGGATATATAATGAATAATGGCTGAGAGATTTTTGGACCGCTTTGAATTCAAAAGATGCAAAACATTGTTTGAAAAAAGAATGCTGCAGATGGTATTTCATAAATATTTAGACACTCTAACTTCTGTTTGTAGCAATTTGGAGGTTTTGTTTTTGTCTTTTTTTTATATGTATGTGTTCAAATGTGAGACATGAACCTTTGCTTCAAGTCAATGCCTAAACCTGCGGTTTAGTTTTTGTCTGGCAAGCTGTGTGTGTTGACAGTGAATGGAGGGATCGCTTCTCTTGTTCCCCCAGCCCTGCTCCGTAAGGGACAAAGGAGAGAGAATGGGGAGGAGGGGGCACAGCCTCAAGGAGTCCCCAGCCAAGACCCTGATTCCTGGGCTTGGAGCCAGACGGTGCCTGAAGGGGTGGCAGAAACCTGGACAGGGAGGTGGGGAGAGGCAGGGAGAGAAACTACCTGAGCTCTCACCTGGGTCTGGTGGGCCCCCTGCCCGTTGGGAATGATATAGGGATTAATAGGAATTACCTTCCGTGTCACAAGCTCAGGCAGCTGATCCCTGGAGTTGGTGTTTTCAGTCCGGCTGGTTTTGCAGTGCCACAGCAACCCTGGTGTCCCCAGGCACCGAGGCGTGGGGGCAGCCAGGGAAGCACAGGCTGAGCAGCCGGCTCTGGAGAAGCCACGTGCGGGCAGTAAGTACTGTGTGCGTCCACTCCCAAACACCTGGCGTGCTCATGCGCACGGGCCACCCAATGGCTGATCACCAGTTACGTTTCACATTGGCTGTTTGTCGCACGAATCTATTATCTCCATAATTGCTATTGAAATTATTTGATGAATGGTCTCTCTTCGTTTTAATGGGATTTGGAAGGGGAGAGAGAGGCTTTACAACCTTTCGTCAGAGTCCCAATCTCTATGTAACACTGCAGGAGGCTTATGAATTTCACTTGAGGGTAGTGGGCATCACCAGCCTTGTGCCATTTCTTAACCTCTGTATAACATAGGGTGTTTTAGGTGTATGCGTTCACGCGCATAGACAGTATACCTCTAAACGGCTGGTACGAAATATCTAAATGCATAACAGATGCACAATGGCACTATAGACTGGATGTATTATGGCCCCAAACCATTATCACACACCTCGCAGTTGCATTTTATTTTTTTCACCTGCTCCTGCGTAGTACACCTGTGACTCGTTGGCAGTGAACCTCGTTGCAGTGTGGGAGACTCCCAGCTTGACTGCCTGGCTTGGAGCTTTGCTCCATCGTGTGCTGCTTTTTTGTGTGTGTTTTTTCTCTCGATCTTTATATAGCTTGTGAGAGTTCTTTGAACTGCTGTAAGTGATCATCTTTCAAGCATGATGCTTTCTTTCTTGACACAGTGCTCTGAAAATGTAGATTGTCATGCCAGTGTTTTCATAACAATGCATGTAGAAAAACAGAGAAATATTCATTGTAGATGTCCTGCACAAATGGCTTGATCCACATCCAGAGGGCGGGCAGGGGGCGTCCCCTGGGAAGATCTGGAGAGCAATCAGTATCTGCATGGACAATAATCAGCCATTCTTTGAAATCTTTTTATTTCCTGCAAAACCCGTCACCCAGTTCCTTGGTCGCAGACACTTCCGCAAATGGTTCATCTGGGGATTGTGCAGCACGTAGAAAATTCCACTTAAACACTGCGACAGCCCCAAGGCTCGGGGTAGTTGCATTTTTTCCCAGTGATGTGGCTAACATAATTGCTATCCATTTTGCATGTTTATTAAGAAAAGAAAAGAAGACATTTTCCAACCTTGTCCTATAAATAAGCTGTGACTTACTTGATCTTGACAGGTGACTTAGTGCTGCTGTAGAGTTTTCCAGCTGCAATAATGTCTCAGAATGATGTATTCAGTGGGGTATCAGCTGTGAGCCATGCGTAAACCAGGGGGCCTAACAGGAGCTGTGAAGAGCCATTTTTACTGTTCAGCTTCCAAATTATGTCCTGCCTCCTGCCAGCCCCCAAATGCATACATGTATGGATGGCTTTGCGAGCAGGTAGGCATGTGCAAACACACACAGAAGCATGCCTGGAGAGGCTTCATTTTTGTGGCTGCTCCATTTTCCTTTGGAAGTCACCATTAAGATTTTTTTTTTTTTTTTTTAAACTGTAACTTCTAGAGTTGAAAAATCATGCCTGAGCTGCTTCCTGCCGGCCCACCCTCCTGCTGGAAAGGTGGGTGAAGCTTCCTTAGGCCACTTGGGTAGAAGCATTCCTGTAGTAGAACATGTTCCAAAACGCCCCAGCCCTTCTGGCCTTTATGGTTTCATTCTGCTGCCTGGAACAGCCCAGTGTAGCATCGGGGTGAAAGCAGTTTCTACTAAGGCACAGGGCATTCTTAATGCCAGGATTTACTTATTTCTCAGTTCCTGTGAAAGTCTGGTCAGCCAGGGGAATTTTGTCTGTGGGCACACAAAAAGGTGCCTAATAAAGTTATTCAATAAAGCATGGGTCAAATATGCAAAACACAAATATGAGAGACGAGACATAAGAACTGAACATCTCGGACACTTTCTGACATCTGGAAAGCACAGTTCCAATAAGCTGCACATGCAGGGAGTAGAAGCAAGAAGATAAGACATGATAGTTGCTACTAATAGGAGACAGGTTGCCAGACTTTTTGGAAAGCATGGCTGTGTGGTCTGAAAGACATTTGAATAGGTGAGAAATCCATACTGGTTGCAGAGGATATGGATGGGCTTTTGTGGGTCTTCTGAATACACCCCGGTGGTGGTTATGCGGTATTTGCACATGCAGGAACCTGGTGGTCTGGTGTTCACCAGCACTTGGGCGTGCGGGACTTACACATTTGTGCACATGGCTTGTACAGGATCTGCTCCCTGAAAGGCAGGGGGAGGATTCGTCGCACGCAGGCTCTTGTGTCCGCGGGCATTGCGGATATGTTTGTGAGATCCCATATAAAATGTTGACTGCTTGGTCTGGGCACTAGTCAGCATATTGATTGCCAGTAATGCATGCAAAGGGAATAAATGGTACATTCCCAAAATATTAACACAAAATCAAGATTTGTATATGAAAAATGTATGGCTTATTTTTTTTAACTGGTAGCCCTATGGCACGGCTAGTTTCTCAGCTTCTACCTGACCCAGCTCTGAATGGCTGCAGGATTTTTGTGTAATCTGTTTTTTTCTTTGCGTAAACTCTGCTCACAAACCCAGTATATTCATTGTATTAGGAGCATTCAGAACATATTATTAACCTATGTTTGAGTAGGGAGGGCTCACAATGAAAGCTTCATTATCAGATTTAGAGCCACATACCATTCCTTTATTGACCTGCCTGGTATAATCAATGCAGCAGCCACACAAGTTTGAAATCATGTTCCCTGACTGTAGACCATGCGTCATGCATCTAGTGCTGATTGTGCATTATCTTTTAAATGACACTGCCTAAATAAGTATGGATTTGTCTACCATGAATAGCCTTTCTTTCGATTTGAAGATGGCAAACCTTTCATTTTTTTATTGATATTCAGGATGACCTAAAAATAGAACTGTAATGAAGTGCACAAGAAATGCCCATTGTTAAAATGCTGAGGAGAGTGTCTGAGCACAGAGTGGCCTGTGTATTCTTTCACATTTTCATGCTTTCCCAGTTAGGTTTAGCGGACAAGCTTCTTGTCAGTGCTGCCATTGTGTTTGTAGGGCTCCATCCATCCTCTTCCATAAAGTCATTCTTTGACTTGAGAATAACATCTAGCACTGCAAAGGTCATTCCTTCTTAAGGCCAGAAAAATTACCACGTATAGCAAAGCAAAAAGCCATTGGATTTGATGTTTGGTGATGTTAAATGGTCTAAAAGCAAAGTAGTTTCAACTGTCAATTCGACTATCCCCTTTACCCCTTTATGCCCCGATAAGATTTCCAGGTCTTTGCACAGTACTTCTGGTTTTTGATTCTGAAATATTTAGCATCACAGACTGGGGTGTGTTCAGAGGACTAGCGTTATGCTGAACAACGGCCAGTTATTTTGCGATTTTGTCAGTTGATTGTATTTAATTTCACAGGGGCTCCTTCCGGGTGTGCGGCAGCTGCCTCTTCTGCTGCCTCTGTAACCTTCTGGCACGTTAAAGCCTGACCCTTATTGTGCGGAGTTTCCCTGCAGCCAGCCTGCCCGCCACAATATCGCAGATAACTTTTGCCATGATTTAGGAACTCAGCAGCACTTCTGACACCTGGTGGTCACTTTTTGGGAGTGCACAGTCCAGAAATGCTCCTGCCTGCAAAGGGGGTCAGCGCTGCCTGCCCGCCTGGCCCCGTGCATCATGGGCCGCCCATTAGCTCTTGCCACAGACGGTTTTCATCAGGGAGATGTCATCTCTGGATAAAGCAGAGGACCATTCTTTTTCCTGATCAAGATGTAACTGTGGATAGTGTAGAAGGACCAGATGATTTATGAAAAGTTAAAATATCTTACTTTATTTTAAAGCTTCATCATTGTAAATAAATAATTAGATTAAAAATTCATTTCGTGTTTAAAAACTTATTCTTCAAGCTGGCGGACTTGCCCGGCTCTGTTATTAGGCATATGGAGACTAGTAAAATTGCCTAGGCTTGAAATAATGCAAATGAATTTTTATAGTTGGGGATGCTGGGGACCCAGCTCAAGAAACCTCACCATGAAGCACATCTCTCTCTAGTTGCTCAAATAGTTGAACGATCACACAAATAAAGCTGAGCTTATATGTAGGACTGGGTTTCAGTCAGCACACAAAATGTAGGTGAATTGGTATTGCTCTAAAAATACGCTTCCAAGGTTGGCTTCACGATTTATTGGCTCCTGCACAAAATGGCAAGACAGGTCAGCATCCTCTGATGCGAGATACTGGGATGACATGAGGCTATTACAAATCTACCAAAAGGAAAAAAGGGAACAAAAAAGACTCTAACATGCTGAAAGAAATGTGTAGAGCAAAGTCTATTCTTTAAAGAGATTTAACTTCTGGGTTACATGTCCAGCCTTTTTTCTGCTGGGTATATTACCCTGGTGCCTGTACTGGCGGTTCAGCTGTTATTGCCGAAGTATTTCTTGGACTGAGGAGTGTGTGTCACAATCTGGTGTCTCTTGCTGCCAGTCCTTGCACCCGGTACTAGTGAGAATAAAAGAGTAAAATATGGCAAGGGTTCCCCCCGCAATTCAGATTTATTTTTTTTTTAATTGTTACAGTTAAGGGAATCCCTAAAGGCAGTTTTTGCCCGTGAAGTGTTACCACTTTCTTTATATGTATTGAAAAAAAAAAAAAAAAAGAAACCCTCATGGCTGTACTTGGCTTGTAGCATTTTTTTTTTCTAAGTTCATGCCAGCATTAACAGATCTGTCAGAACAAAGCAAATGTGTCATATTGGCAGCTGTTACTTATGAGTACTTTTTCTTTATTGCATTTTGTTTTGTAATAATTGAGAAGCTTTTATGTTGAGCTCTGCATAAATGGTACTGAGTAGGAGGGTATGGGCATGCTTTCTATTATTCTGCCCCTCATGCATGTCTCCTTTTTTCGTCTTTCCAGAACCACACATTGAGCCAGCACGCACAGTGAGCCACTGGCACTACAGGACACCTCTCTGCAGAAGACTTGACGGTGGCACAGTGGGGAGGACCATTTGAACATTACATCCAATCAAAGTGTCATTTGCAACCCAGATGTAAAACTCTAATGATTTGGCCATGAGGCGCTGCTATTATAAGCAGCTGGAAATGAATATTAATGGAAGAGATTAAAAGTATTCCATGCTCAGTATTTTTTATTGTCCTGCTTCAGCTAGTGTACTTTAGAGCTTCTGCTTCTGACTGAATTTATAGTGTTAGATAAATCTGCTTTGATGCTGTTGCCCTTTGTTGCTTCTTGTATTATATTGATAGTTAAAGATTAGGTGTGATTTTTTTCTTTTTTCTTAACTGCTTTTTAATTGCAATTTTAGGTAACTGTGCATTGTGATGTGATTGCTTGGCTATTGTCTGAATATTTCTTTTTAATTTTTTAATTAAAGACTAATGCTTTGATTGGATTTGCCAGTTCACCGGACAGTGATTAAAACTATGTAATGAATATAATCGGTTTCAGTGCAACTGGATGGTCTGCTTTATAAATGTGACTTAATCTGATTGCAATAACTAGTACAGTTCAATAAAGGGAATACATGAGCTTAGCGTCAGCAGTTGTCTGTCTGTCAGTACACGCTGCATCACCACTGCCAGCTGATGTGTGTAAATCACAAAGCGATGGCTCACCTGACGGCGGAGAGCGTTCTGCGCTCCAGGAGAAAGGAAGATTGGGAGAAAGTGAAAGTCACGTTTCTGCATCTGGTGGTGTTCTGCTGCGCTCCTGAATGCACCTCCCAGGTTCCCATGGTAGGTTGAGGTGAGGTAAGGACATCTACTGTGAATCTGGGCACGAAAAGGTGTTGCTAGCTTATAATACTCTTAACTTTTACTCAAGTCAACAAGAATGGAGGGGACCTGGTCTGTAGCTGCCTTGACCCTATCTCTGTGTTTGTTTCAATACAAAAAAAAACCAGCTTTCTGGATTGTATACAAATGCGCAGATATTGGATCAGGCCTCGGGGACCCTGGTAGGAGACTGTGTATTTCAAGCACGTGGACTTCTAGGCCCACAGGTATTGTAGCTCTATGTAACTGCCATACTTCTGACACTTGAAACTGCCATCATGCAGCCTAACAGAGCTAATTAGTAGGCTTTTTTTTTTCTTTTTAAACATATCATATGGTAATGAGGTAAGTTATATCTCCAGTCAGAGAAACAGTCATTTTAAGGACCATGGACACCTTTGGAAAGTTAGTGATATGCAGTTCTCATGGTATCTCCTGCTTGAATGAATCATAATCATCATGGAAGATGTTTAGCAGTTGTGACAGCTGAAATGATGTGGTTACCCGTTCCCACGATGTACAAGGCTTTGCAAGACTGTGGCGTAGGAACATGCACAGTTAGAGCCTTTCAAAATCGTTGCACTGAACTAGAGCACAACGGTTGTCATTGCACTGCGTCTGGGCTTGGAGCATGTAAGTGATATTTTGTAGGAAAAATGTTTTCAAGGACGTGTAGTCGATGCCCAAATTAGTTTATATAGCGAGTTTATTAACAAGTGCACAGGCACAGCTTGTTGACACTGCAGACAATGTTCTCAACATTTAGATTCCTGCTGCTGACAGTCATGTTGCACACACATAGCTCCTTCAAGATAGTGGGATTCACCACATGTAAGGGAAGGCTACTGGGCATAACAGAGGTAGGGTCATCCCTACAGCGGGAAGCACCAGAGCAGGTGCAAGTTCTAGCTTGAGAAAAGTTTCAACTTTCTCAAAAAAATGATGTCCCATTTGAGGCAAATGATAGATATGGGTTTTATTCTGCCAATTGTTCTGCTGAAATAGCATTGCAGGGACACTCAGAAAGAGTTTAGGCTCAAAATTTTGATTTGTGATAAATTTATGAATCCTAATATAACAAAACTAGGAATTAATTAATTCCAAAGAGGACAGTTCTGTTTTCATCTAGATAATTCTTAGTTCACTGTTTATGCAACAAAATCATTGTACTGCAATGATCCGTTTCTAGAAAAAGTGTTAGCTTTCTACCTGATTATTTCTCCATAAGCCAGGGCACAGATGTTTATGGGCTGAAAAATTAGCTAATGAAATCGCCAATTCATTATTCTCATTCATAATGTATGCATACTCCTAACTCACAGGCAACATTTTAAGATGGGAAATGGAAGTGTCTTGCAGTACAGGCTCATAGACATGCCCTTGCAAGAAAAGCTAGTTGGGAACATACATCAGCTGCTCTGGTAACAGCTCCCGTGCCATCTTCTCTGTGCCAAAAGCAAGGCAGCGGGTTCTCACAACAGAGATACTGAAAAGGGAGGCTCTTTGCCCGACACTGGGTTTGGAACGATGCTTGATCACTTCTGGGCAGGCCTTCAGAAATGAAAAGGAAGAGGTAGGTTTCTATCTTCAGGAAAAGGATCCGTGTTGGGAATCCCAAGAGTGAGCTGATGTTTCCATGCAACTCTGAGAGCTGCTTTAGTAGTGATGTACTGAAGCACATGCCTTTGTCTCAGCATCTCCCTGCTGACTAGTTAAAACTAGCTGTATATTCACTGTGCTGAGATGGGGAACTCCCCACGTGGGGATCCTATTCTGAGCTGCATAATTTTCCCCACCTGTACTGGAAACGTGGGCATGGGGCCGGGGTGCTGGGGTCCACGCTCAGACTGGCAGTGCCAAGCAGGCTGGTGTCTAAGCTGCGTGTTCCATCTGCCTTGAACTCTGACCAGACCATGGGCAGGGGTGGAGGAAAGGAATAGTTTGGTTTTCCACCCTACCTTTAAAAGGTACGGGACCCCAAAGCACAAGAGTGTGTGCGGACTGTGGTCCTGCTCCATCTTCCTCATCCCTTCTGGTGTGTGAACTTCATTCATGAGCAGCAGCACAAGTCAGGCTGGAGAGAGGGGCTGGACTGTGCCCCCAGGGCTAGGAAAAAAATGAGCTGTGGTCCCCTTCTGCAGGGGCTCCAGCATCTTACAGTACTTGGGTAATATTTGAACACTAATGGACAAATGCTGCTTTTTTAAATTTTCTTTTCTAAGACAATATGTACAAAAGCGCAAGGACACTTGCCGTGAATCTGCTGGGTTGCTCTGTGGTATTTTTGGTATAACCAGGCTCATATGAACAGTCATTGTTATAATTGCAGCACACACCATGGCGAGGGATGGTGCTATCTTGGTATCTGCTTTCTCAGGGGCCAAAGAAATCCAGTTTGGGTGTGGGGGAGAAAGCTACTGCAAGGAAGCAGAGAGCCGTCTGCTCTTCTGCTCCTGCCACGCAGCCGCATCTGCAATGCACTAGACACCTGCAGCTCCCAGAGTTGGTCCTTAGCCTACACCAGGGTGCAGCGCTGTTGTCTGACCCTTTTTTCCAAGGCCTGAGGCTCCCCAGGCAGGGCTGTGCCAGCCAGAGCACCGGGTGGCGGCACTCTGCAGCGCAACGCCGGGCCTTTGTCTGGTGGTTCCCATGCAACTGGTTTTTCTGTGCTGCTTGTGCCTCTTGGGAGCTGGGCCGAGCAACCCTGCACTGGTACAAAGCACAGCTTTGCTGGCATAGCTGCAATCACACCAGGGAGTGCCTCGCCAGCGTAGTGTCTAGCTCCTGTATCCGTTAAAAGCTCCTGGGGAAAACAGAGCAAAACTACAGGTGGAGAAAGATACTATCACAGCTTCTGGTACATGTTTGTGGTTTCACCCCCTTTTTCTTAGTGGCCAAGAAGTGCTACAGAAGGCGTTTGGAAAACAGTCAGAAGCATTGGCTCCAAAGGCACTGATATTTCAACAGCTACAACACGTTGAAAATGGGATGGCGAGCCTTTCAGTAATCCCCATAACGTTTCCCTGCCTGTCTGTGTAACTCTCAGCTCCTGCCCAGTGGCGTTGCAGACATGGGCTGGCACAGGCTGCTCAGGGCATGGGCAACGCGGGTGACTCACAGGTAAGTGCAAACGACAATTGCCAAAATTCTTGCCAAGGATGGGCTTTATGCAAAAAGTCACTTTATGATCTGAGTGGCATTAGGGCCAGTACAGTGTTGGAAACCATGAGAAAAGTTTTAAATGTGTAAAGAAGTGTTGTAGAGACAATTTAATATCGTCAAGTTTAGGCAAATACTGAAATATAAATTCATATTAATGATGGATTAACAAAGGACTTGTATTTGTAGCAGTCCAGTCTATTAGCCCATATGCACTGAATGATCTCTGTATTTAGCTTCACTACGTACCCGCACATCCAAAAAGCATTAAAATATTTAGTCAAGTAGCAGCAACCAGTACCTACGGGTGATATGTTGTCTATGTAGTGAGCTTTACGCGTTGTTTTATTCAATGCTTCTGTAGATATTTGTCTGATCTATCACCTTCTGCAAGGGGTCACCACCTTTGGTCTGGTGCCTTAGAGTTTTGGAAAAAGCAAGTGCTTAGCTCATTGCCTCTGAAAGAAAGGGAGAGAACAGAAGTTTGGGGACCATTTGAGGGAGTGAGTGACTGGTCACTTTGTGCTGAAGCATCTTTGAGTGGGCTGGGGAAGGTCACCCCACTGAGCAGCAGCTCAGAGGGAATATGAAAGGGAAAAATCAGAGGGGTGATGGGGGCTGAGGGGGATGTCCCTCTGCAACCTTCCTGCCCTTCAGAGGAGTTAATGGAAAATCCACCCTCTAGCAGCCATTTCCATTGCAGTGAGTCCACATATCCAACGTCCCAAGTGCACATCTCACTTTCTCCTACCAACGTCTAAGAGCAGATTGGGTTTTGGTGTGTTTGTCTGGCTTTTAACATGTGTAAATCACTCCCTGGTATAGGCAGTGAAGGCTTTTCCTCTGGTCTGCATAAGCAGTCTCCACGTTTTGGCCCACACCCTAAAGCAGTGAGGTTTCTGCAATCCCCTCTCCACCACCTCAGAAGAGCTGACCGGCTTTAGCTACGTTTGACAGAGGTGCAGAGGTCCGGGGATACCATATCCCTGCGGTATGCTCGGAGTAGTTAGCCCGGATGAGAACAATGCCCTGGAAGTGCCGTCATGGACGAAAGCGTGCGAGCTCCACGCCGGATGACCACAGAAGCCCCGGTGGTGGGAGCTGCAGCAGCCACTGGGCTTGGGAGCTGATGGGAGCGTGACTTGTTCTTCATTGCTTCGTCTTTTTTCTTTTCTCCCCATTTTTCCCTCTTGTGAAACTGTTTGTTCTTAGTTTTACGTGTCTTCATGAAATTGCTGTCATCCTCACAACTTTTAAGATCTCCCTCCTGCAAACGGCAGCCAGGGCTTGCCCTTTGATATATTTATCTGTGAATTATTGTTACTTTCCCGAGGCTTAGCAAATCAGGTGATGGAGGGAGACTGCATCACCCACCAAGACTGCAAACAAAGCACGGCCTTCACTGCCCTAACAACGAGCTGCAACTTAACCACGCGAGATTGTCCTTTTCTGCGCAAAATGCGACGCACCCCCGCGATGTGCCGGGGGCGCCCGGGAGGAGGGGGGCCAGGGCCGGCCTTCGGCTGGTGCGGCACCTCGCGCGGGGGCCAGGCCCCTCCTGGGGGCTGGGGGCGCCGCCAGGGAACGGCCCCGCGCCCCCGCCCGCTCTGCCTGCCCGCGGGCCGCTTCCCCCCGAGCCGGCGCCGCGCCGCCCCGCTGCTCTCGGCGGCCGCCCCCCCCCCCCCCCCCCCCCCCGCCGTCCCCGGCCATCTGCGCCCCCGCGGCGGGCGGCACGCGCAGGCTGAGCCGCGCGGGGGCCGCGCGGCCTCCCCCGCCCGCCGGGCAGCCCGGCCCGCCGCTGGCGCCGCCCGCCTCGGCCTCCCCCGGCAGCCGGGGGCTGCCGCGCTGCCGAGCCTCTCCGGGCTCTGCTGTGTTCCGTTTTCCGAACTGGGTTAGGTTTCTGCCGGATGAGAGAGCGGAGCCGGCCCGCAGGGTGGGCCGGCAGCCGGGCAGCGGCGGGAGCCTCGGCCACCGCTCAGCCCCCGCCGCAGCCGGGCCTGTTGGCGGTTTTGCCACCCCGTTCCTGCGTGGGTTTCACAAGCTGCCCTGCCAGAAACGTCACGCTTCAAGCCTAGTTCTGAGGGCTTGAGGGATGTCAAAGCCCCCAGGTAAAGAAATGTCACAAAAGTATTTTCACTGTTTTACCCATGCCTGGTTTTTACTACTTTGCATTTATAGCACAGTGGGGTCAACCTGCTCCAGCAAGTTGGAGAGGCAGTGCAGCGTATTCACCGCATTGTGGGAGAACGTACAGATTAGCTTTTCTGGATTTTGCTTCTCCTGACGTTCCCAAACGCATGTCGGCGTTTAAAGCCCTGTACAGCACAGACAGTACCCTCGGGAAGCGGGGACTAGAGAGCTAGTGCATTGCAAGACTCCTCCATGTGGGAGAAATTCTGCTATAAGAGGCGTAGCCTTTCGAAAAAATCTTTAGCCCCAAAATCTTTTGGTACCAAGTAAAATCTTGCTTCGAACTTTAAAAAAAAAAGAAAATTATCTATGTCTTCAGTTTTATGTGACTGGAAGAGGTACCTGGCCCCCAGCGTGATCCTTCCCTCACAGTAGAGTTGGCAAACGAGCCCTCCAAGCTGCACGTGCCTAAGCCGTGTCCCTGAGGTGCTGGGCTCTTCTTTACCCGGCCTTAAATTTAAAGGGGAGGGAGAGATAAAGAACATCTTTTTTCCTGGTTGAAAGCAATGCAATAAATAAGTGCATCATCTTCTTCCAGTTGCAATTTATAGGCACTGTTCCTCAAGAAATTGGCTTCTGTGCATGAAAGCTATAAAATATACATGCCATTTGCAAAAGATACAGCTTCTACTGTACATTTTCTGGTTTATTCACAAAGTATCTCAGTGCAAGCCTGCCATGGCGGGTTAAGGAAGTGTGCAAATGAGCTCAGCTAATGCTTTTGTAATGGTGCTAAAGAAATGGTCAAGAGCTTCCATTAGCCTCATGTAGCAAAAACAATTTGGGTTGCTAATGGGGAACGACAGAGCTTCACACCAAAGTAGGACCCAGAAACATTTTTCTTTCTGAGGGCTCTTGTGGCTCAAGACTTGATCAAGTGTTGCATAATTCCTAATAAATACGCAATACGTTATATTACAGTGTATATCCTTAACGCTAAAACACTCAAACCTGGAAGAGGACGCCTCAGCTGAAAGCAGAATGAGGTCTGGTGTACAGACAGTGGAAAAAGAAGTAGATAGACTGAAAGGAGAAGGTGGGCGACACCTGGCTGTGGCAGGGCCAGTGAATGCAGTGCATGGGCTTAACTAGTTTTGCCTCTCTCTCCCTAACTGGCCTGATAATTTCTGTGATGGTGCCAAGAGCAATCGTGTTCAAATAAAATCCCGCCTTTCACTCTGGTTTCAGCACTGAAGCTGAGGGTGTGTGCGGGTGCAAGCAGGGCCAGTGCAAAGCAGTGCCAGGGAGGCTCTCTGCTGAGCGAGCCATGTACATGATTTCCTGGCTGTTGTAGGTTTGTATCAGCTGTTCCTGTTACTAGATAAACCTGGAGTTCTGGCGATAGCCCTCTGCCATGTATACTTCTCATCTGCTCCCTGGCTAGCTGGATTTTTTTTTTCAAATTCCAGATCTCTCTTTTTGCTTTTCCTACATTTCCCTCCCTTGACCCTTCCCCACACCCCCAGCAGTGGTATCTGCATGGGCCACTGGGTTTACAGTTTGCCAGTGCTCGTCTGGCCACTGTGTGGTAAACGTCTGACATAGAACAATCTGCAGGTTTTGGTGTGGCTTGAGAAGGGTTGTCTGACAGTGGGCAGAGGCAAAAGAGGAATGGGAAGTTCTGCATCTGTGAATTTTTTTTAAGGCTGCAAATTGATTATTTGATGAAAGGACTTATGAAAAGAGGGAGCTGAGATACCTGTCCCCCCTCTTGGGAGGGGAGGCAATCTTTGCTGTTAGATATGATGTGTTTGTACTAGTAAACAGGAATGCTAGCTCCCCTTCTCTTACTGAGGGGTTTAGCACCCTAATAGAGGATAAAATGCAAATTAAGTCCAGAGTCATCCCTGCCCTCCATTCTTCATTTTGCAGAGTAATTCCAGTTATTGATATATTACACCAAAGAATACACCAACCTTCTTTGCTTTCTGGGAACTGCCAGAAAAGTGCATCTTCTTTCATGTTGCACTGCAAATATGTACACAGCCATTTCCCTTGACTTCAAGGAGTTAAATGTTCACATATGTAAGGCACACTAGGATCAGAGCCTTAGGTAATCTAATGATACTGGATAACTTGACTGTGCATCATTAGCTCAATGATGCACCAAGCTCAGGGAGAGGGGAAAAAAAACTACAATCCAACCCCCGAACCCTGAAATATATTTGTGTGTAAGAGAGAAATCTGGAGGGGGGGAGAGGAAAACACAGTCAATATGTCTACAGTTCATTTAAGATGCTGAAAAATGTTTTGGGTTTTTTTTTTGTCAAAAATGTTATTAAGAACAGAAATAGAAAATGAGAGAAGAACCAGCGAGGGAATCTGGAATACCCCGATGGCATGTGAAGCCCCACTGGAACAAATGGAGAAGTAGTAGGTGCTGGAAAATATATATTCAAAGCAATACGGACACATATAAGCACCAGAACTGCAAATTGGGCCTGAGAAACTGATTCTTTCCTTGCAGAGCTGTGTGTTGTTCCTTCTCTGAAACCTATCGGTGCATCCTATTCAGCCAGAGCTCCCCAGCTCAGCTGTATGTTACTTTGCCCATAAGGGTGTAGAACAAATACTTTGTATCCAAGAGAGACTCATTAATGTCTTTCAAACCGGATGCAAGTTTCTCATTATTCTTCTGCATAGGTCTAGTAATGGGAGCCTCCTCTAGAGATGCCCTACGCAGATGTCTTTAGGCAATGTTGATGGCATGAAGCAGGAATTGTTTTCACTGAAAGATTTATAACCTTATAGCCTTTCCAAGCCTAGGCAGTGCATGTGGACTGAGAACCAGCAGCAAGGGTGTTCTGACTTCTGCACTATTCTCTAATACTGACTAGCCTGGAGGAATCATTTTGGTCTAAATTTTTGCTCTTCTGGGTCCTTAGTATGAGGAATGAAATGTCAGGGGATTTTTAAAGGTACTGAATGTTTCTGACTCCTATTTCAATCAAAGCTGCAGGTCTTGAGTCCCTATTAAAAAAAAAAAAACAAACAACAAACAAACAAACAAAAAAAAAACCAACCCAAAAAAGCAACAAAAAAACCCCCCAGAAAACAAACCAACCACTAAAACCCCCAAGCCCATGGATCTTAATTTAGGGCTCCCCAAATCAGAAGCCACTTTGAAAGACATGCAGAAGCACAGAACAGCCGATAGATTTCCATATCCTGCAGGGTTTTGGCATGAATCCCCTTCTTTGGTTCTAGGCAGAAAAATACAAAGAGACATCTGTGAATAGGACCTCACTGGGTGTCCAACCCTCTGAGTGAAATTTCCTGTGCAGAGGATGGTCTCGGCCTACATTTTCTAGTTATTGTATAGAATTTGTTTCCTGCTAAGCTGGAAAAAAATTTATAAAAATATAAAACCTTCAGTGAATTCCCACCTTATAGAGACACTTCAAGCTGTACAGGCAGAATTTGTACCGGAGGAGCTGACATTGAATAGGGTAGTTCAAGAGAGACACCAAAAGCTCAGCAGAGACGTCCTTTAAAAATTATTTGTCTTGTCTGCAATGTTTTGTAAGTTGATCCAAATCAGATTTTGGAGTAACACCGTTCAAGTCAACAACCAACACCCAGGATGAATCTAGCTCTTAAAGTGCCATTCAGGCTCCTTGAGAGACACACATCCCAACGACTCCTTTAGCAGTCATTAAACCAATTATCATCCCAGTCTATTTCCAACAATTATCATCATAGACTTTTTGGGTTTAATCAGCTTTTTAATTGACCTGTGAATAAGACAGGAGATACACAATCTCCCCTGATACCTCAGGTGTAACTATTACACACTTAGCATTGCTGTGCACATTAAATAATTTACACCATAATACTGATCTGAGGCTGGGATATGAACAATGATATTCCTATAAATTAAGGATAGAAACAAATTAAAGACAATAAAGGAGAAGAGGAAGCAGTTATCCATAAATAGAATGTCACCATGATTGGTGACATTGCTTCTGGGACTTTCTTGGCCAGCAAACTTTGGAGCTCGAAAAAGATTTTTTTTTTTTTATAAAACTGTATGCAATGCACAGAATAAATTGTATTGACACAAAAAGTTTTGACCACCTCTTAAGTGTTACAATTATTGAACCGAGTTGCAGAAATGTCTTCAGACAATTGCTTAGGACTTTAAAAAGAAATCAGCCATTTAGGCATATGTCTCTCCTGCAAGCAACTAACTTTTTTAATACCACTTGCCTTGGTACTGCAAAGTGTCCTGAATGCAGCAATTTGCGGGATTTGTCACTGTGAGCCCCGCAAGCACTTAGCAAAAGCAATTGTGTAGCTCTATTGAAAATCCCGCATATTATGCTGTGGGGAGCCAGCACTTTTTATCTGTCGGCACTGTTGGTGACAAATATTAAAATAAAGAGTATGACACTATAGGTGCTTCAAAATTCAAGCTGCAAGTTTCCTACTGTGGGACTTCTAACCATGTAATAAAGTGCAGGGAAGAAAGCAGAGTTCAGACCCCATGCTGTAATAAAGGCAAGGAAATCTTAAGTGTTCAAATACATAATTCATTCTCTTCTGAGACTTTATACCAGGTTTGTAACCAGTAAAGATTTTAATTTGTGCCTAGACGATACAATCTTTAATTTCTCTTTTACCTCCAGAGACAGCTGGAGAGCGCTCGGGCAGACCTGCTCTTTGCAGTGGGTGAAAGCAAATGGTCACAACAGGTCAGAGAGCTGCTCTGCAGCTGGCGAGGGTGCGACGGCCTCACAGGGCCAGCCCGGGCAGAGAAGGAAACCCCCATGTTCTGCTTGCTGTGAAAGTGCCTGCAAGGAAGTCACCACAACAGTCAGTGAGTTTTGTTTGTTTTAAATATAAGTACTTTGCACCTTAAATAATATCTTACTCCAAGGATCTCAAAGCACGTAGCAAACACTGGCTGAGCCTCAGCTTTCTGTGGGGAGGTAAGTCACTGTTCCCACTTCTCATTTTGCTGTATTTCCTGCTGACTTGAAGTCTCTACTGCCATTTTGTTCCACAGTTTTCAAAAATAGAATTTGAAGCACATGGCTTTAAAATTCTCCTATTAGCTATGATCTTCAGCATTTATTGCTTTGTTGTATAACTATTTTTAACTGTATTTTAATAATATTTTATGTAAATAACAGCACAATAATCACAAGGAAGAAGAAACTAATATATTAAAAACACCTTTGTGTGTGGCTGGGTACACATTGCATATGCATAAGTGACAAGTTACTGGGAAGGTATTGACCATCCCTGCCAAAAGTCCAGTGAAATCACTGCCTTTATATCAGGGATAAATTTGGCTCAACTGTGAGAAGCTCATGCATCTCACTCTGCAGTGGTCATTTAATCTAAATTATATACATTGATCTGTGCACCCCCCTGGTGTTAGCATACAAAACTGACTGGATTACATATTCAGATGTAAAGCTACAGCAAAATTGGCTTTTACCTATTTATATTTTCTAATCCAGCCTCTCAAGTCTAGTTATTTTCTTTCTAAACCCTGATCTTTTTTCATTCCTTCTCAAATGCCTTCTTAGGGAATGACATCCACCTCATCCCAAAACATGATGCCTGCTACAGTGGTTGGCACTCAATGCTTTAGAGACTGCTGCTTTAGATGTGGCTTGGTCCTCCCCAACACGGCTATTCTGGCAGCATTGCTTGAAATCATGGGATCTGAACACTTTTGCTATCTTTTCTAGGAGGAAGCCCAAGAATAGTTTGCATATTCAGTCTTTAAAATATTTTTATTTTATTTTAATAACTCTTTTTTTACAAAACAGTGCTAGAAGCTAGCACCATGTCCTGCCCCTTGGTCTTTACTGGTGTTACAGTTCTCCTCTTGCCAATCCCCTTTTCTACCCATGCTTTTAATATGTTTTGTTCAATCTCTACCCAGACTTATTTAGAATATCCCTTAATTTTGTACCATCTGAGGGGTGCCTGTGTGGCGTTTAGCTTTTCAAGTCACGCTGTTGCATTAGTGATGATCTAAAGATATGAGGCAGAGTTTACAAGGAAGAACCAACATTACTTCTCTAAGTGAAGTAATAATAAAAAAATTTAAAAAGGGCAAACTTTCAGGAGTTAAACCTCTCTCCTGGGTTTTTTTTCACAGTCATTAACAAAACTTTCAAACCCTAAGCCCCTCTGTTTAACACTAATCTCTGCAGCCCCCCTGGCCTCTTTATGGGGCCAGTGTCCTTCACTGCATCAAGAATGCCATCCCTGTTTCTTAGGACAGTGCCCCTGTCCGTATGTGTCACTGTCCTCACCCCGATGGCTGTGCAGCAGCTTGCGCAGACTGTTACGGCGCGGTTCTGCCACGCCAGTTATGTTGTGCTGATTGCACGTGGCACCATCTTGCTGAAGAGAGCAATTGTGTCAATCTGCTCTGCTTCGAGTAAGAAAAACTGTGCACCCAGTGAACTTGCTGAGAATGCTCCTATCGATGTCAGGGAAGCCAGGGCTTTGGACTGCAGATATAGGCAGTGGCTATGAGAGAGGACGTTGCATTTCCATTTGGGTCTCCCACAGCAGAGGATGGTGTATCAGCAGCTAAAGCAGGGTCCCAGGGTGCAGGCTCCCTGCGCTTTTCCCCGCAGTAGCACAGCAGTGCTATCACACAGCAGAACGGGGTGCTGCCACAGCAGGGTCTGGCCCTGTTAACAAACCTTCGCTACAGTGCCAGCTGCTCTGAGAAAGCACAGGTCCTCAGTTCCTGTGCCTAGGCTTGCTTTTTCAAGAAAATATTAACATTATTCCATGCTGCTTTTTAACAGCTCTTCAGGGTTAGGAGAGATCTAGCTCTGATACCTTAGTGCAAGAAAGACTAGTAATTAAAAGCATGAGTCCGGTGCAGCTGGGTCGAAATGTGTTAAAACAAACAATTAAAAATAAAAAAAATGGAGCACCCTCTGCCTACTTCAGTTTAGGGGAAAGGTCTCTCTGACTCTACCTGCTCTGAGGCTACATTGAGGCTCTTTGACTCTGCTCTGAGACTTGCTGACATTACTGATTCAACACTGTATCAAGACACTCCAACTGTGATCTGAGACCTGGAGCAGAGCGGGAGCATCTTGACACAGTGTCAAAACACTAGTCAGAGCGCATGGACGCAGCACTGAAAGGCTTTTGTCTCCCAAATGAAAAGGAGCTGGATTATTTTCATCTTTTTTCCTTCTTTTTTTTTTTTTTTTGGTAATAATGGTAGCTTTCTCTTACATAAAAACCCCCACAGTTTACTTGCAGGAAGAAAGGGTGACGTGTTCCCCCCCTCCCCTTCTTGTTTGATAAAGCAATGTGACAGACAATGGCTTCACTGTACAATGCACTTCACGAAAGCAAAGTTATTTGGCTTTGGAGAAGTAAAAGGCTCCATTTGGAAATTATTCCAGCTTAGGAACCAAAAGGGGTTAATCCTTTCATGATACTGCACATCAATCATGTGTATCTTTGTGCATGTTTGTGTTTGTTGTATATGGAATTGCATTTTTGTACAATAACATTAATTTGATCTGGCTAATAATTTGGGACATAGTGTTGCTCACCTCTCTGCCCACAAAATTCAAGCTATGGCTTATGGTAAGAATACCTATGAATTCAGATATTTGAGTGTTGACCAATATTCATCAACAAAAGAAATTAGTTCAATTGTCAGAATGTGGCAACGCCTGCTGAGACAGGTTTCTTTTCTGCAGATGAGATGGTCTTAATGTTACACGGACTGTGACTTTATAACAGGTTAAACTCATTTATTCAAAAAATGAGAATATAGTTGAATTTATTTTTCCTTGCTGGGGTCACAGGTACCAAGGAATTAGCAGAACCATCTACTGAATGTTTTATAGATGGTGGTGGTTTTGCTGAATGTTAAATGAAAACAATCCATTAAAATAAAAAATGAAAATTCTTTTTGTTTCCTTTTCCTCTTGGGCCTTCCCAAAAGGAGGTCGACACCGACCCAGTTTGAAAAATACTTACCTAAGCCAATCACTGCCCAGCATGTATTCCCTTGAGCAACTTGAGTGGGCATGATGCCATCCGAACAGATGGGCATTACTGTAGGCAACCAAGAGACCATGCATGTGAATCAAGTATGGGTGTTTACAGCATCATTTCCCTGATGAGAATGTCAAAATGGCAGCCCAGTCCGAGCCTTTGGCTCGGTTCAATTGCATTTCACTAATTCAGCTCTAAAATGGACAACCTCATGAAATAAATAATTAACGTTAAGTTGGGCGGTCATGATTTTACTTCATCAAATTGGGCAGAGTAAGTGGGTAATGGACTAGCTGAAAATAACGTGCCTGACTCCTGTCTGTACCAAGAGGGCTTGCTATTTTGTAAAATGAGGGCAAAGAAGCGCCCACGTCTATGCTAAGTATAACATAACAAACAGGGAGGCATATGAGTACTACAGATGTACTCCGAACTGAAAGAAACCTTTTCACATTTTTTTAGGAAGGCATCTTATTTCAGATCAAAATTAAAACAGTATAAAATGGGACTTACATGCAGGATGTATTTGAATAAGATACCAGTGCAAGGTCAGATCCTTAAAGTTACACATATTGATTTAGGATTTCTCTGCTGTCCTGAAGAGAGATGCACATAAATGTTGCAACATTTTTGAGCCCAGCAGTCAGTGTAACTCCTCTATCTGTTGCATGAAGTGATTTCTACTGAATTATCATTGGACGTTCTCTACCATCTGTTACAAAGAGGACTTCAAGTACAGAAATAAAGACTGGAATTTCAATATTAAATCAATAGCTATCTACTTTAACAAAAAAGACTATAATATATGTATCCTGGAAGCTTGATTTAAAGTATGTGTCTGAAATGCAGTTATTATTTTATTTTTCTTTTGATGATTGGTTGTATTTTCTTTGCACCGACTTCTGTGTGGTTGTGAAATACTAACTGCTTATGTAGTCTTCAGGTTTAGATCTGATAATCTACGTAACTTTTTGCTTTCCTAAGTGAGTGGCTAGTCAGCCTGGATTTGAAGAACTGGGATGCTGAACCATCAATATCAGGTATGAAATACCTGAATACATATTTCTTTCAGGAATAATGCAATATCTTATTGATAATGGCTAAAAATCCCTGTCTTAGATTTGAATTATTTGTTCCTATTTTCTTTTTCTTTTTTTTCTTTTTTTTTTTTTTTAAATAATCTAATTTCTGCCTGGGAGATTTCTAGGAAGTACCTAGTAAGTTTTGCATCTAGTCCTATCCCTTAGTTGGGGAATTCAGGCAAAAAAAAAAAAAAAGCAGCTTTTCAAAAACAGCATACTAAAATAAAAATAAAAATAGTGCTTTTCTAACACTTGGTTGGAACAAAGAATATCTGGAGTATGTCTTTTTCTGTATGCAAAATATTTCAATATTTTCCTCTCTTATTTCAAGCTATCAAAATCCACCTTTTCATTTGTCTTCTATAATGTGTTATGATGGCTCCGACTTCTGCCATTAGACTTGCTAAAATGCTCTGTTACCTTGTATTTCATTTTCCAGGGAATGTAATGTTTATTTTCTTGCTCAATGTCATGGTAACAGAAACACTTCCTTTATATTATATCTAAGTTTGTGTTTTAAATACAAGCAGGGCAGGTTGGAGATTGCTGTATATCCCATGGGGAAAGACAGCACTAGCTTTCTGGGTGCCAGCACATACTCCCAGCTGTTGCTGTTGCTCTAGGGTCACAGCTGCATCTCACACTGAATCAGTTAAAAATGCAGTAGCTATGCTTGGGGACACAAGCTCAAATTTTCAGGGCCTGATTATTCTGTTAGTTTCGTATGTGCAATTCCCACTGAAGTCAGCAGAAGTGGTACCTGCAAACCTGACAGGCTAATTTGGAGCCCAGAACTGCAAAAGATGTAGTCATACATTTGATTTCTGTGGGTACTTGAGGTCTAATTCTCACCCATCTCCATGATGTTAGGATTTACCACAGCTTTTAAGGATTTGGATGGATCCAAAAATATTAGGTTACTTGTGATATTTATTTTCAATGATCAGGGGAAGAAAAAGAGATCTGAAGTATATGAGCTCATGTTGGACAAGCCCAGAAAGAAAAATGTGTTCTACAGTGCTCTAAAACTGAGCTAAGAGTAATACAATGTATGGCATATTATGTACAGAAAAGAAATGTGAGACCCTGAGGGATGAAGGCAAACTAATCAAAGGAATAGCTAATGGCCTAGAAGGAGAACAGGGAACAACCTGCTTCTTACGGAGCCCACTCAGTTCTCAGTTCAGAGGATCAGCGTACAGACTGTTGGGACCTGAGCCCAAGGTCTCAATGATTTTATCCAAAAAGGGTCAAATTCAAGGCAAATTCTTTATGCCTATGAATTTTATCAGAAATGGACAATTTCTTCCACACAGGGAACAGAGCCAAGTATTGAGGCTGGACCACTACTGCCACGTTTGCACAGGCTTCTACAAAATAACTTAAACCTGCACTCCCACAATACACCAGGAGTAATATTGCTGGCCCAGTTGGCCTGCTGACTGATCAGCATCTCGGGGCAAATAAAATTGTCAAGTAAAAGGGATTTGGCACCTGGATCATTAGTAGGTGATCTGCAAAGATGACCAGTAAGGTCTAAGCAAGCTGCCACTTGTTCCCATAAGCGAATGGAGATCAAAGACACCTTTATTGTGATGCTCCCAGTGTCAGTATTAACTCTCTTTCTCATCTGTTTTCAGATTAACAGGGCTGAGAAACCTGAGAAAGAAAGTGGAGGCTGGAGTGATGCTGATTACCCTGGAAGGTATGGCAGTTGGCTGAACTAATGGAGAACAGAATTACAGACGTCCATAGGAATTGAAGGAACCTTACAATAAAAAGGAAGGGCAGGCAGTGCAGTCTGCAAAATGGAGAACATGAAGGTTTGCTGTGCCCTCTCTCTTGAAGCCTACAGCTTTGGGAAATGGTGAAGATGTAGTTTTAGGAACCCCGAATTTCTCTGGCATCCCCAAACACGCTAATTAATACTTGCAGAAAGAGCTGAAAAGCACTGTTTGTGTTAGGAGCTATTGATGATCAGTTTTTGAACTATTTGTATCATCTTCCCGTGATGACAGCAGAATACTATACCATTGAAATAAAGTAGGAGTTTCCAGCCTGTAACACTGAAAAAAATTAGTCCGAGGCCAAGGGTATTTAGGGCTCCTGAGTAAAAATGCACCTCTAAGATGGACACAGTACAAGATGGCCCCAAGAATGAGGGGTAAATGTAAGGTACTTAAAGATTGTATTAATTTTACATTTTCTGGGGTCTGGGAGAACTTGATTTGCGTTCATCTTTATCGAAACACCTGGCCAGTCGAACGCTGTGCCCTACACAGCCTCGGATGGGAGGTACCCACGGGGTCAGTGCCTAGCAGGACGCTGCTCCAGCAGGAGCTGGCGGTTTATCAGGTCTCAGTGACCACGTTTGACCCAACCTGCAGCGAGAAGCACGGCCCCCCCTCCTGCTGCGTTTGGGAGCCCCGTGGCAAGCGTGGTTACCTCCTCAACCACCACGTGGGAAGCACTGGGCCGCCAAGAGGGCTGCCAGTCCCCCTCATGCGCCCCTCTCCTCAGGCGGCCATGCCACTGTCGCTGCGCGGCCACAGGCTCCTCTGAAACCCTGCTCCCCTGGAGCACTCGCGAACCCGCCACCGCGGCTTGACTGACGCGGTTAATGCCAGGCGGCGCGTCCCCGTCCCCGGGCGCTGGGGGACGCCGGGCAGCGGCGGGCCGCGGTCCGGCGGCGGGCGGCGAGCGCGGGCCGGGCCCCGCGGGGCCGCCACGGCTGCGGCGGGGGCTGAGGAGGCGCGGGCGGGCGGAGCGCCCCCAGCGGCGGCGGGGCCGGGCTCCGGCGGGCGGCGGGGCCCGGCCCGGCCCTGGGGCGGCGCCAGCGCCGCGCCCCGGCCTCGCGCGGCTGTCCCGCCCGGCCGGCTGCGCGCGGGGCCGCGGGCCGGGCCGTGAGGGAGGGTCCGCGTACGGCGGCGCCCGCAGAGGGGCGTCCCGGGGGGCGGAGCTTGGCGTCCCGGTGTGCGGGCCGCAGGCCTGCGGTTCCTTCCCTCCAGAGCCCCGAAACCCGCCGGCCCGCCAGCTGCAGCCGTGTCCGGGCTGGTGGCGGCTGGAAGTCACTGCTGACTGGGTGGTGGTGGGCAGCGAGCCGCTGATGCTGGTCAGTTCGACAGCACAGCCGTTAATCGTCACGCCAAGTCGCGCTTCCGCCGGTCCCCCCGGGAGCGCTGAGGCCCGAGCGGTACGCAGCTCGGGCGGCCGTGTCCGTCCGAGTGTCCTCGAGTCACGGCGGAAGCTTCGTGGTCGTGGCTCGCCTTGACTGCAGCAGCTCTGCCTACGGAGACCGCGCTCACCTCAGTCATACGTTCTGTTTGCTGTTTATCAGGGACTGATAAATAACTTCAACATAAATAATGTGCAGCTTTTATTTTCACTTTTGAACAGTTGTTATGTAGGAAAGCACCTAACAAGATGAGGTTCTGGCGTGAAATACTTCAAACATTAGAGCAGATGCTCTACGTGTCAACTGTGCGGAAAAGCAAGCTGGTACTCGGGGAATACAGGACAGCATGAATGCAGAGAAGGGGTCTGAAAGGTTCTGGGGGGACTACTGGACTTAGGAGGGGAGAGGCATAAGCTGAGAGTGGAAAAGGTTGGAAAGAGCAACACGAGATAGCTTGGTAGGGCCAGAGGTAGGGTGGATGGGGAGTGAGCTCACTGAAGCTGGATTCAGAGATGATCGTAAGAAGTTTACTATGTTCCCATAGTTTATGCAGGACAGTTCTTAGCATTTTTTGTAATCATATTTTTAATGTTGAAAGAAATCAAGAAGGTGAGCAGAGCAGACAGTCTGCATTATTAGGGAGAGCAGTAAATGAAGTACAGCAAAAAAGGACAGTCCTATGGACAGAGAATAAGTAGTCTGATTTTTAGCTTAGTCAACTGGAAGTAATGGTGGGATATCCGGAAGGAAGTGTCAGAGATAGATAGGGAGAGGTGAGATCAGGAATCAATAAAATAAATCTGCTGTATAATCTTGAGAAGGTTTAAATTGCCTTAATAGCTAGTATGGATGAAGGAGAAAATACAGAAAAATATAAATGCTGCTGATATGTACTGGGAGAAGAAAGATGAAGGTTACCAAAGGAAAAAGCAGGGGGGGGTCTGTCAGAATGCGAATAAGAGACCTGCTTTGGACAGAAATGAAGGACGTATGTTACAAAGACTGAGAAATCTGGTGAGGAGACCTCTTGCTATGGCCAAGAGGTGATCTTTTGAGGTAGAGTTTGTAGAAGTTTGTGTAGTCAGGGGAAGGAAAAGGTTTAAAATGCGGAACAATTAGCCACAAATTAGCTTTTGTGGAGTTTGGCAGTTAGGTATTAAAAGCAGGTCCTAGTTGTGTGCCTATATGTTTGTGTGTGTATATATATATATATATATATTTATGCTGAGGCTGTCCCTGAGCATCCTGGGGGCAGTTCCATGTGAGCCCCTCTGCTCCGAAGTGGCATGGCAGCCGTTCTGTGATGGGGGTTGCTTTCTGCATGTGTCTTGTATTGTAGCTGTTCGGGCTTATCCAGTAAATTTAGGTTCCTGTTAGAGGCTTATTCCTACAGGAAACAATATATGCAGCAGATGTTTGCGGTGACACAGAACAGCCTTTCAAAAGAGGCCGTGTTTTTCAGTCAACCCGAATATGTTCCTACGTGAGAATGGCAAAGCAAACCAACTGAAGATGCGTACAGGCTTGTAATGTGAATTCCTAGTGCACCTATATATTCTTTTTTGGTGTGGGACAGGTAGGTCTTACTGTGGTGTCCAGGTGTCTGTTGCATGCTAGTCCTGCTCTTTGCAGAGGTTTTGATTCTGGATTTCAGGTAGCTTGTATTTTGTCACTGGTCTTCCACTGTATCTCTGAGGTAATTCTGCTCATCTGTTGGCAGGCCCTGGTAGCACTTAATGTGCACCTGGCTACATGACTTGTATGCCCCTGTCATAGGGGAGAGATGAGTTTTCTCACTTCATGTGACAACAGTGATATCAACAGTTGGTCAAAGTTGTACATACTGGTCATAAGATAGCGCAGAAATTCTTCACAAATGTAAATGCGTTTGTACTTTATTGCATTTTTAACTAGGGAATAAAAGCAAGTCTTAATAACCAGGAAATAGCGATAAGTTACTCATGCAGCTATTGTAAGCGTGTTTGCATCAGAGTAAAAGTTGGACAGAGATAGACAAATAAATACAAACTAAAAGTGCTCTTTTGTGAATTTGTTTTGCAGATGTTTCCATGTAATTGATATTTTTTATTTAATGCTGCTATTAACTACACGCTGTAAAGTGGAGCCAGCGTTTGGAAAATGCAGTTTATTCCCAAGGAAAGGAACGAGGAAAGATGTTTCAGTGGGGCACTGCAAGTAAAGAGTGTTAGTACTGCACTTAGCTGTGACTCAGTTTGCAGATCCTGGCATTACAGACACGTAAGTTTTGTGATAGAGCTTTGCACTTGTACTCCAGTGTCATTTCTCACCTCGCTTGGAGTAGCTGCACGTTCCTGGTGAAAAGGGCTGCACTGGTTATTTCTGCTCCCATTCTGCCTACTGGTTTGCCTTGCCTGTCCCTTTGCATAAAATCTAGTGATGGTGTGGCTGCAGAAGGGAGAAGGATTGGTTCAGCAAACTGATCTGATGGAAAACTGGCCTCCCCAAAATTAAACAAAAATACAGTCTTCCGTCACACAGGGGAACTGAACTGATTCATATAGTGATTGCCTGGTGTCTGCATCCCATGCAAGGGAGGGGCTGGAAATCTACCAGTGCTTGTGGGAAGAAAGTGTGGGAATAGAACCATCCCTTTGGTGGTAGTCTACAGTTACACTGGATTGATTATTCTAGGAAGTCTTTTGTCACCCTTAAGGCAACTCAATGTATGAGAGAGGTCAGTATGAATTCATTCACATTTAGTAGTGCACGCACATTACGTAGCGGTTGGTGTCTGCGTTACAGACTTTATGGAAACAAGTCTGAGGTGGACTTTGCTTTTGGTTTGTGTGTTATTGTGTATAAAAAGAAAAACAAGAGATTTGAGAAATTATCTACAAAACCAACAGTCCAATGGGTGATTAGTTTGCATTTTTTTTTAAATACACTACCTCTGCTTGTACTGCTCAGGTGGTACAAAATATAAAAAATACAGGCATAACCAGCTGTTACAAAACTCTCCTGGTCTGTATCAAGGAGAAATCTTCACCAGTGTAAGATTGGGTGAGGAAGTGGAGCTGAATTTCTTCACTCAGCTTGTACGCATGCCAGAATCCAGGCCTTCAGCTGTAGAGCTCAAAACTGTTGAAGGAGCTTTTCCCCCCTTCCCTTCATAAGATCCGTTGCATCACATGCAGTGTGTTAAAGCTATGTGCTTTAGGTTATTCTCAAGCAGCACAGAACTGTAGCTGTCACCAGCATCTTGTCTTGAAATCCTTTTCTGTACACTCTTATGTTTGTCGTTTAAGTTACTTAATTTAAATTGCATCTGAATCAATATGTCAGACTATTTGGGGGGAAGCATCATCATTCAGGAGAGGCCTGATGCAGTGACCTTGCTCACACTGAAGATTACTTCTTCAGGAGAACAGAAGTGCTGATAATGGGCAGTTTGTGATGCTCCCTGTAAGAGCAAAGGTGGTGGAATTGCTGCACTTTGATGCTTTTGAGTTCTATCAAAAGTATCTCTTTGTGGTAACTGCTTAAATTCTGTAAACACTTGTTGCTCAAAAGTGTCCCTTCCTCTGTCTCTTGTGTGATTTTTTTAGGTTTTTTTCCCTTCTTATAGCGATTGACTAACAATGGTTTTGTTGTATTTGAGGAGGTAACATTTCACAACAAAACCAGCTGTGCATAGTCCTTAGATTCGTAATTCTCTCTTCTCCTTCAGATGTTTAAGACTCCTTTAACGTGCTTCATATTACAGCTGTTTCCTTAACTTTTTTTTTTTTTTTTTTTTTTTTTACTGTGGTTCCACTTCTTTGCTTGCTTTAAAATAGTTCTGTTTGATTTCTGTAATTCATTTTGGTCAATGAGAGATGCTTGCGTTTCAGCTGCTTTGCTGCAAATGCTAACTTCTCTAAGGCAGAAGTACACCCTTTCCCCTATTTCATTGTGGGACTTTCTGACGCTAGGCTGAACAACCCTCCTTTCTCTCCAAAGCTGGGATCTCCACAGTAAGAGTTGGTGAACGTGGGCATTTTTGGGTTGGGTTTTTTGTTTGTTTGGGTTTTGGTTTGGTTTGGTTTGTTTTTTTTCATTTGGTTTTGGCTCAACATTGATTAACTACTGTGTTTCTTTGGTGCTGAAAAGGGTAGTGAAGAGGGATACAGCCTGTATCCATTACTCTAATGTAAGTTTTAGTGCTGTTTTAATTCTGAGTAGCTGTATGACTTCTGCTGGCATGCTCTACTGTCTGCGAAGAAAATCATGGGTGTTTGAAGTCCAGAACACAAGCTGAAAGTTTGATGCTTCCCCATTAAAAAGAAGTTAATAGGTGGAGAGTCAACTAAATATTACTTTCCTTTTCCTGATGATAACCCTGACTCCTTTTTAAAACAACTTTTTAATTAATTTTATTTGGAACTTGTGGCAGGGATGTTTCATGGACATTCTTAATGCTACTTTGATTTCCTTCTTGTACGGTATTATAACTAAATTTTTTTTTCTAGGTCTGTATTGCCTGTTTGCCCTTCAGGCTGCACAGATTATAAAATGATATTTCTCTGCTTCTGGCCACTGATCTACAGGCTCTTTTCTGTCCTCTAATCTGCTGTTCTTTAGTACTTTGATTCCTCATGTTCTTGGGTGGCCTTTCTTATCCCTCTCTTTTGGATTTAGTGTTTTCTCTAGCTTTTCTGAGGCTGCTTTCTCCATGTTCATTGTCTGTTTGGCATCAGCATGATCTGTAGCTTCGCTCTTTCTTCCTTTCATCCTTCACAAGATCTCTGCTGCATATGGTGGCCACCTTTCTTTAAAACTGCTTTAGCAAAAGCTCTTTCAAAAACTTATGCAATCTACCATCTACCTTCTTGCTTGTTCTTATCTTCACTGTTCCCTCCCCACTATGCTCCTAGTTTGAGATCTGTCAACTCTGCATGATTAAATCAGTGTAAATAGGCTTGGCAAACAGTTTTGGGTTCTTATATATTGGCTCTCCCTGGGTCCTCAGATTTTTCCCCCCTCCCTCTTTGCTAGAAAACCTGCTCTTTTCTCTCTCTCGGCACCATCTCTTGAGCGCCGTCTCTTTCTCTGCTTTTTCTGTCTTTGTCTGTTGTCTCCAGGGCCTCCACTGTCACATCATACAGTTCTTCCATCATATCTGGCATTTCTGACCTGATCTTCCTCTCTAGCTTGCCTGCATTTTCTCATTAGTTACAGGCATCCCCTACTGATTCTGTCAGACTTTTTTTTTTTTTTTAAGGTATTTCCTACAGCTTTTCTATTTTTTTTTTCCCCTGTGACTTTTAAAAATGTCCTCTAACAACTAAAGCGAACTGGTGGGGTTTTTGTATTAGCTTGCTTGCTTTCTTCCTTTTTTGTTTTGCATATTGACTTCCTGGAGCCATTCTGAAAAATCTTCAGACCGTCCCATTTGTAGTGCTTAATACCAGTACCATCTGTATTTCTAAAACTACTGTGGAAGGTTGAGGTTGTGTGTTAGCCTGCCTTTGTGATTTGAGAGTTAATATGTTAAAGTTATCTAATGGCCATCATCATGCATTTTTTAGGTCTTTTAATATGGGTTGTTCCAAGTACGCTTCACTAACAGTTTATGCTGTCAGCGTGTTGCCTTGAGCTTCCAGTTGCACAGCTTTAGCAATCTTCACCTACTGACATTCTCTTTCCTAAGGCCAAGTTTCCCAGGAGATTTTTCTCATGTGACACAATCTCCTGTAAACTAGAGCGCTGAAATCTCTTAGGAAAATTAGTTCATCAGGCTTTAGTACTGGGTGACCTCACTGTGAAACAGCCTCTAAAATTTATTTTATGTGTCCAGATTGTCTAGGTAATTCCATTAATATCATTCTTATGGTAGCTGAGCAGGTAGATTGTCTTATTATCACAGTGCTTGAATTAAATTCAGGCTAATTTAGTAGATGGTAAACTCTGCTGGTGATACGGGTTCCATGTAACTCTTCACTTCCATAAACTTCTCTCCATTTCTAATGTTAACTTTTTTTAGAGAAATACAGTTATCTTTCTCCTTGTTAACACCTTTGTTTTTTAAGTGATACACACAAAATAAGTGCAAATTGAGGTGATATATATGGTGTACTGTCATAAAAGTAGGAGAGCTGTCTCTCTTTTTTTGTCAAAAAACATCTTTGAGTTAATGTTTCACTCTTTTGATATTGCTACCTTTATTGGGATGGTTAAGATTCACAGGGATGAGCATGGTATAAATTCCTAAATAATGAGACTGAGCAATTAAGCGTTTTTCATGATAACAGGAAAACAAAGCAGTCAATATTTGTATTGTTTTATCAAGCATTCTTTCAAAATATGCAGAACTTCTGTTTCCTGAAATCAAGTGGACTGTAACAAACTGAAAATATTATTTTGGGTTTTAAACTAGGCAAAAGAGTGACCTTGGATGTGGGAGATTGGGATAATTATAACACTTTTGCTATTAATTTTTTTTTTTATCTTGAGATGTTGACTATATCAAGGTGAAAGGGGGTCTAGGTTCCATTGTCAGTCATGCCCCAAGAATGCTTTGTGACTGTGGATTTATTTGCTGCCTTCCACTTCCAGCCATGTCATGTAAACAGTATAAGTCTGGAAACTTAATTTCTAATTTTTCTTTCAAGCTGTGGGTTTTACCAGTAGCCACTGTGTTTTGCTTTTGTTGGTTACATTGCCTTGAGAACTGCCTTCATTGTTTCATACAAAGCAACAACACTGAAGTACGCTAATGTTGCTTTTGCGAGCCTTGTTTATTGCTTCTCAAGTCCTTCATAAAGTTTGTTAGCACTGGAGCTTCCTGACGAAAAGATTTCATGACATTACCAGGAAGTTGTCACATCCTCCCCACCCTCCCAGCAATCCCCTACTCTTGGAAACAGCTGTAGCAGGTAGACTATTTCCACCAAACTGTGAAGTTTAGCAGTTACGTGCTGCGGAATACAGGATCTTAGAATGGTGACTTTAATTTATAGGCTTGGCTACTGACCTTTTATAACAGTATTTGCTTTAAGGGGGGAAGAAACTGCATGAGTTCAGGGAAACAAGAGGGTTGCTTTACCAAATCATAAAAATCAGCCTGACTCCGTGACCAGCAGAGCTGTTCAGCACTTCTGGAGCAACAAGTGGCAGCTTCCTTGGATTGTGAGATTGCTGTGAAATGCAAATTGAATCACTGGGGATGAGCAGCGATTCCCTGGCTCTGTGTCCTTCCTTCAAGTCACAGGCTTGCATTAAGAGTAGAGAAAACCTGTGCTGCCTCGAGATGAGCTCCAGGAAGGACTGTGCCAAAGAGTAGGTGTGCTGTTGCCTTGCCTTTTGTGCTCTCTCTAGGACGTCTGTTTTACCATGGTGGTGTAAGAGGTTACAGGGAAGCTGTTCAGTTTTAGTCCTAGAGTCCCAGGGATGAAAATGAGCATGCTGTTAGCATGGCAGCTGCAGCTGCCACCTAGCCTGCTAGACTAGATTGGACACTACCCTCACAATCGTGATTAAAAAGTGTTATCACCTAACTTCATGTAGCAATCTCAGTTCCTTGTAGTTGTTCAGAGCGGCAATCTAGTTGGGATTGTTCATGTGACAATGAATTTGGCAATGAAGCAATCAATTCTGAAATATCTCATAGCATCTAATTTGTATACCTTTATTGTTTCCCTTCACTACAAACTGATTAGTGCACAAACCCTGAATGGTATGAGTCTGCTATGAGGTTGGTTGAGTTTTTTGTTCTTTCTGGCAGAAGTTCTGTTTCCAGCCTTCTGTTGAAAAATATATAGTAATTTCTCTGGGAATGTGTTTCCTGATTCTTCCTTGAAATCCAATATCCTTTGTGATGTAGGTATGCAGGTAGTATGAAAATCTTCCCATCATGATAGTGCTTAAGTGATAAATGTTACTTGGCTCAGTTAGTACAATGAAAAGCTAGTTACTTCTGTGAACCAGGTCCTCGCTGCTTATGATATCAGTCAGACCTCCTTGATCTGTTGTAGTCTGCTGTGAAGACCTTAAAGAGGGTGCTGTAGTTGCAGGTGACAAGAGAGAGGTTTCTTGCTCATGCTAAGGGAGGCAAAACCTCCTCCAAATGCCACTGGTCAGGCTAGCTGCGCCTTACGTTCTTTCTCCTAAGACATCTGAGTTTTTGCAGCGCATGTCACTGCTTGAAGAAGGGTTGAGTTGGAATGTCTTTCTTCTGTTTTATACACCATGTAAATTTTCTTTTGAAATATGGCACACCGTATTGCTTACTAAATTCTTCGAGGGGAGACTTCTTGATCCTGTTGTGAAAAGAAGAGAAGGCTTTTACATGCAGTGCTGGCAAGTAAGTATGAGGTGAAAATAAGACAATCTTCTTGGTGTTCTTTTGTAAGGGGAGAGTGTATTCAAGTAATAGCTTGTTCACTAATTGCATGTATTAATTTCTCAGAAGTTGCTGTCTACTGCAGTATACTCATTGCTTTCACAAGTAGTATAGTTTTTTAATATTAAAATAATTCTATTCATTTACCAAAAGAAATAAAAAGAGGAAGTAAATGGTTTAACTGTCTATTGTCACATGCAAAATCCTTGATTTGTTAAAAGAACCATGTAGAGAGGAAGCATTTTATCTTAATCTCACCGAGTTCTGTTAAGCAGCAAAGAACCACTACTTTTGTGGCGCAGAAGTCCACAGATCTGGCTCTGTGGTGGGTATCTCCCGTGGAGATCTTGCTCAAGGTTGGAAAAGCTCACACACTGAGTCAGTAGGACCCAATTATTAGCTCTTTTCCCCCCACCATACCAATGTGTGTGTGTGCATGTGCGCACCATTGCAGCTGCAGTCACTAGTCATACACATGCTCCTAGCTGAGAGGAGTGCTGGAGCTTTTTAATTTAGAGAGCTCTGTTACTTGTGAGGATTATGTTTTGCGTTTAAAAAATTACCAGCTTTCACTGTCGTGTATGACTAGAACACACGGCTGGTACTGCGTTTATAAACAAGGTATTTTCAGCAATAACTGTTGCTTTAGCAAGAACTCAAACATTCACGAAACCCCCCCAAACAAATAAAACCCTTCTTTCCCCAGGCTAAACACACACAATGTGGGCATAGCCATTTATGAATAAGTAGTCTAATTTCTTCTCTACTTCACACAGTCATTTAACAGTACAGGTCGAGTATTTCTATAAATTGATTTCTAGGCCATGCTGGATGCTTTTTTGGAAGGGGTCTGCAACAAAGAGGCGTATGGTATTTGTGGAGTACCCTTCCAGCGGCCAGCATACTCCTGCTGTTCCCCTTGCTGGACTTCTGTAAATCTGGCAGCAGGACCTCATCCTATATGTGCGATGTTTGCTGAACTGGATTTGTATAATCCTTGTTGGAGCTAAACTGTCTTTTTAGAGTTTTGAGGGGTGTTTTTGGTAGTATTTTGGGGGTTTTTTTTGTGATTATCCTGAGATATTGAGGCCACTCTGTTTTTGTCAAATACCTTTTTTATTCTTCTTTTTTTTTTTCTTTTTTATTTCACTTCTGGTGAATAGTATTCTACTACATGTGCTAGATGTCAAGTAAAAACATTGCTAGATATATTTTAACATCTTTAAGCATGTAAAAAGTGAACTAAAATAAATTAATAATCCAAGTAGACAAGAAAAAAGGTTTGTTTGTATCTCCTGTACACAGTAGAAAATAATTTAGAATAGACTGTGTAACTTGGTGGCAAGCAACACTTCTTTTTGTCTTTAACAGCTCTCAGAAAAATTGCATGTAGTTCATCAATGTTGCTGTTACCAAAACCTCCATGGGTTTGGACATGGGATGGTGTCTGTCAAACAATGCGTGTTCAATTGAGTTTATTATTCAGAAGATCACAGATTAGAGAGTGCCTTGTGATTATGGTAATGGACTATGATTTTGGGCATTTGGCTCGTTTCTGTTGCACTCTTCCAACAAGACCTTAAATGAGACAGTTAACCGTTCTTTCTCAAGCTTTTTACAAGCATTTGCAGTAGTTTTGGATATGAATGAGCCTCAGGAAGATTTTTCCCAGCCTTAAGGCAGTCATCCATGCTTCTAGCTACATATCTGTGTCTTTTTTGTGCACTGAGTTGCTTTGGCTTTGAATTTTTTATTTGTCTCTATTTGCTAGCTAATGGAAAATGTTTCTGTCCTCCTTTGAGAATGGTAGGAAAGATGTTTTGAAAGATTATTGGAATTAAAGTGATTTAGCATGCACCTTAATTGCAAAACGCTTAAATTTGACATTGCACTTCCCTGAGCATTATTCCCATTTTGTAGGCTAGTGTGCATGTAGGTTCCTCATTAAATGACTTCTGAGCAATCTTAAAATGGAAGTGATGTGTAGGTTATTGCTGAAATGTATGTTACAGCCTATCAAAGGTGTGCAGTGCAAGCTGATCTTGAGCTCTTCATTGTATTGCTAATTCAAAAAATTGCAGAAGAATTTTGTGGGCTTGCTGCTTTGGATGTTCTTGCTTGGTATTCTGACAAAGGCCTTACAAATAAATACAGAAGTGCGCTATTGAATACAAGTTTCTGGGCTGTGTTCGCTGGTGTTGTGTTTAAAGCAAGCCAGCAGAAGTTGAAGCCTCTGTTGGGTGCCTAGCAGTGGTAGTCATTCAGTCTTTGGGAGCTGGGTAGCAAAGCTCAGACTACCTTGATCAGGATCTATACATTTTTGATGTAGCGCAACATTGGTTTGGCTGTCCAGAACAGGCAGGCCCACTGTGAAGGGGAGCAACGAAAGACAATACAGGCTTCCATTGGAAGGTTTGTCTTTTGTTGTTGCTGCTTCAGAGGAGGGTGGTTTGCAAGTGTCTGAATTGAGCCTTATGTTTGAAATTACTTGTCTTGTAAGGAGAGCTTGAGGAATCACACTGCACAGTGAAAATGGGCTGCACTGTAGCAGAGTGACAGCCAAAGGATAATTTATTAAGTAATATAGCAGTTAGCATGCTCTCCTTTTTTGTGTAAGGGGATGTGGCTGTGAAGGAGCCTAAGCACTATTTGCATAGGTCTTATTCATCCTTGTGCACTTTATTCATCCTTAGCAGCACCGACTGGCTGCTAGTGAAAAATAAAGCAGTCTTTAGGTTGCTGTCTTGTATGGTGAGTGCAGAGTCATTTGTACAGTACTCTAAGTTGAGCTTTGCTCTGTATCACTTCCCAAGTAACTGGACTTGTAATTCAGAGCTGTGTTTCACAATTTACATTATCTATTTGCATTCTGCATCTCAGTAACTGAAGTGATAGCCAATAAAACATTAGCACCTAAACTGAAGAGTGTAATGTTTCTAATGCAAAGATCAAGGGAGAGCATTTGAAGTTAAACACGACTATTTTTTATTGCATGAAACTAGTTTTTATTGTGTGGTTTTCTTAGTTTCTTTAATATTTTATCAGTGTCTTTTCAATAAAAATTGTAAAGTGGAATTAGTTCAGGTCTTACAGTGTCTCTTAATATGGTTAGACAGAAAATAGATTCAAACATGTCCTGTTTATTTCTTTTATGCACCCTGTAATAGAGGCTGTACAGTATTATTTTCAGTCTTACCTTTTTAAGCTTTCATAAAATGACCTAAAGTTGTAATAATTTTAAAGGACATGCTATGGTAGATGAACTTTTCAAGTGAGAGGAAGATAGCTTTTACTGTAATTCTCTTGATAATCCTTAATAATGGAGTAACACAAAAAGGCTTCTAGCTAAATGGGCAAACCTTCCTTAAAGTTGCAAAACATTTCTTTAGACGAACACTTACTAACTCTTACATAAACTCTAAAATTTCTATTCTTTATATTGGTTGTCTACTTTGAGGTTCGCTTAGGTTTTGATCTTTTACCTTTTTTCGTTCTCTTTGCTTAAGCTTTTACATTGTGGTTTTTATCTGTACTTCTGGTATTCTCTCATCTCTGATTGTTTTATGTTTTCAGGAATCTAGAAGTTTTAGAATATTTCTTTAAGATCAGCTTTATTCTCACCACTATCTGTCCATACACTTTTTTCTTAGTTTTAAAGAATTACTTGTTTCAAGGTAGAACTTCTTTTGTAGCATTTTCTTCTTGCTAATTAGTGTGAAGAAATTTATTAAGTCTTTCTGTCCTTAACATTTCAAATCATGGCCATGTGACAATACCATCCTCTGTAAATACAGCTTTCTAAAATGAAAAGTGACTTCCTGAGAAGAATCTTGAACATAGTTTTTTATTTTCAGTTATCCTTTGGGGAAAAAAACCCAAACCAACATTTAATTTGACTCTACCATGTTATGATAACATGCCACTAAATTTCTTAAACTAAGCAGGGAAAGGTCACATCAGTTTTGGAGGGGATACCTGTAGTACCAGATTTGAGATGTCATGGGTTTTGTTCTTAAAATGTTATTTTTCATTGTGCTGTTTGAAACTCCTTTTGGATATAACCGAGGATGTTGGCTGTCAGAACTCTTGATATGTCTTCCCACAGTAAGGGGCTTGTGTGCTGCCGACATAAATGGCAAGAAAGGCTGTTGGGCTAAGGTGGCTTAAATCACTTCATGTGTTAATACAGTTGAGTCATACAGCTGTGTGAGCCCTCATACAGGGTGTCCTTCATCCATGACAGAAGCAGCTGCTGAGCTTCAGCTATAAAGTAAATGGCCCTGATATCTGTTGCCTTATTGGGGTGTGAAGTAGACAGGGCAGGTGTTACAGAGCTAGCTTACTTAAGTGGTGGTTAAAAAGCTGTGAGATTTACCTAGTAGTAAACATAACTAGAAGTGCAAAAGTAATGATTAATATTTTTACTTAACTAGTGAAGTGGTAGGCTGATGGTCTCTAATAAAGGTGGTCATTTAATACCAGGCAAAATTGAAAGTTTGATCTCTTTCCTTTTATGGAAAATTGTTAGTTTCTTAACATTTGGGAGCTGCACTATTAAATGCTGCTGACTACTGCTTATGCCAGTTTTCTAGGGATTAGAAATTCCTCCTGGGAATAGTCCCAGGGAACGTCAAGTATCAGGTTTCTGTTCAAACAACTGCTGTGGTAGTGTTTAAAGTGGTGTGGGTAGTGTGGTGATGACTGATCTTTTGTTCTTTGGTTTATGTGTGCAACAGCTTTCAATAGCTTCCTGGGCACTTTGCTGCATGTGTTCTTCATTCTTCAGAAATCTGATTCACACCGATATTGTAGTAAAGTCTTATACCCAAATAGTTCTCCCCCAGACAGGAAGCCCTTTCTTTGCATTCCTCACTTGAGGAATGCAAAAGGCTAATGCCACGTGGTTTTCTTCTGAAGATCTTTCCAGGTTCTGTTTCCGGCTCTGGCTGACATGGCCAGCATTGGGCTTTCTGCTGCCAGCTGCTGACCTAGGCTTCTGGGAAGCACCTTTATGTTCAAATACTGAGTTCCTACCCAGCCAGAGCGGGTGCCCAACAGGTGCTGGACTTCCAAGTTAAAGCAGTATCTGTATACTCAAGGTTACACTTTAAATTGAACCTGGAAACAGTCACGCCTGAGGTATGGTATAAATGCTTTCTGTGTGCAACATTACATAATAAATATTGATTTTCTGTGTCATCTGATCCATCTGAATGGAAACCTAATGCAATTAATTTCCTTTTACTTACTCTGCATGTGACTAGGCAGTAAGTGTAAATCCACATCTGGAAGGATTTTTTTTTTCTTTCATTCCTTCTTCCCTGCCCCACCACCCCCGTTGTTGAGCACACATTCAAAGAGCATCATCTAGTTTGCTTTTGGGACATGCAGCATCATGCAAAAATCCAGACAAATCCCTTGATTCAAGCTAATTAATCAGCTGGCACATCCTCTCAACAAAAGCATGTTTATTGGGTGTTGTAGGGTGTTTCAGGTAGAAACGTTGGGGCTTGTTTTGATGTAAAAGAGGTTGAAAAGTGAGCAGAAATTATAGTCATGATAGAAGTTTGGGGAGAAAAATAATGAGGTTAAAAACTTCAGAATAGGAAGGTGGCTCTAAACTAAATGGAAGATGTCAGTGCAAATTTACTGAACCAATATGAGTTTTGTTTTGACTTTACCATGTCCATGAAAACTAATTGTAGTTCCTTCACTTTGCTGCACTGGGGAAATTGCTTTGCTGTTGTGAGGTGTTGTGAAAGATTGAAAGTAATGTCTGTGGTAAAGGAGGCCAATTAATTAAACTAGTCTGTGAAATATGAGTGAAAATCTTAGCAAACTGACTGTCTTTAGCCCTTCCAGCTCACCCACTCTGGCCAGTCTGGCTTTACTCCAAGAACAGCTACAATTCATAAACTTTAAGAAGCATTAAACACATTGATCACGTTAACCAAGAGAATAAAAGTTGCTGCCTCCTACCATTAGGTTCAGAGAAGGCACTCAATAGGGTTCTTTGGGACTATCATTTTGTAGTAGTAGAGAAATTTAATTTCAGGCATCAGTTTATGACCTCTGCCCAACTGTTCTACAATTTTCCATATGCTTTATTTGAATGCCACCCATCAGAAGCTGCCCAAGGCAAGGATGTCCTTTGCCTTTGACTTTTTCCTTTCCTTTCTCTGTTTGATACATTTGCAGTAGCTGTTACTCAGGATATACCAGCCATAGCATTGAGCAGAGAACTGTTCCTTCTGTAGTTCTCAGTCTTAATGAGTCAGGGAAACACAGCTGAAACTGCTTGCTAACAAATCCCCACCCCCAGCAAGCCCTGCTGATCAGCGCTATGTTTTTGTTAAGGGAAAGTTCCCCTTCATGTCAGATGTGACTTCATATGAGGTTGCTCCCTAACTCAGTCTCCTGGTTGAGATCACAAACATACATCACTCTAACAGATGAGGATGAGGGACTGAGTCTGCTGGTTATGCTTCTAAGTCTAGTTACCTCAGGTAAGTAACCTTTGATAAGGCGTACTGACCACAGCTGATCACAACAACACTTTCACCTGGTTCCAGCATTCACTGAGGACACAGGAATATACGCACACACACACTCTTCTAAAAAATGAGTTACAACTTCAGACCAAAGGTCCTGTCTCTTCCAGTAGTTAGTGCGCAGTAGTAGATGCTTAGGAGAGACATAGAGGCAGTATGTATTTCTTTTTGTTTACCCTTCCCACAGTTTGTGTTTTATGGATTATGGTATATTACGTCTAGTTAATATCTTAAAACCTACAGAATTTTAACTGGTTCTGATGTATACGTCACCAAAGAAAAGAGGACACCAGAAGGTGCTGCTTCAAATGTTGCAGTTTTTCAGGTCAGTGATTCCTTCTGAGGAGATCAAAATGTCTCTGTGTACAGTTCTCGCCCAATTTAACCAGATTAACAGTACTAAATGTGCAGTCTCTTTTAGATAACTTCATGATCCTCTGTAATGGCTTCTCTCTTTTTTTTTTAAACATAGTTTCAGCACACCAGTAAATGCTGATGATTGTCCTTGAAAGTGCTGTCATAACTACCCACAGCAATTCTGTTGCATACGTAGGGGCTGTAAATCATCTTGAGGTTAAGATATGGTTTTCATTCCTTCTATGCAGGTTTTATGAAGGTGTTTTTGGAGAAATTGAGTGAGAAACTAAGTTGGTCACTGCCTGGCTGTCTCACTTGGTACTTTTAACAGGGAGGGAGTCTCTTTTTTTCTGTGTGTGTTGGTGTTCAACACTTTAAGCCCTGAGCAACACTTTTGCCCTGTGTGCTAACGTGATGCAAAGAAAACACAGTGATAGTTGTAAACTTACAAGGCAACTGTGACTCTGCTATATCTTTGAGGATAGGTTGTAAAAGGCTAAATATTTGTCTCTGAATTAAGAGTACAGGACATAGCTGCTTTACTCTGCCCAGCTGGGATGTTTTGTAAGTTTATTGCCTGTAGCAACAAAACCTGCAGAAAGTCATAGATGAAGCCAGAATGAACGCTAACCTGTTGGAAGCAATCTACAGAATCAATATTGCTGATGATGGTTTTGTAAACTGTAGGGTGCATGTATCTATATCCTAGCTTTACTAAATAATCAGTCTATTGACTGCAACTTCAGACTTGCTCTGTATTCAAGGCAGTCGTGATTGTGCTGGAGATATAGTGTCTGGTATTTGGATTAATATGGGGGGGAATATATTGATTAGGAGTTTTCACTTACTTTCATAAAAAGGGTAAAAGAAGCGTTTTTTTAATCTGTTGAACACTTGCTATGAGATACATTGTTAGACAAAATACTCTGTACTCTTTGATTCCAATACAATGATCTCTGTCTCAAGATTACCAAATAAAACCACATTTATTTAAAAAAAATAAAAGATAAATAGACAAGTCTGGCTCTAAATACAAATAAATATTTATACTTTCAGGATTAGCTTTTGTATGCTGACTACTGGATTCAAGTTACTACACTTCAAAATTTCTACAATGTTCAGAATTACCTTAGAAGTTACTGTATTACTTGAGTGACTCAGAAAATGGAGAAAACATGCACATTTTCTCTGCTTCCAAGAGAATGAGGGGAAAAAAAGTCATAAATGGCATGGAAACGAACTTTATGGGTTTTTTTTTCTTTCCCCCTGTAACCAACTTTTTAAAAAGCTTCTTTTCAAATGAGTCCAATAAGGTTAAAAATAGGTTTATTTATTTTATTATTTCTTTATGAAGCAAAGAATTCCTGTAAGATTTATTTGTCACAGATGTTCCTCTTACTTTTGTATTAAATTTGAGGGGGTCTGGAGCAGAGTGTGAAAGCTGGAAAATTAAAGAATTGGTGCCAGCATGAGCATAAGAAAAACAAAGACTGAGTATGCCCAAGGGAATAAGTGATTTTAAAATCTGAATTTTATGGATTTTTTTTACTCATATCTGTGCATAAAATATCTAAGCATATCTTTGCATATTATTTGTTATAAATTTGAACGCATACCACCTGTAAATCAAGCAGAAAAAACAGGGAAGAATAGGCTTAACATACCTAAAAACTGTTCAGGTATGAATCAAATAGATAACAGAACTGAAGACCTGTCAGGCCTTCTTTATAGACATCTTCGAGCATTGCAAATGTCCCTGTGGGCTTTTTCCAGAATTCATTCAATACTCTTGTATAAACTTCTGTGTTTCTCAGGTAATTGTATAACTCTAAATGAGAAATGTTCAGACTCCATTTTTTGTACAAACAGCTTTTTCAGATCAAGCTAAAAGTTACAAATGAAAAGCAAACTGAGTGAAACTAGTTGACATAAGATTTCATAGGAAACATGACAGTCTGATTTATGGGTCACAGTCAGGTTTGTTGGGTACCTGAGTACCAGAAATACCAATTGTTTTGTTCAACGTTGAGTATCAAAAGTACCAACAAAAAAGGGGTAGCCCTCCTTTTTTTTTCCCTTCTCATTTTTTTGGCAATTTATTGGTATTTTGTATTCCAAATAACTTCTGTTGTTAGCATTTACCTAGAAGAGTCCTAAAAATAAGAAAGAGCGAGGAAGGGCAGTAAGAGCAGCAGCATTTAACCAGAGGAACAGTGCTTGGAATTGCTTTAGTTCACCAAGCATCACCTGCTCGTTGGGTATTTGAATAACAGGGACCAAGAAAAAGGAGGTTAGAACAGACTCAGTGACCCTTCCCATCCTTCAAAAAGCACAAACAGAGAGAGGAGTTGGCAGTCTGAGGATCTCGCTATTGATGACCTTGTTGTGGAGGATGCCTGAACATGCAGTGCTGCAAGGTCCAAGATCTAGTGTATCCCCAACTCCTTGCAGCATTATTCCTTTTCAACCTGTTATCATCCCGGATCTTTCATGCCTTTTCTTTATAACTTTTGATTCACCTCCCCTCAGTGAAGACAGAGTTAACTCCTACTCTAAATTGTTCTGAATAGATTTTTGAAGACTTATGATTTTTGAGATAGCTAGAATAGTGCTTCTGACTTCTCCAGAGCTACTGTTTGTTCTCTGTGGTGCTTCTCTAAGTCCCTCATGCTTAAGGGAAGGAAGATCTTTACTGATGGCTTTTTTTTTTTTTTAATGACAGAAGTTGGTAAGTACAGTATATGTATGCCCTTTAATTTTTTTATTGCCTAGTTATAAATCTAGACTGAATGGTGAATGAAGCACTTCAGAATTTTGTATGGCTCTATAAATTAAAATTGAAATTTCTTTAAAGGCATGGAGAATGCAGTGATGGACATTAGTTTTGTGTTTGAAAAGAGTTTACATCTGTTAGTAAATTTAAATGATGAGTTAAATGGTTTTTAAATGGTAGTGTGAGGGCATATCCTTTACATAATTACTTTAAATGGTTTTTATAGCTCCAGGATTTACGTTGGTAATCACATTGCTACCTGACAGTCTGCATGCTGTAATCCTGCCTTCCTGATGGCTTTCACCTTGTTGAAGGGGGCATTCATTTGATCTCCCTTTAATTGGTAAAGATAACTTCAGGAAAGAACAGTGCTGTAGTAACTCTGAAGTAGTTTGAATGATGTGCTATCATCTATAAGCAATGGATATTTTCCTGAAACAACTTACTGACTTTCAGTTTTTATTCGCAAAGTAGTAGTTTGAATAAGACGCTAAGCAACACTTGGGCTAAATTTCACAATATATCATTTTTAGATTCAATGATAGTTCCTTAAAGAGGGGGTATGGGACATCATTTCCTGGTATGAAAGTATAGTAATTGATTAAAAGGTGCTAGATGGACGCAACTATCTTTTTGCTTTGCACTTATTAAAATCCTCGCATAATAACTAAATATGTGAATGCTATTTGTGTTGTATGGATGAAAATGATCCAGCTCGGTCTTTGAAAGTGTTGTAGGGCCCTGGAAAATTCTGCAGCCAACCTGGATCACCATCTCTGCAGGTTGCTTTATTCCAAGGAACACAAAACCACTTGGCTTTGGCTATAAAAAGCTGGTTTTATTTTTGCGTGGTCACCTGAGCGAGCCCCATGCCCAGAAGTGCAGATTGCTCTTCACCTAGCCTGACTGCTGGATATGGTAATTGGACTCCAGGGACCGATGCCGGGAGAGGTGCAGAGCATCCTTCTGGCCTTGCTGGGTTTTTTTCCTTAGCAGTGGGCAGGCAATGCTGCTTTTCATAGCTGAGTGACAGTCTTGTTAAAAAGTCTTAAAGGAGCTACAAAAGTGAGCTCTTCCAGCTAATAGTGTTGAAAAGCAGTTCAGATAATGGGCATTATACACCATTTCAAACTTTGCTTTTTTTATTCCCTAAACCAAGAGAGAGGTGAAAGGCAGTACATTTTAAGAATCAGAGAAACCTTTTATTTCTTAGGATATTTCCCATACAAAGTTTGAAATAGCAAGATGGGCTCTCGCAGGTGACCTCTGGCAAACTGAGCTGGTTGGTGTCTTGCCCTTCTGTTGGTGGCTAGTCCCCTTGGAGTAGGGCGCCAGATCAGCATGTGTATCCATGCCTCTGGCACCTCGCTTAGCAGCTTGGTGCATTACTGAATCAGCATGATCACTGAATCATGACTGAATCAGTGTGACATACGGCAGCACCACCTTTCACAGTCCTGGAAGGTATTTGAATTTTCCAGAAATTTGTATATTTATCTGCTCTGAAACAAATATGCTTTAACATCTATCTTGGCTATTGTAAAAGCCAAGGCACCTTCTTTTTAGGTACCCAAATACATTACTTATATATCATGCTTGCTTACTGTAAATTATTATTTCTGTACAATTAATTATGATGTGTTTTGTGCTGTACAGAGTGTGGCTCTTCTGTTACTTTTATATTGGGTCTTTGTCCCGTGCTTGATGGGCTAATCTCTATGTTTACAATTATATGCAAGAGTCTGTCACTAGTAGCATATTTAAAAAGAAGGGGGGCGAATGGACTGAATACCCTCTAATCAATCCTGGTCAGTAATTTAAATATTTTCCATTAAGGTGAGCTGATTCTGGGCAAATTTGCTCTACTTTTCTTCTTTCCAAGTAGCCCTGCTGTTAGGTTTGGAAAGTCCTATACTGTAAAGTTGGCACCCTGGAAAAATAAAGACAAAAACCACAAGAAGAAGTTCAAAAGAAATACAGACTAAGAATGAAGTTTTCAAGCTACGTTCCAAGGCAAGGACTTTTCATCTTTATACCTTTGAATTGTGAATCAAGGCAGTAAAAGTTACTACTAGGTTAAAGTTTAAATGGCATAGAAAAGGTAGAAAAAAGATTAAACATATTCTGTCTGGACAGTGGAACAAAGACTTTGAATCCTTATCTATGCACCTGTCTATTGAGTATCTAAGTTCCAGGAGTCCCACAGAGGACATGCAATGAGCACTCTTATTGTTCGTATTAAGAACTGAAGTAATTGAAAGGAAAAGTAAGGTAAGGAGAATCAGAAATCAGATGTGACTGCCTGTATGGTTAAAAAATAATTTAAAGGGAAAGTGACTATCAAGCAGTTCATATTATGGAAATCTGACCATTGAAGATAGAATAAAAAAAATTCTATTATTCTTTGAAAGAGTTTTTCCTCTCGAAGTAAGACTTAAATATCATTTGAAAACCAGTAATTTTCACAAAGTACCTTACTGGCCACTTGTAAAGGAGCAATTCAAATGCATGTTTTTTGATTCTTTGAATTTATATCTGATGACTGGATCTGAGGCATGGGGAATTTTTATTTTGTTTTTATTTTTCCTATAGAGATGTCTGTTTTGTAACTGGTTTTGAAGTTTGAAAGTTATACAGGTCTAAGTAACATGTTAGAATGACATGCTCTGTTTACTTTGGCTTCCCGTTCAATATAGACATCTACTTGAAAATCAATGTGACAACTCTATGTAGCTAAGAGGGTAAAAATTACAATAATATTTTAATGTTTTATATTCTGAGTTAGTAAATTGTGATATCTCCCCAAATCTGGGGTTTGGAGTTTTGTGAGCTGTCCTTTTACTTCATTAAATTGGTAACTCTTCAGTGTATTATGTGGAAGGTGGGTTACTAGCTTATACATGGTAAAGAACTACATAAAATTTTCCTAATTAGATAAAGACTGAAATCAGATTTCTTTTAAATTGTAGTTTGTGCAGAACTTCTCAATTCTAGATCAGCACTATAGCTTCCCTTTCATTATGTTGTTGGATATGTGAGGTGAAGAAGGATAGGTAATAATTTCTTTCTGGTGGAAAAAAAATGAACTTATCAAAGAGAGAGGAAAATGCTTTTAAAAATAGATTATAATGCATAGCTTTTATTTAATACAGATATTCTGTGCTCAGCAGAAGCTCAGCAACTTGTAAAATCGCCTATTGTCATGGTACTCACTACGATTTATGAGATATCCAGGAGTATATTGTGTCTAGGATTGATATGAAGTATTACAGGTTGTATCATTATCACATGGTAAGATTTTATTCGTGTTAAATATCTCCAATGCACAAGGCAAGTTTGCATCCAGCTTTTACATGTCTATCACAAAGGTATTTCCTTTTTAATTTGAGACCCTGGAACTTACGCCCTCCGAAGCTGAATTCTGGCTTTACCGTCCATATTTCTTACTGAGGTTCCCACATTGCATCCAAAGTAATTTGAAATGTTGCTTCTCTGGGACCAGTGAATCCAGCTGATGTTTTCTGCAACTTTAGGACAGGCTTCTTAAAATCACACAGGCTTTATTAGTCAGTCAGAAGAGGTCTTTACTGTCTATGCTGACATTATTTGCATGTCTGACCCAAAGCACAGTCTGTCCATGCAGTGCTGGCACATTTCTTACTCCAGCATGCTGATGCTACAGTTCGCTTCGCTCTCTGGGCAAGCTACTCTCATGTAGTTGTTCCCTTGACTTCCTGTACTTGACCAGTAGTGTCTTACCATTAGTTTTCAGGTTTATCTTCAAGTACTGTATTAATTCATCATTCTTTACACTTCCACATAATGATCTGATATGGACAGCAAACATCCCAATTTGCAGAGAATAAATTAATCCTAATACTGTTAACTATACAAAATACAGAAGTGTGCACATAATTTGATTTTTGTCTATAGGCTTTCAAAGTAACATGTTCTCCACACATCTCATCTTTGAAAAAGTTGCTGAGCAGGATCATTCCTCCAGTGATCAAGGATGGCCTAGTTACCTCTTCTTAGAATAAAGCCTTCTTATGTGTTTAGGACTTTAAAGACAAATCACTACCAATGAGCTGATTGCGTACAGAAATGTTGTTTGCTGCAGGTACACTGGCTGTGCTGCATGTATTCAGACCACCTGGACAAAAGTGTACCTGAGCAAGCCTGGCATTTCCTGGGCTGTATCATGCGGATATCTGGAAATCTTAGCTGAATCTAGAATGCAGGATGACTTTGCTTTTCTGCCTGAAGAGATGTATACACGAGAAATTCCAGATATATGATAGCCTGTTTTATGAGTTTGACACTCTTCTGACAATCTGCTTTCCCAGCCAAGAAATTAGCCTGTTTAATTTTAGACCTTTGTACAAAACTGAATAGGTAAACAGAATATACTCTTTCAAAACAAGCACAGTGTTTCTGTGTTTGGTGTGCTTTGACACTTACTGGATAGCATCCCGCATGTGGGTTCACATGGGGTTTGTTAGGATTTGTTTTCCTTTGAGTGTAAACTACAGCTCAGTGTGATAGACGTTAGCACTGGTACCAGTGTTTCATTGTTGTTACCCCAATGTAAAGCTTGTATATCCACGCTCTACAGATTGTTAGTGGACTGCAGTTCAGCATCAGTGCATTGGCAGTTCACGTGGCATTACAAATTCCTCCAGATCACCTGTGAGCACACAGCAAGTTACCATCTCACAAGGGGTAGGATCATGTGCAACAAGCCTTTTGCTTGGTATCCTAGATTGCATTTCATCTTACCTGCTCACTTGCACTATGTACTATAAGGTGCCAATCCTGTTGCATATAATGGTAGGCAGCTCAGTTAAGATGTCACCTTTTGAGGAAACCATCACCCTCGTTCATCCTGCTCTGCCAGAACCCTCATTAGACTGAGAAATGTGTTCAAAAGCCACATACTCTTTCTTAGAGTTGCCTCTGTTTGGTCAGTGGAGCCGTGCTGGTGTTGAGCTGTTGGAGGCTGGTTTGTTTGGGGTTATGGTGGTTTGCAGGGAGCTGAGGAAGCACCTGGGGCCCCAGGGTGGTAATACCATGAGAACATCAAGGGGTGATTAATGATCTGGAAGCATTAATAGTGAGAAGAGGTTAAGAAGAAACTGATGCAAAGAGCTGTGGGCTCTCTGACAGATGCGCAGGCTGAAGATTGCAGTTACATGATCCTTGTGAGGTTTCCCTCTTAAAAATTCTTTCAACGATATTGATCCACTGGAGTGATTTGATGCCAGTACAGTGCTTTGCTTCATGCTACTGAGTGAATTTTATGTTGTGCTGAATATCCTAAAATGTGCGCTAAAAGCTTTTTAGAATGAATTTCTGTCTGAATTACTCTCTTAAAGTAATTTAAGAGTATGTGTTTGTATAACTTCATGCATAAACCTACATCACTGTAAATGGTTTTAATGTGGAAAAAGGCTTCAGTACAGAAATTGCAGTACTCTGTTAGGTTAAATGTTTATTTGTAATCATAACATTAAAACTTCTTGGAAGACATGTCAGGATTACAGAGAAATCAAACAAAACTGTATTTTTCATACAGTGTTTCTAATTAATGCATATGTGCCTGTGACAGAAAAGTGGATTTCCATTAAAAACAAGCTTCAGAGGAAGTAAAACTGTTATTTGAAAGTGAGCGATATGAGAGAATCACTTCATTTGTTCTGTGTAAGTATTCATTTTCTTTTGAAGAGGGTTTTTTCAGATCAAAATATCTTATATAAAATATCTTTCTGTCTCAAAGTTTCAACAAGGGGCTGTTTATATTATAAACACACTGCAGCTGAATTGTTAAATTTCATTGTTAATGCGTATTGCATACACAATGTGTAGAAACTAAAGATTAAAAAGTCTGAGTAGATATTTTACCTAGCCAGTTGAAATTTCTTTTCTGTCATATATCCTATATGCTATTGTCCTGTAATCTTGCCAGATTTTAGAAGATGAGCATGGGCATCTGGGATGTCCCATAGGATAAATGTCCTGTGCAAAGCATTTAGATGATGCTCAAGACAAAATTGAATGGTACTCTGCTTATAAACAGTGCCAAGAATAGTGTTAGGAGCCAGTGTGTAGCTGGAGTGCTGACTTTGGGTGATATGTGAATCTAAACTCTTTAACATGTGTGTTAACTATAGATTTGAGGCTGCTTCACGTACAGAAGGGGTGTTACACCTCCTCACAGGCCTGGCTTATTAGTCAGCTTGGGAAATTACATTCTTATCATAATTCCCCATGAAATTCAGTTGGGATAAAATATTAATCTCTTCTTGTCCTAAACAGTTCGTGTTACTAAAAAGCTGCTGTGTTTCAGCTCCTAAGGACTTGCATTGCATTAGGTTATTAGATTATTATTTTGTGTGCTATTCAGTATTTTCAGATGAAAGCATTTGTTTGTGTCATCTTCCTTGCCTCATCCAGTCTGAAATGAACTCTGCAGTCTTTTCAAACTTGACACTTTGCATTGGGTTACACAGGAATGGGTACATATTTTAAACAGAGGTGGATGATATGTTGGCCATAATTAAGGAGATAAGAGGAGGTTACACTCATTTGTGGAATACAGTATGCCACCTCTGCTTTAAGAAAGAGTGTGTATGCCTTGTCTTTTTAGCCTGAATTTCTTTCACAAAGTAAATTGGAGCTAGCAGATTAGGTTGTTGTCCTCTAGTGACTTTAATATGTCTCCTGAGCAGAGTAGTTTTGCCCTATGTACCATAATGAACATAGTGTAATTAACCATTGGAACATCTTGCCCCAGTAGGTTCTCTGTCACTTGAAGTCTTGATTTAAACACTAATTTTCTTGTGAGACATGTTCTAATGCATCTAAGATCTAGAGAGCTCAACAGAGGTGTTACTGAGTGAAAGTCTATGTCCTTTTTCATCTAAGACCTCAGGGTGAATAGTCAAAATGCTCTTTTTTTAGCTTTAACAAACACATGTGTGGCTATATCAAGATATCATCCCATGTGCTAATCTGTTGCACTCAGATATAATGTCACTGATATGCTTCTCCTTAAAGGGTGTTGGAAAAGAAGATGCTGGATTCTTTGCAAATTAATGATCAGAGGCTCCCATCAGGCTGTATCTCATCAGTTGTCTTCCAGGACTCCTGTTTCCAGTGGTCTCCTTACTTCCTTCTTTAAAATCATCTCTGCCTCTTCTTTCACAAAGATGAGCTTTTCTGCAGATAAAAAACGATGCCTCACTTGCATCTGTATAGCATAGCTTAGACTTGGTAAAAGACATTCCATTATTTACTAGTCTTCACTTGCCATCTTGGCAAGATCTGCGTTTTTATGACTTAGCAAGCTATTTCCTGATCCTGAAGCGTGTTGCCATTCTAGAGGCACAGCATGTAGGATCAGATCAATACATGGTCAGATTTGTCGTCTTTTTAAAAAATCTTCTCCTTTTACATGTGCAGAGTACTCCAGTGTGACATACTCTGTGTAGCTGCATCATCGAAACAGAGCAGGTACAAGTGATGGCCTCTTCTAAAGATACCACTATGGGCAGTTACTGGCACAACATATGGTCTTGTTCCAGAGTTGTAGAGAAGTAGCTGTAGCTTTCAGTTTTCACCAGAAGAAATTTATCACTAACGCTGGCCTTCTATTTGTATCACCAATTAGCATCATATTTATGTACAAAATTCACTCCATAACACATAGTTAGAATTTAGTACTCTGGAAAATAACTGATGACAGAAGCATACCTGAATGGATTTATTTAGGTTAAATTGTGCCATGGGAGTGGTTGGAAATTATGGGTTATTTCAAAGCAAAGAAAATTATATTATAGGGGAGGAAGATTTGCAATAAATTAATCAGTTGCATGTATAAAGTAGAGGTTTGTAATTTGTGTGTGGGGAACCCTGTGTAAAATAGGGTTGTAGCTTTTTGTTGTGGGTTTTTTAGCATCCATTTTAGGGCACAACAAAATTTGAGATTGCTGGTCTTTTCCTTTTGTGATGCAAGTGAAGAATACTGTGCTCTGCCCTATTATTGTGCTTGAATTGGAATTGATGGCACCGTGGAAGCACTGTGGTTCTTTTTTGCATTCAGTGCCTGTGCAGTTCTGAAGCAGCCTGCAGGCTCTCTATTGTAGTTAGCCTCGCACAACACTTGGGGCCCAATTTTGAATGGCGTATGCATTAGAGACATTTTCCTTATTTTTCTAAATGTTTACAGTGTTGTTCCATGAGGCTATTTGTAAATTTTATTTGTTTAGTTTAGTACTACTTTTTAAAGAAAACACTTTCAACCTGGTAGTTGATACCTATGTTTTGTGCTTGTGTCCGTTCAGATCACATAGTATGTGTGTGCCTCTGTGTAGTTCACAAAATAAATTATATAATATATTGTCACGCCTGTCTGCTGTTTTCTGGAATTTGACTAAGGCTTACAACTTCAAAGGTGAGGCTAGGCTTCTCTTTTGTGTTCAGAGAGGGCGACTAAACTATTGTGGCTGGTTGTGGTGGAAGACTTGTGAGGCTCGTCCTTTGTTTTAATCTTTAAGTGCCTCAGGAGTCTTCCATAAAGGATATCCCAGCAGGGGAGTTGAGGTCTTGTGGACAGTTGGTGGAGGGGGCAGAGTAAAAATTCTGGAAAAATCTGCAGATCTCCTTTCAGGATTTCCACTTTTGTTCCCTTTAGCTAAAATAAGTCTTTGAAAATGGTGCTGTGGAAGTGGGTAAATGAAAGAGAACTACATGGGGCTAAGGAATGGTGATGTTCTTTTGGGAGTTCAAGGCATTTATACAGTTTGAGAAAGAGAGTGGGGAGCTCAGTATTTGATAAAATCTACTGGAGCCCTCTAATTTGTTGGAAATAAAAAAGGAAAAATGGAAAAAAATTTAGGTTATTCCCTTGTTTAATTTGCTAGACTGGCACTAATTCTGCAGTTCACTTACTGTACTAGTTAATTTCAATATCCACTCTGCATTCTTGATTTCAACAGGGGAGAAGGTGGATGCTGAGGGCAAAAGGGTACTGGATTGGAGGGGGTTTGAGTGGAGCTTCGCAGCAAATTGTGCATACCCTTGTCACAGCTGTACCTGAATACAACTCATGTAGTTTTTTTCCATGAGGTTTTTAATTGTGAAATTGTTTTGCCACTTTAGTGAAGGTTCAAGGAAATAATTTTTCTGACAAATTTTATAAAACTAGATGGAGATCCTCAAACAGAAAAGCTAAACTTGCAGGCACTAACAAATAATGTAGAAAGTCTTTTCTGACAGGTTCTAATTTCAATGTTACTGCATGCTGCAAGCTTACTTAAATTTACAGCAGGGCAGAAAGCAGGTGCTCTAGAGATACTGTCAGCCTGTAGCCTCTGTTTTTCATTCATGCACTGTTCCCTTTGCAAGATGAAATACAGTTTTGCTTAAAAATCTTTCCCTTACTCTATAACCAGCTTTTTAAGGAGGAATCACAAACCAACTCCCATTTCTGGTGTTGACTTACTTTTAAAGGCGTTGATTAAGTTTCCCAAAACAGTTACATGAGTCACATTTCCTGTTAAAATATCATCGGAAGCTTGTGCTTCTGAAAGGCTGTCAGGATGAGGCCCCTAAAAATGCGCCATATATGTCTCTGTGCAAGCAAACAAAGTGCAGAGGAGCGTTTCAGTATTTTGAATAGTCTTTTGAGTAAGAAATAGTTCAGTTAAGTACCTTAGCTGTCTTCCATGGGAACAATTGTTTTATACAATAGAATTCCCTCTTACAGTTGTCTCTCTTCAGAGGTTCATTTAATATTTGTCCATGGTACCACCAACTGCAGTGCTTATTGAATGGTCAAGACGGAAAAGTGCCTGTTCTAAGCAGATTACAGTCTAAGGACGGACACCTAGACAGATAATATAAATGAGAATGTGTAACAAATGCAGAAGAAGAAAGGGTTTGCTGGTGCGAGGGGGAGGAGAGACACTTCAGCATGGTGAAGTCATATTTTAATCACTCTGAGGAGTAACAACAGGTTGCATTATGGCAGGTCTTTTATTTAATGCTGGTGGGGTTTTGTTTTGGGTTTGGGTTTCTTTTTTGTTATGTGACTGCCATAAAATGTATTTATATGTTTGTGCATAAGAAGCTGCATACTTTCCATATAATATGTTGGTTGTCCTTTCGTATTGAAAGAAGGTGGGTTTATTTTGAAGCTCTAAATCTCACACTGGTCTAAAACCTGCCCAAATGGCATTTATACCGGTGACTTGCTTGACAAGGGTTCTTTGTGAAGGTGCAAATGTGCAGCAGTCTCCCTGCTGCACAGTTAAACTTTCTGTGCATAAATCATTTTAGTAGATTGGGCCAGCAGAGGATTGCTTATAGTGCATTGTGTGTGATTTAACATTATGCTATATGCAGTGCTGGAATTTAATTCCAAATCCCCCAAATGGTGTAACATGTATCAAAGATTGAGTCCAGACCATGTTTTAGCACCTAGAAGGCTGGCAGTATCAATGCTGAAGTGCTTATGACTCCTTAAGCAATTAAAAATCTTCTGCTTCTCATAAAAACTTTTTGCAATATTGACATTTTAAAATGGGTGAACTGCTGACCCAGGACCAGACCTGCACTGCTGTTAGATTTAGACCTGCTTTCCTGGGGAAGGGGATGGGCTGGTGTGAGTGTTTCTCCTTTCATTCAGCCTGTTTCCTGTAAAAGTGACTGTAGACTTGTAGTAAGCCAGTTTATAAAAGAGGTGTCCTACATGTACAGGGAACAGGAGCAACAAGAAAATGTCAATGAAGATTTTGTTAAATTAAAATTTAGCAAAATAATGTACTTGAAATTGAGTAATTCAGATTTAATTTTAAAAAATCAACAGATTCATTCAAATGAGAGTTGGCAATTTAAAATATTTATATTCTTAAGGAATCAGTCTGGAACTACGTAAATTGTGTAAGATTAAACCCAATTTGTGTTCTTAACTGAAACCAGTACTGAAGTTGATCAAAGATTTCACATTTTCTGTCCTCTCAGCATGTGAGGTGATTTTTCTGGGAGGTACAAGAAAAGATGAATTTTAGTTGTCAGGGCCATCAGACTTTATAAATCATTAATAACAAGAAATGGACTCTGTGCTTTCAGTTTGTCATCCGAGTCTACATGAGAATTAGATTAAAATGTTAAAAATGCAACTTTTTGGGCTGTGGTTGATGTAAATTTTTGTAGTTACTCATGTTTTAAAATTTGCTGTGGGATTTACAGTAGTCATAAATGGTTTCTAAGAGGCTTATAAACAAATGTAAAATCCTTTCAACTAGTGATACTAAGGTGACTTGCCTGTCAGCTTTAGTAAGATGGACTAACTCCCGTTGTCTTAATAATGGCTTTGCTCCTGAGCTGGCTGAATGAAAGGGTATCTGATTTCGCCGCTTTTCTTCCCGATGAGTGGCAACCTGCCCCTAGGAGAAGTGGATCCTGCTGGCAAGGTACAGGGGCACTGAGGAGGATGTTTTGGTAGCGCTGTTGGGGAATCCTGACAGGAGGCAGCAGTGCTTCATGTGCCATGCAACATCTCTCGGGGCAAGGTGCTCAGCAGCTGATGGGCTCCGTCCTTGCAAGAGCTAGTATGCCATTGCTAATGAGTGTCTCCCCAGTAGAGCAGCAGGTGTTAGACAGGAATGGTCTGGTGCCATATAGTATTATTTCTTGGGGGGGGGGGGGGGGTTCAGTTTCCTGTTTTTTCCTAGGGCTCCCATGTCTTTAAACTGACTGAATTAGAAACCATAACTTTCATGATTAATTTCTAATATTTTTTTTTTTTTTTTTTTTTTTTGTGATGACTTTGTGGGATAGAGAGTCTTAGAAAAGAGGTTAATCTCATTTGGGGAGAATTCCCAGAGATCAGATGACCCAGGCTGCTAAGTGTCCTCTCCCCTCCAACATCCAGCATGTTGCCTTTTCTCTTGAAGACAGGGAAAAAGTCAAGTGGATCACGGTGCAAAACCAAGGCCCTACCTTTATCTTCTGCCAGATTACAGAAACACTGAGTTGCTTTTCACTGAGTTTCTATACTGCTTAGTCCTCTGATGGAGGTGTCAGAGGAGACCATGTCAGTTGACTGGCAAACGGGAGAGAACTCCCATAGGGAGGTGAGGGTCTGTGCCCAAGAACTTTTACTTTACTGTTCTTTGTACAAGCACTTACCCTTTAGGAAAAAATTGTTGATTGCATGATTGCTCATTTTATTAAGACCGACTTTTTTTTTTTTTCCCCACTTATGTACCTTTTAGCCTATATTTTCTTGGTGAGATTCAGTGGGGAAATGCTGCAAAAGAACAAATAAGTTTCTAAAATAAATACTAACCTCTTCTAGATTATTAATTTTTCTCCCGTTCTTTTTTTGCTTCTTTTCGACTTTCCTTTGCTCAGTTTACATAGAATTTTTTCCGTTTAGGTAAAAAGTTACAAGAATGGAATTCTGTTATTATTTGCCCAAGTTTCGTAATAATTGACTTGCTGCTTTATTTAATATATTTTGCAACAAAGCATCTTTTGAAAACAGGTAATTATTTCAAGTCTTCCTTTTTTTAAATGTATCAAAATAACATGCTTTAAATCCTTCACTCTTTCAGCCGGGTGGAAAATGTTGTACATTTTATTTTTATTCTAATTAAGCTGCTTAATACTCTAAGGGTGTTCTAGAGAAATGTGGAACTTCAGAATTAAGGTTAAGCTGCATATACTTAGGAAGAGTGCCTCTTTAAAAGGGCACTTCTAAGAATCAAGCAGAATGATTCAGCAAAAACTCTATGTTCTGTGTCTATGTGAAAAAATCAGGTTTGATTCCTGGATTTTTGTAATTCATATGAAATAATACGTAAAAGGTGTTTTCAGCAATGCTTTTCTATTGGTGATATTTCCAGTGATCTTACAAGCTTTATGAAATTGTTTGCCTTTGGAACATCAGATTTCTGTAGCATGTGGCACATACTGTATGAGGTACATCGGAGGAGGAGGGAAGAAATCTTCAACCTAGTGCAGCAGTTGTGTAGTCTGGGAGTTTTCACTGAGAAAATGCTTGTTTTAAACTCTGCACTGCACTCTTAAGGATGGCTTCATGGGTAGCAGGTGTGTATTTTTGGGATATCCGTTTTAAGGACAGCAGTTGATTATCACACCCTCTTTTAGGCACTTTTCTCCCCTCCCTGCCAGCTCAGGTGGTGTGTATCTGTGATGTGCCATCAGTATACCCCATTCTGTTGAAGGGAAACTGTCAGGTTAAAGCAGAGATGCATTTGATCCTGTGTGAGTTGTTTTCTTGCATTGACATGGCTTCTTGGTCCTTTTATAAATGTTTTGGTAGGACTTCTAATGTCTATTTCATCCTTCTATTGTAAATATTTATTACAAATGTAACAAAAAATCCTGGGCAGGTATGTATTACAGGAAACTTAAAACTTCTATGGAAAAGTACAGGAAGCTTTGAACTGCAACAATGTATGCATAAAACACACACATACACATAGAAATATGGCATTTATACTGTGTCTGCTGTTGTAAACAAGAAGTGAAGAATACCTTGCTCTGTAATTCCACTGATCTAAACAGCCAGTTAACTCTGCAGAGCTTTTTAATTCCTAAACTGCAACTGAGAACCTGTAATACAAACAGATATTCCCAAGGGACGGTACGTATTTCGGTTGAAAGGTGTCCTGTGAAAGAAGCAGCTGTTTGCCTCTAATGAAGCCCCCCTGGCTTTGCCATTGTGATCTTAATATATCCAGCCAAATTAGCTATAGAGGCACATAGTTAGGTACAGACTCAGTAGAAATACTTCCTCTGTTCTGCACTAGGCCTTTTGGGATCTGGGCAGCTGACCTAGCACTGTGGGAATACTGTGGTGTTCATGAACTTCAGTATGAATTTAATTCTGAAAGGGAGATGTGGCCTATGAAGAAGTTATGAGAAAGTTTTGGGCTAGTTGCAGTTGACACAAGCTATAATTGGGAGACTACAGCCGTGAGGATACTACAAGTGGATTTTTTGAGTCACACTATGGCTATGAAACTGCAGCGTCCATAGCAGGGCCAGCGTGTGCTCTTTACATAATTCTTAGATGTTGCTAAAAGATGCTCTTCAGTTTTGTTTTTTAAATGTATTGCATGAGGTATTCAGGAGGTCATAATTCATTTGCTGAGAGTCAGTCCCAATTTCTGTAATATCACCTGATGCATGACAGGTTTCTCTCTTCACGGAGCTGTAGCAGCTATGGTGGGGTTCTTGTGTTCACCAGAGCCCACCTGCATGGGTCTGACTGCAGTCTGTAAATTAAATAGTGTTCTAGCATTCACCCTGTAACTGATAATGGTGCCGACCTGTTCTGGTAATCAAGTTGAATTCAATCATATTTGAAACCCACATGACATTTCAGCTGTGTTGCTTGTAAGGAGTTCTGAAATCTGCAGCCCTCCCTATGAAATAAGCTGTTAAACTGACAGAGTTTTTTTAAGATTGAGGATCTGATAAATGATGTGATTTGCAGAGTCTACCTAGTTTCTGTCTAGTACAGTTGTTGCTCTGTCAGGCCTGTAAATTTATAACACAGTTGATCTAGTGCTAAGAGAATATAGCAGATTTTTAATTACCACCTCTTTCTTTAGGAAGTTCATAGTAAAATGGTTAGAACTTTAAAATGTAAACTTCAGAAGCATTTGAAGTGGCCTGCAATTTCATCTCATCTTCCATGGCAGGTTTTTTCTTCTTTTTTTTTTTTCCTTTCTTTTTGGTAGTTAAAATAAGGGGTAATCTGCTTGGAGAAAGCTGTGTGTGGATGAGAATACGTGGGATTATCCAGGAACACTTGTGAATACGCAGACTGTCCTTGCATGTTTGGAGTTGGATGTCTTTAATTCCTGGAAAACAGCTTGCAGCAGTGTTCTCACCTTTGGTACAGGCAGCCATGGTGCTATACTCCTGGCCTTTGCATTGGCTGCCCAGAAAGTGCTAGGTTACTGTTAAGGTGGCCTTTGGGCATTTAAGGTCCTTAACTGCGTAGGCACTGTGTATCATCTACATTTTCTGTTTTATTAGTTATTTGTTCCCTGAAACCTCCTATTTCTTCTGCTTTTTAGTTGACAGGTAATTGCATGTTGTCACTGAGGTGAGGCCAGATCTAGGGATCTCTGGCTCCTTGAAGAATTTTTGTATGTCCCTTTAAATTTTCTATCGTTGGGGCTAAGGGCATTCTGTGAAGTACGTAAGGGTGAGCACCTTCCACCTTGTAAACAATGTACTAATGTGGTCTAATATGCCTCTTCATATTTCAGCCTTGCTGCCTGCCTCTGGCCATCTCTTCTACATGGCACCAAGACCTGTGGACATTGATTCGAGAGGAGCAGAGCCCAGATGTGGAAGAGAAAGGTTTTTTTACACAAAGGGGTTTTGGGACTGTTTTTTTTTTTTTACAATGTTGCTTCCCTCTGTGCTTCCAGATGGAGGCCAGGAGAACCCTGAAATTTGGCAAGGTGTAGTTTTGAGGTATAAATGGCTCTATCTTTCTTTTTTTTTTGAAGATTTCATTAGTGTATGTGCTTCTGAATGTTTTAGAAACCAGAGTTTTAATATTGACTTTGACTGTGGCTTAGTAAGAACAGTTTTAAAATCTGGTTTTATAAATCTCAGAATTTCACAGTTGCTGGACCTGTCAGAAAAAAGCTGGAAGACTGAATGCCAGTTCACTGGTGTGTGTATTTGTTTGTAATGGCAGATGATGGAGAGATTAGTTTCATTGAATGTTTTTTCTCTCTTAATTTGACCCTTGTGATTTTGCGGTTTTTTGGTTTGTGGTTTGTTTGGGTTTTTTTAATTTTTTTTAAGTTGTCATCTTGTGCTGGAATTTACTATACTATCTTTGCATTAGCTTGATTTCATGCACTTGAATAAAGGTCTCCTTTAAAGCAAGAAGAATCAAATCTAACCTGTTTTGATTGTACTAGGCAAAGCCAAAGACCGTTGTAAGCCAAAGGTGTATACTGTCCAGGACACACATTATTTTTCTTGTTAGAAAACTCATGTGCATCTTCGTTTCATTATTTCTTCCTGGTAAGTGGGCATTTTGTAAACTCCCACCTGAGGGCATGGCACCTCCAAAAAGGATTGTGTCAAGGTTAGTTGTAATGAGTAAAATATGCAAATTCAAATTAAAAATATTTTCTTAATCGAGGATGCATAAATTATTCCCTGTGGGTACCTAAGTGACAATAAATTTCACATGCCTGGGAATTAACATGCCCCACTTATATTACTTTGCTGTTCCATTAAAAAAAATGCATTATTCATTTAAATGGCTTCCACTGTATTTAGCTTCTGAAAAAGAGATCCAACTATTATTTCGAGGCCTAAATTTGAGCAACATATAGAACAATTGTGTGTGTGCTTACATACTAAACTTGGAAATGATGTAACATTTAACATGTGTTTAAAAGTACAAAAATAAAATCATACAAAAAAGATATACTAATTCAGCTAATTGCTGTGATTGACTGAAACAATGTCAGCATTTCTGATCCCTAATTTTAGAGTATTCAGAAGCTTTCTGTACATGTCTAAACCTTTTGAGCTGTGGCTGCATCCCTGTTAAACCCACGCCGTGGCCAGGCAATATAGTCCACTAGCATATTTTTTCCTGTCCTTCTTTCAAGGTTGTGTGACTGTCCCCTAATCTGCTGTGCAGCTGCTTCTGCAAGCAGTGCTGCTCTGTCCACCCCATACAGGGGTGAGAGGGTAAGAAAGAAGCTAGAGCTGAAACATGAATTTTCAAGAGGGACAAAGGAGTGTGTGAGCTGGGAATAGGCAAGAGGGAATGAAGATCTGTAGGGATAGCGTATGGAGCTCTTGGCTGTCCCTCTGTAGCGGTCTTTTGATAATCTTTAACTACCAGTTTATTCATGTGAGCAGCAGTTATTAAAAACTGGGGCTAGTTTATCTGCACACGTTCTCCTTCTTAGTTAAGCAGATTTGAATGTCCAAAGGTTTCTGCAAGTTCTTACTGAGTGTATACTGAGCACTTTGTATCTAATTGTGTTTTTCTTTTTTTTTAAGCCCTTGGAGGTGCTTATAATCCTAAGGATGCCATACAAGCTCAGATTCTCTCCATGTAAATCATTTACAGTGGGATTTCGAAAGTGCTCAGCCTAACCCTGCTTCCTTAGAAATCAATTGTTAAGATCCTCTTGACTTCAGTGGGAGTAGTTACGCCAACACAGAGTGCTTTGGAAATGCCTCCCTAAACTGTAAATGAGAATATACATTTGAGAATGTTGCAACCTAATTTTTATACTGAGCTTGTGACGGTGGTAACTGAGTGCCCTAGATTTAGCGCTGTATCTACTTGATTATGTCACTTCACCACCTTGTCTGAATTTGGCACTGTAATTCATATTTACATGGGATTTATTCTGTTTGTCTCTTTGGTCCTTGTAGTTTTTGCTGTAGTGGTCATATCAGTCCAGGTCTACACCTGTACCCACACAGACATTTAAGAAGCTCTTTATCCTAGCTATCTCAGCATGCATAAGCATAAGACGTTTTCGGGTTTTTGGGTTTTTTTTTTGCCGCCTCTACATCTTTATGGACAACATGATTGTGGACTAAACTGAGATATTGTTTGGATTTGCATGTTGGTGGGGTTTTTTTTGTGGGGGGAGGGGGTGTTGGTTTTTTTCTTTGAAACATCTGAATAAATATTTAAGTGGCCCTTTATAAACACTGGCATACTTCACTGTTCAATTATGACTCTAATGTTAGAAATACTAAACTATGACAGGTTTTAAAGAATATTTCAAAAACTGAGTCTGGAGGTAACAGCTTTATTACTGTGTGATGACTTGACCCATATTTCCTAACATGATTTCCCTACTGTAACTCGAATTGAGTTCATGTAAGTCTAATGATATCAGTTGACCTTGACAGCTAGACCTAAAAGCCTGTGGTTGTCCTGGTTTTTTTAGGATCTTTTAGGCTTTTCTGATTTTAGTTTTTCAGCATTTTCAAGAAATTGCTTTTTAAATAAAGGATACCAAAAATTCTACCAAGAAAGTATAACTAATTCTAGCAACAAGAATTTTTGCAATTCCTTTGAATCTTGGGATTGAATATATTTTACATACAGTTGCACAGTGATACCTCTCTCTAGCATAAATACTTAATACCTGTGTAGCAGAGAAATAGTGCTAATTACACAGCCACATGAAAAATGGTTATCAAAAACTTTTGGCTCCTTTAGTGAGTGATGACTCTGCTATTGTCATTTAGGATTATTTTAACCTTCAGCTCTGCCTTTAAATGATTAGTTTTTATTTATTTGGACTTTTAAAATCCACCTACTAGTAAATGTTTTTCCACTTGAGGAAAGTGGAATTTCCAACTAAAGTACCTTGGCCTGATGCCTAGGGTCAGTTTTAGTGGTAATGATGAGTTTAAAGTCAGGTGTTTTAAAATCCACTAGGTTAGAAACATTAGGCTTCTGCATAATAATGTAAAGGGGGCACTACCAGCTTTCTGGTGGGCATGTCACTTTTAGCTCTGAGATCACATCTTAAAACTTGCTTTGAGCCCTTTAAGAGCAAACCTGAAAACCACCTCATTATTATGCATAGAAAAACTACTTTAATCACTTTGAGATTTCTAAAATGTATTTGTTAAAATCTTTCTCTCATTCTGAAGCTGATATCATTTGTCTAAGGGCACTGAGGGAGCCTGACTTGAGAGGTATTGGGACATGAAAATATTGGAAATTCTTATAAGCAGTGTTTAAAATAGCTTTTCTGTAAATGATCTGGTTCACACAGAAAATGTGATTGTCTGGTGCTGTGGTTTGGCAAGCACTCTTGATGAGTATGAATAAATCACAGGTGATTTCACCTTTTATGAGTAACATGACCATGTTTAATTTGTTGTAACAACTTTCTAGCATCATGAATTCCCCCCTTCTTGTGTTTGCCAGTAGTGTAGGCAAGAGAGCGATGGAGCTGCTGGAGAGAGTCCAGCAAAGGACCACAAAGATGATTAAGGGACTGGAGCATCTCTCGTCTGAGGAGTGTCTGAGAGAGCTGGGGCTGTTCAGCCTGGAGTAGAGAAGGCTCAGGGAGATCTTATCAGTGTACCTTCAAATACCTGAAGGAAGGGTGCAAAGAAGTCAGAGCAAGGCTCTTTTTGCTGGTGCCCAGTGACAGGACAAGAGGCAAAGTTCTGCTTTTGCTGTTTGCTCTGTACCCATCCAGAGCATTTTGTCCTTGTTAGCCAGGCTTAAACAGACCTCTTCAGACATGATCTCTAATGCATTCCCCTTTAGCCTTCTCATGCACCTACTGTCTGAATCTTCCATCAGGACACCCTGAGCTCAGGTGGCAGAAGTGCACTCACTGTCTACTTTGCTCTGCTGAGTGGGATGAATTGGTCAGAGAGGGTTCAGTGTCAGCTTCCCAAGGTCTGCATTTGCTTTCCACCATCCCAATCTCATTCCTGTACCTTACAACCCTGAGGAGAGCTAAACCACACAGGTTGTGTGCATTCCATGGCAATCCCTTTCAAGACCCTTCCTATGAAACCAAGCTGTCCTGAACAAAAGGAGAGCCTTCATGTATTCCTTTGCAAGGACAAACTCATTAGAGCAGAGATGTGATGTTGGGGTGAATACATGTGAGGAGAGGGTGCAATGATAAGAAATAGTTGTGTTGGCAAGTCTATCTGTTTGTACCAGATGTTGAAAGCATCAGTGAAGGACAAAATACATTTGTTTGGGGGTTTGGTATTTTGTTGTTGTTGAGCTGATGAAAAAAAATCAAGTAGGGATTTTTTTTTCTTGCAAAAATAGTTATTGGTTTTTCTTTGGCTTTGATTTTTTGTTTACTTACACTTGATCATGATATTAGAGGTATTTCAAGTAAGAAAGGGGCCCTGATATTGGTACTGAAAAGGCAGGAGAGAGCCCTGTGTTAGTAGATCAGTAAGGTGTCTAGGAAATTCATTTTTATATTGTTTCTTAGAAGACAATGAAGACTATGAAAATTTTGAGTGCCTTGCTTGTCTGTTACTGAGAAGCAGGGATATTTTGTGAATCAGTAACAATCACATACAGTAAAGTTATTTCATGGAAGTATTTTTATAATGCTGTTTTTATTGGAGATGCAGTTTGAAACTGAAGATAGATGACATGAAAGACATAATTCCCCTTCCATTGAAATAATCTATACTTTTAGCATTTAAGAAATAACCTGAAAGAGAAGGAAATATTTTGCTCATTAGAGACTTTAGTAACTCTTTTATATAACTCTTGTTCAGTCAGATAAATTGATTTCTAGATTTTGGCCTGGAAACTGATAAAGATCCCCTTCAAATATTAAGATTCAGCATAGAAGACTTGTGAAAAATATCATGATTAGGAATTCTCTAAGCTGAATGTTAAGCTGAAGTTGTCAGTTAAATCTAGCTGTAACACTGGTGTGATGTATGTGATGCTAAGATCTTTTTTTTCCCCTCAAATTCAGGACAAAGTGTTTTGGTTTTGTTTGTTGGTTGGTTTTTTTTGTTTGTTTGGGGTTTTTTTAATTTTGTTTATTGAAACACATAGTTTGTTTAACTCATAGCCAAGGAAAGCAAAGCAAGTAATAACTGGGATAAAAGAAACTGGTGGTTGCTAAATATTTGCTGTTTGACTGGTAAAGCGTGGGGGGTTTTGGATTTGGGTTTTTTTGGTGGGGGGGCTGTTGATGTTTGTGCAGGGCTTACTTGTTTTTTTTGTTTTGGAGCGTTGTGGGTTGTGGGTTTGTTTCTCGGGTTTTTTTTCTTTTGGAAACCAGTTGTTTAATGCAATAAGAATATCCTTTATTTTTGGGTTCATTTAATAACTGGCACAGAGTTCTGTGGGTAGTGGGTATGGTTACTGATAGTCTGAATATTAAGTTTATGTGAAATGTTAATACAGATCTTCAAAAATATTTTGATAGATGTTAATATTGAAACAGCTTTGGAAAAGGAGAGAACATTTCAACATAACTAGCTCTTGTAGTTTGATCACCTGATCGAGTATTTTTGAATCCTTGCCCTTGCTGGGCTGGAATATGAAATTAAGCATTCAGATCTGGAAACCCCAGTCTCTAGAGGATATTGCTCTTTTGGAAAAGGCAACTCTGTCAGCACAATGGAACCATCTCATGTTGCTAGAATAAAAGGCATTTCTGGAAGGCATTTCAATGAAGATACGAAACTGTAGAGGCCACATAGAGGGAGAGCAGGGAAGAGATAAGGAAGAGTATGGGTGAAAAAATCTTATAGAAACACTGGACCAACCCCATTATTTTGTGCTAACTTGGCTTAAGTAAGCCTACAGCATGGAACCTTTAAAAAACAAAACAAAAAAACCCCCCAACGAATGGTTAATGTATTACTATTTAAATGAAGATGTCACCTGCTGACTTGCTCGGTTTTTATGTGCAAACCTGTTTTTTACAATTCCATTTCTGCATGATTCTAGTAGTTTGAGAAAGTTTTAACATAGACTTGAAATATCTTCTAACTGAAATTGATTAAAATGTGTTTCACTGCTTTTGTGTTGTCTCATGGAATGTATTTTTGCATTTAGAATTGGTGATTTTTATTTTTATCTGCTACATAGTGGAAGTCGTTGATGTAACTTCAGTGTGTGCTGCATTAGCTTCTACCGTTAACATTCCTTTTTATTTCCAGTTGCTGGAATTATTGCAGCTGATTTTGCCCCAGGCACAGTTCACTGGGGAGCTGGTACCTAGGGTTCCGTTGATATCCCTGTCACTGGCAAGGTAAGGAGAGGTTGACTTGCATTCACTAGGAGTAGCAGGCTAGAAATAAATCATTTTAATGTGCTTTCTGAAGATAAAAAATTAGGAGGGGTAGTGGGTGTCTTGCTGATTATTTATATGCACGCCAGTAGTATCTAGGAACCTTGACCATGGTTCTTGAAATAATATTCTTTCTTACTGATGTGTTGAGAAAAAACTCCTGCTTAAACACTGAAGGAACTAACCTGTTTCAAAGGGAGTACTTTCTGTATGCCAAATCAAAATGATTTTTTTACTTGGAAAAAAGCCCTCCTAAATGAATATTTAACAAAAAGTCTACCATGGAAGTATGAAATTTTAGCCTCTTCTCCATTGGAAAATTTTCTTGTGTGGTACCTCAAACCTGGTGCATAAAAAGCTTGTGTGCCCTGTGTCTGTTTAGTCATCTGTTGTGATGCTTCCTCTGATACTATTGGACCAATAAAATAACTAATTCCTTCTTTTGTAATAGCATGGAAGGAGTTATACAGCTGAATGACATTTGTTTAGTTAGTCATGTAATGTAAGCATCTTTCAAAAGAAGCCAGCACTGAGAATGAACTCTCTTTAAAAAAGACTCAGTTTTGACAAGTCTGTGCTTAGTGCCTGAATACTAGTGAAATGAATTTTTTCCTTGCAACAATGCCATATTTAGCACACTAATAAAAGAGAGGAAGGAAAGTGGATCTTTGATAAGCTAATTATTTTTGGAACTTGCATCACAGTTTAGTAAATCAGCATGCTGCATCTGCAGTGCTAACCAAACTAATCTAAAATACTTGCCTCCCTGTGGAGGTATAGAAATGTCATAGTCCGTGGAGACCTGCACCGCATTTATGCAGGTCTGCCTTTTCTGTCATAGATTCACCAGACCTTTCCAGAGAAGAGCTACAGTACTTTAAACAACCTTAACATGGGGTTTAAAGAGATTAATGAATATCAGTCTTGTACTAAATAAATCTTTATCACTTGCTTTACCTACTACAGTAATTGCATCAGTGCAGTGGAACCCATTCAGTCTGCCAGCTTGCCATTAATCTCAAATACATCTTTGACAAAAGAATCTACCTTATCTTCATTTTGCGCGTGTGTGTATGTGATCTCTGGAACTTAATCAGGTCATCAAAATACTATATATGAATCTGTTTAGTTGTATGAATGTTACCTGTATGAGGAGTACTGACCTCATGTAAGAGATTTATAAATTAAAAAAAAAAAGGGCTTCCAAATCTGTTTGTTACAAATATGTTCGCATTCCTGTCACTAAATAAAATGTGTTAACAAATATAAGAGGGCCAAGATTGCAGTACGTGAGGTTTATACAAACAAACAGTATATGTCTTGCCCACTAAAACATCCTCACTGTCCCTTCCAGCCAAATAGCAATAATTTGGGTCATAACATAGATAGCTATGTGTGCATTTGTGTGTGTGTATGTTTACATATTACAGCTTTGAAACTGATTTATGCTTACAAGCATGACAAAAACCCCTCTTTTAATGTGGCTATGAAGTTGTTATAATTTGGAATCAGGCTGCTCTTGTATGTAATTAATGCAGATATTTTACACCTGTTTCATAATGCAAACAATTTTAATTTTTACTTAGCCCCAGTGTTACAATGAAATTAATTTTGTATTTTCATGTGAATTTAAATGTCTTTAAACTGTTTGCCTTTAATTTTTTTTTTAAATTAAATATTTATTTACTTAGTATTTCTGGAGTATTTCCAGAGCCTTGTGAAAGGACTATCTGTTTTCTAAGCTCACAGCTAAACGTGTAACCAGAAGTTAGGTATTTTTGGAATAACCAGTAAGGGTAAGTTATGTAAACGGATTAGGTTCTCTCTGTGAAGGATAGAAGAAGTTGGTATTTAGGAGGGATATAATTCTGGGTATGGGAGGGGCCTTGCAGATTTAGTCGGATAGTTCATATCTGCACAGATAATTGCATGGCAAAAAAGAAGGTAAGAACAACATGAATGGACAAAGATTGAGTATATAGACTGGGGCGATATGAAGTTTAACATGGGGCAGAAATGAGGTAGAGTTTTACATAGTCAGCCTTAAATTAGGTGCTGTGTTTGATTCCTTCCTAGTAGATGGGATTCAGATGAGGGTGTGATGTACTCATTAACTTCATCAAGGGAGATGATTAACAGCTGCATTTAAGCTATTTAACCTTAAAGGCTAGGGAGGAAGATGACCAAGACCTAAAAAAAAAAAAAAAATTTGCAGGGCGTAAAACTCCCTGTGGATTGAAATATCTGCTGTAAATGATGCTGAACTAATAAGTGAATGTTGAAGTCATTGAGAATGGTGGGGTACTATTTTTTTTTTTAAATGAAACTATTTAACTTAGGTTTCCAAAATGGAGGGCACGGATCTCCTGGGTGCTTGTTTTCATATTTTGAGTGTTGTCCACTACTAGTAACTGCTGTTGCTACACATACAATGAAGACAGTGTCTCTGTTAGGTAGCAAGGAGGTGGGGACTGTCAGTGGTTTGATGCAGTGTGACTGGGAAGGGCTCTAAGCATGCTGTGTCTACTTCATGGCATATAGACTACTTCCAACTCAATTTCCAAATCAGTATAGGAGTGCTAGCACAGCACTGTGCCCCACAGGCATCGCTCTACCTTGCCCAGGACAACATGCTGCTGTCCTTGCATCTTGTGCTTGGAATCAGCTTGCTCTGTGCTGATTTGAAGACGTTGTGCTCCTTTGCATGGCTTAGACCTGAACTATGTGACACCACACTTGGAGTCAGGAGACCGGGGTTTTGCATGTGTTTCTGTGTTTGATCTTGGACATGTTTCTCTGCATCTCTGCGCAGCACTTCTCACATCACAGTAGTTAAGCCCATTGCTGCCTTTCTTTAAGCACATTGACATAGGTCTGGAAAGCTTTATATAGAAACATTAAGTATTGTTGTTCCTAAACACTAGGAGATATCCCTGAATTCTGTTTTTCCTTGCCACATTACACGCCAAATTTCTTAGAATCTCTAAGGAAAATAGATTTATTTTTAAAAGTAGTTTCAGCGAATAAGTAAGGCAATACATCCAAGGTTATCCTGGAATTTCAAGTGACTTGAGACTGGATAATCGAGGCGACCTGCACATTTATTTGAACTGATCTTGATTAAGGGGTGGGTCTGTTCAGCAGAAAAACCACAAGTGAGAATTTGCCCTTTACATTTAGATGATTATTTTTATACTATGTTTCTTGACCTTTCAGTGCAGTGTTTAGTGCTTGTGGTTGCTAAGCACTTTTTAGCTCCTTCTTTAAAAATCGGTCACAAAACACTGATGGGTTTGAGGCTGTATTCAAGAGCTGGCAGAGTGCTTGATTTTTTGGGTTTTTTTTGCCCCCCCCCCCCCCCGTGTTTTGCAGCAGTCCTCACATATCTCAGCTGCTAAGACCATGACCTAGCTGATGCTGTAATACTTCTTCCTTTTTCTCCTTTGACCCACTGTTTCCAGAGTTTCCTTAGAGTCCTGCATGTAAACCACACATACTGCAGCTTGATGCCTCTGTGTGTAGCTGCTGGTTTTGTCCTTGCTCTACAGTTGACCTTGCAAGGTCTTTCTTTCACAGTAATGTTTATATTTTCTTCACTTTCAGACTTGAAGACTACACTCCTATAAAAGTGTTTATCCTGATAGCTGTTGTGCACGTTAGTTACAATTGCAGTAAACAAATGGATTTACGGCAAAGCAGAAACGCTATATGCATGCATGAACTGTACATGTACCTCCTCTGATTTGCAAGTGTACTCTTTTACATGATGCCAGAATTATAGCTATTTATTCCAACAGTTTCTCCTAAATATGCACACCACATTGCAGGACAGAAAATTTTCAGTACACAAGGGGTCCCTTTTTATAGACTGTTTTTCAATTTCTGACATATTGGCGGAGTGTTTGAACTAGAAGATGACAAGTAATAGCTAAATGAGTTTTTGAACTCTGTACCAGAGGTTTAGTATGGTCTGGTACCTAATTAATAATGTGTTCAATTCTGAGCTTCCACTGAAGCCTTCTGCAGAGGTGGCCATCAGTCACTCTTGAGATGTAAAATTGATGCAGGACAGAGACAACGGCAGAGACTTCTCTGGCTTTAGTGAATGAATACATTGGGAAGAAAGGGGTGGAAAATAATTATCTTCCTGGAGTTCAGCCTGAGAAAAGAATTATTGGGAAGAGTGCTGGATGCAGAGGGTGGGATGAGAATGGCACAGTCAAACCAGAAGCATGCTGGACATCCCTACCTTGAGCCTTCCACAACTACCAGCATTTAATTGTACTATTTTGGGAGAGGTTTTTCAGTCTCTCAACTGCAAAATACCTATAAAGTGTTTTGGTTGTCCTACTCCTCTTCAGTCTTACTCTGCCTAGTTTTGGTTCTTGCTTTCTTTTAGGCATGAGGCAAGTGCTTGTTTAACTAGCAGCTGACACACTGCATCAGGAGCCTTTACTAGTCCTGCTGATGTAGGTCACAACTCCCAGGAGGCATCTAAGGCTGGGACCCCTAATTTAGGGTCCCAGGATGAGCTAGACCAGAGGAGTCTGGAAAATTTTCCATTTACTGTAAAGGCTCTGTCCTAAGTGAGAAACATAAGTTGTGTTGAAAGTCCGTGGGACTTCAAGATCTACACCAAAATAAAATCTTGCCTACATGAGTGATCAACATTGACTAGGCTTTGAAGGCTTGAAATCTTTCCTCTCTGAGAAGTAGAGTCAATCAAAATAATTCTGACCATGCTTTCTTAAGTACACTTGCAGATTAAATGTGTTATTTTTTTTTTTCCTTTGGCATCTACACATAGTTGGTATTACTTTAGTTAATGACACAAATCTAGTGATGAAGAAGCCATTTCTGGATTTCTAGTGATTTCTCATCTCTTTCACGGTTTAATGAAAATGCTTGGAAATACTGAGCACTGACACAATATATGAATGTTTCAATTTTCTTCTTTTGCAATTGTACTACTTCATAAAAAATCAATTTAGTCCTCAGTTTTCAAGGGTTTATTTTAAGAAGTGTGCATTACCTTGTTAGGCTTGCTTTTATATTCTCACTATTCAGTTTCTTATGCTTTCTGGGCAAGAATATCTCTCTGATATCCTTCCCAGCCAGAGACTGGGCTGCTTAAAGGGTATGAGCTTGCAAGCAGTTCTCATCAGTGTCCCAGTCCTTCAGTGCTTCAGGGTAATTGTTAGGTTATTGCATTCCATTCACCCTTTTATAGCTCTGTGTGGTTTGTGCTTTTTTATTGCTACAGTGATTTCCAAATACAAAAAGTTCTAGTAGCCTACTAGTCAAGCAGGTAAAATTTACTTAAAAGGTAAATGTACTTTTTTCTCTGGTTAAACTCTTTGCTGGTTTTACGGAAAGCTTTTTGAGGAATGCTTTGGTCTTGTATGCCAAGTGACAAAATTTTCTAATGTCATAATCTCAGTAATACAAGATCTTTTTCTGTTTCTTTATACTCCCAAAGCATTAAGTTACCGGAGAGGGGCATTCATTCAGACAGGTACTATTTTGTCATTTTGAAGTTCAAATTGTTAAATTTTTTTGTGTATTGCACAATGCTGGTCAGACTTTGTGAAAAGTCTGAAACTGACTGTGTGCATCGATTAAAGCATGTTATTTTGTGTACTTGAAATGCTTCTTTTTCAGAGACCTGTATGTCTGATAATAGTGACTGGTGCTTTCCTTGCAGTGTAATGGGACAGAAATACAGGCAAGTTTGCAGCACCTTGACAAAGACATTTAGTGTAGTTCTCAAAACACTACAGCAAAACCTTGAAACTAGGCTTTCTCAGGAATAATTAAAGGAGCAAGTTTGGAGTTAACTAAAGACCATACCTGTATGTAGGAAGCAATGCAGAGCAGTATACAGTGGAAGGATGTAATTTCTTTGTTCTTGGTCTTTTTTAAGGCTCCTTCGTGGAAAAAGTTGAATTAGGATTAGGATGAACGGATGAAAATAGATTTTTAAAGTATTTTTTTCTTTTTCTCTTAAGGCACTGCTTCCACCTACAGCTTTTTTCCAAAACTTGAAATGAATGAAATCACTTTCAACTTTAATAAAATTAGAAGTGCTATGAGAAGCCTTTGGGACAGGGAATTTTCATGTATATTTTCTAATGAATGGCATTCTCCAGCTGGCCCTGTACCCTGTCTGATATTTCACACAGCCTTAGAAATGTTGGTTCTGTATGCTTTATTCGCCATGGATATCTGCATCACTGAGGGTATTTTGAGAGAGACTCTACTGAGAATAAAATTTTATTAACTCTTTGAGGATATAATATTATTTTTATGCAATAATTTTCCACTTCAGAAAGCTTTTGTGTAATATTATAAATCAGGTGCAAGCTAAAATATGCACTATGGAATTTATAATCCTTGTTTTCTAAATGATAATGATAGTGCTAATTAAGTTGCTGTTTACTAGGGAGTCTCAGTCCCTTATACACTATTAAATGGAGGCAGAGGGGGAAATCTGCAGGAGGAATTTGCCTAGCCTTGTCAATGACATGTAGGTGCTGCTTACAGCAGACCCAGTGCAGAATTCTTTCTGGATCTGGGAGCACATGGCTGTCCGTGCCTGTGGTCCCTTGGTCAGCTGAGAAAGCATGGGCTTGTCCCTGGGCCAGACACTCACTGCAATGCTGTTTCTGTGCAAGTATGCCAAGTGATTTTTTCTATTGTTATACAAGTGTGTATTGTGCATGCTTTGTAATAAAGGTAAGGATAATTCTAGGAAAAAAAATGGCTGATGACACTTGAAATGTTTATTGCTCTGATATGTTATGTGGTAGGGGTTTTTTTTCTGCTTTCCTTTAAAATAAAGTAGCCTTTGATGAATGACAGGTCTTCATCTTTCTTATAGGAGAAGAAAGTAACAAAATAGCAGCTTCGATTCACCTTTCTCTTGAGGGATGTTACAATATATTCCATAAGTTGCAATGTCATCTTTATACGAGTGGTATTTTCTTTTTCCAGTGGTCTTGGAATTTTTTTCACACACCCCTGGGGTTTATGTGCCACGTTATGAAAATATGTAGAAGTCCTCCAGTTTGCTTTAGTGTCCTGGAAGGTTGACCTCAGAAACACTCACCCCACCCCAGAGATGATGAATTGTCGCCAAAATGTAAATCTTTGTGGGTTTTTTTTGTTTGGTTTTTTTTTTTTTTGTTGGTTGGTTTTATCATTCTACAAGATGATGGGGGTTTTTTTGAGCTGTTTAAGTTCAGTCTTGGCAACTCACTGGAGGCAGATGTACTGTGGTGCTCCCTGAGCACCATTGCTGAGGGGGGTCTATGAAGATACACCAGTACAGATATGCACACCTGGTTGCTGGACTAGGAGGGTTATAAGCTACCAACTGGTTTTCATCAGCCTGCAGTTTTCTTTTCAGAGTCTAAAAGAACTGAATAGAATTTTGTTTGTGGAAAAGCTCGGTACCTGCTTATAATTAACTCTGTGACAGTGGTTTTCACACAAGTCTACTGCTTATTTTATATAAGCTTCAAAGGGTTTTATAAAAATGAAATGTTTAACTACTGGAAAAATAAATAAAACTGAAACATTGCAATAACTTGGAGGAGATATTTTTTTCCAATGTTGTCTGGGAAAATTGGTAACACAAGGTACATCTGGAGGTCTGGCCCAGATCAGCTCTCCCATGTTTAAGGTTGCATGTGGTGTGGTTTTTCCACCTATGAGTGTGTGTTCATATGTGCAACAGATTTTATCAAGGACAACGAGAAGGAGCATACCTCTGAAGAGCTTAATATGACATTTTCTTGAGTCACTGGTATGAGCTGCTTTAGCGTTTCTTTCCATTTAAACAATGCCCTATCCATATTGTCCTGCAAGCATACTTCTCTTGAACTTTGTTCTTCTAACTGCAGCTGCTCCAAGTGCCTTTCTAGTACTTGCTCTTCTAATGTACTATTTTTGTTACTACGTGCCTTTCTGTAATAAACTCCTTCCTTCCATGATTTGTTACGTCAAAGTATTCTGGTTTTAAAGTGTAATATTTAATTAAGTTTGTGCTAGTTTGAGTATAAAAACTCAAATTGCATTATGATTTTTTTTGAGAAAATCTTTGGATTATTTGTCAAGTTTTGTTCTTAGGGTTTTTTTATCCATGAAGTAACTAATTTAAATCAGGGTAATGATTTTTATTTATTTATTAAGTAAACCTTGTGACATGATACTCTACAGAATAAGGAAATATTTTGACACATAAAAGTAGAAAGTAACTGTTGTGATTTAATGGATAACAGAAAAGGTTTTTTCTTTTAAGGTCTTTATATGTTTCTTTATAGCAAGGGAAGCCGAAAGTCTGTTTTAACATGGCCTTTTATTTTAAATTATTTTTTTTCACCTCACCATGTTATTTTCGTTTAAGAGATCTGTACCAGCACAAAACTAATCACATGTATAGGTAAAGTTGAGGTGTCTTAGATTTTGATTGTTAATATCAGTGTATGCTCGTTTCTTTAATTTATGCTTATTTATTTGTGGTTACCATATATTTTAATTACGAATTCTTTGTGTTATTCTAGAAAACAAATTTTTTAATTAAGAGAATCATATGTTGTCTTCTTTCATTTCATTATGTTTGCTTAATTGGAGGTGTCAGTGCCTGGTCCATACCAGGCTTTCTCACAGAGAATAGTATTGTTTGTTACATCCTTCTGAGTTGAGGCAATTGCCTCTAAATGAAATTCGTTCATAGCAGTAATAGTGTGTAACTCATACTGGGGAAGAGAAGAACTTAAATCAGACCTAAAACACACACCGTGAGTTCTGTAACATTTTGTATCATTTTTACAGTTGCTTACAAGATTTATCTTATCCAGAGTGTTAAAGCATATCAGATCTATAGCTGGTTTCCACAGAGAGTTAGATATATTCTGTATGTGTGCAACAGCATTGTGATCATGTGTCATCTCGCTTTTGGCATTTTTAAAACAGTTTGATTGCAACTGAAGTGTGGTGGTGAGGGTTTCCATTGACATTAATTGCAGGTATGAGAAGGCTATTGGCAAATATAACCCAAATATATCTATGTATCTGTTGTCAGATTTTTGTTACATGTTTGGGCTGCTGATATATAGAACTGAGGGGCTTCCCTTAGCACAGTCTGTGTGTGTGCACTTGTGTGACTGTAACTTTGACCTCTTTTGCTGTTCTACTGAGATTGCACCTGGGTCTAGAAGGATATGCAAGCCAGGGAAAACTGTGTACTTCTGTACTTCAGCTAGCTGCAGTCCTTGGAAGTTCCTCTGGTCAGGATGTGCACTTTTCTAGTTTTGCTGTTATGTGGCTGATCAGTACCTGTTTCAGCCTCAGTTCTAGCAATTATTATTCTTGGTTAATTGTTATCCATCTATGCTTATTTGAATTGTACTTCTAGAATACTTTCTTATTATTGAACTTTTTTGATGGGAAGGACAATAGATGACGTGCAGTGAACATACTAATTTAGGAGGAGTTTGCTTTGGTTGTTGGAAAAAAATCGATTATTGTTTTTTCTATTTTTTTTTTTCCAACAGGCTTGTATCAGGCCATTTAGCATCATATTGATCCAACAACTGTAAGGCATTACTTCATTGAGGCCAATGGAGATAACTCTTCAATAGCCATAATTCCACTTGCCTGCATGCTACATAAATCGCCGTCTCAATCACCAGGTAAGCCTGGGAATTTTTTTATTAGTTTCTTTATTATTAATTTTTCGTAAGCGTAGGTGAGAGCTGAGTGATATTTGCTGTTGGTAAGGAACATGGTAGGCCTGGTTCTCAACTCTGCATGTTAATAGTGCTGAGTCCAGACTTTGACCTGGGACAAGTGGAACATGGACTAAATGGTCATGGAAAGCTTAATGTTTTGCTAGGCCTACCCAGTGGTCTGCACATACCTTCCTTCTTGTTGTTTTATGTTCCCAAGACCAGATTTTGAAGCACCAAGTTCCTTCAGGAATTAACCAGATTTTTGCTCCTCTTAATGCTTCAGGAGTTGTATTTCAGCTGCCTAGCTGGTCAGGCACCTCTGTTGCAAAAGTTCCTCCTTATCCTGGTGTCAGGAATGATGGAGGTAGGGGTTGGGGGACAGGGGGATGCTTTAACCAGCATCACAGAAAAAGCTCTCCCCTCTCCTTAGCCTCCTGGGAGTGGGTCTGTGCTTGGCTTGTTGCCATGCATGTTGGAGTGGGGCATTATAGCACCCTCTGCTGCGCTGAAGTCATGGCTTTAAGGTTTGTTTGGGTTTGTTCTGAAAGACTTGGATGCAGCTGTCTCGAATTTCCACTCAAATATGTTCATTTGGCCTTGCTTGTAATGAGCTGAATTTCATATTGCCTGTACTGCACAGTCAGCTTGCTACACAGAATCTTAACAGCTTTAATAATTCCCCTAACCATCCAATTAGACTAATAATAAAGGCTTAATTACATATCCAGTTAATCATCAGATTTGTTCACTGAATGGCTTTAATTGGTAGATAGAGCTGTTACACTATTCCAGTTTGAAAGCTATCACCCATTTTTGCTCACAGCTATATTCACACGATTGTTTTTATGACTGGGACTTGACCAGCATTTAGTAAGACAATAAAAAGGCTCAGGAGCAAAGAAACATAACCACCGAGTGCTGTGGCAGCACCCTTCTACCTCTGGGTGCCTGTGTTCAAACCTGGGCCTCTCTTTACAGTGCTCTGTACTGCTCATGTTGAAGGAACTCCAAATAGCAAATGGCTGCTTTACAGGTTTCCAAAAATGAAGCTGTTCTGTATTCTGCCCAGGTAATTCCCTCAAAATGACTGTTAAAGACTCTGGGACCTGGAAGCCCCTTGGCTTTGTAGGATTCAATAATGCACCACCTAAGCCATTTTGAAATACTTCAGTAGCCCTGAGTCTTTTCTTATTATGGAAACATATAAATTGGCTCATCCTGTAAAACCCTTCAGTTTTAAAAATGTAAAACCTAATTGCCTTATGGACATTCAAAGAATGGAGGCGCTTCTCTGGGGAGATTTTGCACTGAACCAAAAGATGACAGAACTAGTTACTGATTAAAAAGAAGAGAAGAGTTAACCTCTTGATGCCAGTTGTCAGGATTTCCCCCACATATATTTCTGCCTGGTTTAATTGCTACCATATTTCTACACCACACAGATCTTACTTCATTTTCTTCAAGGTTGAACGGGGTAACTGGTTACGGAAACCTCATTGTCCCAGTCATGTTCCCTTCATGCTTTCAAATCAAATGCCCTGCAAAATAATTTCCTTCCTTTAACAAGCCTACCCGTATCCTGAGTGCAGAAGACTTGTTGTCAATATTGAGCTTTAGCTGACAATATTGACTTTTGCTGTATTTTATGAAGGTATCGTTTGAAACTACCCTAGTTTGGGGGGGGAGCCTCCTAGTATGTCAAGAATAATTATTCTGCCTTTGCGTAAATAATCTGTTAAAAAAGGAGAAGAAATGGTGATATTTTTGGCAGGGTTTACACCCAGGGGAAGTAAATGACACATAAAAATGAACTTTCAAAGTCTTGGTCTATAGAAAAAGGAGCAGTGTGTGACAGCAAAAAAAAAGTGAATTTCTGTGAATTAGTACAACTCATTATTCGTGCCATACACACTTGCTGCCTTACATTCCCTGCACTGTAGCTGGAATATAAAGTAAAACCCGGCAGCTGCCTCCCTGGCCCTCAGTGGCAGCCGCTCTGATTGGATGCCACCTACAGCATGGCAGTGAGCATCAAGGAGCTGCGAGCTGGGAAACATGCAGAGCAACCATTCCTTAAAGTGCATGTCACAAGTTACCTTTAAATATATTTAAGTGGTTTAGGTTTAACAGGTACCCCAGTTTCCCCTTGCAGCTCATTTAAAGGGGAGGAGGGGTGTACTTGTAGATCAATAGCACTTTGACAAACTGTGTTTCCGTAGCTAGGATCCTTTAAAAAAAAAAAAAAAAAGATTTCAGAAAATGCACAGATGCTGAACCTCAAGTATGAGAAATGATCCTACTTCAGCAATCTTATCTTTAGAGTCCTGGATTTTTGGCTGTTCTGTGCGGGAGCTGTAGATTTGTTTAGTATGCATATTGCACATAAAGATTAAACAATGTCAGTGAGAGTGTAGTGTGTAACCTTTCGATTAACTTTCCTTCAGATAATTAATGTAGTTATTCATAATGTGCATGTGTTCATGGTACAAATCTAATACTTTCTGTAATCAAGGTTGGAAAAATCAAGGTCTTGGTGATCGAGCCCTGAGGTGCTGTGTAATGTCATCATGCAGCAATGTGCAATATATTGATACCACAACAGCATCTAGGTGACACCAAAACTAATAACTGCTGATCCTGGAATGAATTGACTCTCATGGGCCTCAGCTCCCTCTGTACCACCTCATCTCACCCCCTTGTGCATTCCCCTTCCCCAGAACTGGAAGGGGAGTACTGGCACGGCCTGTCCTTTAGCAGAAGAGGGGAAAAGGAGTGCTGAGCAGAGCCCACCCATTCCCCAGGTGCTTTTGAGGGCCAATGGAGCCTTCTGGGAGTGCTACGATTGGTGTCCCTCTTTGCCTGCACTCTTTCTTCTCATGCCTGGCTGCTGAGACATCTCCCCAGCAAAGTGCCTGAGCAGAGTTGTATGTGTAGGCTCACAGGTTTGGAGGAGTGTGGAGAGAGCAAGCTGTGCTGGGGTAGACGGACTACACATGAGGGAGGTGCAGAGCAGGCAGGTATCACTGCCATCATGTGCCTTTACTGTCTACACCATGGGAAGAACTTCTGGAAGAAGGTTTTGACTTCACAGGTGCAAACAGTTTTGGAAAAGGAAGAGCCAGAGATGCCTACACCCATCCATTGCCCTTGAAACATTATTAACACCTTCCTCACAAAGATTATTAGTATTGTGATGCACAGTGGCTCAAGTCCCAGGAGACGTTCAAGTGCCCATTGCACTAATAGCTATACACTAATAGCATGTGATCTTGTGTTTTCCATTATTTTCTTGTTTGCAGCAGCTATAGGTTTTCTTGCTTTTCCTTCCACACATTTAAAGTATCTTCCTTTGCTGTGTTTTAGCTGCTTGATTCCTATTGAAGGGACAGGTGCAGATTAAGGCCTGTATGGCTGTTTGTATGTTTCTATGCTTGCTTTCTCTTGATGCTGCAGGCCATAATGACATGAGCCTCTGAGTCATTAAAAATTTTCATTAGACATGACCTTAGTTTAACAAACTGTTCTAAAAGTTGAAAGGGAGCAGTATGTAAAATGGATAAAACAAAAGCAGATACCTTTTCTCATTACGTTTGAATGTGAAATTTTCAGAGGACACTAAGGACACTTTACAATAATGAAGTGAGTTATGTCCCTCCAATTTTTTCTGTAAATGAAAAGAACTAGACATAATCTGTGATAAGGGGCATTTTTCTGAGAATCTTCCACTATTCCCTTAAAAGGTGTGATTAGCCCTAACTTTAGTATGCTTCTCATTGTGAGGGAAACATAAGTAAAGAGAACTTCTTCATGATTAGGGAATTCTTTCGAGGGTTACTGCTTTTCTGCACCACTGTTGTGACATAACTATCCTTGGACTCCGTTAGAGGTAATGCAGTGCCCATTTCTTGCCATGGTGAAGGCCAGTGCTGCCTTTTGAACTGTAGGACATTCATCTGCTTAAATCTTTTAAAGGCTTTTTGAAAATCAGGACCTTAGCAGTTCTTTGGTTATTTGTGTCTGCCATACCTTGTTCACTGTAATCAGGTTGAGATTCCTTTATCTGTCCCTGTCATTATGCAGTGTAACACGTTGCTTACAACCATATCAGGAATCTTCCTGGTTTATGATGGTTCATTAACCGCATACAATTAAGCATCTGTTCAAACTAAAATGTTAAACTTTATGGCATTTGGGTTGACAGTCAAGTGTGTTCAGTACAAATGCCACATTTCAGTACTTGCCTTCTTAGCATTTTATTACGTTGTCTTGAAATTAGCTTTTTACCCTATTTTTTTTCTGACCCTTTCAGATTCTGCCCTGAGAGAAATGCTACAGCTTGTTCTTGCTTCTCCAAAACCATTTACAGTTCTACCCTGGCCTATCTCTGTGACCTGTCAATTCTTGTTTTCTTCCTCTGTAAATTATATGAGCCTTGAGACCTTTTTCTTTTCACACTTTGCATCAAACATTATTTCTTTGTCCACATTTATTCAGCTCCATTTAAAACTCTTAAGTGTTTACTTTTATTTTTTCACCCACAAGAGCAGTAATTAGTTCTTGGAAAGCTTATAGACCTGCAAACTGTACCCTTGCTAAGTGAAGTTGTCTTGTGATCCTATTACTGTGATTCTTCCTTTTCTCAGTGTGCATCCCTCTGCCTTCCTACTGCTCGTCATGGTCTTGTCAAGCATTCAAATGTAAGCTCTTCAGGGAAGGACTTTATGTTTTAATATGTTTCTTTATAGCTGCTGGTGCACTGTAAGAATAAATGAATGTTCAAGGTCAGTCTACTAAAGTTTATTTGATGTGCCAAAACTCTTCTCCTGCATTTTGGATCCAGAAGAATGAGCAAATTCAAAGATTTCTTTATGTCCACCAGCCTTAACTGCCAAATTATGAATGCAATGTAAAGTCTTGCAACAGTGGTCTAACCTTTTCCTGGTGCTTACCTTACCAAAGGGCTGTTATAGCAGAAGATAACCCATTTTCAGATGCATTTGAGCCATGAGCCTTATACTGAAGGACACAGATGGGGCTAAGAATAGCTGTCTGGATCTGGCGTTATCTACCAGGACTCTGCGGCCTTTAGAGAGAGGAGTAATGTCTTGGTTATGCGAATGTGAAACACAAATTTGTGACATTACATGGGACCCACGGTACCGATGGGAACTGTTCATAGGGTTAAGAAGCAATGATCTCAGCGTGAAAGGTGAAAAACATGTTTGTATGTTATGGAAAATGGGAGCAATTGGATCTGATGACCGCTTAGGCATACTCCAGTAGCACAACAAAAACTACATTTCAAAGATGTACCTATTGGTCTGTATTATGCCAGTCTGGAGCACAAAAGAAGAAGAGAATGGAGACTTAAGTGTGGTATTGCCTTCTGATGCAAATGTGCTTTGGCTGCTGGATACAGTGGTTGAAGTCAGAAGTAAATGAACTGGGGTATGAACTGAAGGTGTTTAGTGGAGTGAATTCATCCAATTTTTAAAGTTGCTCAATAGCAGCTGTTTTGCTGCTAGTTTTGGTTTTGAATGTATGAGCAATTAAATACTGGTTGTGTTTGGCTATGTCTCTCTGCTACTGTACTGGCTGCAAACCTAAATTTGCTCTAAACCCATTCTAATAACAATGTATTAAATAAAATGGTGTTGCAAGTGAAGGCGACAGTCACCGTTAAACTTCTTTAACCCTCTGCCTATGCTGAGAAGTTGAAATGTGTGAGGGGAAGTGGCCTCTCGAAGAATTATACAGGAACTTTTGGCCATGTTTCTCATTTAAAATCATTCTGTTCCTCATCCTGGATCTCCTGGAAGAAACAGAATATTTGCGAGTCAATGTTAGCACAAACGTTACCCTACAAAACTAGGTATTGGCCATGTAGTGGAAGAACCTGGAAGATTTGGGAAGCTGGGGCTAGTACATATAAACATCTAAAAAGCAAGTACAGCAAGTACATGTGGTCGGAAGCTTCTGAACATATTCCAACGCTGTATGTGATGATGTTTGTTACTTACTTATGCAAGCCCTCAGCACTTCATTCCTCTTGTTTACTTGTGTGAAAATAGCTTTGTCCACTACTTCAGCCTGCTTGGGAGGGCTGGTTAAGCAGGAGGTAACTCCTTTTCTTCCCTTCTTCTCTTATCTTTGGATTAGCAGACCTTAGTTCCCTTATTTTCTGTTTTGTTGCTCCTTATTTTTGCTTTTGTCTCCCTCTACCCAGCTGTAGCCGTAGCCCAGGAGTGGGACTGGGTGATCATTGTGGCAGACTGTGCCTTCTTAGCCGTCTGCCTCCTCTCCCTCGTGACTGCAGGCCATGCTGCTTCTGTGCCTGCCTTCCCCATTGGGGCTGCACAGTCAGGCATGCAGCCAGGGCCAGGGGCACTGGGTTTGAGTGGCTGCCCAGGAGAAATGGCTGATCATCTTTCTAGCTCAGCAGTCAGAAGAGTCTCTCCAGCATCGAGTAGGAAATAAAGATCTCTAAAAGTGGAGCAACTCTAGCAATATTATACAAAAGGCAGAAATCAGGAAGCATCATCATGAAGTCTTAAGTTGCCTTCCATAGTGTCTATACTTTCCTAACTTCACGGTTTCAGAGATTTTTATCTCAGAAGTATGTTAGTGTGGAAAAAAAATTCAGAACGCCAGGGGAAAATCCAGCATCCACTAAAAGAACATATGGCAGAAGTAGGCTAATATTTTTTGCCAAGTGCCCAATTATTTGGAATCTTAACTTTTAAGTCTCCTTAACAAGTGACGTGATCTGCAAATTCTGTGTGTTACTGTTGAGTCCTGTCTTAGGACTGAGAGGTTTTGAGTTCAGGCACCCATTTAGAGAAATGAACTGGCATCACAGCATTTGTTGTTCTAGGGCTGACTTTTGTCATTGTATATTGGTGACGTTGTATGAAAGACTCTTTTCTGCATACAGATTTTATTTAAAATCTGATGACTCTTGAGAGCTAATCAATTGCTGTCTGAAATTTCACTGTCTGAAAAGATGCTCTTGTGATTCTGTTTGTTGAAAAATATCGATGGCTCGCTATAGTAGTAGGCACCATGTGAATCAGGTGGGTGCTGCCAACCATGTAGTCAGAGGCACTCTGTGTGGAGATACAGTTTTCAATGCAGAATTGGGATTAGCCTGTGCAGGAACCAGGTCTGATAAGCCCCTACAGTGTTCAAAGATGAAGTCACAGAATTTTTTTAATATATTGTCTATGGCTCTAAACTATCAATAATGAAATGGATTTACATTCCTTTTAGTTTCATATTCTCATGACTGTGGCTAAGCGTCTGATGGACTTTAAGTTATTCTTTCCCATTTTGCAATTCTTACCTCCTTTATTTGTCTGCTGTTATGCATCTCTCTATCACCTAGGCATTTGGGGGTCCCTGCTGCTGCTTAACCTAAGAACAGTACATTTCTCATTGACATCAACCAGAGAGTACCCAGTGCTGCTTACTTGGGCTGAGACAACGGGCTAAAGCCCTTCCTCACTCACAAAATCTGTCCTGAGAAATTTGAATCGCTAAAATGGAAGCTCAGTTATTTTCTATGGGAATTACTGCTCATGTATAACTGGGAAGAGGGGAGAAAATAATGTAGCAAGGAAAGCCTTCAGAAAGAGAGAAAGTAGGTGATAAAAATAGGGCATTTCCCTGACTGAATTTCCAGGCTGTACAGCAAGAGGTTTCACTCCTCCTTTTTTGACCTTAAAAAAAATAAAAGGGGAGGGAGGGATATTGGTACAGCAAAACAATATTGGAGGTTTCATAATATATTTGAAGTACTGCTCAAAAGAATTGCATTTTATTTTGCTGCTATTGATTACACTGGAACTGGATGCAGCACGTTTTAAAGCATTCTGTAATTCTAAGGCGTGTAATGAGACAGTCTCCATCACAGATCCCATGAACCTGGAAACTAGTTAGAAAGCTGGCACTGTAATTCTCGAGCAATACATCCTCTCTTCTTGCCACTATCAACTTGATCTAAACTGGGCATTAAGTGTAAAAATAGTTCTGAGATTAATATAGTTATTAAAAAAAAATTAAAAATATCCATAACCAGTTGTATTGGTAAATTAAATATATGGATTTTTTTCATGAGATGAAAAGTGTGCAAACATGCTGTGAAAATGAATGTGCATGCAATAGAAATGTGTGAGTGTACAACATACATTGTGTATGCAATATAAAATTGTTTAATGTCCAATGATTTCAGCTATAAGTGAGCCCCATCTGGTGGTGATGTAAAGAAACAACTAAAGTTGTAACTGCAGGGAAAAGACTCACAAAAAAACTCTGAATCTCTTTTCAAAAGATCAAAGATTTAACTAATATGAATTATATATATGCATCTAGGTGCAATATAATTTCTACACTTTTTAAATATACTCAGCTCTACAGTGCAAACTAATAGCTGTGTCTTAATAAAAAATGAAAAAAGTATTTTTTGAAGGTTTGCAGATAGGGGTTTTTTGTCTTTTGTGGGGATTGAATTTTAATACAAATACTTGCTTGTGGTGTACTAACTTTTTCATGTTCCTTATTCAAATAAATGTCAACAATTTCTTCAGCTTAGAAAAACAATACTGAATTGGCTTTTGCTTGTGGACTCAATAACTTCCTGGAAAAACTTAATTATCACAAGCTCCTGTGGTTTTGTTGTACAAGATGGTAGCAGTGCAGCAGCTAATGAGGACAAGAGTGATTGGAAGGGTAGCACAGACAGACTGTGTGTGTATGAAATTCAAGTTGGCCATCTCCATCATATTTCGCCTCTGGAGTTGGTCTAGGCTGATTTGCCTTCAAGGCTAGTAGCGATCATTAAAGAGTTAAGGATTGTCACACTAGTGTCTGTTTTGGTGTGACTCCAGGGGTAGATTTTGCCATCAGTGTGGTAAACATTTTGGTTTTCACCTTTATGTGGAGCCCCCATCATAGCTAAAACTAGGTGACGTGCAGTTCCTGGGAGCTACGTGTCACGGCTGTGATGGGCTGAGCTGACACAGTGACTGCTGGGGTGCCCTGGAGAAAAGGGTAGAGGTAGGGACCGCTGGGGTGACACCATGAGGCCACTGTGGCCCCAGCCGTATGCCCGCACCAGTCTGGGTCACGTCCTGGTGGCCTTTTCTTGTTTGTGGACTGAAAACAGCATTCCTGCTGCCTGCCAGGTGCTCTCCTTGTAGGCAGGTTTCGGTGTGCAACCTGCCAGCTCAGTGAGGTCAGCCCATTCCTGGCTTAAGCCAGTTGATGAGTGAGGTTTGGGATAGGTAGAGGACCAGGCTGCAGGAGTGTGAGGTTTAGGAGTTCCTGTGCTCCAGCCTCACATGGAGCCTCTCTAGTGGCATGAAGAGCTGGGTTGGGATTGAGCATCCAAAATAATAGTTTCAGTTCTTTATTATTCCACAGGAAGGAGTTTAATTCTCATTCATTTCTCAAAATAGGCATATTTTTATACTCTTCTTCAAGTTTAGGTATTTATAGCTCTGTACCTCTATACAGCTTTGTATGGTCCATATTGGTTCTAGTTCTGCCTAATGTAAAACTGATTTATTAGGTGTTTTTGTAAATGTAATTTATAAGTTTGTTATACTTATGAATGCTCAGGTATTTGGTGAGTAGTTTGTTCTGTTGTGACATGAGTCAGAGAGAGCCCACACAGTGCTGGTGTGTTCAAGATGGGGATGAAGTGTGGGTGCTGTTGGCGTCCTGCAGGTAGCAGCATGAACCCCAGCTGCCTGTTTTCCCCCTTCTGAATGGGGACTGCTACATACCATTAGTCTGTTCTCTGTCTTTTGTGAGGTATTAATTAACAATGCATTCATGTTTTCACTTGTTCCAATATGGCATCATTATCTCTGGGGATGAATGTTTCAGGTTTTGGTTTTTTTCTTTTGCATTTACACCTGACTTTTTAAGGAGAATTACAGGGGAAGAGGTGTGACTGAACTCCTTTAGCAAGGAGGAAATAGATGTTGTATACTTGTTTGTTCTGTATACAGAGTTCAGGAAGTTTTGCACAGCATATAGTGTTAATCAGTAATGTGCCAACTGCTCTTTTGCAGGTCTTCTGTTACAGTTCTGTTAGATCTACCTCAATCACTTCCTTTTTGTTCTAGATTTTGTTAATGAACTGCAGGGCTTTCAGCTTTACCTGTCAATTATAACACCAATTTGAGGACCTCTTTCAGTATGTGCTCTTCTTCTGAACAGCTTGGAAAGGATTTTCTGTTCGAGGACATTTTAGAAGACCAAGAAATTGAGTTATGGCTAAGTTAACCATGCATTTTGCATCCCTGCTTGAACTAATATTTAGACCATTTTATACTATCTGGTGCTGTGAATTTGCTGTGAATTTGCTGTGAATCTCTGTAGAGAAGCTATTTCATGAAGCTCTGTGTATGGGGATTTTATGAGTCCCTTCTTTTCCCTTCAGCGCTATCTTCCTGCGCTGTACAAATTGTGTAAACTTAACCCTTTTCCCACTTTGCTGGAGGGCTGGGGAGGCCGTGATTTCAATTCTGACTAGGCTGAGTGAAATGATTTCACACTGCAGTACTCAGCATTTCTCAGAGAGACTAATTTCCGTGCCAGTATTTACCATTCTCTTTTGACCCGTTTCAACTGTGACGTCTTAAAAAGCATGCTGCTTAAATTGCAATGAAAGTGGAAGTTTGTAAGTGATGCTTATATAATGGGTTTGCTTATGAACTGATAAATGCAGTGGCCACAACTATTAGACTGTGTGTAGTCAAGGCTGCTTTCTATTAAGATTTTAGGTCTCCAAACCAAAAATAACACCAACGTCTCCCTAGGGGTCAAAGTTGTCCATTTCTGGTTTAGCCTTAAGTAAATGCATTGGTGGCATATTAAGTTTTAGTTTGTTTTTGAATTGATACTGGTAGCTGTTGAAATTAGAGCTGCTCTTTTTTGTAACAGCAATGCATTGTTTAATAATACAACATCATTCTTTTCTACCTTTATTTTTTAAATGGATTGTGTATTTTGTTTTGATTTGCTTTTTCCTTCATGCAATCTATATATGAGACTTAAGTTTAGAAGTGCTTTATGTTTGCACTAGCTGGTTTTGACACAAAGACTAATCAGGTTCAAAAGTGCCCCCACTCCATACTTTGGGTCACAGGTTTTGAGATCTCATTCTCATCATTCTACCAAGGAAATACCACAGAATCTGGTGCCTTACAAAGCCTCTTTTTGTATCTCTAGGTAAAATAAGAGCTGTGAGACATAAGGTGGTTGTAACCCGTGGTCAAGAGAAAATTTGCAAGTAGAAGATGAGAGAGGACAGAGGGAGCTAATGCTGCCTTACAGTGGCAACTGCTATGTATATAAAGTGGCATCAGTAATGTTATGGGTGGGCAGTAGTAGGGTGGGTGCAATCAAGTCTAAGAGCAGCAATAGTTTATTAAATGAGGGATGATATGTTAGCAGGAAAAATCTAGACTGAGTGGAAGAGAAGGTGTAATTTGGGAAATCCTATTAAAAATGGGTAAACTCAAAACACTGTTCCATCTTTCAGGCAGGGTAAATTATCCTATGATGGAATAGGATTTTTAAGAATAATGGAAAATATTGTAGAAGCATTAACAGGCCACAAACCTCACTGATGGTTTATAGTGGGCATGGAAGATAGAATAAACCACCTTCACACAGAACTAAGTCGTTGGCTTAGAGGATTTTTTGACTATGACCAGAATGAGTTTTTATAAACTTTGAAATTCTTTGCAGCACTGTATGCAGATGGATGGCTGAGTTTGGTCATTTGCCAGCGTGGATCTCCTTAGGAACTGGAGCACAATGATATTTGGAGCACATAACCATGAAACATAATTGCTAATCTTGATTGCTTTTAAGAGGCTGCGATTCCCGAAATTGTATTTGTTAGGTCTTCTATATTTTGTTACTGTATTTAGATGGATACACATAGCAAATACAACTTTATGAAGGTACCCAGGGAAAAAGAAAACTTTATAAGATTATTTTAATGTTAATTGCTATAAAGTACACTTTGGGTCCATGTAAGTAAAAAATATAAACTGGTTGTGTGGCATTTGTATACTGAAGAGTTTGTATTGTTTGATTTACATAATGCAGTGTGTCACTAGGGAGAGAAGTAATTGACCAGATCTTGATTTAAGTGGACCAGATTTCTAACCTAGGTCTTTAGGGTTTTTTCTGCCAGCTTTTCTGAATTTTTCCCTGCTGCCTGCAAGATGATTTTCATCAAAACCATATTATGTGGGAAAATGCAAGTTTTGTTAAAGTTGAAAACTTCCACAAAACCATACATTTTTAATGGTGGATTTTTTTCAGGAAGAGGGGTATAAACAAGTTCCACATATTTTTTTCATTTTGAATTTGTTACAGTTTCAGGCACTATTATTTCAAGTAGGATAAAATAGAGGTAAATATCAAACAATGTTTCAGACCACAAAGTGTGCTGTCACCATTACCATCAATTATAATAAATTTTTTTCCAAAGCAGAAATTTTGAAAAAAATTACTTTTGCAACAAATTACAATATCACACACACATATATCTCCCTGTATATATGGATAAAGATAAATGCTGAAACTACATGTAATCCAGAAGTTGTGGCAGTGGTTTACTCAATGTATTATTTTTAATTGAGTTTCTTATCCTTTCCCATTGGTCAATTAATTTGTTTCCTTGGGTATGTATTGTAGTTATAAAATGCCAGGGTAATTTACTGCTGGTACAAGCATTGCATTAGCAGCGGGGCAGACATGAATTAATAATAATGGTTTGTTTGGGTTTTTTTCTGGTATGTTTTTTTCTTCCTCCTTTTTTTACCTTAAGGAAGCTGTTGTTGGTTATTATGTGATGTGTGTATTGTAATAACACACTTGGGCTCCAACTGGAGATAGAGGGTTCCATCACTGCATTAGGACTAGAGAAGGTAAGGAACATCCAGACGGTGTAGTTAATCATTCTGCTTCAAAATTTTAAGAAATTAACAAATGTCTTGTCTTTTAAAGGCATTTTTCTATTAGGAAAAAGAGAGAAATATGTTCACAGTGTTTCTGAATAATTTCAGTATCTTTCCAGGGTATTAAAGTGAGGAATGTTTTAGTGTTTTGGTAATGCGTGAAATGGATTTTCCATATCTTTAACTTATGGCTCGATTCTGATTTAATGTTTTTCAGACTGGTGTAACTGCATGACCTTTAATAAAATTACACCTGACTGATACCTAATGGGTGAGGCGGGGGGAAGAGAAAAACATCGGGTCTCATTCTCAAGTCTCTACTTCACCCACAAAAAAAGATAGGGCAGTAGGTTTTATGTCTTGAAAGAGCCAAGATTTCAACTGAAAGAAACAGGTATCTTGGTGAGTTATCTAATAAATAAAATAGCTAGGAAAGTTGGAAGGGATGCTTCTGTCTGTGTCTCCTGCTGTCAGATGAGAAAGCACGGTGTCTCTATTTTGGAAACAATTAACCTGTAATACATGTGAACCAACAGGAATTCTGCTTCTTCTGTAAGGCTGATAAAAAAACAATGCAAGTTTGTGGCACTTATTTCATTTTATTTGCCCTACACACCAACAGTCCTAGAAACAGATTACTGCCAAATATCATGAAATGTCAAACAGAATTAAAACTCTGTGGCTATTCCTTTTCCTCAGTAATCTTGCTTCTTCTAAAATGAAAGCATATTCTGAACTTTGGTTAACAATTGTCAAGAGCACCTAGCACCCATTTAGGCCTACATGGCTGGACCTCTTTGGTCTTCTGTGTGTTTTTGAAAATATTGCCCGCAATGAATGACCAGAATGAGCTTGAGCTGGTTACAAGTCAGAAGGCTGGGCTGTGCCATGAAGAAGGTGGCAAAACCAGAACACAAGTTGTGATGATTTAAGAATTTTTTCAGCGTGACTTTTGGGAGGACTAGGTGCTGAATTCTGAGGAGTCAAGAGGACTTCGTACTTTGGAGGTTCAAGGTCTAAGCGTTAGTTTGAACATTGATCTTGTGGTATACAGAAGTGTAGTTTCTTGAAAAGGATTTTTTAATTGCATCTCAGTAATGATAAAAAGACAGCAAATTCAGCAAGTCATATATGGGGAACCACCAACCAACCTTTGGATGGTTGGTACAACCAGGTGGCCTGTTTGATATTTGTATAGCAGCATCTACAGCTTGAATTTATGAAAAGGGTGAACAGAAAAACAAAGTCTTAATAAAATACTGAGTCTAATTTTGAACAAATTTCTAAACTTACAGGAAGGGATCTGTTGCATATCAGCTAATCGGAGTAAAAACAGGAAGTATTGTCTCAGCAAATGCATGGCGTGGCACAGCACTGGTGACTGGGTTAGTTCAGTTGCCCTTAGAGGTCCCACTTATGGTTTGATATTGCTAATACAGCTGTATCTCTGACCAATCTGTTCAGAGGCAGAAATGAGTGTAAAAGCAGATGAGTTGATCTAACACCAAGCAGCTGGTCTGTAATCTGTATTCGTGTGGTAAATGGAAAACAGCCTTACGATAAGTATTTCTAATTTTGGCTAGTTATATCATATCTCAGTCTAAATGAATACTGGCCCGTTTCAATAATTATTATAGTTTGAAAACCTGTTGAAAATTAAGTTTAGTTTGCAAGAATATTGTTTTCCAAATATGTCTTTTATCAGCTTCTCATCCTGATTAAAGAAATTATTACAGAGCCCTGTAGTAATGGACAGAGAGGTGATCTCTCTTAAAAGAACAAAATAATCAAAACATGAATTGCTTTCAAGGCTCAGAAGAGATGGGAATTCATTTAATATGCTGTTGTCATAACTTCAGATAATTAAAAGCTGATCTAATGACAGTAAATGCTAGTTGAAAGAATTTAAGCTCTGTACTGCTGTACTGGGCTTTGAGGAGAGAGCAATGTTGATGTTGAGTTTGGATTTTTTCATGTGAAGATGAATGTCTACCTGAGCTCCTGACTCCTTACACAACTCCAGCAGTGTTAATATTGCTCTGAGATAGGTCCAGATACCTGCATACAAGAAAACGCAACAAAATGTCTTGCAAATGGTTTATAATTTTTGGTTGGCTTTTTCAAACATAGTTGTCACTAAATGGTTTCATATTGCCTCATTAGAGACATTTCTTGAGTTGTGTGCTGTAGGCACACACATCCTTCTTTCATAAAAATAATTTCAAGGTGATGGCTGCCTATGGCATGCTCAGCAGTATTTGGAGAAAAAGGTAACCTATTAATATGCCTGGTTTGAATTATTTGGTCTTGAAAATGCTGGATTATATTTTTATATTATTTTAATGAGTAGTCAGATCACTAGCAAATCCTGAACAGCCTGCATGGTTTACCAGCTGACTGAAAAAAAAAAAAAAAAAAAAAAAAGGAGAAAAAGAAAAAAACCCACCCACCCACTCAAAGAAAAAGGGAAACATTTTGTCAGCAGAGTATTTGGCATCTTCTTAAAAAAAAAAAATCTGTGATTTATTTCTAATAAACAACCTTTCTTGGCAGGTAAAAATCAAGTACAGAGGCTCTTTAGATTTCAGTCCCTAGTGACAACACTATTAAGAGAAACAATTTTCAGCTATCTGGAAAATATTCTTACTGCATCCCACCTGCACCCCAAGAGCACAGGGTGTGAGCGAAGGTTGGGTAACCATACAAAGCCAGAGCCCTCCCTCCATGGCACTACAGGACCAGGAAGCATCACTGACTAGGCCAGGTCATCACTGTGGCTTCCTAAGGTTCCTGAGCTGAGAGGGGTTGAGGTAGTGATTGGTTTGGGGTTTTTGGTTTAATCTTTAAAGGAGCACATGTGTTTACTTCTCTCTCTTCTGCCAGATGTTCTCTAGAGATCCATTCTAACCTAAACTATTCAATGATTCAAATAAGATTTTAAAAGCTCTCAATGGAAACATGGGTGTGCTTCTGCCATTGGAGGTGGAGTGACAGAACAAGATGACAAAAATTACTCTTATTCCTTGAAAGAGAAATCGGCACCCTCTGCACCAATCCTCAACTATTTTTTACTGTCAAGATACTACTGTATCATATGTTTAAAGTTCCTTCACTGATGACTTAAATATTGTTATAACATGCTGAAGAGTTAATAGATTCCTGCTCCAGTAGTGCTGAATTTGCTCCCAAAATTCAAGTTATCAGCTGCAAAATTAACTGTGTGGTGTGCGTCATGTGGTTTGACATCAGTCTTAAAGACTTCTCTAGATTTATAATACCAAGCAGTAGGAATATTTACTAATACTTCTGATAGTTGTAATAATTTCTCATTATCATTTATCATCATTTCGCAATGCAGTAGCTGAATGGAAGCAACCCCGTATAGCTGTTGCCATTAAAAGATCATTTGCCAGCAGCAGCACATGATGCTGTGTAGGTTGGTTCCCAGGCTAACTCCAGAAGCTAAATACAGTAGCTCACATGACATTGTATGCTCGCTGTTGGGAGCTGGTGAGTTGTTAATGACACCCATTATACCTATTTTTTTCACTATAAATCTTGGAGATGTTCTCCTTTTTCAGAAACAATAGTCTGACCTCCAGTTCAGTAATTTTTCAGGTCTGATTGGAGCTAGGGTCTTTGGTTAAATTTCTCTTCCTTGCAAGCACTTTCAGAGATAATCTTCCAGCTTTCATTAGTTGGAGATGCAGGAACTGGTTCATGCCTAGGAAGCTAAGGAGACAACAACTTCTTTCCCATTTCTGATAACTTTTGCAAGGAAGGAAACATTGCTGTAGCTTCTTGGTTGGGTAAGCTACTGTTATCCATGTTAAAACTGTTTGATGCTGCTACCCATCCTGGAGGTGTTGGTCATTTGGGACACAAGGTGAGAGTTGCTTTCTGTGCCACTGGAATTGGTAGTTGAAACTGATGGTGTAGAGTAGTTGTTTCTGTTGAAGGGGGTAAAATCACTGGAGTAATTTTGCTCTACGTGTGTGTGTAGAACGGAAATCTTAACATGCTTCTCTCTTAGTTGATACTGTTTTGTCTTTTACTTCTACACTGTCTAAATCACTTGAAATTTGTGACTATTTATTTAGTCTCGTAATCCCCCTGTGTGTAATTGAGTATCCCCATTTCACAGATAAGGTACTAATTGATTTCCTCACATTATGCAGGGAATTTGGCAGAGCAGAGAGTTGAATGCATGTCTCCAGAGCCTGAGATTCCCTCAGTACTTACTGGGCCATACTATTTTTCTGTGCCTCTCCCTTTTCCCCCATTTTGTTCCTCTCCTTTTTTTTTTTTTTTTTTTCCAATTTTGAGAAATGTGCCTGCACTGTAGAGGGTAGACATAGGTAGCTTCTGACTGGAGGTGTCAATTTAGAAATGTGTCTTAAATAAAAATCCAGTCTGGATACACAGAGGATACAGCTCCAAGGGGAAGGATGGGTAGTAATGGATGTCAAAGGACAGTAACATAGTTCTGCATCAGTTTGCACCACTTCATGGGATCTGGATCCCTACTGTTAGCAAGCAGGATTGCATAATAATAAAGACCTCTAATAATGGGTCAGTGTTTTTCACCTCAAAATGCTTGCTTGTTTTCCTGGAATTTTTTTTCCAGAGCAACTACTTAGGACAGACACATATTCAGTGAATGGTATTTGAAAAAATAAAGCTGCCCTTTGTTAAAAGCTACTATTGAGTTATGTTGTCTATGTGTATTCAAAAGCTCTGGGATTTGCTAAGTATAAATGTTAATAGTGGTCACTGATAACGTGTTCTGATAGATACCAAAACTAGAGTTTTTCTTCCTCTGCTTTAGACTGTATAAACCAAAAGTTGTTTTACTTATTACCATTATTTTAAAGTATAGTAAAAAAGAAGTTATAGGAAAACAATTGCTACTGCAGAAGCAATTCACAGTGAAAATTAGTGTTACCAACCAAACTCTCATAGATACCATGTATGTCTTGCTTGATGTAGTCTTCTAATTTGGACTATGTAATTTATTTAAAGGCTGTAATATTTCCTAATATTTTATTAGAAATCATTATTTTAGAGTTATAAAACATGTATGCTCTTTTTCCTAAGAGGCCAAAATGGCTACAGGTCTTTCAAGTTAAATACTGTACATCATTAGATAATTTTAAAATTGCATCTTATTTACCCAGAAGTGATTCCAGTCTCTTGACAACACACAAATAAGGCAGATAATTTTTTCAGTGTGTATTTACAAAGCTGCCTAGCCTTTCAGTCAATATGTGGTGTGGTAGCTTTAGCACATTTAAGCTGTAACTTGCAGCATGCAAATATGAGCTGGGAAGCCTTCACTGGAGCTGATACTGCTATGTATGTTCAGTTATAAATGTGGAAAACAGTTTTTAAAATCCTCGAACATATCTCTCAACAGCAGCTCAAATCTTTTTTAAAATAACAGTGTTTACTTGCTGGACACAGTAGCACTAAACCAACCTTTTAAAACAAATAGATGTCTGTACGGGAACTCTATTCTGACTCTGTTTTTGAAGTAGGAGATGATTATGTTTAACAAGGCAAAGAGTCTTTCACAGGTAACCATCTCGGGATAGACTGCCTATGGAGTTTTTACAGGTATGTCAGTGCTGTATTGAGACGTGTTTTTCCAGAGCTGCTGAGCGCTATATATGAAGTGTCCAACTGTAATTAAGCTCCGTGTCATTAATAACAGCTTTGGCATTCTTAAACATAAATTTTCTCTGACAGGCATGGTAGCTTTTGGGCTGAGGCATTCAAGATGCAAGTTCCTAGCAAGGTTCCAAACATAAAGCACAAATTCAGGAGATGTCAAATGAGAAAACGTAGAGGAGCTTGAAAAGCCAGCTTGATACAAAGCCAAAGAATTTCCTGGCCTCTTTCCACTGTTGCTTTAAGGAGGAATGTGTCTTACCAGGTTACAGATGGGTGATCTGGGTCTGAATAAAATGATGATGTGGTTAGATGCAACCTAGTTTCCTGTCTGGCACTGAGCTGATAGGTTAGCTTGGTAGATGGGGATCCTGATACAGGAGGGATGGTGTTTTTTAAATAAAACAGAGAAACTCTTGTTAAATAAAATAAAATTAATATTGCTAGCGCCTACAGCATACACATCAAATCCCTTTGCTTGAAATTCTTCCCTGTGATTGGAGCAAGGGCGACATAAACAGATTGGACAGATGAGGTGTCATGACGTGTTGGGGCTTTTGTTTTGTTCTGTGTTTAAGTGCTATGTTAGGACTCCAGTAAAGCTGAAAGGGTCTTCCTAGAAAGTGGAGGAGGTTGATTGCTTCCTGTCCAGAGGAGGGAAGCTGATTTGTTGGGAAGACATCCTTTAATGTACAAAAACTGCAGTGACTTCTTTGTGGGTCACTGGAGTAAGAGGCATTTTCATTTACTCTTCTTGTTTGAACCCTTTGCACAGTACTTGAGACTGCTGCTATGGTTATTTTTTGCTGTACGTTGCCTGTGTTCACTGGATTGCTTTCTTGTTCTGCCACCAGCCATGTCAGTCAGTCAAGCCACTTCAGAAACTTCAAGTTATTGTCACAGTCTCTACAGTCCTTCCTCATTTTCAGTGCTTTGGCCTCTGCTGGATACAGGTGCCACTCTGCATCTGCAGAATTTGCTGTCTTTTTTGCTCTGGAGCTTGTGAATTGCCGGCATCACAATTTCAAGCAGATTGGAGGATAAGAAAATAGCCAGAGAACCTGAAATTGGGATTTGGTTAAAAGCCAACACAAAAGATGAAAATGTTGGGATAGTCCGTTCCCAGGACAAAGAAAGATTTTCCCTGAAAAATGGAGGAGTCCTGTTTTTTACTGTTTCTGCATGTGGAATGTATCCTAGGTAAGCTGCATGAGGACTCATTCTGTTTAACTGGTTCAGTGCTCTGAATTTTTGTTCTCCACTGAACCAAGTGGATAAATGCAAGTCAAATCACCACATGTGCTAGCTAATATGTGGTTTGAGCTTTATTCACCCTTTGCAAAATGTGCAAAACCAGCCTTTGTAACAGTGTTCTAAGAAGGAGAGAAATCCCAGTGTAGTGAAGTGCAGCCGTGGAGAAACACAATGCTGTTTCTCTGCTCAGAAAAGTGGTGCCAGGTTAATGAATGCCTTCACTCTAAAATCACTCCATATTAACAATCCCGCGCTTGCAGGAAGACCTGTGAGTCAACTGCAGACTGTGATAGCCCACACCACATGTGGCTTTTTGTCCGTGCTGACGTACGATTCAGTGCTGCATGGGTCTTTGGCTGATTAGCACTGTCTTGGATGCATCAAGTGCAGCGTGTGCGTGCGTGTGGGCGATGCACCCTGGAGTCGGTGGAAGGAGAGCAATTCCTCCTCCCTGCAGTGGATTCATCCAGCGCGGCAGAGGCCAGAGTGAAGAACTGTTCCCTGGAACCTACCCCGTGCTCCTGCTTCCTTAGCTTCAGGCCATTGCTCCTTGTCCTGCTATCTTCTGAGACTGGAGAATTCCCTTCCTTCATTTATATTATTACCTTGAAGGTATTTATAGACTGTGATTGAGGGCCCCTGAGTCTTCTCTCTTTGAGACTATGTAAGTTTAGCTCCCGCAGTCTCTCCTCACACATCTTACCCTCTAATTCCTCTATTGCCTCTTTGTATTTCCTCTAATATTTTAAACACTTTTCCTAAACTCCAAGCACCTGAGCCAGCTGTGTGTATCACTAAGCAGGGCAATGCTATTAATGCCTACTTAATATTCACTTTCCCTGTAATTCATCCAAGACCAATACTAGCTTGTGCCTTTGCACATAGTATTGTATGCTCCCATTTTGTCGACTGCTATCAAATATTAAATCTTTTCTTCTGCCTTTGTGTGTATTTCATACCACAGTGCTAGTGCTGTTTGGTTCTACTTTTATAGTTATAATTCATGCTTTAGTCTTTAAGCATTTTTTTCCTCCTGGTCTCAATTTGCTTTTTATAGAATCCTGTTTCTTTTTTTTTTTAGTTTGACCTTAGTCATCAGTATTTTAGGCCATCTTATGCCTGTCTAAATGTGGACAATATGTAGGGTCCACTATGTCAACAGATATTCAAAGATGACTATGTAGTGACAAATCCATGTCAATTCTCAAAAGTGAAAGTGACTTTTATCACAAATACCTGCATGTGGTGTCTAAAAAATGCAAATACATCCATGTCACTAAGTATTCAGGTGCCCCACCACTGCTTTGCCCACAGGTTTGAAAAGTTGAGGAGCTGATATCACTATTACAAGCTATGCACAAAAGGCTGAAGATAGAGGAATGAATCATCACTTTCTTTAATCTGCTAGATCCTGTATGGCAGAAGCTGAATATTCAGTGTAAAGACCTGATTTTCTATGATACTGGTAGGTCTTAGAGTCTTTCTTCCAGCAGGATATTAAAAAATATCATACTGATCTTGAACACACTCAGCACCATGGATCAGATGTTGTGGAGAACTGGCCTTGAACGACGGTGAGCACTGGGCTAGGAGACCTTTTATTGATATTTGGCAGGTTTCCTGAAGGGACCTGCTGCATTTCCTGTTGCTCTTGTAGCCAAATGTATCCAGTGCATGGGACAGAGTAGTATCTTTTGTGTCATATTTATAGATAAGCACCAGGCCTTTTAGTTAATTTCTGATAATTTAAAAAAAAAAAAAGAAAAAATTGCAAGGCTGACTTGGTGAGAAAAGCAATTGAATTGGTGGTAGCTTAGGATTAAAAGTGAGCTTGTGATAACAGTAGCTGTAGTGGATGTTTTATTATATTGAATAGGGAAAAGGCATCCTATTTACATATGGAGAGAAAACCTCACGGTCGTCAGAAATTGCAGGGATGAATTGCATGAAAACTAGTAAGAAAAAATGGTTCAAAAAGAGCAGGTCTGTCCCTTTGGTAACTCTGCATGTCCTGTGGAAGGCTGTCAGGGTACACGTTCAAAAGGTTGGTCGCTTGGTCTGTGTCTGGTGAGCTGGGAGGCAGGGCCAGGCCGTCCAGGAGTCCTCCTCTTTCCAGATGCAAGAATGCAGAAATTTGGTAATCACCAAATGAGTGTTTTGATGACCAGATGCTTGGTTTCTATCATTTGAACTTATTAGACCCCTGCATGTGCCAAGGAACAACATTCCACCAGGATGGAGGAAAGCATTCACCCTGGCTGCTACAGACAATCTCCACAGACAATGAGAATGTGAATCAACAAATGTTTATGGTAACAGCTTTGTCACTTCACCAGTCTGTTGGTCTGTTGTATTTAGATGCTAATCAGTTGGTATAGTAGTAATTTAAATCACTGGATTAAAAATACGCTTTCACTAAATGCTTTTTTTCACCTTACTATTTGTCTGTCAGCATGACATCATTATCTCCTGGCAAGGTTCTGTTCTGTTGACATTATCTCTTAATTATATTAAAATGAAAGACAGAAGAATAACTAATATTTTACTGTTCAGGAATAATTTCTGAAACTATCATTTAGATTTAAAGGATTGTGTCAATAAAGCAGAGGGGGGATGCTCTTCAGATTCAGTGTAATTGCAGTAGTAGGAAGACAGATTATGTCTCTTCATCTGGTAAATCAAACCTCATAAAAATTGCATGATTGTTATAAAGTCCGCTGTCAGAACCTGCTCTTTTGGTTGATAACTGCAGGAAGCTGACAAAGTTGGGCGGATGGTCACTGAAGTGGTTTCACTGGAACCTCTCTGAAACCAGATATAACAGGTTGGCCTCTTGGTTCACGTAGTTAGGTGGCACCTTCCATTATTTTTCACTGCCAATACAAGACATGGCTTTTTTTTTTTTTAAATGCTAACTACTTTTCAGCAGATCCTACAATTAGAAACTAAATGTTTAAGATAGTTGTTCCAAGGAATAAGGTGATAAGCAATCGCAGGAGGTAAATGCCTGAGAGTATCATTGTTTCCCAAGGGATGCAGATTTGCTATTTAAGGACACCAGGACCCAAGGTCTTAGAAACTCAAGAGCCAGATTAGGTCCATCTTGCCCAAAATGAATGCAGTAGTCAAAGAGGAGAAATTGTAATTCCTTTTGTTATATCATCCCCAAGAGGGAAGCATCAGTTTGACAATAGGTGAGAGATTTAGGTGTGGAGGCAAGTGAGGCAATTAATTTCAGTTTGTGTGTGTTGGAAAGCCACTAAACCTTCACACAGTGTTGCATGCGGAGAGGGTGCTACAATGGTTGTTTAAAAGCAAAGGAAACCTTTACGTTCTTCATACTTTCTTCTCATGCAAGTCTCCAAATCACTATGATTTATGAAATTACACCCAGTTTTCATGCACCTATTTTACCAGGTGCTTTACATACACTAAAACCCACAAGTGCTACAAAAGTATAGTTAAGTAATGTTACACAAAAATAAAGATTCTGCCTTCTACAATATCACCTGCTTCTTTTTAAAATAAGCAAACAAAAAATAGGCTTTGTACAACCTCCCTGACCCTGTCCAGCCCTGATACATCCTCAGCCATGAAGAATATCATCACCATATCAGAAGCTCTTTTGGCTCAATTTTTTTATTCTTCTGCATTTGTTTTTTGATTTGGCTCACAATTTTCTTGGGAAATTTTATCCTTGCAAAAATGAATCAAAAAACTAGAGCAACTGCCTAAAATTCACACCCTCATTGAGCTTTAAGAGAAGCCTTTTCAAAATGGTAAATACACAAAATAAATTGTACTGGTTGGTACTTGAATATACTCTTCACATGTTACGACTGCTGTAGATGAGACTCGGCTCAGACGTACAAGTTACTACTCATCCTTGACATTTCTTTGAAGTTAGGAACTGGGATAAAAGGAGGCATGGTGGAGATTCAGGCTACTTCCCAATGAGAAGCTTTGTTTTAAGTGATGGCCTATGTAGTACCATGCTATACTTGTGAAAGCTGCATTTACTTATCGTAGTCTGCCCTTAAAAACATATGCAAGGCAGCGATTTTTTTCCTTAAATGATGATAAAGGTAAACATTTAGCTTGTTTTGCTAGGAATAATTTCATTTTTCTTCTACTTTATCAGGTTGTCATTCAAGCTCTTTACAGTGTCAAGGACTCTGTTAATCTTAAACTAAATGTTAAGAGAGGAGCATTACAACTGTTAATAAGTTAGCATTCTGCAATTACTTGTGACAGTCTATGTATGTTTGTAAGAAAAACAAAGGTTTGACTTTTTTAGTTAATTGAAGCTATAACAAGTGTCATTTCTATGATTAAGATAATTCCAAGCATGTCATGGCAAGTTAAATCTTCTCTTCCATTAGATTTTATGTATATGAGAAAGTCAGTTAATCTCTTCCCCTCCCCCCGTTCCTTTCTTTCTTTCCCCTTCTGTTTAGATGTTGGAAAGATAAAGTATCCATTTTTTTTCCACTCCATGCTTGGAATGATGCACTGGTATTGAAGACTCTCCATGTCTTAGCTCTTTTACTGTCCAGCTGGCCTGTAATATCCCTGATGACAGTATTCTAATTTGCGTCAGCCAGATTTCATGAAGGTGAGAGGGATGCTAGTTTCAAAGGTAATTGAGCTGCTGAGGCAAACAGGTCCTGATGGTGGTGAATGGCAACTGAATGGTAGTGATACTACCTAATGGTAACATTGTTATCCTAAATTTAATATAAGCAGTTGTTGCATTAATAGGTGAAGAAATATGGCAGAAGATAAACCAGCTGCGATCCAGCTGGTTCTCAGATGTCAGAGGGGCTGGGGGCGGCTGGGCATAGATTCTGAGTGATACCCAATTCAGCACTGTTAGTCTGCGAGGGATTCTCTAACAGTACGATCACTATTAGTCTAGTCGTGCCCAATAAATCTTCATGGCCAGATGCACTAATAATGTGATTTATTGAAGCAACAGAAATACAGGTTCTTATAGGATTGCCAGTGATAAATATACTGTCTGCAAAGCACATGCAAGCATAAAGCGCTGAAACACAAAACACAAAATAACAAGCTTGTTCTCTAAATTTCCCGCGGAATCACTCGGTATAACCAAGTGTTCAAGTCTTACCCAATAGGCGTCCCTATGGGGGAGAAGAGAGGTTCAGCCTGTCGACTGATCCCAGTAGTCTGCGATGGTATCTTCCCTAACATCCCTCTCTCTTGGGGTCCTTTTTATACTATTTTATGTTTAGGTGGAGCTTGAGTGACTCTAGTCATACATACTTTCATTATTGATTGGTGTAGAAATTCCTCGCTTCGATTTAAAGCTATCGACTAAGAGCAATTCAGAGCGCATGCTCAGTGAGGGGTGGTCATACCTTGGAGGCGGGTAACTTTGGGATGGAGGTGTGTGTTTTAGTATTATGATGAGGTTATAATGAGCAAAGTTAACCCTCAGAGCATGATGTTACTGCGCTGGTCTGGGCATTGTTCCATGGTTCCATCCAGCCCCTGGATCTGCAGTGATTTATGGATGAGTTTGGCCATGAAGCCTTCGTTTCACTCCCTCCTCCAGTTATCTCCCTTAGGTTAGTACACCAAGCTCCCCCAGTGTTCCTAACATCTAAGAGTGCAGGTGGTGTTGCTTAGGGAATGATCACTGAACTGATTTCCAGCATGCCAACCACAGTGCATCCTGGAAGTCAACTTTTATGAAATGTGGATATAACAGTCCTATATGAAATTGTCTACTGATGGTCAGTTTTAGAGAGGGTGGTAGATAGTTAGAGAATTCAGAAGAAATAAACTTGCTTTTACTGTGTTGTGCCATGGAGCCATGTCCTGGCAACCAGACAGAAAGTGTTAACTGAGCAGTACCCCTGTAGCAGGGCAAGGCCAGCTTGCTCCAACTGGGGCAGTGGCTTAGCCATGTTCAAGTGACCAGAACAGAGGCATTAAATTGAGGCCAACTGTAAAACTGTTTACTGTACAAAAGCATTTTGAACAGGGGAATGATTTAGGCAGCTGCATTTCTGTTTCTGTTGCCTCATAAAGGTTCCCAGTTTGTGTTTTCCACACTGAAAACTTGAGGGGCTATAAAAGCCTTCAGTCTAGGTACTGGATTATAAATCTTTTTTCAAAGTATTGCAAATGCTTTTTCTACTTTGCATCCGTTCTGGAAACTAATTTCTCAGTGTTTATACAATCAGATAAATATATTATCTCCTTATCTGCAGCTGAATCACTGTAAATCAGCATTTTAACAGAAGAATGTCTTCACTACCGTGTGGTACAAAACAGATTTGCTTTCCTACCTGTGGTTTGGTGTTTAGAAAATAGCATATAGCTGCTGACCACTATAAAAGTGTAATTTTCTGCATTTTTAGGGTCCTGTTTACAGAGAGGTTTTTAGAATTCCACAAATGAGCAGTTATATACATATTCAGGATGATTTATATTTAATCTCTGCATGTTCAGAGTGGACTACAAACAGCAAGCTTTGGAAACTTATTACAAATATGATTGGGACCAAAGTTACAGCACAGGCAATTTTTGTGTCAGAGCTGAGCCCCTATTGACTAGAGGAGAAAAATTAGCTAAACTTTAGGTGTGAAAGAGGTGTAGGAGGGTATTCCTCCCTTCTGAAAGCAGAATTTGCAGCTTCTTTCATGTCCAGCCAGTGACGCTTTCCTGTGTTTGCATGTGTTCCTTGTTAGAGCTTGAATTTACTTCTATTTCATCATCTGCAAGTGCTGCAATCACTACTTATGTAAGTAACAACCAAAAGGATAAATTAAGGGGCAGAAGAGATAGCGAGATATGTGGGAAGTCAGAGCAACTCTGAGGCAGACTGCGATAAGGACGTGCAAGGAGCCCCTCAGCAGGTGCTTCCATCCCTGAATGCTGTCCTGCAGCACTGAATTCAGAGCGGCACACTCACGATGTTGTGCAGTTTTGAGGAGAGGTTGGCTACTAGTATTCACAAGGAGAAGGGAGGCATGTTAGTGGTGTTCACATGTGGTAGCTATTTGTGGAGAGGAACAAATGTGACTCTGTTTGCAGAAATGCATTAAATTAAACCAATACATCTCTTGACACAGTAGAAAAATCATTCACCTACAACCATCTCTCAGAAGGCAGAACATCAGGAATAAAATACTCTTGCAAAAGTCTGGATTCACTAATCTGGGGCTCCCAGGGACTTCAGGTCATCTAATAGCTTGATGAAACAGAGTAGCTCAAAGGAAAGTGCTTCCACTGGGATGTAGATATCAATAGCAATGGGCCTTTCCCAGAGCTACTGGAAGAGCAATGAACTAACGGTTGGGCAATACAATGTACTGAGAACAGCTTTATGGGGGAGACTTGTGGCTTTTTATGATTATAGGATATGCTAGATATCAGACCCAAGAGATTAAATAATGTATTTGTTATTAAGTGAGAATTTAACCACAGTGTTAGAGGAAGGCAGTATTCTTACTACATTACATGGTATAGATTCTTCTTAACACTTCACAAAAAGACCTGGGAGTGAATCTGTGCAGTTCTGGTTGAGGTGACCTTTAAATAAAGGAGGGGATGAAGCCTGGGAAAACACACTATAAACAAGCTTCAGTAGGAATATTTTTAGAATCATAGAATTGTTTAGGTTGGAAAAGACCTTTAAATCATTGAGTCCAACCGTTAACCTAACACTGCCAAGTCCACCACTAAACCATGTTTTCTCCATGTTTGTCTTCTGATTTAAAGTAAAACCTTCTGTAAAAGCCATGTATGGGAAAAAACAAAAATGCAGCTTCCCATGTCATTGACAGTTTGCTGCCAGGAATACACATCAAATACTTGGCACCTTAATTTTCCCCTTTAATTTATAATTATAGTCTGCTTGAGTCTATGTGTCTGCTGGGCATTTCACATGCAACTTCTCTTTGAGGGGAATAACCCTTTGCTTTCAAACAGTCACTGGAGAGGAGTGCAGGGTGTTGCACCCAGAGGACGGGCATGGGCAGGGTGCTTCCTGTAGCCCTCAGGTGCTCAAGAGAGCTGGGACTCAGAGGCCTGTGTTTAGTCTGGCTTCCCACCAGAGCTGGGCTGGGGGGAGGAAAGGGAGCCCATGCTCTCCTCCTGTCCCCCCAAGTTCATGATTTTGATGATGTTTAGGGAGGGAAGGATGGAGGCAGGCAGGGTTGGACTGAGCTGGCTGTTGTATGTGTCAGCACAAGTCTGTATGTCTTGAGAGAAGAATGGGTTCCACATCTTGGGGAGATGAGCTTAGAAGAGGGAGATGGACTGGAGGGACTTGTGCTTTCCTTGAGGAGGGGGAGAGGGTGGGAGTGCAGAGGGATTTGGTTGAGAGTTGGGCAGGTCAAGCAGGCATCTCTCTGGGCACTGGTGGTTGAAGAGGAAAAGGAAAGTGCAGTCTTGAAGGGGCTGGGGATCATGGCCTTGTATCCCAGGCACAGGGCAGCTTGGTTTTGCCTGTACGTCTTTTAACTGCCATCACTGGGGTTTGAGTTTCTTAGGGTCAGCAGCTCAGGAGGGAAGCAGCTTGGAGATTCGAGTGAGCTGGCAAGCCTCCCTGGAGCACTACATGGCCTCCCAGGCTCCCCCACCCTTGTGTGGAGTTTTGCTGCTGCCAGTGGTAAATACAAAATATATTATTTTGTTCCTTATCCTTTAGGAAGGGAAATTAACTTTTGCCTATGGTGCTGGAAAGCTTTGAGTAGCTCATGACGTACAACCTTCTCAGTCAATAGGTGGAAACAAAAGTGTTTTCTCTCCTAAATGATACCCCCAGAGGTCTGTATGTGTCTGACAATATAGTTAAAGCTGAATGGCCACCAGTAAAAACTGACTTTCAGGAACTGTAAGTAACATGATGGCTGGGAGTAATCTTTAGTCTTGCCACAAATCTTATATGGGGCCTCAGCCATTTGAACAGCTACAAGAGCATCTTGATGTCCAGATTAAGGTATCAATATTTGACCTACTCCCCCACCTTTGTCCTTCAACTTGCTCTCCCACTTTATTTTTTTTAGAGGAAGAAACAGCAGCAGCTGAAGTATTGCTTCTGTAGTTAATGTACTTGGCTACAAATATGACAGTAGCCTATAATTTAGTTTAGGAAAATTAGGAGGCTCTTTCTGACCCAGCAGCATTAGAAATTGAAGTCTATTTGTCACCTGCAAACACAGAGCTCAGACAGCAACAGTGCAAACTTCTTCACATTGGTCCCTAGTGTGATACTGATGTTGGCTGGGAGTAAGAGAATCCATTTTGCGGACCCTGCTTCAGAGCAAAGATTACCTATCCTGCTTAATTGTGTGCGCTGTTTAGGAGGACGTGGTATGGCTAGGGACAGTGCTGAAGCTGCTACACCTCAGCTCCCAGGGTAGAGATTCAGGTTGCTTTCAGGCTGAAGAATCGGCACTCATAGTTCTAGCAGAAAATGAGAAAAAATACAGCGATTTATTTTTTTCCCCTCCTTTAGATGCACTTGCTTGCAATCAAAGATTTAGAGTTCACAAATCTTCAAGTGTGATGTTAGTATGTACTACCAAACCAGTATGGAAATTTTACATGCTACATTGTAATAGACTTACAATAACATGTACTGAGTTGTGATTAGCTCATTAAAAAAACACATCTAGAAGACTTTTTTTTTTTTAATCAATGAAGGCAGTTTGTTTCAGGTTTTTTTTAACCAATTTTTTTTAATGAATTTGGATTTATTTATCTAGAAATTGGTGTCCATTATTACTTACACTTTATAAATTCTGATTCAAAGAGTCACCTTTTCACTAAGAATTCAGTATAGCCATTGAGTTTTGTACTTGTGGCTAATGGCATGTATAATTAGCAAGTTGCATGGTGTATTTTGTTGGTAGAAATGTGGATGCATTTTTTCTGATTTGCAGATGTAATTCACTTGTCTTTCAAAAATATTCAGCAATAGAAGTATTTGAAACTGCCTCATTCTCCATGTACTGACACTGCACTGGACTCTAGCTGCTGGCACCGTAACAAACTATTTTGCTTAATACCATTTCATGCTCTTTCCTGTGAAATTCAAAGCTTTGCTTTACAGTTTTCAGGCCTGGAGGCTGCTGTCATTCAGGAAAATATCAGCATCTGTGGAATTTCTAGGAATCTGTCAACCTGGGTGATGGTATCTCAAGAATTTGTACCCGCTCATACTTCAATTCAGCTTTGAGTGTTTCAAATCCTTTTATGCGCAGCCTGATTCAAATAGTTTAAAATTTGTACTGTATTGGTTCAACAGAAGTTTTGTGATGGAGTAAACAAAGAAAAGGATTGTGTCTTTAATTAGCATGGTGAAGAATATTGTTTCCATGGCCTGTATGTTATGATGATGATTTTACTTTCTTGGAGCATAGCTCTTCAGAATTTCTTGGAGTTTGAGTGATACGGACAAACAAAGTTTGCAACTTGACTGTTGTAAGGCTGAGTCTTGTCAAGTCCAGTCTGAAAAGAGCTGTATCTGGCCTTGTGTTTCTGTTTTGATAAATGAAAAAGCGTTTGCCAACTTTTTCATTGCAACTGCGTAAATTACCGAAGTAGTAATTAGGCTGAGGTTGGATTCAGTTTTCTGACTTATAGCATTGCCTCACAGAGAAGGCAGCAAGGGAATTATTTACCTTTTAATTGTAGTTCTCTGAAGGTGGGAGTCTCTATGGATTTATGCTCAGGGGGTCTCAGCTGTTGTGACCTTGGGTACTGAATGACTAGATTAAATGGTAAAGTTTAGAACTGGTCATAATGAGTTAGTACAAAAAGATGCCTTGAGGGGTCTATATGGCATATCATAGCCCCTAACTCCCAAATCCTTTTCAGACTAATTATAATAATTAGAACTTAAATAGGAATAAAACCCCAGCTCTCAGGGGGAGGTGGGAGGATGAGTGTGGCTCTAATAGCGGACACCATGCTCAGAGAACTCAATTATAAGCAAGTAATTTCCTTCTCTCCAAAAGGTAATTGGCCTCTTCCACATCTCTGTTCTCACAGATGATGGGGGAGAATTGCATGGAGAGGGCGCTCCGCTGCCGGTAGGAGCCAGGATTGCTGGATAATGTGTGGAAGTGAAAACCAGCAGTGGCCTTAATCTTTTCCTGGACTAAAAAGGAAATGTCCTGAACACTGTGAAATGCCTGGTAGGATACATATGGAAAAAACATAGGAGTACAGTAGGTGGGTATATTGAAATCATGTTGTCTTCATTGCCCTGGAGTTGGATGGCTTTCACACAGACCCAGAACAGGAATGATTCTCAAAGCTTGCTGTTGCATCTCAGCATCCCATTGTCGAGACCACCCCACAAATAAGTGTTATAATTTTGGCTTTAGCTATTCCTCTGAGGCTGCCAGTAGTGGCCAGTTAGTTCAAATGTGGCAGCAAACTCACTATAAACAATATACCTTAGGTTTTGCATTTTTAACATGCACATTTAAATTCCACTTTTATTACAGTTTTAGTTGAGGAGCTTCACTGTAAGGTGTTGCCAAGGAAAAAAGCCCCAGGGGTAAATCTGTACACTCCTCTCCCCCTTCAGTTCTTCTTCCCCATGCCAGGCCACCCCAAGCAGCTCTCCAGCCTGGCAGACAGTACAACTCCTGGAGGATCTAAGGGAGTTGAGGTTTGCTGCTGCAAAATGAAAAAATACTCTGCTGATATTCAGTCAAGTTTAAGAGTGGGTTCTGACTGGATTGTGTTTATGACCCTTTCTAATACAGGAAATTTGTTTTACTGGGAATGTTGACTGCAAAGCTCTGCTGTATCGGTTGGGGACAAAACCAGCTGAACAAATCTGTGATTAAAGTTAGGAAATTGTCTAATGTCCTGCAGAGGGCAGGTTACTGGCCAGGTTGGTATCTTTAATGTGACAACATTCTAAAGCCTCTGAGATTTGCTTGCAGTTAGTAAAATGCATAAAGTTCTGAAACAGAAACACATGGCTTTTGGTTTTAAAACATTTTCTGACTGACTGATTTAATCTGACAGTAGTCTCAGCACAGATAGCAGTTGCTTACAAAACCAGATGTTTTTATCTCATATCCTATAATTCTTTGCAGTCAGGGGAAAACGAAAAAAAAAAACAAACAAAAAAAAAACCCAAACCAAAAAACCCACAAACAAAAAAACCCAAACCAACAAAATCCCACTTCTTTTCAAAGTCACATCTTCATATAATACCAGACTATCTTTACAGTCTATGTGGTCTCTGCTCTGAGAGTATTAAAACTCTAGATCCTCAAATCTCTACATTTTTAGTGACTCTTTTAGATGAGGTAGCTTTCCTTTTCTTCCAGCTGCCCCCAAATCACAAAGTTAGTGTTCAGGCCTATTTCTAGCTGCACTGGCATTTAAAGACGTATCTAAAAGTGTGATTACCCCAGGAACTCCTTGGCTGGAAGATAAAACTGATTGTTCACAGCTTCCCAATAATAGGTTGAGAACTGCACAATGCTGTGCATCTGCAACGGACTCCTTGTTGCTTCTAGCATCAAATATTGGCAAACTTCTAACTAGCAAATCTCCAAATAGTGTTTTTAACCTCATTGGTGTTCAGCATCTGTAAAAGCTGTGGTTGCCATAGTAGCAAGTTGTTGCCTAAGTGACAGTGTTCTTATGGTGTCATCAGAAAACAGGCTGTTCCCAGGAATACCTTGAACTCCATATATAAAAGTGCTGCCCTCGGTGTAGTTCAGTACAGAAACAATTAGAAATGCATGTTTTTATATCATTATGAAATACCTCTTTTCTATGTGCTGGCACATCTTGACATCCACAGTGGAATTTTTAAAGAAAACAAGAGAATTACTTTGAACTTGCTGAAAAAGGGTTATTATGTAAAATGTGTATCTGACAGTGAGCGATTGTTACATTAACCATAATCATTACATGCCTATCTGCTATAGACTGGCTATTGTTTAACTGTAATGTTTTATTCTATGTTGCAAGGTTCACACGGGTTTCTTAGCTCCACTCCTTAAAGAACCACAAGTTTAAAGCATAACGATGGTTTATTCTTCTCTGTTCTCAGCACTTGACAAAGAGTGTCCTTTTCCTTGACATACATTTCTGTATATAAATAATGGGCACTATGAATTCTACCTTTTTACTAGCCTGGATTCACACGTGATAAGTAACAGCTCAGAGATGGAGGGTCTGAGATGGCACACACTGGTGTGGGAGTGGCAGCAGGGAAGTTGCTATACTGTGGTCTTCTATACTGTATGTTGGGTTTCTGTGTGTCCTTGTCTTATACTAAGAAGTTTTGAGCAGAAAGAGTCATGTGACCACTCTTCCGGCTTTTTCCAGTGTGTCGCCATACATCCAGGAACCTTTACACGACCAGCACACATATGCAGTGTGACTGAGCATCTCACCCGGAACATGAGAGCGTTGACTGAGACTGTCGCTTTCTGGCTAGCTGTACCAGCGCTGACCATGATAACAGAGCAGGTGTGTACTGGCACAGCTATGTTTCATGCCATAAAACACCTGCACTATTGTTAACCTGGAAAGTCAGTCTGTTCTAGCACAGGCCAGAGCTCTCAAGGGGTCCAGCCCCCCATGCCTAGGCTGGGGAACAGAGCATGACCCAGCAAATTCTTAGTCTCTCTGAAACTGCTAATACGGTGTCACACACTCAGTGCCCCTGCTGATCTGAAGATGTCTGCCCTTATTTCATTTCATGCCATCAAATGGCCACAGTCATCCTCTGATCTCTTGTTTGACTTGCTTTTCAACCAGATTCACAGCACCAGCAGAAGATGCCCTGCCTTCTATCACTGTCATTGTGTGTTCTCCTTGCTCTAATACTGCTTTTTTCCTACCACCTTTAAAACAGAACATGCTACCTAAGATATGTTACAATCTTATTATTTCCCTGGTATATGCTCCAAAGCTGTTGGTGTTTATTTTAAAATACACTTAAAATGGAGCTTTTTGAAGCCAGCAGAGATTGAGCTATGTAGATGGAAAAATGTAGTATTTGTAAGGGAATGTTTGCACTGTGTATCTTTCTCTCACTTTAAGGCAAATGAAATATTTTGCAGAATCTGTTGTATTTATTATCAGTCTCCCTGGCCCTTATAAAATAGAAAATATTATTTTCTACAGTTAAAGATTAGTGGGTTTTTTTAGAAAAAAGGCTAGCTGATAAAATTGTGTGCTGATACTGAAGAATAAAAATATTCTCCCAGCCTCTTCTTTCTTCCAGAAAAAATTTTAATTGGCCTGATCTGCTTTTTAATAGCAACATTTATTACCTATTGAGGCAAATAAGTTTGTTTAATTCCCATTTACTTTTATTCCCTTGGAAGAATAGATCATTTATATTTCATTTCATGTAGGACACTCTGGACTTGAGCTGTCTTGCAGCAGAGAGAGCTGGAGAATGGAGCAACAACTGTATTATTGAAGAGCTCCATAGCCACAGACTGGGAAAAGCATGATCGGATGTGATTTTCAGAACAGATGCCCAAGCAGAGTTGGCAGTTAATTAAAAGCACTATGTACTTAATGATTAACTAATCACAGCATGATGGCATTCAACGGAGATGCAAGAAACTTCTCTGCTGGATTCAACAGAGAAACTCCTAATGTCTGCCTTCAGGGTACCGTACTTACAGCCGTTTGCTTTTGCATTACCAGCAGAGACAACACGAGCAGTTAGTCTAGCAAATTTCATTAAGCATTGCTTAGTTAAAACTTTAAAAACAGAAAAGATGAGCTTAGTCAATACTGTATCAGCTATAAATATTGCACAATTTGTCTTTAGCAATAGTATTCCACAGCCATATTGTCAAACAAATGATTGCAAAGCGCTGCGAACATTTAATCATGCTTCAGGAGGGAGCTATATTAAGTATTATTTCCATTCTGCTAATGAGTAAATAAAGGACAGAGAGGTTACTTGACATAAATGACATGTCTGTAAATAACAGTCTGGTAAGTTCTGGATTTTCACCAACAGATGGTATTCCTTTTCTTTGCAATAGAATTACAGAATCATGCTTGCAGTGCAACACCTATTCATTTCAAAGTTATCCTCTTAATCTCTTTCTCCAGGATTTTTTTTTCATCGTACCCTCAAGTATTCATTTCTTTTGCACAGAAACTGTCTTTTTGCCTAAATTTATGTACAGCATCTAGCACCATAAGATCCTGTGGTGTGACAACCCTGTTAAATAATTACAATATTGCATTTCTGCATTTCATAGATTGTGTTCATAGAAAACCCAGTTATGTGCAAAATGTGATGCAGAAAGCTGAGGCATTTTCAACCCAATTAGAAAGCAAATTTCTGGGAAATCTCTGGGGTGATTGCTTTCTTGTCACAATTCTGCTTCATGGTGTGGATGCAATTCAGATAATTAGAGCTAGAAAGGAGAATGACAGTGGATTTTATAAAAAATACTACAGTTTGAATTCAGTGATGATACTGAAGAGAACATTTTAAAATTATTGTTAGAGATTGCCAAAGATAATTGCTCCAGTGTGAACATGTTTGGCAAAATAAAACGTCTACTTTTTCCAGTAGTGAAGTACTCTGCCTGGCTGTAAGGATGTCTGGGTCCTGTTCCTGACTCGCGTAGGCTGCGAGTGCAGGGTACTAAGCCTCAATCTTCTCGCTTCTCAAATTTGCAGGTAGCAGTATCCAATGTGGGAAGAGATGCTTGGAGTAATTAAACATGTACATTATGCACAAGAGATTCTTGGCTAGAGCAGGCTATCACACCTGACACCAAGGCGAACTGGGGCTTATTCTCTTGATACAGTTTGAATATGGTTTTCTTCCTTGCAGTTAGGTCTAATTCAGGAAAAAAATAGCATTTATTACCTCCATTGTCCCTATTGCCATGGCCAGCTGGTCTGCACATACTGTGCTTCAATGTGAAATTAGCTTTTTCAAAACAGAGCTTTCAGAAGCATAAAAACAGCTTTTCTTTTTCAGGAAATAGATGGAACAACAAGACTGGCCAGTGTCTCTGTGGTGGCAGCAGCCATTCAGTGCGCATTCCTGTCAAGCCGGGTCTGTGCCCCCTCATCACCCTGATAATCCCCTCTGCTGTCTTTGCCCAGTCTTGCTGCACTGACCGTCCACTCTCCAGCAAGACAGATGAGCAGTGAGCTGTGGGCGAGGCACAGAAGATAAAGTTGTCAAGTCGAGGTTCAGTCTCGTGGTGTCTACCTAAAGCCAAGATGTCCTTCTCTGGATCTGCATGGCACTGCTGCAGTTTTCTGGTGCTGCTGCAGACGGGACAAATTTTTTCTGCTCTGCATGCCACCTCGTGGCTGTTGGCATGTAACTGTGCTGAGCTGAGACCTTGTCCCAGGGGTTTTCATGTGCTGAGAGGAAGACACGGATAGGACAGCCCAGGAGTTGTTGGTCACTGTCCAGAAGCCTTAAAAAGTGAAGCACTTGCAAACCCCGTGATTTTTCAGTTTCAGGTCCCTGGTTGCACTATGGAGAAGCCAATGCAAAGCCCCTAAACTAATGATGTTTACAGGATAGTCATTGCTACAGCAAAGTTGTTTCCAGCCCCTCAGCCCCCACTCAGAATAGGGGAGGCCCCAGGGCTGCAAGGCCATAGCACGGCTATGGGGCTCAGGAGTGGGAATGCTGCTGGACTTCTGTTGCAGTGCATGGTGAGTGCTTGAATCTCCAGATTGTGTCACCCCTTTTCAAAAGGGGTACCAGCCTGTTCCTTTAATTTTCTAGCTGTTTTTCCCCATCCATGTAGTTGTTTTTCTGTGAGGAAAGACATGAGTGGAGATGGACCTGTCAATAAGCTTGCCAGGAGGAGTTGTCTGTGTATTGAAAAAGCAAAATAATAGTTTTAGTCAATGACTGACCAAGTTAGAGGCAAGAAGGAAATCAAATGTTAGCACAAACTAATCTGACAGTAGATCATCTTTGCTGCCATGAACAGAAAAAGAGTAAACAAAAGTGATGCTAAGGTGAATGTGATGTGCTTGGTGCTTTCCACATATAGAATATAGTGTCCTTGTTTTCAAGGTAGAAAAACAAAGGGAAGAAGTGCAACATGAGCAAAGCATGAGGTGGCTCCTCTCCATGGTAACATGTTGCATGAGTAACATCTTTTTGGTGGTAAAGCATATAGGACGCTCTTGAGCCCCACAGGAAAAAAGCATCTTGACTAGCTCTCTGTGTGTACTGTGGGATAAACAACCAAGCACACCACAAGTGAGAGACACTTCAGATTGTGTTTGAGTTGTGGGGTGTTACTTGACATCATAACGGACTTGTGCCAACATATCAGAACTTTTCATGGTCATCAGAGGTGCTTTTTACTTTTTTTTTTTAACTGGCTCATAAAACCAAGATTACTTCTAAAAAGTATCTGGGCAGCTCATTCAAAAGGCTATAGTTTTAATGGGAAATTACAGTGTTAACATCCTTGTTACAGTAACCTGGGTGTAGAGGAGGCTGACCTTTCTCACAAGATGGTAATATAAAACTGAGAGCAATGGGAAAAGCCAAGAAGGGAAAACACATATCTTGTTTCATATTTCTCTGTACACTTATGTTAGGATTCTCCTCTAGATTTTCAGTCACTTCAGGACAAAACCCCAGGAAACAGATGCCAAGAAACTGAGACCAGAAAGCATCACTTATGGTGACTGAAGCACTGAGTCGCTCTGTGGAAGGAGCCAGCCCCAGTCTCACGAGCTCAGCTATCAAGCCCTGATGTCTGCTGGCATGGCAGTCGTGGACCATCAGAGGGGGAGCTAAGTACAACCAAGCTGTGATGGTGTTTTCTGACCCCTTCCCTTGGTAGCTACTTGACGTTGTCCCTTCAAAGAAGAACAAGCTAGCAGGAGGAAAGGATCAGAGAGAGAGTGAGTGGTGTTCCTGCTGATAGTTCAGTGTTTGTATGTGTGTCTATCTGAGGGTGAGCTCTCCTCTTTCTCTGTGACTTCATTGAACATAGCAGCTGGTTCATGCTCTAACAAGAGCATTAATGAAAAATCAATGTTTGCCAAATGGAGAAAGAAAAAAGGCCACCAAAGGAACAACAACAGGATGTTGAAGTTGAAATCTTCAAATAATGGAGAATAAGCAAACTTGCAAAAAAGTATTTGAGTATCTTTTTTTTTAAATGCAAAGACTCAGACAAAAAGATTGCTTGTAGTTAAAGCACTGAGCTGGGATGCAGATAACTGATTTCCACCACTGCTGAAGAAAGGCTACTCTGGATAATTGTTAGAATGTGAAAAGTCATTTAGATCTGAGCTTTAACCTATACCCCTTACTTGCTAAATTGTTTTTTTCATGCTGTGGACAATCAATGTCATTTATTGAGTGATAAAAAATAATGTTTCATTATGTTTTTCTCATTTTTATGTTACTCTGAGTTTATAAAAATGTCTGTTATTTCTTTTAACATAGGAAGAATTTCTAGGTGAAACTTTATATCAAGACTGATGTTTCTTCTGTAAAGCAAGATGATAACAATGTGTAAAGATACTGGATACCACATTTATATTGAGCAGGTATTGTGCTTTCACTAATTTTCACAGAAGGACTATCTAAATAAATTTTCCAAAGCTTGATCCTGTATTATTCCCACTTGCTTCAAGGATTATCCACCCTTTGTTAAGACTAACACATAACTTGCAAAGCACAGTAGTGGGGTAGATCTGTGAAGAGATATGTGTATTTTCTCTTTGCCGTGTGTGGTGCATTGTAGTTTTTCTACTTTCCTTACAAAAGAAAAAGGATCATATTTTAAAATAGGTATGCATTAGCTAATGAAAACTTTCAGAAAATATGTCTCAGAGCAATACAATAGTGCTCCCTGCTATTTTTATACAATAAAAACTGATTTAAAAAGAAAGGCATGCTACTTGGAAAACAAACCCTGAGATCGATCAGTTGGTTCTGCTTGTTGCCATGTAAACTTCTTGCTAATTTTCAGCATACAGAAGCTTAGAGGATGAATTGACCTTGTACAAACTTAGCCAACCTCAGCAATCTCCTGCCAGATGTGTGCTTCATTATTTAAGTGATACCACACTGTCAGACTCCTTCTGAAATGAAGTGGACATGCCAATGCAGCGTCTGGTCCTCAGATCCTTAGCTCCTGTAAGTAGAAAACACTGTACAGACGGAGAGCTGATTCCATATACTCCAGGGAGGCTCAGGTGGATTTTGAAATGTTAATTGATGCAGTTCAGAGCTCTCTGAAAAAGTTCTGTCCTGAAAGTGGTAGAGCTTCAAAACTTCTGAGCTACTTCATGCCTCCAGTGTAAATGTGTGTTTGTAATGTCTTTCAAGCTTCAGGATTTCAAATCTTTTGTTAGATTTGATAACAGATAAGCCTTAATTATCTCCATTTTTATACTACTCTTTAAATGTATTTGATTTTAGGCAAAACCAGACTTGGCACATTTATAAATGCAAGAAATAATGTTCTATCATATTATAAATTAGACTTCTACCCCTTTCCTTCTGTGGTGCTTTTTTTTTGGGGGGGCGGGGGTGGGTGGGGTTGTTTTATTTTTTGTTTGGGGTTTTTGTTTCAAAGAATTGGCTTCGCTTTGATACTGAACACCTGTGAGACATCCTCCCAGTGTGGAGAACTGAGCACAAGTGCCCAGGACTCTTACCGCTTGCTCTTTTGATTGGCAGATTCAGGCTGTAGGGAGGGAAGGTGTTGCAGAGCTGAGGTCCCCTCAATAAATGTCCTGGTTAGGACACAACTGCTGACCATTTACAGGGGAGGCATATGAAGAGATCCACTGATACCTACTGAGAGGAACTGGATGGAGTGATCTGTAAAATTTGACACTTTCTGTTTCCAGAGTGGGCAAGATAAATGGTACAGCAACCTCTGGGAGATCCACAAAGCAGCATAAGTCAGCAGAGGCACCTTGGAGAACAGCCTGTTCAAGGAAGACAAGTAGAAATAGCTCAGCTGAATCAGTGCAAGTCATGTAATGAGTGGACTTCAAAAGAACAGTTTAAAAAACATACTGTGATTCCTGCAGAGAGCAGGAGGGATTTGTAACAACAGTTATTTTCCACCTAACTTGATGATTGTTGGTGAGTTTTCCTTTCTAAATAAACACGTGTGCTTGGAGGCAACAGGATGGCAGCCCCTATCTGACCCCGATGTCTCCTTTTTTAGGAGACAACTTAAGAATTTCACACCTCACTTAGTGCCAGATTTAATTTACTGTTTTTTTATAAAGATTGCTTGTGCAGTGTGGAGGCATTTGGTTTAAGCAGGGCCTGAAAGATTTTAAGCATTTAGAAGTATGCAGCAGAGCATGCCAAATTAAGCTGGTTTTCTAAGCACAGGCAGTTTCTTTGGTTTTCATTAATTTATTGCATGTGTAATTACTTCAAGAATTACACATGGAGCTAAAAGAAAATTCTCTGAATTCATGGGGAAAAAAATCCATTTAAGCTTAACAAGGATGTACAGTACTGTGACAGGTAGCTGAAGGAGAGCTCTTCTAATGATGTGAGGCATATTTTATACATTCCTGTATGCATTACTTTGGGGGGGGAGTTTACTCCATTAACTGATGATATTTAAAACTTTTGACATTTCTTTATTTGCCCATTCAGTAATCCATTCAGCCTTCGTGCCAAGCAGCTTCCATTGTAGCCTTCACTCCTGTACATCTTTGTATATCTGAGATGGGTCTTCAGGTTCTAGATAAAAGGTTTGCATTGTACAAGATACTATACTGCTGTTGGATAAAATGTTCTTGCTTCATGGATCTCCAATCTAAATAGACCAGGAAAGGAGGAAGGAGGTGGATGGTGTCTGAGGCATCTGCTCAACAAGACTTTGGAAATGAGAGCAGAGAAATGAATCAAAATTCATGACTGAGTACAGCCTTCCACCCAGTACCAATACTGTCTGCACCCATGGTGCAAGCGCTTCTTGGTTTTGGAGCAACGTCTCCAACCTCTCATAAAAATCTGCCACTCTTTTTCCTTTAAGCAAGTAATCTTATAATATAAATATCAATTTACCATACTAAGATATTCTCATGCATATTCATGAATCAGGTCTTTTTCTCAAAGCTATGAACAAATTAAGCTTTAGCTAAAAAAATTGAGCTGGTGTAACATGTTACTACAATTGAGATTCTAAACAGAGAGAGGGTTTGTAGTTAGCTCTTTTCCCATGTATCTTAGTCCCAAGCACCCCATGCTACAGGCTGTAGTTGGTTTCAGAGTGAGTGATCAAAAAGTGTGTGGCACTAAAAGGTATGCACATGGTTTGGATTTCCCTTGGCCCTGGAGAGAGCAGTCAGGACCCTCTCCTCGGTGGAGACTGGTGACACTGGAAGGATGCTGGCCTCAACTTACTGGTCTCTTCTAGTTTCTTTTTCCAGGCAAGAAGCTCTGTACAGACTGACAGTAACAGAATAAAAGAGAAATTATCAACAATGTTCAGCTTAGTGTCCACTGCTGTTATTGAAGAAATACATGGTGTTGCTTGTCATACTAAAGAGCAGTCTGGAAATACATGGAGAGCAGGGAGGCACTGCAGACAACCAAAGTGACTGATAAAAGGCTGAGGCCCAGAGGTTTCCTGTGTCACCTGGGTCAATCTTTGAATTTGACCATACTTTTCTTCCCACTTGTAAAATTTGGGATTCCTTCCTTACCACGTTGTAAAGGCAAAATGAATTACTTGTGTATAGGTAAGTCTAAAAGGTTTCTTGAACCCACACTCACTTGAGTAAAATTTACCTATGATTTGTCCAGGCTTGCAAAAACCATGTAGCTGTGGTCAGCTTGCCTAGCTTAATACTCTGCTCTCTCAACTGGTTGTATTAGGACTGGTTTAGGATTACACTAACACAGCTGTGTTGCTTCAGTTTGCATCAGACCATGGACAGACCTGGTGTGTGTCGGCTGTGAATAGATATATCTATGAGGATGTGGCTGCAGGTACTTTCAGAAGAAAAGAGGACCAAAACCGCTTCTCTCTGTGTGTACATATATATCCAGAGGTGAGTCAGGCTACTGGCATGAGGAGAAGGGAGTGGGGAAGCACAAGTTACTTGCCTTAATAGCACTGTCAAGAACTTTCAGTTTTCCTTCTTGAAAAGCATTTGAGAAGCAGAGGGGACAGCTTAAAAGAAAAGTTGCTCTGATGGAGAGAGATGTGGAGGCAGGTCATCCTGAAATTGCACTTTAACTGTATCGCTATGGATTATCCCCCATCTGACGCACACTCTGAGCTCTTTAAAAATCCAAGCACAAGATGTTTAGCTTAAAATTATTTAACAATATTTTAATTGTGTTAAGATCCCATTTTTCCCTAGTGTTAGTAAATCTGGCCCCAGCCTGTGCTGCTGGCATACTAGTGCTGGAATGCATGAAGTAACTCTCTCTTGTTTTAGGGGAACCTCTAATGCATGAGCAAAATATTGGAAATTTTGAGAGTATGTTTTGCCCTAGAAAGCTTTTTTGCTGGTTAATTCTGTTGCAGACCTGTTAAAAACCAGTTCTTTAATACTTATGGAAGAAAAGTTCATATTTTGAACAGGTCAGTGTGTATGATTTCAGCCATAGGTTTACTGTAGCAAGAGGGACTAAAAGCATCCTCATGCTTATTTAATATTTTGGAGGAAAACCCACCTGTACACAAAAGGAATTAAAAATGTGGTTTGGTGGGTTGTTTCTTTTGGTTTTTGTTTTGTTGTTGTTGGTTTGTTGTTTTAAAAAAAAGATTCATTCCTGTCTGAAACAGTGCCAAGGTTTTATCTCTAGAAATGTCATTTATTCTGTATTACAAGTACCTAGTTTTCAGGGCTGATTAACCTGGAGCTGCATCAACAAAGGGTAATACTTGACTCTAGTTGAATTCATCTATTAAGAAATGTATCACTCAACACCTCAGCAAACTATTATTTAATAGCTCCTAGATTGTGCATGGGTTATTCCCCAGAGCATTAAATTTCACCCTAAATGCATCACAATCATAAGTATACTTCGAATAACAAGGCAATTGTGCATGAAAACTGTTAGTTACGTATGCAAATGGATTGCTGCACTCTGGATCTGAGAGTTGTCTGGGCTGCTTCTGTTAAAAAAAGAGTATCCTCATGGTTAATTGTCCTTATTGCCTCTTTTAAAAGGATAACAAAATATCACAAAATTCCAACAGTTTTTCTTTGTGAATGATGGCCACTTACCAGCCTATTCTAAAGCCTCGTTTTCAGTTGAGGCATTTTTAGAGCAGTACTTGATTTGCCTGAATGAAGCTGCCCACAGTTCTTAATCATCTTTGACAACTAATAGTCTAACTCACACTGCATGCAATCTTGTCAGCATATGTGTGGATTGTACACTTATGCAGCAGCTGTGCTGCTTTCATCAGCAGTGTTAGAAATAGATGTTACCTGCTAAATGCATAGTGCTGGTGGGGAAAAGATACTAGTGAAAAGCAGAAAGGGGACTGAGAATGTGTTGGCACAAGCAGCTCCACAGTAAATTTGTCTTATATTGTAAATGTAATGATCTTTATTTGAAGAAAGTTTTAGTCCTAGTTAAAAGTGGCATTTCTCTGAACTGTCCAGTTAAAGATGGAAGAGAATTAGTTCAAGTGTGCACAGAAGGGCTTTGCTCATCTCAGCGCATAGTGAGTGATTTTTATTGATGAAGAGAAACTTTAGGCCAGTGCTCAAAGTCTAGCCCTGATCTCAGAGTCCCCCTCTTGCAGTGCAGAGACAAACACCTTTAAAGTCCTTGTGCAGAGAGCACGTTTAAAATATTTTTCCTGAGAAGTCAGTGAACTCTAGATTTCTCACTTCCAGGAGCCCCCTGCTGCTGAGAGGGATGAAGAGCTCGTGTGTTACTAAGTCACAACAGGAATTTTGCAAGTTAAAGCCACCTTTTCTTTCTTCCAGTGTAAAATGGGGACTTAGAGAAGTCCCAGCAATGTTATTTTGCACAGGACAACTCTAAAGCCAGTATGCTGTTAGGAACGTTAAAAGTAGATGATGACAGGGTGTTGTTTTGTGAAAGTCTTCTGAAGTACATTGCCTTTCCTGCTGCTCTTAGATCCCTGTGGTAACAGTCATGTTTGCTGCAACTGAATTCTCACATCTGCAAACTTAAAATCAGAACTTCAAAAATTTGTTTGCCATCAAGTATATTAAGGAAAGTAATTTAGCAGACTTCTATGGTCACCAAAAGACAAGTAGCAAACCAAATTTTTTCTTCTAAGACTTTCTGCTATCGCAGTATTTGTCTGCTTTTTGAGGAGACTGGATTGATTTTGGAGTCATTAAAATGTGATCTCATCCTTCAGAAACCAGCACAGAGAAAGGATAATCATATGTACAAGCTCTCCCCATTGCTGCTATCAGGGAACTCCATAGGTATAATTATGCCATGGAAATAGATGGTACAAGACTACAGAAAGCTGAAATAGAACTAAACAAGAACGAAGAATGACTGAAGTGCATTATCCTCTGCAAAGCAAGGTTTCCAGCCTGTGTGTCTTTATCTTGTGTGGCATTAGGAGGGATTGTTTGTCTGAGTAAAGGAAAATGTAAAAAGCCACTGCAACAAAACCTTAGAACATCATTGTATTTGCAGGGCATTTTCACCAGTGTGTGCGTGTGTATATATAAAAAAGATTCCTCCTTTACTGATGTTTTTACAGTTCTCATTAGAATAAGGGCAAAAAATTAGCATTAATATAGGAAGAAGGGAGAGGATAAAATCTGAAATTCGATTAAATGCATGCTGCTATGTTTTTGTTTTCACGAATTGGCATTTTCTGAGATATTTTTATCAGATGGTCTTTGGGCAGTTCCTGATCTATTGCATAAGTAATATTTTTAACAATCAGTGGAAAAGAGAATGTTGTGTTCTGCCCTGTGTTGTTCCCCTCCTCTGCAGTCCCTTTCGTCCTGGATTCCCTTAGGTGACAATACTGCAGTGGCCAGAAGCGTTAGCCACACAACCAGGTATGGTGCCAAGTCTAAAGCAAGGTAAACTGGAGCTGTGCTTGCCCTTGGATGATCTCTGCTGTGATTTGAGGGGTGATCAGTGCTTTGTTTTCCCGTGAGTGCAGGCTTCAATTTCACGTGAGAAATGTTTAAATGTAAAAGCCACAGGTGAGTTTGAACATGACCTGACACATGATAGAATGGTCTCTTAGGAATTACTGGCAACACCACAATTTCTTGTTGCATCTTTCATAGGGTTTTTTGTTTTGTTTTTGTTTTTTTAAAATTTTCTGGTAGGTTTAGCAGAAAAAAAATGGGACGAGGTCTTTACATCATTCCTAATGCTGTTCCATAGTATTTTAAATGATTTCTACTTTAATTCAGTGTATACATATTGCTTCTTCTCAGCTGTAGGATCTGTAGGTTTTTAATCAACAAAAATATTTTCCCACTTTTAATGTATTAGGAGTTGCAGTGCACCATCCTGTGATTTTAATTTTTATTTATTTATTTATTTATTTATTTCCCACCCCCACCACCTCCCACCCCCCTATGAAGGTGCTGGAGCCTCTCATTTTTAGTACCAATAGTTTGATCAGATAAGCAGTTATCAGAAGTTACCTATCTAATATTTTGCCTATTCATTTTGTTACAATGGAGACATAAAGCACAAATGCAGTTGATCAAACACAAAACAGGATTATTTAAGTATTTATTTAATTTAGGTATTTAAAGTATTTAAATGGGTTTTTTAAATTATTATTTAAGTGTATTTTTAAATTATTACTTAAGTGTAATTTGTAGAAAATGTCCAGTAGTCCTTTGCCCAGCATTTCATCCACCTGAGAGATCACTAGAGCAGTTACTCTCTTCTTTTGAGTGATGACTCCATTGGCCTCACTCTACTACACTGTCGATCACTGAGTAGTGTTTTCATTGGCCTGTCATTCTGCAGATAACAAAAGCAGTGGGAATCAAGCCTTTTGTTAGCAAACGAAAGCTTTACCACTCGGAAAAGCATGTCAGCTTTTTTCATTTATTTGTTCAGAATTTTTCACTTATTGCCTTCTGGGTCAAATGACAAGTATTTGGAGGCAGAATGTAGCTTCGAAGTCCTATTTTTTTATGGAACATAATTATGTAGCTCATCTTAGTAGAAAAATATTCCTGATCAAGAAAGTTCACTACATCATGTTTCTCAAAGGATGAACCTACTGAATCTCTAAGCTGTTTTTACTCACTAGCCTGATTAATCTATTGAAAATTTGGGGAAGACAAGTACAGTTATCAGGGCCCAAAAGGCAGAGGATGAAAGCAGAGAAATTGGCTTCTCCTATACCTGACCCTCTCTTTGGGAAACAGCTTTTGCTTATCTCAAGATAAAAAAAAAGGGGGGGCTTTTTTTTGTTAACTTCCAAATAAGTATGTAACTCAACCCACAAACCTATACTCAGTGACATGTTTTCTTCCTGGCTTTGCTCTAATACTTTTGACAATCCCTGTTAAGACAAATATATATAATGTTTTCTTCTAGAAATCAATCTGCAGCAGCAGCTGGCCTGGGCTACTACTTTAGGAAAACACAGATATTTTAAATTTCTTAATGTTTTGCCTTAGAAATATCATAATAGATGGGGAAATAGAGAGGTCGAAACGTTCCTTAGATGAACATATGCCAGACCTGCTTGCTTTTGAAGAGCTGTGATTGTCAGAGGTCCAAAATGGGCCAAGTCAAATTAGCACTAATTAGCACTTCGGCATCATTTGTGCTGTAAATACTGCATTCACCACAACTTACTACTGCCTCATTGTGGCAGCCTGTGAATAAATCCTCAAGTACCTAGCAGATGCTCAGCTGTTTAGAGGACATAAACCACGCCACTAACTAGATAGCATGATAGTCTACATTTATGAGACCCTGATATGTTCAAAAAGAAAAAAAACCACAACTTTTTCCTGTTACCAGGGTGAGAGAGACTCACTGAGACAGTGTCTTCATACACTACAGAGTTAATTATCTTATTTTTATAAAGTATTGTTCAAAACTTCTCTAAATTCTACCTGGTAGTTGCATTATTAATCTAGTTTGTAAACTAGAATCTTTCTTATAAATAAATCTTCCACGGCTTTTTCACACAGGCATCTGCCTGTCTGCTTGCCTAGTTCCCCTCTCCCATTTAGAAATCGGAGAGTGAAGGTGGCTGCCTCTGAAACAAATAATGCAGAGGGTCTCTTAACAAAGCAAGGGGCTGCACTTGCTCTTCTCTTGCAAAATTCAGTGGCGCTGCTCCTTGGCTGTATGAACAGCTGTGGCAACAGCCCCAAGCAGGCGGAAAAAGAGTGGGTACGGTGGCAGACGAGATGGAGCAGGAGAGAGAAGGCAGCATTTGGTTGAGCAGTTGGGTAGAGATGAATTTAAAGCAACGGAGGGTTGCCAAGTGGGTTTTGAAAATGGTCAAAACATGGAAGAGTTTTTTAGTAGTATGTCCCATGATGCTGACAAGAGATCACTGAGAGCCTGGCTGGCAAGAGTTGCATAAGGACTCTTAAAACATTTGATCTGAGCAATGTTTCTAATGCTGATGAGACTGGACATGCTTTATAGGACTATTTGAAGCTTGTTTTTATATTTTAATCATACTAAACTTTTTGACAGCAAGAAAACAAAGGAACTGTCTCTACTTCCTCCCTGAAAATGTGACTCAGAGAGAAACTGGTTTTCTCTGGTTTAGAAACCTGGTAATGCCAAAATGTGTTTTTAAAAAAAACCAAAACAATAAAACCCCCAAACCTTGTTTAATGCATCATCATGAAGAACTGCCTGCACTTTTTTTTAACTGACCGCCTTATCCAAGGCAATGAAACCTTTCAGTATTAAAGGAAGAAAATTGCCTTGGAATGGATGATTTCATTGGTCATCCATCTACTGCACTTTAAAACGGTAAATGGTCTTTCTGATGTCTCTTCCCACCAAATATCAGTTCTCATTTTCAGAGTCTGTCTGGCAATTGCATACATTAGGGGATGCTGCTTAGAAGTAATAAAACATGCTATGGATGTGATAAAATAAAATTAATCTGTAATGCTACAGAAGAAGCGTATGTTGAACGCTTCTCCCAGGGCTAAGTGGGGTATTTAATCACCAAAGTTTTGGTCTTTGGCCTTTAAAAATGTTGATTACATACATTCAGGAGTCTTGGCCCCCGGGGCATTACACAGAAGTTCGGAAATGTTGGGGTTTGATCACGGAACACTACTGGTATTGATTTCTTCTGGTATTCACTAAAACTTGCAAAAAAATTTAAATAACATGTTTCTGTTTTTATCATCTCTATTATGATAAACACAGGAAAATAGCAATTTTTTCTGAATTTTAATTGTGAAAATGGTATTATGGGAGATTATGATTCAAGATTATATTTTCACTTGTCTTGACTGTTATGAGTAGTGACATCTGCCTGCCTTAGAGTTTGAATTAAAAAAGGCATTGCTGTCTGGTTTATTATTATTATTGCTCCTACATTCTCATGCAAGCCATAAAACCATTTTAGCATAAATTCCTTACGTAAATGCTATTTTTAAGTGCTATCAGGGTTGAACACCAGTCATTAAACCCTTCTGAGCAGTAACAACCAGGATAGTTTAATGGAGCCTCCATCAAAGATGAACATGGAAGAAGATGGAGAGATGCTTCTGTGCATGCTGCCTGCAGCCTGGAGGGGAACAGAGCAAGGAGAACCTCTATAATTTACTGTGCTTCTCTGTTGTAGGGAAAAAAGAATTAAAACACATAACCTAAACCAAAGCCCAGTAAAGCCTGTGGGAGGCTTTCTGTTATCTTCGATGTGCACTAGATCTGGTTGATAGATTTCTAAAATATAAAGCATTTCACATAGCGTGTTGAAGAGATTTTTCCATACAATGGACACATATAATGAGGTCTTTCATTCTGTCTCTTTCCCAGATTTGGCCTTGAAGAAAACCCTAGGGCTGAATGTTGCTGAACTTTGGGCAGAGTTAGATTCTGACCTGAACTTTGAGGACAGAGTCCTTGTCTATTCTTGTTTGTTGCTGCACATAAGTTTTCTCATTTGCTGCTCTGTTCTTGGTTATCTGCAGGGTAAAGGATTCTGAACCAGAAATAGATCTGCACATAGAAGTCTGGGCTATGGGGGCAATAGCTCTTCTCTCTACACCAGAAGCTTGCTGCTTCCCTCCTGCAGCATGTCTGTAGTCACAGATGTGTGGAGGGTTACCTTTACAGGTAAGTGCTGGCAATTGTCTATTTTTCTCAGCAAGAATGCACAAGGTAGAATACCTTGTAAAAAGGTAAGATTTGCTTTTCAGGTGGTTAGATATGAGCACACCAGCATGCCATTGTATCCTCCTAGTTGATTTGGTCATCTGTTATTTAGTTTCTTGAGTGGATCTTTGTACCAACCACCTACATATCCCAGGTATCAGAAATATACATATTTTTTAAAGTGTTTGTTTCCTTTTCTCAGTTACTCTTGACAACATGATTCATGTGAGCAATGAGATTTTTTTTCTGTACAAAATAATTCATCTAAGAGTAAGAGAAAAGTGTATTGCCCTCTTTGTATCTGGAAAAGAGATATCCTTGCAGGGAAATCATTCCTTATTTCTCACCTAAATAGTGAAGCTTATGTCTTTGGCAAGTGCTTATCAGCAGCTGGTAGCCATGAATGTTTTTGTTGTACAGAAAAGCAGCAAGCTATTTCTCATGGTACTCAAAGCTGTGGGCTCCTGGGCAGTACTATCAAGGTCTCTCATAGGAAAAGTGTTTGTGCTTTTGTGCCCCACACAAGGCTGTCGGTGCCATTGCAGCTTTGGCAATGTGCTGCTGCTGTCACCAAAGCAAATCCATATGTTCACAGAAACAAAGGACTACATGATGTGATGCCTGTTAGTGTGTTGCATTGGTAAAGTGTTCACATTCTGCTCTTCACCTATTCATTTAAGCACTTCTTCAGTTTCTTTGTTTCTTTGCAATTGAGAGAGATGAGTTTAGGAGGATGCGGATGAAAACAGTGCATGGAAAGAAATTTTCAATGAGGTCACTTTGCTGTTTTACCAGATGCGGAAGAGGTTAAGGACAACCATTCAGGTTTGTTGCAAATGCAGATCTCTGGTAAAAGGTAGAGATTCTCAAATGTTCATCAGACCGTTTATACAGGAATGTCATGTTTTTCAAATACATCATTTGCCAACAGGTTTATTTTTCTCTTTTCTCCCACAGTTCAATAGATTTTAAAAAAAAAAAAGTCTGTTTATGAGGAGGATTTTCTTCTGCATTTTGTGAAAGTATTTACACTGACACAAAGAGTGTAACAGTACTAACATGTCATTGTTCTGATCCCTTTCTATCTGCTTTGCCCTGATGTGAATGACTATGCAATGCTTAGGACAGTAGAAACTGGCTGTGTCGGGGTGTGTGTGTGTGTTTTACGTGCTTTTAAAAAATCCTGTGTGTATGCTCACCTGCCCATGTGGTGTATTACCGGAAAAGGGCTTTGTGGTTTTGGAAGCTTGCCAAGAGCGCTTAGAAAATTCCTCAGGCTGAGCCCCATTGCTGTCTGAGTTCTTGCTCTTCTTTTAACGGTTGGTTTAAACACCTAAAATACTTCATTTTGCTATGGGTGTGATTCATACTTCATAGGACGTAGGAGAGATTGATGCTTTTTATAACTGTGCTGTTGAGTTCTGCCTTCCCACCTTAGCAGGAACTCCATTGTGGTGTCTGAGTAAGCCAAAGACCACAGAAGTGTTCAGCCTTCCCTGAGTGGTGCTTTGGTTACCCCATAAAGTTGTCTCTGGGTGCCTGGAGTCATTTGTTGTGGAAAAGCTGTGCACAAAATCCAAAGAAGGGTGTCCCAAAGGGGGAAAGAGACCTGTGGATTGAGGAGGCCGTGCAAATGAAGTCAATGAGATTGAAAAGAATCAACAATTCACCTTGCTTCGCTGGGTTTCATAACAAATGTCACTACCCCAACTGTGGTCCTGTGTTGTGATGTGTCCCTTGCATATATTCTTTTTCCAGAAGTCTGATTGTAGATAATTTCTATCACAAAAACGTGACAATCCAGGTATGTTTAATTGTTCCTTCACCCGTGGCTGTTCATCATTACAAAGCTGAGAAGGCACCATGCTGGGGTGAGCGCAGCTGCAGAGTGAAACCAAATAAACACAGTGTGTTTGAGATGGATGGGAAGCACCATTCATGAAAACTCTTCTGATTAAAATCAGAACTGGTAACAGCAAGGTCTTTGTTTTAAAAAAGGAAAGGAAAAAGAAGACAAGGGAAAAATGAGAGATAGTATAAAGCTTCCTGCAGAGTGGGCAGAAGAGGGAGACGGTTAGAGTATTTTCAAAACTCTTAATAACCAGGGACAGTGAAAGGAGGCGAGAGATGTGGAAAATCCTGCTCCACTGAGAGGATCATCCCAGCAGCAGCCTGCATTGCAAATTCCCTAGAATCCTTTTTGCTCCTGAAGTATGTAATTTTAAGAATAAAACTCTTTCTGTATCCAACTGCCATGTAACAGTACCAAGTTTTTATGTTGTAGACGTAAATCATAATTTGAAATCAGGTGAGTCTTAACAGTTACTGTATGGACTAATTAGAGAGAGGATGGATCTGCAGTATCACAAGGCTCTAATGAGGCCAGGGCTGAAATACTACATGAAATGCTATTTTTTTTTCTTCTTCGTCTGGGAGCCATTATCTATTTTAATTCCTCTTTATTGAAATATGAATCATGTGAGTCCTAGCTTTGATTTGTTTATCTGTGCTTTGTTGACTTCAGAAGTTATACGGAACACAGTAGGGGAGAGCCAAGAGACTATGTATCAAGCATTATAGTGCATTAGAGTAATCACTTTTCTCTCTAACACATCAGATGTTGTCATCAAGTTTTATGAGTATAGGTGTTATTTTTCTCAGAATCTCCTGAAACTATTCATCTTAATTAGCAGTAGTATAAGCTTCTTCATAAAGTTGCAATACATTTTATTATGAAGAAATTTTGTGGTAAATGCACCCACTTAGTATTTCTAAACAAAGTGATACAAAAATATTTTCTATGGCTCAGAAACATTAAAATTAATTTGAAACTGTTGCTGTAAGGTTAGAAGTCGCGGTATTTTCGCCTTAAGGGACCAGATGGTGAACTCTGGTTTGTGGTTCACAGGCTAACCGCTCCGAGCGCTCCTGAGCCCTGTCTGCACTCCAGGCAGACTCCCATAACTGCTGGTGTGGTGGCAGCGTCCCAGGTACGCAGGTAGTTGTTGTTCCCTTTGTTCTCCTTGCTGTGATGTGACATGTTTTCTTATCGTCCTGTGTGAATATGTAGGTATTTTTGTCTTTTGACACTGATCCAAAAAAGCTTTTTAATCAGGGGGCAGCAAATGCAGAATGGATTGTGATATAAAATACAATTTCAAAAGACAAACAATTCAAAGAGATAATCCAGCTGTTGATGGCCAAGCTTGTGCACAGGTTTCTTAAATAAGAGCTCAGCTCTTCCTCACCAAACTTTCAAGGTAAACGAAAATATGGGCTAAATAGTCCCTGTTCCCTGAGCTGTGCATGGTTGTAAGTTGGCATACCAGTTCACGAGCCACAGCTGCCCAGTAAACTGGCAGTGGCGTTGAGACCATTGTTCCACACGGTGTTATTTCTAGTCCCAGTCTTTTGATTCTGGTTTGTTTCTTTTTTTTTTTTTTTTTTTTTTTAAGGGGTTGATGAATAGAAGACCCTGAATGAAGTGCTTTGGCATTTGTTTTCTGATGTGGCAAACAACAAACGTTGCACTGTCATAGCTGTTTTCAAGGCCTCCTTATTCATCAGCAGCCTTAAAGTAGCTGTGCCCTGTCATTATGAAACACTGTAGATATTTTTTTTCATCAGTCTCAAAGTAGAATTTGACAAGAGATGTTGTTCAGAGAGCAACGAGCAATAAGAGACATCTTGTACATTTGAATAGGGCATTTATCGATTATTTTTATTGTCAGCTTTTTTGCCATGGGATGGTTCACCCTTTAAAAACTCTCAGCACTATTCCAAGCAGCAATGTTATCCTTGCGAGGTTTGCCTTTGGGTGAGTGTATCCCTTTCACCCCTAAATTCTTTACGACCTCGTGTTGGGTACTGTGTGGTTTCTTGTGTTTAAGAGTAAGGGCGGATTACGGTGCTGATTGTCTGAAGACCAGGGACAGTTTTGGCACTGTGAGACCCTAGAATATCATCTGTCCTGCCCTCGCTGGGGCCAGGCAGGAGTCACCAAACACGCTGAGCTTGCTCTCCCATTCGCAGCTTGTGTCATGCAGGGGGTAGCTCACATGCAACGTGGCTCTGTACTGTGAAAGGCTGCTTCATGGTTATTGTCTGAGCCCCCCACACTTCCATTTTCTGTTTAAGTGGTGATCCAGTTGAAGTAGCATGTTTTTACCTATGTATTGCAGTCTTACTGTATGAAAAGATTATTTGAACTGTCAGAGACCAATGCACATTGAGTTCCTTTTCCCCCGCTGATGTTTTGTTTTCTAGTGTTGGATTAAGTATGTGAGTTTGGGTGTCAAAGCATGTACCTCAAAGTCTGTAAAGGTGAGAAAATGTGTCTGTGTATATGAAGTAAGCATCACAGCTTTGTGCAGATTGTGATTACTCTGTATAGAGCCTGGGCAAGAGAGGTTGTAGTAAGTGCTGGCATTTATGGAGAAGCAGTTTGTCTGTTCATGTCACTCAGTGCAACAGCTGCATCTGAAATTTGTTGCCCTTTGCTTACAGACTGATCCTGGTATTTGAAACACTTTGAGTGTTTCACTGCTCAGGTGTCCAGAATTTGAAACAAAATCAATTATAACTGCTATAGGCAGGGGGTTTACGGTCATAGTGTTCCAATGACAGTGTTAGGGGGAAGCATCAGGAACTTTCAGCTAATGTGTATTTGCAGACATTTCTACACAGTCTTAAAATAACAGTAATTGGTGCAGGAAAAGCAGGTACAGCATGATCTATGCCCCTACAGGAAGGTAACTATATAGATAGGTAATATGTTAGGAATAGAAAAAAAATAAGATGTGATACAAAAATGCAAGTCATGTTTTAGATGGAAGATAGTTGGTTTTGCTGCACTGGCTTCTAATGGCAATCTCTTTGCAGGATGCTTCAAAAGTGATGGATCGAGGCACACACATAATGACCTGTTGCAGTCAGAAACTGAGACAGCCTCAAAGGGAGTTGCTGACGAGATCTATAGAAGGAGACATGTGAGTATATACAAAAGCAGTGTTGGTACAATTTTGCAAGTATATCTTCCTGCCAAAAAGTTAAAAAAAAAAAAAAAAATCAAGACTGCACATTTTGGAGGATTAATCATCTGAGGTTTTTCCTTAATTTATCACCAACAGGAATAATGTTCACTTTGTTTCTGTTTTACAGGGACACCCACATAGCCTTTAAAAAGCATAAATAAAATGAAGTCCACCCAGGCTGTGGGTCTGTGCAGCAGCTGTTCACATGACATTATATTTTATCTGCATACACTTAATCATTTTTTCCTGAGCAACTGTCTCAATCTGTCAAAATATTTGTAAATGGATTCAGTTTCCAGTGAAATTTGCTTTCATTAGCACAACAGAGAGACAGGGAAGACTTATGCCCAGTGGCAAGAAAAAAAGCAAAATTGTTTTCCATTGCAGGTCGAACAGCTCAGTCCTAAGGCGTTTGCCTTGACGACTGTGTGAAGCCAGTACTCTCACTTAGCAGCTACCTCATTTCTGGGAGGAGATGTTTCGTTTCTTCAGAGAGATTTCTCCATGGCTGAACAAGCACAAACAAAATGGTAGGTGACAGAGGATGGCTCTGTATTTCGGTAAAGGAAGAACTCGCTTGGAGAGGAGGGATATTTGGGATTTGTTGCTGTTTTTACCCCCGACTTGCTGTGTTCTTCTCTTGTTTTCCTTTCCTGTGTGATGGGTTAATGCTTCTTTTCTGTATCTTGGAAATCTCCATAGTCTCAGGGTGCCTGGGGGCTGTGTGACAACTTCCTGCAATAATTAAACAGATGAGCTGGTAACCACTTCCCATCAGTTCTCCAGCAAATTCAGTGTCTGTGTTAGCCCAGCCTCCTTGTAACTGACCCTCTGAGTGCACAGGTGTGGGAAGAAGATCACTTAAGCCTCTTGGCTTTCCAAATCCACCACTGCCCTTTTTGTGAGATAACACAGATCCCTGCATTAGACTCATCAGACAGGGAGGAGCAATGCTGAATCCTGAGAAAATGGTGATGAGGGCAGTTATCATCATGATGCATAATTGCTTTCCAGAACTATTCTGGAGAAAGTTGGTTAATCCATAGGATGTGGGATCACTTTCAGAAGTGCAAACACACAGATATACCAGCATTGCCCACCAACATGGTCTCACAGGCTAGTCTAACATCAGCTGCCTGTGGGCTACCACAGCAGCTTCTGTACCTGCAGTCATACTGAAGCTGTGCACTTGCAGCTGTAGAAATCCACATGCTTTGATTGCACCCTGAAGGAAATAAGCCTTGCAGCTCATATCAATATATTTAACTTTAATTCGGTTGTATAAACCAGAAAATCCAGATGTGAAGTCTGGTTTTAAGGCCTAATCTGTAGCAATGAAAGTGAGAATTTGATGTATTTGCTATAGCAAGGGGATTTCTGTGTGCACAGGACTATCTGAGGCCTTACTGGAGGGTTTGATGGGTGAAGGAGCTGGTTGGGTTAGTTGTGTAACTTGGTGGATGTTTCAGTCTGGGCAGGAGCTGCTTGTAGGGTAACTAGAGCAAAGAATGTCATTGTCTTACACACAGGCACTACCAAGCATTGACCACACTGTCTGTTTTGGCATAGTCTTGAGCCCGTCCTTTATGCCTCTGAATTAGGTTACAGGTAAGCCAGGTAAACCTTGTTACAAAGCAGAACAGTTGACAGCCACCGTGTCTTGGCTGAGACTGTTGTATATGCTTCCCAGCTGGGACCACTGATGCTCATGATGTGTCCAGCTGTGGCTTACAGCAGGCACCGGGAGCTGGTGCTGGCCAGCAGGCACTGCTCGCTGCTGGCAGAGGGGCAGGGGCTTTCATATTGCCTCTACATTGAGACCAGGGCCTCCAGTCAGCTTAATTAGGTTTGACCACTGATGGAAAGGAGAAGTGGGGAAGCACTGTTTCAACTGCAAGACAAGGCGCTACCACCTCCTAGCTGAGATAAATGCACTCCTGCATTTCCCAGACTTATGCCCCACCATATAAACAGTATGACCTAGCCTAGAAAGTACGTGGTTCTTTAGATGTGATTGTCTTTCCGTCAAGATTCCTTGTCATGTTCTGACAGCTCCCAGGAATGTTAAAATCTCATGCATTTTACACCAAAACCATGCAGTCTGTTGATGTCAGAGCTGTGTCCAGGGTCTTCAGTACAAAAGAGAATTAGACCACTGATTGTTTTGCTTATGGCTCCTTTGGTGTTCTGGACTTCATACTCCCTCGTTAAGTGGCCAGATGTCCTGAAGTTGTTGCATACAGCTGGACAATAAACTGTCTGCTACAGAGAAACAGCAAATAAACTGACAGTTTTATTGATTGGCTTTTTGCCTTGATCATATTTAGAGTGTTACACTTGTCCTATTTAAATAATTTCAGTAGCAAGCTGGATACTCTCTGAAAGCAGTCCTGATTCCAGCCTGAAGAATAGGTAGCCGTTTAATGGATACAATGAACTGTCATATAGCCACATTTTAATATGAAAAATAATTATTCCTCTGTAGCAGCTGACAGTTTGTTTTGCTGCAGGCAAAATACAGCTTTGATAAAGTACATTGCCAAAATGAACCCAACTAGTTTGAGAAACACACCACACTAGCAGATCAGTGCTTTTACTACCTGTGTACAAGACATGATTTTAGGTTTTTATACGCAAAAGAATCTACTACAGATGTTGTTATAAGTACAAGTTAAATTTAAAAAAAAAAGGCAAAAGAGCAAAGCTAAGAGCAAGTATCAGCCCACATCAAAAGAATGAAGGATCCCTGCAGCTCCATCTGCGGGGCTATTTCTCAGGCTGTGGTCTTCTGGGCCACTGCTGCTCTGTAAGACATCAGAAGGTCTTCTGTCAAACTGCGGTGAAGAGGAGAAAGCCTCCTCTTAAAAAAGCCTACACACATTCCCACAAATGCAGGCAAGCAGAGCGCGCGCGTGTGTGCGCGCACGTGAAGTTAATAGTGTATGTATCTTAATTGGTTGTAAATTAAGTTATTGTGGCAGCTTGACAGAACATGATCTTAGGAAGGTGAGATATTCCTTTACTCTAAAGGCACGATTTAGAAATATTATTCTGGGAAATACAGCTACACTTTTCTTAATATGCTTTCCTGGTCTGCTGCCGCCACACACGTACCTTGACTCTACCAGCCCCACGAGATGCTCCGACAGAGGTGCCAGGTGTGGTGCTGGGGAGCAACTTGACAGCCTCCCGCTTCAGTGTTTACATTAATGGCTGCACTGAATCATAATCATATCAGAGTTTTTTCCTTTGTTGGTTTTGTTCTTTTCCACTAATGCAGAGGAAGTCAAGATTTTAGAGCTGCTCTGCTGGAAAATGTCACGTAAATACGACTAACCCGTGGAAGCAGCAGGAGCTTTGCGGAGCACGCTGCCGGCTCGGTCCGTTTGGCCGGACGGCGGGCACGGGCGGCGCGGGGCCGGAGGCGGGGGCGGCGCGGGGCGGGGCTGCGGGGCGGTGCGGTGCGGGGGCGGGGGCGGTGCGGTGCGGGGCGGCTGCCGGGCGGCTGCTCCGCCGCGGCGGCGCGGCAGGTGGCGCCGGTGCCGCGGAAATCGGCGCGCCCCGCCCGGCCGGCCCTGCCAGGCGCCGCGGAGGCCGCGCACCGGGCGGAGCTGATACAGGGAGCGGGGAGAGGAGCAGGGGACTTCCCGAGAGCCGTGCCTCTGGCTGTTAATGTCGCTTAGGGTAAAAGAAAGGGGTAAATATTTAAGAACTTCCGCTCAGAAACGTATTAAACAACAGACTGTGCGTCTAACAAATTGACACCGTAAGGCTATGCTCAAAATGCATTGCTCTATTTGTTTTCAAATGACTTAGTTAACTAAGTAAAAAAAACAAAACAAAACAAAAAAACCCCAACCCAACAACAACAACAAAAAAAACCCCAAAACCAACCCCCCAAATCTAAGAAGGTCTGTATGAGCATGCTGGAAGAGCCAGGAACGTCTCCATCCTTACCTGACTGGGACAGCGCTGGAGAAATGTGTGTACATACATGATGACAGGCACAGCCAAAGAGGGATATAAATGAAATTGTGTCAGAAGAGAAGTTTGGGGGGAAAAAAACTATTGTGAGATACTTGAGTACTCAGAATATGCCAGCAAACTAAAGAGAAGGGTGCAGGGTGTTTGTATATACAACAGTTTATTTCAGATTCTCTCTCCTGTGCTAAGAAAATAACATGACCCAATTGTATCAGTCCATTATCTCATCCAATCTACTAGGTTTGCACAGCCAAATCCTTAACTATAATGTAAGTTGTTATATCTCAGCTGACTTCAGTAATGGCAACATATACCAGCTGTCTTCTCCTAGGCATCCCCCTCCATCCCTGCCAACGCTTTGATCGTTTCTGGGAAGCCCTCCTTTGTTCGACCAATTCTTCTATCTTTCAGTGCTGAGTCTTAGGATGATTTAACATCTTCTTCAGTCTCATAAAGTTTGCACTGTTCTTAGCCCTGGTGGTTCCTTCCTAATAGTCAGCCTTCCAGTTGTCTCCTTAAGATCTCTTACCTGCATTTCTTGTTTCTACTTAGGTACTTAAGCTTTTCTCTCTAATTTAATTCTCTGTGTTCTAATAGATAACTTAAAAGGAATATGACTGTTTATAAATAAGTATTATATGTAACTCCTTTGTTGCCTACAGCATGTTGCTGAAAGGGCTCATGTAAAAATTAGAGAAAATTCCACACAATATTGCCATTAAATTTTTTTCTGGCTAGGATAAATATTTGTTTAGCAGCCACAAACTTCTCTGAACATATTAGAGCTTACAAATGGAGTATGATACATATCTACTTGTTTGCCATGCCAAAGGTGCTATATTTCTGGATGAGAATAAAAGTCGTCTCATGATTCAGCTACATTGAAGTTAGCCACATTTTCAGAAGAGCTTTGCTGCCATTTGGACACCTCAGTGAGAAAACTACTGGGCCCTGAAAAAGTGGCTGTAAATAAGGAGGACCACTGAGTTCTTCTTTGCTGATTTAGGGATGTCACAACGGTATTTACTATTCCAAAAACCTGGACCAAAATGTATTTGTAGTGTTTTCTAAGTAAAAGCCAATAGCTGTTGCGGCTAAGTAAAAGAAAACACTGTAAACCAGTGTCTCTGGGGAATCGCAGAGAATGAATGTATTAACTGTCTAAGTTGCTATGTATTAGCATGAATCCATGGGTTAAATCATTATTTGTAATTTGAGGTTTCCTGAAAACCTTCTAAAGGGAGACCAGGAAAAAGCTGCACAATTATTTTTGTTTTGCCTAATGAGCCTGTCTAAATAGAAGGTCACCTCAAAGTAGAATTTTTCGAGGATACCAACATTTCCTCATCCTATACTGTGTGTCTGATAAAATAGCTGGATCTCGAGATGTGTGCTTCACTAATTGAAGGTCATATTAGCATGAATAGGTCTAACCTTGGCTGATAGCTACCATTTCAATTTAAGGTTGGTTTTCTTATAAAGCAGAAATATGTTTTTCCTGCAGGAATTACTCTTCATAATGCAACCTCATCAAATCTAATGTAGAATGGTATATTCACATCTATCAATAATTTAAACTTCCTCCCATTTTAAATAATTAGAATGAATGAATAGAAATAAAATCCACATGCAATAGCAAAGATGTAATAATGTCGTGTGTGTATGTATATGAAACATCATACGACACTGTTTCTACAGTGAATTAAGGCTTTGTTGGTCTTAACCGATAAAAAAAATCAATTGGATTATAACACATAGCTTCAGTGAGGGTTTCCACGATATTAGGAATTAATGCAATGTTCATGAATATGGAAAAGGTTTCCTTGTGGGATTCAGAAATGAGGTGACAGTGCAGCAGCTGGCCAACAAGTCCATGTGACTATTGGTACAAGGGTATAAATATCATCCAATGCTGCAAGCACAAGTTAAAGAAGTGGCATATACAACTATTTGTTGTCTCCTGTGCAAAAGAACTGTTGACTCAGTCAAGAAACACAATAAATAAAAACCTCCTATTGTTTAGGTTTTATTGTGGGGCGGGAGTGTTCTTTTGAAGCTTCTGGTGCTGGCTGCTGTCAGAAGCAGGATACTTGCCCCAATGATCCATCGCTCCTAATCAGGTCAGTTGTTTCTTATGAACCTAAAACTAGCACTTACTAAGTACTTAAGTCTTATTTTAGCATTGAGAAGTGTTCTGAGAAAGGGGTATGACTCAGGTTCATAACAGTTTTACGTTCTATTCAAGTAGCAAGAAGTTAGGTGCATTTTTAGAGTATTTGGAGCTAACAGAAAGTGAAGTATTTTGAAATTAATCTCAGCTGATAAAACCATGATCCTAAATCAAAGTTCTCTGTAAATGTGCAAATGCTGTCCAGTATAATTGGCTAGAATTGCCATCTAGAGTTAAAGATATCAGTCACCACAGATAAGCAGTTGTCAGGTGTGCGAATTAGTTTGCATATAAAATAGCTCTTGACAGGTCCCAAAATTAAAACTGCCTGGTTCCATGTGGCTCTATTTAGTCATACTCCACTTGTCTCCTTACTGATTTGGGACATAATGGAGAATTAGATTAATGATAGCTGGAATAGTAGCATAATATAGGATCTTAGGAAGGGGAGAAATTACAGCTGCCTTTGAGCACCACTATGTAACTCTGGGAGAGTTTTGTGCCACAAGCTGGATTTCTTGTAAGAACTGTAAAAACTTGTCAGGGCAATTGGCATTATCGATCAAGGGGGCTTTTCTGCATTTGAACAAGAAGTGATAATAGTATAGTTAGAATATGTTTAGAGAGAAGAATTTGTGGTCATACTGGAGCATGCTGAGCAAGGAGACAACTCTGAAGGGATGCCTCTCTGTTTCTGAGTAATTGGGCAGCAGGATTCCAAGGCAATTTGTTTGTTATAGACTCTTCCACACAAAACTCTTTGCTGAAATACGTGGATTCCTGAGATGTGTCATCCTGAAAAAAATCAACATAGGGTTTTCTGCAATTTAATTTTGTACACATCAACACATTTCTTGATTACACTTCAAGCTTTCAGAAAAGATGCCAGTGTTTTCCTGCAGTAAAATTAGGTCTTAAATCTTCATCCGGTTGTTTTTACTCACAGCACTTCTCTCTGTGGACAGAAGCAGACAATCTGCACATGCTTTGTTCTCTGTCCACCACCCTGGCATATGTTCAGTGACATTATATAGACCAAGACATTAGTGCAAGCTCTGGTTTCCCAAATGCTGTTAGATCAGAAAAATGGTTGACCAAGCTCAGGTGACTTATTTTTCATAGTTGCTGGGTTTTGTTTAGTTTTTTTAATAATAGGTCAGAGGAAGAAAAGCCTCTATCACAATATTTGCCATGCATAAACCCTAATTTACAACTGCAGGGGAACACTGTATTCTGGATTACCTGTTAGATGTAGACCGCGCGTATCACTTCAGAGTTACAACGAGGGAGAAATGGAAGGCTGCCTTTCTCTTCTCCCAGGTACTGTTCTGTTCTGTGGTGCCGAGGTGAAATATTAATTACATTTATCAGAACAGGATTAAATGTGGAATGAATGATTAATTATTCGTCACTGGGATAGATTAAAGTTCTGTCCAGGGTTTATGTATTCATTAATTACTTGTTAAATAAAAGCAACACTGCTTTGGAGGAGGAGCAGCCTTTTCAGCTGTGTTGGTGCAGTGGTTTGTACAATTGATTTGGTATTCGAAGTTGCTTTCGGTAACAAAATAATTGTCATGATAATATATTCTACTACTTAAGCATGATGAAGAAACCTTTAAGTGTGTAATGCACAGTTTCCTCCCTTGCAGGTCTTACCCTTTTATTTTCTGTCTTGTATGATGCTTGGAAAGGTCATTGGCATAGGATTTAACGTAACACATCCTTGATAAATTCTTGCTGTCACATCAGAAGGGATAGGCTGGAATGGATTTAATCATGCCCCTCAGCAGGGGAACCTGCTATCAAGAGAGCAGATAAGTGTGAGCCTTCCCTGCTGGATGGTTACCTGCCCAGGACCTCCACTAGTGTGGTCATACCATGCTGGAAGTGATATACAGTTCATGTGTATTCTTTACCTGGATATGATAGCAGGAGGCTCATACTCATGATTGTGTCTAAAATATATATCTCTTAGAGTGTTTCTGAGCTGACGAGATTTTTCAAGAACTTTGGGAAGGCTCCACTTTTGTTTTGAAGGTGCCATGTACGTGGAGATTGTGCTTTGTGGTATTTTCACTTAATTTTTATGGGGCTGATGTCAAGACTCACTAGTTGCTGCAGTGATTGCTTGGATCTGATAGCATATAGTGGCACAGACTGAAGGCTGCCAAACAGGTTCAGCTTTGCCCTCTGCTGCCTCTCTTAATGCCTTCTTTTTTTACTGGTTGCCATGCTGTTCTTCATCATTTCTTATATTAAATAGCTGCTGTGTTGCCCTGAATGGGAGGGTAGAGGGCCTTGTAGTCATACATGCCTTTCAACTCTTAGCTGATATTTTGTAAGTGACAAAAGCCATCATGTACATGCATTTGTTGTCTTCTTACAAGGAGCTCCTGTTTCTCCTCAAAAGACCTGGGCTCATGATGTTCAGTATTTAATGAAGTGAATCAGGACACACTTTTGCCACTATGTGATTGAAGGTTTACTAACATAGCCAAGTAAATACCTATCCTTCAGCTTTTTGCTTTCTCTGTTCTTGGCATCATTATACTGCAACCTCTTGGTGGTCCTGACTATGAACTTTACTGATATAGGAACACATTAATTCCTTACAAAAGCAGTGCATATTATTGAGAGTGCAGAATCACAAGCTGTAGGTTTTTAGTGTTTACAAGTGGTGCAGGGTCGCTCAAAAACAGATTCTGCCCAGGTCTATGTGGATGTGGCAACGTGAAGAGAAAATAACAGAACTGGTCAGAAGCCCAGGTACCCTAGAAATGAAAAATGGAGAAAAAGGGTCAAAATGTGTGAACACATTTGAAAAGATTAACATTGCCCAAACACCCCCCATCCTCCCACCCCCCACCAGAGAACTCAGCTGTTTTGGGCACTGCAGGGACCACAGGCAGCAACTCCAATGAGTTGGTTATCCTTTTAGGAAAGCCCTGAAATTCCAGGGCTTGAGAAACAATACTATGAATGTAGCACTGCTGAGAGATGCTAAAGAACATGTCACACTGAAGATGTGAAATACCACACTGAATCAATAAATGGGCCTCTGACTAACTGGAAACAGTGGCACAGATTCTAATTTCTGCCTCATTTAAATAAATCCATGAGTATCAGGGATCAAGTTATGTGTCCCAGTGGTGCTGTGTCATAAAAGGATATTCGCTAACCTAAGTGTAGGGGACATTGTGGGGGAACATGACTTTTCTGCAAAGCATTTCCCAGGTTTTGGAGGCTCCTGGATTTGTGAGGTGTCATATTTATTAGTCAGTTCCCACTGCTCACCATCATTATTAAAAATGACAACACCAGTTTTTGTATCCTGGCCTGACTGTGTTGTATTGGTCTGAGTAATAACATTCTTTATTTTTAAGTCGAGAGCGTTTTGTTTATGTACGCTATCCACAAGGGAAAATATACTTCTGCTATGCTGCAATGCACAAGGGACAGTTAAATCTAATAAGTTAATCTAGACTTCTAGAAACAAAATTAAATTTTCAAATAAAGGCAAACTGACAGCTAAGGCATAAATCTTTTATTTAAAATAGAAAATAACCCCATTCAAATGCAATCAGAGAAGACAGATGTAGGTAAAAAACAAGTAGAGATAGGATATATGGTGCATAAATTTGCTATGTCTGTGTGATAGATCAAACAGGGTGACCTTAAAAATGTTCCTAAAACATCAGCTAAAATATGAAATTTGCATATATTTAAATAGTGCTTGTTAATGTAAGATGGACCAGAAAGAATGTTAACACTGAAAGTAAAATACAGCACAGGTGTAAACTGTACAACAGAAAGGTCACATTAGTTATCAGAGTGGCTTAAGTGTAAATATTTACTAGCTTGGAGCTGGCAGAAAGTTCTATAAATGAGAAATATTATCTTCTACTGTTTAATATATCTTCTCAGGTAAAACATTTAGCTGAAAAAAAGACCTTGATTCAGCAAAGTTCCTAATTAACTAAATGTTTAACTTCAGACATCCTCTTAGATCCAAATTACCTTAATGGGACTACTCACAGATGCAGTTTTACTAGAGGCAAGGGCAGGTCCCTCTGATGAAGCATGTTATCAAGATCACAGAGGATGCTGTGAAATTTTACCTGCATTTAGAGTGGTAAAAGGAGCTGTTTATACTCAGATTTCTCAATTATTTTTCATTCTCTCTTTCTGGGTGCAAATCTGTGGTAGATTGTTGGGCTTGCTTAAGCGTGGCATCAGATTGCTGCTTGGAAGGTGGCATTTATTTCCTATTCAGGAGAGAAAAGGTAGTTTTCAAGATATTAAATCATAAGGAGCTCTTTTGTGTAAATGCTCTCCTTGGACAAAAAACTGCTTGGGGTTTCTTGATTCCTGCTCTGTCATTCTCTCCTGGACACCTTTTCCTCTGTCACCCTGTCCTCATAGCACTGCATACGCCATGCTGCTTCCTGGGATAGGATGTGTTTAGATCCAGTCCCCCCAGGTGTCTGCAGCAAGTCTCTGGCTTTTTCATCATATCCTCAGACTGGGAATTTCTCCAACTACGTAGGCAATGGCATAGGTACCACTTGTTTGGCTCCAGCCGCCTTAAAGAGTATGAGACTGGCTTGTCCATCTGGTCGTCCCTAGAAGTACATTGTAATTATCTCCTGGTTCTTAATAAATCTGGGTTTTCTAGAGATTTCCGCTGTAATTGGATCAGTCATTAATGTAGCCCAGGTTTCTCACAGTATTCTGCTGAGATTACATCTGTTCCAATACAGTGACCCAGTTAGAACCAAGATATCCGTGTGACTATGAAAAAGGAAATCCATTTGTAAAACGTTATAAATATTTTGACTGACGTACAATATCACAATAGAAGGAATGTAGTTAATGTTGATAGCATCATCCAGCCCCTGGGAACAGCAGGTGGATGTGCAAATGGCTTTCCAGCACTCCAGACATGGATGTAGGTACTGATAGGCACAAGGGGATTTATCCTTTCAATTTGCTTGTTTGATGTTTTGTTCTGTTGTTTTGTTAGCTCATTAATGTTCTTTTATGTGGGCTTTGTGAATGATTTGCTTTTAAAGTGGTATAATTCTGAAAGGTCTTTTTTGTATTCATTTCTAGGAAGAGTGTAAGTTCTTCAAGTCATTGATTAGTGACAAATGCCATCTTTTGAGAAGTTCTCTTAATCTTTGGGATGTCTGTTTTGAAGGTCACTTCCATTTATTAAAGGATTGCAACTGTACACCTGAATATTTCATGAATTGTCAGTATTGTTTCTAGCTTTTGCAATACTTCTCCATAGGAAAAAAGTCAGATAACAAAGATTTTTAAAACGTTACCTAGAAAGCTACATACTGACCTAATATTATGTTGTCATAGGTCAAGTTGGATTGTTTCTGTCACATCTGTGTTACATAACACGGGACAAATCAAAATTAGGGGTGGTGTATATGTGTGTTATGGGAATGCAGTCTTCACACTGCGTGGCAGCTATGTGTCGTTGTTCAGGTTGTACATATAGACCTCTGGTACCAGCTGCAGCATATGGTGTGAAAACACAAAACCAAAGAGCGACAGAAAATAGCCAGAGGGGCTTGCAATAAAGTTGTGTAGATTAATCACTGGATTCCCTTGAATGTGTGGCATGCTACAGATCTGGGGCCCCTTTCTTTGGCCTCAGTTGCTGAGGAGTGTCATTCTCTGTGTAAGGCAGGATTTGGTGCATCATAAAAAGCACAAGCCTCTCACTGTTCCTTGCTGAGGGCTTTTCCTGCATGTGGCCAGGGTCTGTCGCTCAATAACAAAGGTCTCGGACTCGGTCTCCACTGGTGATCTGTGTTTAGGTGCGTTACGTTTGCACTGTCTCACCTCGTGGGAATGGACTGTTGAAGACAAAGTCCTTCACACTGTGGGATCATTAAATTCAGGTCATCTATAAGAGATCTGGTCTGTGACAGAAACTTTTCTATATGTTGTTATAATAAAACATGCCTTGGTAGAGACATTTTAGAAATGCTGCTTGCAAGAATACATTAGAGTAAAATTTGAAATTTACGCTGTACTCTGAGCACTCTGAAAACGGAACTCTGCTTCTAGGAGCATATGAACTTCATTCACATAGTACTTTCCTTAAACACTGACTTGAAACATTTGGCTGCTTTGTAGACTGATTGGGGTTATAGAATCATTTGAGCTTGCTAATTCAGGGAAATGAGGTTCATTTGTTTACAAGAGGCCTGTTCAAAAAAATGATGCGCTGTTCTAGTGTGGTCTTTCCTATAGATTAGCCACAGTAGAGTACATGTATTGGGGCAGCCAAAATACAAGTAGACAATTAGCTTTTCTACCAGAGACTAGTTTTGTTAACATTCCCTTGATTTGACAGCTGGAATAGATGAATGTCATTCCTGACCTTTTCAATTTTACAGCTTCTTCACTTTCATAATTCCAACTCCTGCAGCTGCAGCATGGAAATGAACTTTTAATAATGTTCCCCAAACTCTTGAAAACACATTACTTAACAGTCACATTTTAAAATACTCTAAACAATATGACCCTTTCATATCACTGCTTTTAAAACCACAGACTAAATGCGGTTAGCATTAGCAATTAAGTGGTGGACATTTCTTGACTGCTTTTGTGGAGCAGATCTGAATAATCAGACATTAGGTATCCACATTTCATTGTGATTTATGATGATGGAAAAAATTATTCTGCTCTGAGTTTTAATTATTGCTGGAAGATATTATCTAGGTTCTTCTATTGATGCCTTTCATTTAATGTTATAGGGTCAAATACTGTTCACTTTATTGATGTAAATAGTTCTACTGAAGCTAATATAAGTAAATATAAAGACCAGAAACCAGTTATACAATGTAAATTCCAGAGACACAATTGTGTAAGCTGTGGTATTCCACTGAAATTGAAGTAATGACAAGATGTTGTTCTAGATGAGGCTCTGCTGTTCTTCTTAAATTAGTTAATCAGTCTGTGTTTATGTTAATTAAATTCAAGTTAAAAAAAAGAAAGGTTTAGAGAGGATACCATCACTATGGAGAATGTGAGGTTACGTAACTAACTTAAAACTATTATTATGGGGTTTTTTTTGTCTTATATACTAAGTAAGACTAGTCCAGGTTTAACTATCCAGATCAGGTAAAGCTATAGGATTCAAAATTGGGAAGCAAGGTGAAATTGCACAGAATAGCAAAGCTAAACTTAGAAACAACAGGAATTCAAACTGTTAGTGATGTTACTTGATGGGCTATAGGGGTGACAGGCCCATTAGCTACTGTGGCTGCAGGGCTTGTGGAGAAGCTCACCAGCAATGACCTTTTGCTCCTCCTCCGGCCAGACAGCCTGGTAAAGTCCAGTGTATTAAGCGCTTTTTAGTATATTCTTATAGTCCTTTTGAAAGTCTCATTTCAAAGCTCTCATGAAGTAATGGCTTAAGCCTCTTCTGAGAGTTAAATATCCTAATGAGATTAACTCATTAAATAACTGCCCATCACTTAGTTGCTGATACTCTGATTCGTTTGTGGCACTGGAAGAGAGAGCTGCCTGTGAAAATGTTAGCACTGCTTGGAGACGATTTCTCTTTGAATATTTTTAGATTATTACATTTTCCACCCTAGGTAAGTCAGTATCATTTCCCCTGTCACACAAATGGATTGGACTGTGCGGTAACAGTCTTTCTTCCTTCAGGTTGGTCAGGCAAAAGGGACAGGTTTTTCCACCATGACATTAGCTCCTTCCTTAGGAATGAGACTTAAGCCTCCCTGTGACTAATTAGCTGTCTCTTGGGGAATGGATTTGTTGGTGCTCACACAAGCAGAATGGCACAGATGCCTTCCACAGAGCCCAAGGAAGGAAAAAGTAAAATAACTTCACCTCAAATTTTACAGATTAACCAAAAAACACAAATAAAATACACATGAATACTTATGAAAGAGGAAAAACCATGGCAGAAAACACAGGGTAGTGCTAAGCCCACATTGTGGCGTCAAGTGGCAGAAGATGTTACCTCTCTTTAACAGCAGCGGTCTGAGTCTCACTTCTGCTACCTTATTTTTGTCCCAGTGGTCAGAGAAAGCTTAGGCCTTTGGGGGAAGGCCAGAAAGGACTTTGTTTTTGGAAAGCCTCATGCAGGGAGCAGATGAGCCATGGCATGGAAGCAGGTGGCAGAGGCGCCAGGACCAGTCCAGGCAGTGCGACCTGGTTTAGCTGCTGAGTTACGCGGGTTGCTCCAGTTTCAAGAAACAAATATTCTGTCCCTGGACAAAGGACACAAATAGTGCCAAGCCTGGGAGATTCCTTTGAAGAACTGGCTGGCCGCTTGGGTTGCTGGTATGCTTTAGCTTTAAGAGGCCTGGGAGTTTCCATGCAAGCTTGCTCACAGAAGTGCTCATAAGAAACAAGTAGCTGTTGCTGTGACCTTGCACGCTCACATGGGTAGTGGCTTACAGGAGCAGCTTTTGGGAAATTCACAAGGAGCCCGTTGTGCAAAGCTGGAATTTGAGAAGTCTCCACATAGCACAACCAGCATCTAGCCTCCTCATTTTAAGGCATGATTTGAATGGTCTGAACAAGTTGGGATCTTTCTGTCCTGTTAATGAACCCACACTTGAAAATTAGACATGCGCTATTATGACTGATTAAGACCGCACGTATTGTGATGATACTAGCATATAATCAACAATTTCATTTATAGCTCTTAAGGATATAAAACTGTATTAGATGCAATGCTTGAAAGATACAAGATGTTATTTTTCTTATAGGCTGTGCTTCTCAAGTGTTTGTCTACACACAGTCTTTCTGGTTGCTTCTAAAGAAAGCTCTGGTTTCTTAATACTCAGCTGTCCAAGAAATTTGAAGTGTGCTCTTTAACACTTCTCAGTGGCATGAGTCTGTCTTGCTTTTCAGGTTTTTTGGTGAGCAAAGCTGGTCAAAATTTATGGATTTGAAAATCAAATGTGAAAGTTTTCACTGTTGGTGGAGAAAAAAATATAAACAATATCTCCATTACATTTTTTTCCCTGGTTTTAACCCATTCTAATATTGGTCGAACTATTTAAAATTTTGACTGTTGGATTAGGATAGAAAGTAAGAGAAAAGGGAAAATGTTTCTGTCTTGTCTTTTTGCAGGCATGGTCTCTGGTTACTGTCAGCAAGAGAGCGACACAGAATAATTCTTACTTATCTGCAGAAGGACTCAGTACATGTTCATCTCTAAGGTGAACAATATCCAAACTAAATTAATAAAATAAATCCTTCTTAGGTTTGGGGGGTTTGTGTTTTTTTTGTTGTTGGGTTTGTTTTTTTTCTACTTAAGTCATTTGCAAACAAATAGAGCAATGCATTTTGAGCATAGCCCTATGGTTTGCATAGTCAAATTGTTAGACACACTGCCTGCGGTTTAATACATTACTGAACAGTCTAGGCTGTGAGCCTAAGCGCCAAATGTTGGAGCCCAAATTACACATATTTTTACTTTTATTGTTTTTTTGCATTGTAGGCTAATATGTTGTACTCCTGAACTGTCCTGCATGTTCTTGGAATATAATGATTGCAATGCAAAAGTGGAAATGTCTCAGTTTCCGAAGGGTGGACCCTGTTTGGGCCCATTCAGATGAAACAGTAGTCAATGTCTGTCCAGATGCAGCAGCACTGGTAAATAAAATAGAGAGTAGCAATACTTCATTGCTCATTTTTGCTTGCTGTAGACTTGCTTCAAAGACAGCAGAAGGAAATTGGAAAGGAGGGAAACTGCCAAAGTCACATCTGTACCTAACTGTGTCTAACATTATCTTTTATGTCAAATCATTATCACACCCAGGAAAAACCACTGGTGTTTAGTGCCAGCTGTCTGCTTATTACAGCAAAGGAACTGGGAGAAGACACCAGGAACAAGGCAATCATTAAAGAGATATGGTACCTCAGTATTATTGACACTTTTAGGTATTAGCAATGTTGCTTTGGGATAGTGGGCAGGAGGCAGTGTGGTGTGGAGCTAGGAAGCACATGGTAATGACTTGGCCACGCAGCTGAGTTGTGACAGCAGAGTTTGCTGACACTCCACTTTCCGGGAGGGAAAGGGCAGCAGGAGTGCTTTGGAAGAGCATCCGGCGCAGTTGCTCAGGACTGGGCCTGGCAGTGGGCATCCCAGTAGTGCCTTCTGTTTGCTTCAGTGATGAAATTTGTTGACTCAGGAGTTTGATCAATATTTAATGTGAGAGACAGCGTGTTGATGCTGATTTAAAAAAGAAGTGAATGTACGCTGTTATCTGTGTGCTTTTCATAGATATGAATGATGGCAGATTTCAATATTACATTCAGAGTTACTCTGGGAAAGGATGTGTTCAGCCCAGGATGTAGCCCATGGTACGAGGTGTGCTCTGGAAATGCAAAATAATAACAGCTTACGTTAAAAGCATAAACCATTGATTACATGTGCTTTGATGTGAAGAACCACACCGCTGATTGAACTTTTAGCTGTAGTCAGGGACTGATTCACCACGTGATCATTTTTAGCCAAGCAACTTCTGAATCATGGGCCTATAATTGCTTCAGATTCCTATTATTGATCTCTTATGTCAAAATAATTGAACTTTGTGGCTGACTTCTGATGCTTATTGAGAAATCATATAATTACTTCCAACCAGCTGTGAGTCAATAGAAATTGAGTACCTACGACTACTCAGAGTGCTTAATATATAAATTTCCTTCCAAATTAACACAAGATCTACAATATATTAATAAATCTAGGAGTCTGGATGCATGGTCCTAAGTTACATAATTACATCACCTAATATTTGTAATACCTGGAATATCTGTTATGCATTTGTATATAAAATATACCTACTTCAACCCCAACCCTACAAGCTGTGGAGACTGTTGTGCCTGCAGAGAGCCACAGTAGTGTCTGCACCGATGCAGCAGTCTGACACACAGAACAGGGATCAAGGTCTTGTTGGCCAAGTAAACACTATGAAGCGCTGGGAGCCAGCATGTTTTATTGTGCTGAGGCTGAGCGGGACATGTCCTATAAAACACCAAAAACTCTTTCCATTTGAAGTTCACACCAGTCTAGAAAATCCTGTCCTGTATATCACCTTCTTTTTTAGCTTTGCCATTACTCTTTTGTTTATACCAATGAAATGTCTGGAGCCTTATTTACAAAACCCTGTATCCAGGACACAGCCATCCTTGTTCTCCTTCAGAGAGGGTCTTCAGAGTAGACATACATGTATAGTCTCTTCTTCAAAAAGCTCATGTAGTCTCTTCTTCAAAAACTCATACTTCTATGATTTCACAAAACCCTAACATTTTTGTTGGCTGCAGGATGGTGACAAATAAACAGTTGCAATCCTTTTGAACAAGCAGTTTAAAAAAAGCTCCCTGATAAGCTGAAACTCTTTTCTAGAATCACTTAAGTTGAGAATGTTCACACCGCACTGCTGATGGGGAATAGACTATACAGTATACATACACACACAGCTGGCAAGGTACTTAGGTGATAAAAAATGTTTATGTGAAGGTAATGAAGACTTTGTGTTGCCTAGTTGAATAGCTTTAGCTGTCAATTTCTAGATCAAATCCTATCTGGGAAAGCACATTAGCTTTACTGTGTCTTGTTTCCCATGTAATCACCGTGCTGTTAGTACTGGTTTTATTCACTCCTGCATTTCTTTAAATATTGTTTTAGTAATTCTCTTTCCTTAAGGGGAAGGAAGCATTAATCAGCCAGTGCATTTAGTACCTACTTACATTAATATCTAGACAATGCAGTGATTTAGAATTCTTTACAGCTTTTTGCAGGTTTTTCATTATATTTCTTAGTGTCTTGAGGATGCCTTTCCTCATGACACTTTACAATAAACCTTTGCAAAATGAATAGCTTTCATTATGAAATCAATGATATTCCCTCTAAACTTCAGGGGCAATGTCAAAGAAAAGCTACTATAATTGCTAATGCTGAGCAGTTTTTTTATGACCAAACTCTACTTCCCAGATGTCACAGCAATACAGTCATCACCTTCCTCAGCACTTTTGCCCTCCCTTGTCACTGTGAGTCTGTTTCTCAAGAAAGTGATTGTCAGCCATGTCTTTTTCTGTTCTTACGTCTTTACTCTGTTTTCTGTTGGAATTCAACCTTAAAGCTACCCTTTTCAGCAGAAATGGTCTAAAATTTACACTTGTGTCTCTACATAGCAGGAACCCCTGACCACTGCCTTTCCTAAAGCACGATTATAAGGATGAATTTTAATTCTGAAGCACAAGAAGTAGTTACTAAGAATTTGGTGTATGAATTTTAATTGCAGGTTTGGCATTTTTTTTCAGGAAGATCTACCATGCAGACATAGAATGTTGCCTGTGACCAGCCCAATCTTTTTCTGAGTAGTATCTTACTTTTCTGAGTAGTATCTTAGCTGTTAGACATTTTAATTTGAAATAGGGTCTGTAATTGCATTTTTAAGAAGCCAAATCCAGTGTGCTTACTAGGACTAGCCCCTGGGGTGCTTGCTGCTTGTACTGGTTGGGTCCAGATGTGAGCATACTGCTCAGCGTGATCCTGGCTGACATGTGGAGCCCAGAGAGTTACGTACTTCTGGGGTCCAGAGGAAACAGCTGGACAGAGGACTTCCCAGGACTGCTGCATTGGCCATAGGCATTTAAGTTCCTCAAAGTTCTGTTCAAGATTAAATTAGGCACATTAGTTGTTTCTGAATGTGGACCTTTGTTCTTATGTGTTTATGTATACCAGCAACAAAAGTAGTGTGGGCTAATAGGTTTGGTAAAAGGCTTATCAACTAACCGGTAGAGGTACTCAGCAGCTGTTCATTAAATGCAGATAGTGTGGCTGTTCCACTTTTCAAGGTCTTACCAAGGTGCAAAACTGCATCAGCCTGCCTCTGTCTCACAGAGACACATGGTTTCTTCCACTTCCATTTTTTAAGGTAATACTTACATTAAGCGTTGGTTCACAGGAAAATGCAAACGAAATCCTAAAAGTTTGTCAGCATCTTGATATTCTCTTGATTAAAAACAGTTTAACTTGTTCTTCCTTTTTTAGTACAGAAATAGTCATCTGAGTCACTAATTTGTTTGCCCTCTTTGAGGCTGTTGAAATATAAAAGAGATGAGTTAGCAGCCCCTGGCAGTGGGGGCTATAATGGAGATGCTGACAGACCTATTTATAGCATGGTAGTGCTACCAGGCATTACAATTACATTTCACTCAGGGAAGTTACTTTGACTTCTTTAAGTAATAGCTGTAGTTAAACAGCTCTCTAAAGCTTGTCTTAACACCGTACATGTTTAGATGATTGAATTTTTGTCATAACCAGGGTACCATACCAGTGGTTGTCCTGATGCTCTGTTTTACTTCAAAGGCATACAATTGTCTTATCTCATTCCCTGCCTTAATTACTTTAAATGTACTGACAAGCACAACTGACCAATTAATAGTACTTTTTCTCATCTTATCTCATTTGTTATCCATGATGCTCTTCCATTTTGTAATTACTTTTCAATTTTTCATGACTCAAAATAGGAGATGTACATAATGAATACAAATAGCAAATTGATTAAATGTAACATGCATTGTAGCACCAGCGAGGTTGTCATTTGTTATTAATGAGAGAGATTTGTCAGGTTCCTGTGAAAAGGCTGGTGACGCACAGCAATCCAAACCTAATAGCTGTAAAACTGTAGCCGACCTTCAGCTGTTTAATTGTCATGCAGCACAAACAGGAAGGTATGCATGATTTTCAAGATAATTTTATATTTCTCTGTTTTGGTGCCATCTTAACATTTTGGGGCTTAATAGCAAAACATGCAAGTCAGGTTAACTGGGAATATTCCAATAAATGGCATGTCATTGTAAGGCACCAAATTTCAAAGCCAAAGCCATTTTGTAGGAGCCAAATACTGATTTTTACAGGGTTGAAACTAAGTGAGACCTTTGCCTGCACCCGTGCGGCCAGCAGCTCGGTAGTCAGGGAGCTCATGCAAGAAATGCAGGAACCTGCTGCTCAGATGTCTCTGCTGGATTTAACCAGACACACAAATATATACCTTTTCCATCCTTACTAAGTTACCAGCCATCAGGCAATGGAGTACTCCAGAGCCTTGTTCAATTGCTCCTGATCAAACTGGTTCATTTTACATAAATAAAGTATCCATTGAAAGCTGGTCGTCTTTGTACTGGAGGGAAGTATTTGCTATTAGAGTTGGTGGTTTTGAGAGATCTCTTCCATGCCAGTGTCTGACAAGAAGTTTGTTGGATATCCAAAAACTTTTTGTGGAATAAGGAAAGTTTTCTTCATTGTATCGCAGAGAAACAGCCAGGGAAGGTTCAAAAATGAAAATGGCAATGCAGAAAATTACTTCCCAACCTTAAGTCCTGAGCCTAAAAATCCAAACAGCTGAAACTTTGCCCCCCACATGCAGCTCCCTTAATTTCAGTGTGGATCAACAAAGGGTTTCTTTCCAGAATCAGAGCCTTGATAATACTTTAGTTCTTTGTTGATGCACATTGCTTTTGCTGCATTAACTTCAAAAATACACCAGGTGAAGGTCTGCCTCCTGGTCAGTTTGTCGTAGCCATGAACCATACTCAATTAAAAGCTACAAAAAACAGTTTTCCTTTCAAATTACATGTTACAGGGTGAAAATCAGTATTATTTACCTGAAGTTAACAAATTAACTGAAGAGTAAACCTTGTTATTTAATTCTTCCGGCTTCTGTTTTCATAAGTAATGTAGGGGTTTTATGGGCATTACTTAAAACAAAATTTTGATCATAAAGCCTTCGAAGAACTAAATAAAAATGTTATGTAGTTGTTAACACATCTCAAGGTGAGAAGAATCTTTGAAATTTACTCTGAAATTAGAGACTTTAATCTGCATAATTTATACACTGAGTCTTCATAAAATGGACTACAATTGGAACTCACTTGTCATCAAAAGTAAAAGGATGGAAACAATGGCTAAGACTGAGGCAGGGAAATGGTGTTATGGATGTTATTTCCTAAATATTTTCTAAGGAACGGTTTCTACCAGTTACTGAGGAAATTAAGGAAAAGTGACAAAGCAACAATCATTTTCAAGTAATAGTTCTTTTTTCTTTTCATTATCTGTGCCGTCTGCCCTCAGATCTCCTGCATTGTTCAGATTTCAAAACATTTCCTGCTGTAACAGACAAGCAAGAGACTTTCCACCCAGGCAAGGAGGAGAGCTTGGCTCCTGCAGCACAGCTCTCACCCGGTGCAGCACTGAGTCTGCTGCTATAGGTTGGTACCGAACAGCCAGCTCGGGCGTGTTCATTAATGACGGATAATTTTGCTAGGCTCAGAAGTTGGTTCGAATAAACATGTAAAAATTGGGCTATAATTTTCAAATAATAAGCTGGACTTTCCCCGTTCTGCATATTTTCCTTTCCTGCCTCCTAAGCTCCCCAAAGGGACAGGATTGCTACTTCTTGCCTTTGGAAACATTTTTGGCTCATCAGAGTTTTCCCTCTTTGCCCTGCTACTGGCAGAGATCATCTCAGGGCCACCTGTTTTATCCCCAGAAGGGATCTCATTACTAAACAAGAGTCCTGGGCAGGATTTATACCCTTCCTCTAGAAACACAGGAAGCTTGTGTCAATTCCTGCTCATTCACAGACTCATGTCAGCTTGTCAGGGACTATTGTTCATTAAAAATTTAACAGAGGAAACCTGACAGGATTGGTCTCTTGGTGCTACAACAATATAAATATTTAATAATGACACGATGATACATTTCTATTAACACAGCTGGCATTCTGCACTTAAGCACAATGGGATAATAGTTCTCTTTATGACTATGCACCCAGTAAAATACTTATGTAATAGGTGGATGGACCAAAGCTATAGTGAACAGTGCAGAAGAGGCAATGTCTTATGACCAAAGTGGCTGAAATCCCTAATGATTTTCCCATAAAATATAGCTATTTGTGGACTCTGAAAGAATTTCAGAATTGTGAATTCCTGAGCCAGAATTTCTATGTATATTTGCCCACATCCATTGTGTGTTAAAGGGTGTGCCATGGACTTGCGGGAACTACGACGCCATGTCCCCAGACCTCGCAGAGATTTCAGGTGCTTGTTCCAGATGTGTTATGAACAGATGAGTGACTGCTGTAGCTATACTCTTTAATAAATTCTCCTTTCATGATGAATCTGGCCAAATTTTGAAATTTTATGCTGTTAACACCTAAGTCCATGCATTGTTCCACTGAATGCTGTGGGAGACTTTGTGGAGCAGGGTATAGACTACTTATAATCAGGGAATCATAATCTCCACTAAAAATCACTGGAGAAAGCAAAATATCAAGCTTTATCACCCTCTCTCTTCTATTTATTCACTTTTTCTCATGCATAAAGTCATGTGGTTAGGGACAGTTTGACCTGAGGGAGGAACAATGCATTTTTACCTTTTAAAAATGTACCTGTTTGGTTTACCTATCAAATCTAGTTTTCTCTAGTCTTCCAAAGTATTTCTTGAACATAAACATTTCATAATTGGAAAACTGTTTAAAGATTTTTTTTTTCTCTCAGCCCTTTACTCTGTGTTTGAATTGACGTAAATAACAAAAGCAAGCCAACAATGTGTAACAGTCTGATCAAAAGTACTGCTTCTTAACTGCTTGTATTTTACTTCTTTGTTCAGTAACTCATGATGCCACAGACCATCCAGTTCAAGGTAGGTTAAAGCAGAGTTACTTATCCAATTAAATAAAGTTCTCCTCTACACCCACAACTGAAAAATCTGTGCCCCTCAGTCAAGTGGGGGTGAACGCTGAGCAGTGTGCAGCAAGGACAGAACTGTTCTCAGTCATGCACATGGTGACACTGGACTGGTTCAACGTGAAAAAGCAGACGGTGCAGTGTCTAGGAGGGTTCATACACCTGATACAAGACCTGCTATGTACTCCCTCTGAGCTGCTTTCAAATCTGGGGCCTGCAGGCTGAGTCTTAAGCTAGCAATGCATCTAATATATGTGCAAACATAAAAGGAATCTTTCCCTGCCTTTCTTCTCAACTTACAGAAATATTCTAATTAGTTATCTTAGGTGGGAGAAGAAGGGGAAGAAATTTGGAGCAGGGGAAATGTGACTGCTGACTGTGCAATAGCTCTGTCAAAAAAATGTATTCTACTTTTAATACACACCATTTGGAAAGCAAAGCCCCTTTTAAAATGCTTCAGAACTCATGTTCATTTTAATTGCCTGGAATTCATGGTGGCTGTGTGAGAAAGCCATTCACATATACAATCATAAAAACACATTTAGACAACCCAAACAGAATCAGTGCCATATTATTTTAGTTTATTATTCCTAGTGGAGTACAGATTGGTCTTCCTACTTTGATATTTATTTATACCAAGGAACTACAAGAACATAAATGTCACTCTTGGGATAATCCTAATGCTGGGACCGAACAGAATACACATTGCATCTGTCTCATTTGCAGTAAAATGAAGGAGTGTTTAGGTGTAATCCTGCTAATGAAGGACAAAGTTGAAGGTCAAATGTAGTCTTCAGAATGAACGTGTCACCAGGAAGCTGAGAGAACTGTAGTTCTGCATTAAAAAGTTTTCTTAAAATATCAAATAACTGAGATGGGAAAAAAGAAAATGTAGCTCTTTGGTTTTATTATTCCTTTTTCTTTGAAACCACTCAAGGATTCTGTTCCAGACTTTAGTGCTCATATGAAAAATTAATGATGGGTTTTCGCTAGACAGAAAGCCTTCTTATTTTGCACATGATTAACAAAGAAAACTCAATGCAGAAGTGAGATACTCAGCAGGAGGTGGTTCTCTCGGAGGCCAGCTCACAGCTTCACACCAGAACATTTATTGACATGGGAAAATACCCACTTTTATCCAAAGACAGTTAAACAGATAGGATATGTGCAGGGCTGTATGTACTGAATAACAAGGAACAGATTCTCAACAAAGGAAAATGTCAACCAAAATAAACAAACAGCCTAGCAGCAGGCTGACCCTGTGCTGTGCCTGTGGGCTGTTTTGAGTCTGCTGCAGAGCCAAGTGCAATGTTAGTCTTTTGCTAGTTATTGTCAGGAAGTAGATTATCAGCTGAAAGGCTGGAGGGTGACTTCAGACAGTCTGCCTGTAGCATAAGAAAAGCCAAGGACATATAGGCAGTATATAATATATACAAGCCGGAGCTGAACTCCACTCGCATGGTGTTTTGATTTGATGTTCCTGACCTACAAAGATCTCATTATCGGGGGTCTGGGTACTTTTCCTATAGGTCTTTTCCCATGTGTAAAATCACAGAGTAAGCTCACATGAGCTTGTCCAACTTAAAGCATCCTGGTTTAACCCTGTTGTTCCTGTGTACACCCCTCAATTTTTAAACCTTCTTGTTTTGGTCTAGTCAGCCACCTCCATGCATTTCCTGGGATTCAGAAGGGCCATCTGCTACCCACACATTCAAGAGGAAAGCCACTCAAAAAAATGTATAAAATTTAAAAGTTATAATGGAAGTACAATGAGTTTTACTTATTTTAAGCTTAGAAAAGGCAAACATCTGTTACTAGTGTATATTTATGATTTGTCCCCAAGTACAGGAGGCTTTTATAAATATCTGTTAAATACAACAGTGCACTACAAAGAGCTGAGTGGGGTTATAAATCCCAGGTCAGACTCAGGGTTTCAGGTGTCAAACAAGAATGAAGCAGATCACCCTGGACGAACTGGACCAGAAAGCTTTCTTTCCTTTTCTTGGTATACTACTAAATGGAGAATGATCCCCCTCCTCAAATACTGCCATTATGAACTACAAGCTCTATTTGTGTGTAGGTTCAAAAAGGAGTTATGTTAGTTTTGAAAGTACTATGCATAAATATGCACTAAAGGTGTAGAATGAGTCTCAAACAGAAGAAGTCTTCCATGTAGAAACCTGATTTCCTTAAAACTTCATTCCCATAGACAGCAAGGATGAAGGTGTCCCATGCGATCTGGAGTGCGTCTTCCTTTTGAGGTAAGGAAATCTGGGGAATGTTAAAGTTGATAAGAATTGGTTTTTTGCAGGAGGACACAAGGTAGAGTTTATAAGTTATCATTTCTAAATGATAGGGAATCAGTTATGTTAGATATAAAAAGACATGAAGCCACAAATAGAGCACCTGATAACAGCACTTCTGAGCTTTTCTAAAAGGCTTCATATTTTGTCTGATTTGGTTATAGTTTGTTTGCTTGAGCAATTCTTCTGAAGTTATCGACAGTGGTGGCACTGAAATGCAGTGACTAGTGTACAATTATAGAACCAGGTAGGCAGAATGATTGAACTGGCTAACTGCCATTTTCACAGCAATTATTTTTTTTTTCTTGTGGATTTTTAGATCAGATCCCTGCAGGAACAGATAGAGTGGAGTTTTTATATTGTTATTATGAATGTTTTGATATTGCAGTAATGATTTTTTTGATATTTGATAATAAAGCCTTGAGATGATAGCAGTGGAAGCCTCAGTAGTTTTCATAATCTATTGATTTTGTGGTTTTTTTCATGGTGAGTTTTTTTTCTTTGCTACCATCAGTTGTTCATTTTTTAAAATTATTTTTGTGGGGATTTCTTTCACTGCTTTTGCCTACCACACAGTGCTGCTATATATGATGTATATACAAAAAAATGTGCTTACATTATCCGGTCAAGTGCTACTAACCAAATACAAAACAGCACAGCCCAAGTTTGGTCCTGCATCACTAAACTCAGTGAGAGCTTTGCTTTGGCTATGTTAAAAAAAGGATCAGGTCCTGTCTGAGAAGAGCTGGATGTTTTTGATACAGTGATATTATATTCCAGCCTGTAACTCAAAATTTAGACAGACAGTAAGTTTTAGGAATTAATATAATTTATATCCCTAAACTGTAATCTCTCTAGAATAGGAATGGTATTGCCACGTGTAATCTGCAAAACATCTTGATTATTTTGGCAGGAAAGGCAAAATTTGATGACAGAATTTTAACTAGAGCTGTGAAGCGCAGAACTAAAGACACGTCTGCGAGGGAGAGGTGCCCTGTGCTCCTGGGAGCAACCCACTCTTGGGAGCATCCAGGGTCACTGTTGCACCCTTGCCAGCCAAGAAGCTGTTTTTGTCCTTCCTTGTCCAAACTTAGCCTCGTGCCGACGAGTGGCTGGTCTTGGTTTGCCCATCAGCTGCTGCCAGGCAGATGGCACCGGCTGCATTTTCCTCACCTTTGCTCAGCACGAGCTCTAATTTGTGTTTCCTTCTGCTCCCCAACCAAGTGTCCATGAAGTCCTATAGGCATGTATTTATTCTTGAGACTTACAATGCTTTTTTATTCTGTCTGAGATTGACTGACAGGCTCAAAAGTTCCTGTAAGGCAATATGAGAGAAAAATAAGGACAGACAGACAGCAATGGCATGACCCTCATTTCCTTAGGAAACCAAGCTAAAAATGAAAATGTAACCTCAGACACTTTGCTGAGGGCTTCTTCTTTGAAAGCCAGGGTAAGAACAGATATATCCCAGATCAGAAAAGATGTGGAGATTACCGTATTCTTGTAAGTATATTAGAGTCAAGAAAAGAAACTTAACTGTGAATAGCTTTTCAGTCCTCCTAAATCACCATAATTATTAATAATAATGTTATTGTATTTACTTTTCAAAGGAAAAAATGGTCCCACGACACATTTAAAACCAGAGAGGGGTACATGGGGGACAGAATGCAGATGCGCGTCCACAGGTGCTCCCTTGCCCCTGCTCTCCGCTCAAGGGACAGACTGAGGAGTGGGCTGCTGTCATGGGCTGCACTGGGCTGCAACCATGCAGGTAGGCAAAAAACAACCGAGAAAGGAGGATGGCATCAGTGTCCCTTCCCTAGGTAAGATATATGTACAGCAGAGAGATTTTCGATTTTTGTCTCATGTAACAGAAGGGAGGTAAGGTGTGTGGAGCAAGCTCACAAAAGGAAAGCCGCATGTCCTCCCCAGGCTATACTCACCTATGCGCTGTAGTGCTCACAGGCAATTTGTAACCATTTAGGTGGGTGTTCTGTATCTGCATGACTTGACTTTAAAGCTTTATTGAAGCTCTTCAGTCAATTCACTAGTGACCTTGAGAGATCCTATGCTGTGTGCTGGCGGTTGTGTAGTTGATGCATTTCCATACGAGGCACTAAACCCTTACATATTGGAAAAGTCATTTGGTCTGTTAGAACTTGCATGGAAAAATACAAATATTTCATAAGGACAAGTGGGCAGATTATTCTCAGTCTATTGATTCCACATTTTGGTCTGCTGAAAACCTGCTGCTAAATAGACCTCCCTACTGGAGAGACTGAGCAAAATGGCCATTACAGGGAGAGGCTCTGGGGATTTATTGATTGGACATGAGAACACTAATCATGAAATAGCAAAGATTGAGCACGCTGTTGTGACTACTATTTGCATAAAAAGGTAACACTTCAGTGTTGGGAAGCTAGATTTTTTCAGAACATTAACAGTAGCTGTCCCAGATCAAGTCATAACCTTTGCCACATCCAGCAGGGCAGCCAGTTCCTCAGGCTTCTCATTTTCCAGCATCCAGAGAACTGGGACAACACACACATAATGTTGTCTGTAACAAGTAAGTTAGCAAATACATTTGCTACACTAGAAAGATACTGAAAACAAAACTCCAGCAAACCTGCAGAATCATGTTTTCTCTCTCAAGCATACTTAAAAACAGCATCAATTTTGGATTTTGAAATGGCTAATTGATTTTCTATTTGATTCTTGTAATCAAAAGTTAATTCAATTAACTTCAATCAATTATTGTAATCAAATTCTGGTAAACTTTCCTTCCTCATGACATGCTAATTTTGTCAACTTCAAGTATTCAAAGTCCAAAAATGAAGACGCCCCTAAAATTTTGAGCAAGACTAGACTGTTATACAGTTTACTCTTTCACAACAGTATTTGTTTCTTTCCCCCTTTATCTTTCTGATTTGTTTGTTTGTTTTTTTTAAAGGTAGCTCATCAAAGACAGAGACTAAAAATGTGGATAGAAACTGTCTACACTTTTTTTTAAACAGAGGCTGAATTTTGCACATACTTATGTAGCTCCAAGCTATGAAAACACATACGAAATTACAACATTCATTATCAGACTAGGCAAAACTTAGTAAGCTGTAAATGTTTGCCACAGAATTTACCTGAATGAGATACTTTGCAGTTTTCACATATGTCCTTTTCTAGCTTTGTCACTAAGCTAGTAGAATTACTCATGAATAACATCCGTGAGTGCATTCATTGAGGGTTTCACTTGGAGAATAATGTATACAGCCAGAAACCAGAACATGTTAATAGAGTCTATGAGCCCCAAACAGACGCTCACAATATATACAATATTTAGGTAACCAGCTGCCCACACCCCTTCACGGCATTCTCTGGTCCTTCTGAGTGCTGCCAGGGACTTGCAGTCCAGTCTCCCGATTGTCCCTTTCCTTTGCTGCAGTCCTATTTCTTTTGGATGAGGACAGGGAACTCTGGTTCAGGGGTGTGGGCCTGGCTCACAAGCCCCCAAAATCTGGGGACAATAGTCACTGGGCTCTGAACTGGTCAAGAGCGTGTAAGGTGTTTGTCAGAGGCAAGGGAAAGTCAGACAGAAACAGATGGAGGACAGTTGTTCATTGCATATCATGCGTAGTCAGTCTTGGAGAGGGACCATGAACACATGAAACATTTGTGTGCATCTTCTTAGGCACTTGCTAGTCCTCTGCTTTATCAGCAGACCCCCAGGCAACTCCACTGGCAACTCTAACAGGAGGATTGCAATGTATCGGTAGAGGGCAGGCAGTTATATAGCTCTGGATGGGCCTGGGGAACTTAAGTCCATGTATTTAATCTGTCTTGTGGCATTTCTCCCTTGTTTTACCACTCTTTGGCCACACCAGCCACCTTATGAATTTCAGAGTCCGAGATTTAGAAAATAGGTACCCAGCCTGAAACCTAGACCCCACAACAAAACGTTCACTGACTTTTCAGCAGCATCTAGAAGTAAAGGCTCAGACAAATAATAATTTAGTTTTGTTTGTGCTAGGGGCTAGACCCAATGAAAGATCTAATCCATACTTCCATGCACAAGTGGATGCAAACTGCATCGATTCAGTGCAGAATACAGAATTGCTGGAGTTTCCTATGTTCCTGTACACTTAGGCATGTCAGAAGCAACTGGTTCTGCATGAATGTATGAAGACACTGCACATTAGGTAGCTCCTGAAGTGCAGTACAATTTTGTTTATTAACGTAGAAATCAGAATGGCCCAGACTGAGCTCTTCTACCTTAAGTGCAACTCCCTCTGACTATGGGCTGATGGTACTTTGTACCTAGTGCCTGCAGTTCTCAGTTCCTTGCAGATGGGATTCAACAAGGTATCTCAAGCACCAGTAGCTCCATGAAGTACTTTACCAAATAGGGTCCTGAAAGACATCAGTCCCTTAAATGCCAGTATGGCCTGCTGAGAGAGTGGGGGATTTGCTCCACATCTGATGAGAGGATTCAAATTGTCAGTTCAGTGGGAGAATCTTTCTGTTGTAGGGACGAAAAGCTCAGAGGACCTCACTTATGCTCAGTGGTCTTGTAATTAAATGTTACACAGTTGATGAGCACTGCATTGCAAGCCTCAAGGCTAATTTACATGTTACCACCAAAATGTCTTATTTTAGTTTGCTTGTAAAAATACTGTACAGGCATCATTGCATGTCATTGCAAATGGTTTGTATCAATGATGCCTGGGTGATTCTCAAAATTACTAAAAGCTGTGCATAATTACTGCTAAAGAGCCCCATACAGAACCAATAATACTTCCTCTACAATAGCTATTTTATGACTAAGATGGCTTTCCTGATGTGACTGACAATGCTAGGATCACAAACAAGCAGCCTGCCAGCAAATAAAGAATAGGTTTTTTTGGAAACAAAGTAGTTTGATTCAATTATAGTATTACAGGTACAATTAAAGTATGTCACTTTTCCAAGAGTTGCCCATAATTCAAAACAGTAAGACAGGGTGGGAGGAAGGAGAGAATAGAGAAAGTAGATAGGAGCTAGGCGTAAGACTGGTGATAGGTATGATGCCAGTATAAGGTATTTACTGGCACATTTCAATGCTTTATGTTGTAAAAGTTGCTTTTAGTTATTTGGGCCATGTGACTCACGTCACTCTTTACACAATGGATGAGTGAAAGAAGCTTTTTAAGACTCTGGGATCCATTTAGCACGTACACCTTTATCAGTTTCTTGTTCTGAGAAGGTCATCGCACAAGGAACATTTCAATGCAGGCATATCAGATGGACTGAACTGCCATTCTTACAATCCACTATTTCTTTAATACTTATTTGACTGACTTCAAAGCAGTGCTAAAGCACTGCAACCATTTATTGGAATATATTAATAATAATAAACTAGTTTCATTCACTGAATTCCAGCTCTTAGAAGAATGAACAACCTTGTGCAGATGCAGAAGAAAGGCAGAGAAATATTAGATGACTTACAGTCTGCAGCAGGTGAGTGGAAGAATTAGAAACAGAACCTCTGGCCTCTGGCCTTTCTTCCAAATCATCTTTCCTGTGTTTGTGCCACAGTAAAATGATTTTGCATATGTCCTGTCTCAGAAATATGAAAAATATATGCAATATGCAAAGCAGCCAATTGGACTGCCTTTTGGAATATATCATCATTTATGAAAGGTGCATCTTGAAGCCTAAACAGATTGTGTGCAATTAATTGCAAACTGTCAAAGAGACTACAGCACTTTACTGCCAATTTGTAAATAAAACCTAGCATGCAAAAGGGCTTAGGCAAGTGAGGTAGTTTCTGTGGATAAAGGAAAGGCAATGTGCAAATGCAATGCAACACAATTTTTACACTCCAGCCTTTAAGAATTTTGCTGACCGTGTAAGAAAATGGTGTGGTGCAGAGTCATTGAATGCAGCTAGGCTTCTCCATAGGTAAATATTTTACATAATCCAAATGAAGAAGTCCCAGCTTTACTGAAAAGCTAAAAGAATAGAAAAAGTAATCAAATGCAAAAAGAAAAACATATTTTTTATTAAAATCTTGGTAAATACGTAAGCATTTTTGGCATCCTAAAGATGTGCTGAACAATGGTGAAGTGTGGATCATTCCAAATATAGGGGACTGCAAACAAAGCAGATTCCCTTTATGTCCTGATTCTGACCCTCAAATGATCTTCGTTAAAAATATGCTCATCCTGGTGGCTGGCCAATACCTCACTCAAGTCCTTATCCGGTGCTCTCTAGCTCCCTTTGTATCACTGCTGTTACCAACCTATATCTCGGTGTTCCCATCCGTAATATTCGATAAATACAATATGTTTGGTGCCACTGCTGATCTGCTGAGACAGTCAGTGGCCAGCCCAGCGACTCAGGCTTGGTCTCAGCTTCAAAAGAAAAATGATGATGCCTGTTTTTCTAGGTTTGAACCCCTCCGGTGAACAGCATCACAAATGTAACACGGACCTTCAGTAATTACTGAAACAGCAGTTTGTCACAAGCTGCTGGCGGCACTGATGGACAATCTGCTTGTGGGTATAGTTAGAGGAAGGAATATGTAAGAAAATATGATATCTGTGACAGGCTTAACTTGGAAGTTTTTTTTGAGGGGATGAAATGTACATGTGGAGGCAGTGTAGATGAAGAACTAGGTACCCATATTCATCAACAGTTCTTTGCACCGCTCTGGTATTTAATACATATGCAAAAATTACTCTGGTGTAAATGAGAATCTGGTCCAAGTAGTAGCCACAACTACATGAACTGCAATTTGTATCTCCTCTGAAGTTCACGTACATCAGCAGTTTCCAAAACAAGTAGATTTGGCCCTTGGGGAAGAGCAGGACTGCCTCCATATCCCAGTCACTCTCCACACTGGTGCTGTTGAGGGGGTCCTTGTGATACTTGGTAAATAAAAAAAATCCCTTTTCCACTCTCCTGAGCCTTGTAGCAGGCCCAGAGCTTGCTGCAACATACAGGCACTTCCCTGTGCTCTATGAACCTGAAAAAAAAAGGAAATCTAAACCCTCTCTTCATGTGAAGCAGTTCTCTTTATTCTTTTTCTCCCCTTATCTTGTAGTGCAAATGCAGTTGCAGAAATAACATATAACATCCAAATCCACGGATGGTGAGAAAAATTCAAGGTTGAGAGAAGATGAAAGAAAAAATGGACTCTGAGCCTGACAGGCTTTGGATGAAGCTCTACAGGGAATCAGCACTCCAAAGGATGCTGTAGCGGGGGGACACCTGCCCATGTAGAGAAAGCACAGGCCCAGCTCGCTGCAAAATCAGAAATCTAGAACTGAGAGGAGGGAATGCACTGCTTGACCCAAGCCATATTAATAATGACACTGTGTTTCACAGCTTAATAATATTTAGAGAGTGTTGCTCCCATTAGTGAATTGAAGGCATTTTGTTTTCTATCATATATTCTCTCCTCCCCAAATTAAGGTATCTTACTTCCTTTCAGGATTTTTTTTTGAACTAGGTTGCACTTGACTCTAGGGACAAAAGGTTTCCTTCAGAAATCTTTGCTGAGTTTAAACAGATATGTCCCTCCGGCCTTTATTAACTCAACTTATAAAATCTGCCTGTCCACATCCGCTTGTTTGTTACTTCGTTGCACTGCTGGAGACCGCTCGTGTTTCACCAGAAAAGGCTTTCCAGTCTGCAGCTATCATATTTTCCCTCTCGTGTCACTCAGGCAAAGCTTGCCTGCCGTGAGGTCGGAGCGGAGCCGCTGGAGCCCGCTGGCCCCTGCCGGGGGCCCAGCACAGCAGGCACCCACTCGGCCCCCCAGAGCGGGCGCTGCGGGAGCGGACACAAGCTGGGCTCCCCAGCATGGCCGGGAGCCAAATGGGATTTTGCCTGAATGAGTACTGGAGAATGGGCTCTTGTTCAGAGCCACAAACAACTCTTTAAAATACTGAGAGTGCTCAGAAGATGGAAATTTGCTATATTGCAATTTCAGAGAGCAGTAGATGAACACTGAACATAACGAGCTCCCCCTTTCTGAACAGCTAACCCAAACACGGTGAGCCCTCTGAACAGTCCAGCTTTAGCCCTTGACCGTGTTCATTAGTTATTTTGATGTCCTGTGATGAATGCAAGAGATCACTGTACATAAAAAGCAGAGTTCAATAAGCAGTATGGAACAGTGTTCGTATGCTGGCTTACAGGTTTACCCTACAGTTACTAGGCTAGTTGTTTCCAGATGTAAGTCATGAGAGTTTGGTTGGTACTCAGGGTTTTGCCCTCCCTTTCCTCTCTCTCTGCCACTGAAGGCATCTGAAGTCATAATTTTCAACTGAAAATTTTTAAGCGTTACTTTTATGTGTAGTTGCCAGCGTCTTTAAAAGCTCAACCCTGTTCCTCTTACCGCTACCTCTGCAGGTGCTCCTGGAAAGTGAGGAGGAGACCTCCACTGCCTGTGCCTATTGCCAGTGTGACTCTGCAGTTTCCCAGCTCTGGTGAGGTACCAGTGTGTGCTGAGCAACACTGATGCTAGCGTGGGATACTAACGTTTACGTCATGTAACGCTTGTATGTCACACAAATTTTGGAGGGTAGAATAAAGAGGGAGATTAGGGAGAGCCTATTATTTTATTTAGAAACAGCCTTCCTCCTCTATCGTCCCTTGACATCTGCCCCTCACAACAGGCTTGTGGTGCAATGTGCACTTCTCTCCCCTGCAAAGGCTCTGCTCCTTTTAGAAAAGGCTTCCAGGAGGATACCAACAGCGCTGAAATCCCACCCAGTCTGCTTGGTTTTAACCAGCCCTACTCGATTGCCCTGCAAGAACAGAGAGGGATATTTTCCCTGTTCTCTGGAGTAAAGTCCTCCATTACCATGTCATGAAAGAAAACAGGCTGTTTGGTAGCTAAGGAAAAATGCTGACTTTAAACCTGAGATAAGGCTCTATCATTTACACTAATGAGCTCACTGGTGGGGAATTTGTAAAATTTTACGATGAAAAGTAGCTGTAGTCAGTGTTTGATGGAATTTACTATTTTACTTTTTTGCTGAAAATACGTATAACTACTAATACTTTTCCCTTCCAAACCTAGAGAGAAATAAATACAGCAAGAATTGTCCCAGTAGAAGTTCAAAGGTCTTGTAAGTAATTCATTATTTTAAAGATTTATCCTTAACCATGACTTGGTCTAAATCCTGCTGGGAAGGCTATAGATACTTTTAACTGATTGAATAACAAATTAGATACTCAAAAGGAGGAGACCTTAGTGAAATATTAGTATCAGGATTTTAATTGCTGGTAACTTATGGTTAAAAGTCAAAACCCCTAGATCTGATAGTCATCATTGTCCTGTCAGATTTTGATTTCTGATGGAAGTGTGCCCTGGGAGGCACCCTGGGGTTGCCCTGTAATAGTTTCTGTGCCAGGTATCACATATGTCCAATATGTGCAGTGAAAAAGGGGAGGTATCTAACAGCCTTTGTTATAACATACTGTCAGAGCAGTAAATGACAAGTGTTAAGGAAATCTCCCAGCTACTGTAGATTGTAGATTACAAGGACCTAGACTGTTCTGCTTAGAACCAGAGTAAATGAGTCTGGCTGGAGAGAGTAACTCTGCTATAAAACTAGTAAAAATGGAAGAAAGCAAAGGGGTGAGAGTAAGCAGAGAGGAATAGAGAGGTCTCCAGCTGAAGGGCTGGAAAACTCTCTCAGTTTGGCATCCATGTGAGACATGAATGAAATTCCAGCATGTGTTCTCTCCCCTTCTGTTGTTTGTTTTTTGCTTTTGTTTTTGTTTGTTTCTTTTTTTTTTCTTTTTGCAGCCTGCCCACTCCATTTGAGGTGTTTAAACTCCACAGAGTCCCTGGTTCAACACCTGGAAAAGCTGGCCAGAGATGCAATACAGTGCATGGACTTCATTGCATGTGACCACTCACTGCTCCATGCAGACAAGAAATAAGTCCTTACGAAATATTCCATGCACTGGTTGTACCCTTGCAGCCTTGTTTTCTACCTAGGGGTAGCTGTGTTTCTGCAGTGCTGTCTCTGCCACCTCATCCTCCTAACAGTCGTGGTTTTGACTCATCACTTTGACAGCGATTTGGGAAGGGGTGCTAGGTTCTATGATAGGCACTAATCCCAGAGCAGGAATAGCAGAACAGTAAGCAATGAACATGGAGACTTGGATGTGGGTTTGCTGCTGCTGAAAACAAAAGAACAAAAGGGAGAAGGTATGTAGCAGATAGGAGAAAAATGTATGGAAGGGATACAAGAGGGACAGCTGGTTTATGGGCTGTTACTGATGTATTTTCTAACTCCGTGAATCCTGCAAGCACTGGGAATATGGGAAAACAAGACAGACCAACAAAAAGGATCAGTGTGAGAGACTGCGAAGTGGCTGAAGCACTGGTCTTGCATGCAAGTGATCACAATTACTACCATCTTTCAAGAACCCATTGCATTTTTCACAAAAATATCGTCAAATCCATGGCTCTTGTATCTCTGTCTTGATATGGCTCATCATGAGATTTGAGTTTTCTGGAACCTAAAAGTTTGTGCCTACTTGTCTCCTTCCTGGCTAGCTTCCCTCCATCCTATAACCGTCACTTTGTACCTACCTGATAAAGAAGTGCTAAAGTGTTGCTACTTTTCTTTGAGCAGAGCAGCCACTAGAGGGAAGGATGCACATGGAGAAGTTCCCCATAGCACCTCTGGTGCTTCCTCCGTAAATAAAAAAAATTCTGAATTTTACCCAGCATTTGCAAGGTGGTCTGGTTTATCCTTTCAGATAAAATATATTGAATGAGATTATTTTTAGTATTGCAGGTTCATCTTACATCCTGAGACACAGCCAAAATTAAGGGCCCGAAAAAAAAATCATTGGCTAAATTACACAGAGGAGATTGGATTACCTGTTCAAACAGAGCTCTTAATTCTGTGTATAAATAGAATCCACAAATACAAGAGTACTGTGGTAGAAAATAAAGCCAGCCAACAGCCCCTAATAACCCCTAATTATTAGGTGTTTCAGTTAACATTTGGACAGCTTTGGTCTTAATTCTTTTAAGTCTGAAGAGGCAGCATGAGCGAGGCGGCCACATTTACAATTACAGCAAGCACACACGTTGTTCCAACCCATGCTGGCTTTAGCTCAGTGTTCTCTGGCAGCTTGGGTTGGGATTTTGCCCTGTTAAAATAAAATTACCTATCTGAATGGCAACTACTTTCCAGTTTGAGTTATTTGTTTGTAACAATGCACTTGTTTTGACAGAAGTCTATCACAAGAAAAACAAATCAAGCTCCTGACCTTGGTTAGGAATTTTTTGTACCTGAAAGAAAACCTGCTAATATCCCATCCAAGTAATGAATTAAATTGCATGTTATCAATAAATACAACAACAGAGATCTATCTGTAAAGCAGACACCTCTTAAGGTAAGACCAAAATCCAATGCTACTTTTTAAAAAAAGGAAAAAGAAAAGCTTGACAGCACTATACTACATATGGACAATTATGGTTGTATAAATTAGAATGTTTAATAGTTGTCTCAAGGATGGTGTTTCAAATATTCAGCAGTGAGCTAATATTCTTTCCCAGTTTTAAAGTTGCCCTATGTAATATATAAATGGGAGATTAGAAGTCAAATACTGTATTGCAGGCAGTCAATGAAAAGCAACAGATGACTTTATCCACATCTTAATAAACTGTGTTGTTCTTCAAAATACACAAAACCCAATATCTGTGCAGCCCAATGATCCTTCAAGGTAGACAATTTACATTCATTTACTGGTGCAATCCCCACTTCAGTTAAGATTGTGTAACAGTTTCCCCTTCTCTTTGCAACTACCCATATCCACCAAAAATCCCCACTTCTGAGACTGAGGTTTGCCCCGATTGCGAACTGCAAAAGGTGAACTTTTATTTCAACATTTTATCACAATCTTTTTGAACATTTCTAAACACATGAAGGTACAGGGAAAACACTAAGCTTATTTTGTTTGATATTCTCTGGCCAGAAGTGAGATCTGAAAGTAAAAATCATAACTATTTTTCTGTAGGAAGGAGTGCAGTGTATGATTAATTTTGGGAAGCAATCTGGTTTCATTTGATGAAATAAAATTACAGAACATTTGGATATGAACATACACAAATGATCACTTGGCAGCTATTCTCAGGTACACACCTTGGAAAGCACGCACCCTCTTCAGGTGTCCATGCTGCTGATGGGTTTTACCCTCAGTGATGCCATCTTTCTCCTGCAGCCACAAGCGATCATGAGAGAATTCCCTTGGCCTGGTGGCATTCTCCCCTGGCACCTGAACAAGCCTGTTTGTGCCATTTTCTGTCCTTTCTCTGCTGTGTACGGCCTGCACTGGCAGGCATCTGGCACCGCAAGTCTCTGTGGCCTTTCTTATTCTACAGGGTGTGGAACATCATAGATAATTTCTGCTGGATGGCACCTTAACAGTTCATCTGCTCCTGCTGTGCGCTCTCTCACTGAACTCAGTCTGCTCTTTGAGATACCTTAATTGCTTGCTGTGGAAGCTGAAGGTGACACCATAAGCAAATCACCATAAATACATGCAAACCTCTCTTAAAACAGCAAATCAGATGGTTGTAGATAGTGCACAGTATGGATCAGCAAAAGCTGTTTTGCTCTAAATCTCATTTTCACACATCTTCAGACTTGGTACAGAATCCCAGCGGATGCTTGGGAAGACAAGTATCTTAAGTTTTTATGGGCATATATAAATCCCTGAATTGCTTTTTGCTGTTTATACTTCATAAACTAATATAGCAGTGAACAAACTGCATTTTCAGAACTGTGAACAAACTGCATTTCATATAAGTTATCCAGTTATGGGCCAGACCTTGCATTTCTTACTCAAGAAGGATTAAATCAAAAGGCAAGTAGTCTGTGAAAAGGTGGTTTTATACCCAGCTAGCTAAACTCTTGAAAAATTATTCTCTCAAAGGAAAAATAAAGGTTTCCAGTAGATTTCTCTGTACTTGTTTTCAGAGAAGCTTATGCTTGCCCCCTTTAGAGGCTTTCTTCGTAAGTGAAGCTAAAGGTAAATGTCTAGTGAGATTGAGTTTCCAAGGATGATTTTCCTAAAACAGGATTAAGGCTCACTGACAGTGTCATGCAGGGCAGGTAACATTGCTGCTGCTCATGATTTAAACTGCTTTGTGGCTAAAGTATATTTTGGTTTCTACAGATAACGATACGCAGTACCTCTGAGCTTTAAACTTGCTTCTGTAAGAGGTAAAAAACAGGTTATTTCGGTCTCTCCACATTTTTTTTCTGGAAGAAAGTAAGAAACCCTCTCATGATCTGAGCAGGATAGTAACCAGTCCTGAAGCAGTTCTTCAGAGGCTTATGAGGATCATTCCACTAAATTTTTCCCCTCCAGATTATTTCCAAGTGGTTTGTTTGTTTGTTTGTTTGTTTTCTTTAACCATGGGTGAAACATTAGGGGAGTCCTACAAACTAGTAGTCTGTGGTCAACCTGTCAACATCAAAGTCAGGGCTAGTTACCGTTCAATAGCCAATTCGCACATTTTCTCCATATCCACAAAAGTATTTCTTAAAAGCAAACATCGAGCAAACAAAGAAGTCTGCTTGACAAATAGGTTAGTTTCAGTCTAATATCTACAACATCTATTACAGTGTGTTAATACCTTGACACTGTTCCCATTGTATGTGAATGACAATTGCCCTATTGTATCTCAATGACGTTGATTAACAAGGCAGCTTGTAATTAGATGAGGTATTGTAATTCCCGGCCCTCTGTAAACATCTGGATTTGCAAATCTGCACTCCTAGCTTGGGAGCTGTCTGCCACACATCACTAATTATGCCATGTTCGTATATATCAGCACCTACATCCTCCTGCTGAGTGTCTCTTCTTTGTTCCCAGTAAGAGTCAGAGGCTGTTGTCAATACAGAGAAAATCAACATAACTGCCTAGCGCTGCGTGTGACATTTAATGAAAATGAAGTAATGTCTAATTTGCATGGCTGGTGTTACTTTATTAAAGCCAGAACTGCAGAAGCTGGGTGCTACAGTGCTAGTCAAGTGTGCAAGACTGATAGTCTGTGACAACGATGGTGTCTGGCACAGGAAACTCTGCATCCCTCCTTTGCCTGCCTGCCTCTACCTCCTATGTGAGCAATAGGGCTTCTGGTAAAAGTGACAGATCTGTTCATTTTTCCAGGCCCGGCTGTTCTCGTTCTTGCTGTTAACTCCATCTGTCAGAGCCCCACGAAGCGGTCAAGACGGCTGGGGGAGGAAGGCCCACCCTGCTTCCTCCCAGGGGAGTCACCACAAAACATCAAGGGCGACTTCCAGCTCAGGAGGGAAACCCCTCCCGGATTCAAATCAGCAAGCTACAAATAAAAAGCTCTATAGCACAGGAGAATTGTCTTCTGTCATGCACAAGAAGTGTCTTAAAAGAGAAATATATGAATGTTTTTTACATTAAAAAAAGAGCCATGTAAGTTGGAAGAACACACAGTCAAGCACTCCAAAAATTTAAAAGTGCAGAGTTGTGCTCCTTCAGTTTCCATTTCCCCACGTCATTTTGCCAATAGTGACAAGGATGCAAAATGCTCGTTTTTGCTAATTTTTATTTGCTGTAGCCTTATTAGTTAGAAATATTATATAGAATATATAATAGAAATATTTAGAAATATGAATTTTATTTTAAAAAAAGTTTCTGACTTCAGACTCAGTTAAGGTCAGCAGTAATAATACATTATAAATCGTAAGCTTATGTCTTGAAGTAAAACATAATGCACCTTCTAACAGGTTGTGGCTCCACCCCCTCAGTTTTACCTCACTTTCTACTTCTCAGGAGAGTTCTTGTTTCTATTTTATTATCTTTCCAACTCCTTTCTGACCACTTTCCTTCCCATGTAACCATTTTGCCACTACGTTGGTTTCCAGACTGCTTCACTGCTGAATGTCTAACAAAAAGCGCTGGGTATTTTGATCCTCCCTGAGGTATGATGCCATTGGTTATAAGTACATCCCATCCCCTCCGAGCCAGCCAGTACCAACCCACGGGCAAACTCCGATACTTCACAGACTTCCGTCTGAGTAACTTTACAGACATGCTTTTAACTTAGCAGAGCAGTAATGCGAATAAAGTTTTATTCGTAGCAGTTTTCAGAAAGAGATCAATTTGCCAGGTAAAATCTTATGAATCGCACAATGGGAACAGCACAGTAAAATAAATTAAAGCCTTTACCAAAATTCACAACGATTTGCACTGGAGCCCAGTTTTGGATGATATTCAGTTTCCCAGAGAGAATGCTACAAACTCCACGTAAGTTTGTATCTCTGAATGTAAGTTTCATTGCGCAAACAGATCTGCCAGTTAGAAAATTATTTTGTTCCAGTGGTTTGTTTCTAATGGTTGCACAGTAACTCGCTTCTTTTGCAACCGCGGGTTTGACTTTTTGACAGCATATCCAGAACGAACACCGGTCGGATGCCCACCAAGGCAAAGCAATCTTCGCGCTTTAGGAAAGAACACGGGCCCTAAAGGCGCGCTCCCGGCCGGAGCCGTCGGGGGCAGGCACGAAGCACCGGCAGGGCACGCACCAGGGCCGCCACCCTCCCCAACGAACCGCCGGCTGCTCCGACGGCCGGGAAAGTCCCCGTTTGCTTTTAAATTTTCTTGCTCGGGAAGCCTCGCCGGAGGCACGGCGCTTTGTTCCTCCCCGCGAACGAGGCGGCTGAAGGAGATCGTGGAGATAGGGACGGGGGACCCTTTGCGCACCCCCGCCCCCCGGTGCGATCTCCGGCGGGGAGGGCGGGCGCGGGGGGGCGGATCCGCCCGCGGCTCGGAGCACACCCGGTGATGCCCCCGCGGCCCGGAGACGGCGGCAGGCCTCTGCCCCGCCGCGCCGCAGCCCTCTTTCCCGCCAGCCTTCCTCGCCCAGGGGCGAAGCGGGGAGGGACCCGCGGCCCCGTTCCGCCCCCCGGGGCCCTCAGCCGGCCTTTGCCCGACGCCGCCACCCCGCTCGCCTCCGCTCGGCGGGGGCTCTCCCGCCCCGCGCCCCGGCGCTCCTACCTGCGCGGTGCGGTCGGTGCTGCGCGGTGCTGCGCGGTGCGGTGCGGTGCGGTGCGGGCGGCTGCTCGGCACCGGCACCTGCTCCCGCGCCCGCGCCCGCGCCGCCTAACAAAAGCGGCGGCGTCAGGTGTCAGCAGGCGGACTGCGCGGCCATTGGCGGCGGCGGCGCGCGGCGGGCGCCGGTTGGGCCGGGCGCGGCGGGGGGCGGGCGCGGGGCGCTGACGCCAGCGCGGGGCCGGCGGGGAGGCGGGGCCGCGCCTCGCGCCGTCTTTGTGCTCGCCGGCAGCGCCGCCGCCTCCCGCCGCCTCCCTCAGCCCCGCGCGGCGCGGCGGGCGGCACCGCACCGCACCGCGCCGCACCGCACCGCACCGCGCCGCACCGCACCGCGCCATGTGTGCCGGCGCTCCCCTGCCTCCTCGCGGCCGCGTCCCACCCGGCGGGGCGCTCCCGGCCCCGCTCTGAGAGCGCGGCGGGGCAGGGAGCGAGCGGAGCGGAGCGGCGGAGCCCGGACGTGGCGCCCGGGAGCGGCGCGGAGCGAAGGGAGCGCGGCGCCATGCGGGGCCCGGGGCTGGGGCTGGGGCTGGGGCTGCTGCTGGGCGCGGCGTGGCTGGCGTGCGGGCAGAACGAGACGGAGCCCATCGTGCTGGAGGGGAAGTGCCTCGTGGTGTGCGACTCCAACCCCACCTCCGACCCCACGGGCACGGCGCTCGGCATCTCCGTGCGCTCCGGCAGCGCCAAGGTCGCCTTCTCCGCCATCCGCAGCACCAACCACGAGCCCTCCGAGATGAGCAACCGCACCATGATCATCTACTTCGACCAGGTGGGGCGGGCGCGGCGGGGCTGCGGGAGGAGAGAAGTTGCCGGGGCAGGGTCGGGGCCCGGCCGGGGACGCGGGGCCCTGCCCGCGGGAGGGGGGGCGCTGGGGGCCGGGGGCGGCCGCGGGGCAGCGGGGCCGGGGGGCGGCGGCGGCCCCGCGGAGGTGCTGACGGTGCCCTTCCCTTCCAGGTACTAGTGAATATCGGCAGCAACTTCGACTCGGAGCGGAGCACCTTTATCTCGCCCAGGAAGGGGATTTACAGTTTTAATTTTCACGTGGTGAAAGTGTACAACAGGCAAACCATCCAGGTCAGCGCCAAGCGCCGTCGCTTCGCTCCGCGGGCACCGCGGGAGGGAGCGGCCCGGCGGGGCAGGGGCAGGGCCATGGCCCGGGGGCGGTGGGACAGGGGCAGGGGTATGCCCCGGCGGGACGGCGGGGCGGGGGCACGGCCCTGAGCCGCCGCCGGGAGCACGGACCTCCCGGCGCTTCCCCGCCCGAGGGGACGGTGCCCGAAGGGCCGCGCAGCCCCCCCGGGCCCCCGCCCGCATGAGCCGTCCCAGGACGGCAAGGGATACCCCGACGGCCGCCCCCTCCCAGCCCGGCCGGGCCCCCGGGCTGCCCCGAGCCGCGGAGCCCCGGGGGGAGCAACCCTGCACAGAGCCCGTGGGAAGCGCGGCCCTCGGTGGGGTGCTCACCCGCTCTCGGGTGGCAGAAGGTTCCACAGGGATTTGGGGTGCAGGGAGGCGCCTGTGGCATGGATACGATAGGGAATATAGCACCGTGTGTGCGTGCGTGTGCAGCTACCCCATGCATGCCCGTTGTATGTGGTTTGATGCATACACACCTCAAGGTAGGGATAATAAATTACCGGCCTGAAGCCAGGTAGCATGACTTAGGCAGGAAATCTCTCTGCGTAGCGATGCATATTGCAAAGGTGAATGTACAGCTAGCTATATAGCACCGTTTTGGTGTAAGCGGCTTCGCACCTCTAGATTGGGCAGGTAGTGTATTATTAATGTGGAGTATGTGGTCCTGGGATCATTAACGCGAGCTGAGCCGAGCTTATTGACTGTGTTGTGGCATATTGTCTTTGCTGCCTAACAAAGGAAAACTACCTCTTGAATACACTTCAAACGCGCTCGCTCTGGCGGCTGTGGCTCTGCTTCTTGCTGTCTCTGAGGTTTCGCATAAAGCCATCTTTCAATAAGTATGAGCAGACCTCTTTTCATAGCCTGAAAACACAGGCACCCTATTGAAATTCTTCAAAATAGGATCAATGTCCTGTTTTATATGCACTGGGTGTTTTGATGTGGTTGTCGGTCTAAAACAGCGGTGAAAGGCTTCTTCCTTTAGAGTACATACCTTAGCTGGGTTCAGACTGATATTTCATTTTTATGGGGCTGGAGTTTCAGCTGTCAAAAGAGGCCCTTTCTTAGCTAAGCATTTCGCCTGCTAGGCGAGCCTCGGAGGTGTCGTTGTCTGACTTTAATTGATGAAGGGCTTTGTTTTATCTTGCTCCTTAGGTGAGTTTGATGCTAAATGGGTGGCCAGTGATTTCTGCCTTTGCAGGGGACCAAGATGTGACCCGAGAAGCTGCTAGCAATGGAGTCCTAATTCAGATGGAGAAAGGAGACAGAGCTTATCTAAAACTGGAGAGAGGAAACTTAATGGGAGGCTGGAAGTATTCGACATTCTCTGGATTTCTAGTGTTCCCGCTTTAAATCACTTCTCATCCAAGAAAAGGGAGAGACACGAGTCAGAATGTCTTACGAAAATCTCTTACGAATTCCCAAGTCGTAGCGGGGTTTAAAGAGTCGTGGACAGCAGACTTTTTACATTCAGATATTAAAGAAGCTAAATCCTGCTTAGGTTTGTGTACATCCGCTTTGAAGAATTACTACTTATTTTTGTTGTGTTGCAGCCAACACGCGGGAGACGCTATAATTGATCAAACCCCCATTTATATTCTTCTCTCTCCTCCCACAAAATTAGTTTCTATCTCTGTGTCACTGGTGTAGTCTGCCATCGTTCCCCCATGGCCTCTGCCTCACACAAGTAGACTTTAGATATTTTCATTGTCCTTTACAGCATATTTTGTAGTTTTGTTTTTAAAACATGTTAATCTTGACTCTTTCTCTGAGTTTAACTTTTAAAAAAAAAAAAGCAAAGTATTTTTGAATACATGGATGCCATGATGGAAGGGAAAATGCAATTCTTGCCGTGTACTGGCTGGCAAAAGGAAAAATTTCTACACGAAGAACTATCCAGAGCCAAGGCTGACCAGAGTATTTCAGTATTTCTATGTAATTCTGAGTGATTGTGAAATTTAAGGCTGCTAAATGTTTTGATGCTTGTTTTGCTCTTGTACAATGTGGCCCAACTAAATGCCAGGAAGTATATTGAACTTTTACTATTACTCTGTAATATATGTGTGAATATCGAAAATTAATTTTTGCTTTAATTCAATAAAGTTTAAATGGGACTTTTATTTTTCTTAACCAGAAATAAGGTTTCTCAGTGCAGGCAGGCGCGGGGTGGAGGCTTGGTGCGGTCCCGGGGCCGCGGTCAGCGCTGGGGCAGGGTGGGGGAACCCCGCGGGTGCGGGGCTCCGCGCAGCCCCCCCCTCCCCGAGCCCCGCAGGGCCCCCCGCGGCTCGGCTCGGCTGGGCTCGGCTCGGCTGGGCTCGGCTCAGCTCGGCGCGGCCGCGCAAGCCCCGCTGGCGGTGCCGCTGCCCGAGCGGACCCGGCGCTGGGGCGCTTCCCGCCGACTCCGACACCCGCTTATTTATAGCGTTTATCTGTATTATAGTCTATAAATCAGATCGCATTTTATACGGCCGTCTAAAAATACCTGACAATGTATACTTCGACGCTAGTATTATTTATTTGCTAGTATTATTTTGTTTACAGTCTTTTAAAGATGTAAATGCTCTAATTTTGCAGTACTCAAAGAGATTACTACTTTTATTAAAAGGTGCGTACGAGGATTTCGATTGTATCTAAACTTTAACGTGAAATAAACCGGTGAAACGATCCCCTGGGCTCCGCGCGTGGGGCGGCGGCGACCGGCGCGGGGCTGCTGCGCGCCCCGGCTGCGGCACGGCGGGCTCGCACGGATCCCCGGCTCCCGGCAAGGAATTTCATTACCTCCGATGGAGGGGGGGACCAAGACGGGCACAATAAGCAACGCTTCTCGCTCCGTTCAGGGGTTCTGCCCTGGAAATAGCCCTTGCGCGGCCGCGCCGAGCTCCGCGCTCCGCGGAGGGGTGGGCGGCGGGGCCGGCCCGGGCTCCGGCCGGCCGGGAGCGGCCGCGGCCCTTCATTTCCAAGTGAGCCGCATCAGCCGCCGGTCAGCAGCCGCTCCTCCGTCACCCAGGGATGCGGGGGCCAAAACGCCTTTTCCCCCCGCGCTTGCCGACTGTCGCTTGTCGCGATTCGCGCCCCGCAGCAAAGGGGAAGGCGCGGGCCGGGCCCCCCCGCCGGCAGCTCCTGGGGAGCCCGGCACCTGCGGCCGCTGCCCGGGAGGGCCGGACGCGGAAACCATCGAGATTGATGGAGAAGGGTTAATCGGGGAAGGCGGCCGGCTTGCTTTCCCTTGGAGCGATAACCTGCCCGCGGCCGCCCACGCGTCAGATTCTCGGGGCTGCGCGCTCCCCTCGCTATAGGAGGCACTTTATTACTTTCCCCCGAAGCCCTCAGCCGCCCGGCCCGGCCCGGCCCGGCGCCCCCGGCCCGCCTGGCAGCGCCCCGGCCTCCCGCCGCCGGCCCCCCGGGTTCGCACCCAGGGGCGACACATACGGGCAAGGCAAGCGAAGCCGCTCCGGGCTCCTGCGGCCGCAGCGGGGGAGCGAAGTGAGCAAAAGAAGAACGGGGAAACAGAAATTACCGGGCTGCAAAAGAACTGGCGGTGGCCCTGTGCCCTCGGCCGCCCTGAGACCGGCCCGCGCAGGGAGCCAGGCTGCAGCTCCCGGCCGGGCCCGCCGCGGGGCTGCCCCGCAAGCGCTGCAGGTGCGGGGGCTGATGATGCTGATGTTCGTCTTTTCGCTTTTTTTCTTCCTCTCCCTGAACGCCGAGCAAATAAACCCGCCACCTTCCGCTGAAAGTTTTCCCCTGGTTACGAGAATCTCATTAATATTGTGCAGCTGGAAATTATATTACCCCCAATCGCAGCAAATCACTGCTCTGCGGCTATTACAAAACGCCGCCGTGGCTGCCTGGAGAGCCTCGCCCGCTCCGCGCCCCGCACTAGCGTGGCCCAGCCCGGGCGGAGCCCTGCGCGGGCAGCGCTGCCCGGGGCGCCGAGCGCAGCGGAGCGGAGCGGAGCGGGGCCGCCCGCAGGCCCCCGGGGAGGGGCGGGCATCGCAGCACCCCCGCTTGGGAGGTAGAGCCGCCGCCGCACCGAAGCCCCCGTGGCGCTCGGCCGCTCCCCCGGGCCGGGGAGCCCTTGCCGGTGCCCCGGGGGGGCGGCCCGGCCCCGGAGCTCCCTCCCGCCCCGGCTGCGCCGGGAGCTCCCCCGGCCGCGGCGACTGGAAGCGAAGGGGAATATGTCCGAGCGGCCGCGGGGGTGTTGCCGCCGCGTGATCTGCTTCAGCAGACGAACTGTGTTTTTAAAAAAAACAAAAGTCTCCTTCCACGATCCCCGTCCCCCGTCGCGGTCAGAGGCGAGGGCCGGGCCCGGGAGGGAAAGGCCGCCGGGCAGCCCCCGGCTCTGGCGGGAGGGCGCGGCGGGGAGCCGCCAGCGCCGAGCCTGCCCCCTCTCCGCGGGGAGCGCGGCTGGGCCGGGCCGCGCCCCCGGTCGCGCTCCGCTGCCCCGACGAGGCGGGCGCGGCAGCGCTGAGCCCGGCGGCCCCGCGCCGGCCGGTCGCGCCCGTACTGGCAGCCGTCTCCACGCGCAGTCGGCGCGTTCGCCCCGTGTTTAAGGCAGGGAAATAAAAGGAGCGTTCCGTTCCAGCGGGCGCCGTGCACGGCAGCGCCCGCGGCTCGCCCCGCAGCCCGCTTCCCTGGCGAGGGACGGGGCGGCCGCTGCCGCTCCGGGCGCCACGGCTCGTCCCTGCGCGGGCGGGCCGACCAGCCGAGGCGGCGCCATCTTCCCGACGGCGCGACCCGCGCGCGTTCCAGGAGGAGAACGGGCTCCGCGGGGGCGACCGAGCCGAAGGAGCCCGGACCCGGCGCAAGCGGCCGCCTGCGCGGTGCGGAGAGTGCGCCGGCACCGGCTCTGCCCGCCCGCCCGCCCGCGGACGGGCTCACCCGGCTGCCGAGGCTGCCCGCGCCCACCAGGCCGCAGCCGCCATTTTGAGCGTCGGAGCAGGCCGCGGCCTCCGGGCAGCGCCAGCCGGGCTGCGGGGAGGCAGGGGCGGGCGAGGGGCCGGCGACCGTCGGGCGGCAGCCGCTGAGGGCGGCCTGTCCCGCCGGCCCCCTCCGGCTCCCCTCGCTCCCCGCCACCGAGGGGTCCCTTGCCGGGAGGCCGCGTCCCCTCGGGGCTCCAGCGGCCTCGTACCCAGTGCCCGCGGCCCCGGCGCTGTGAGCCGGCTTCGGGGCTGCGCTTCCCCCAGACGGGAGCAGCTACCGCTCTTTACCCGGCTTTAATGTGTTTTTTCAGTTGATGTAAGTAACGTCTGATTGAATTTATTGCTGATGAGCGTTGAGCATCAGTTTACACAACAAGAAATTATGTTTCATTCAGTTCATTAGCATGACTAGTGTTTGGTTTATGAGCATATTACTAATGGTAATGACCAGAGTTGATTGATTTCTAATGTGAATATAATTACACAATGTAGGGGAATTAAAGGAAAAAATCCACGGTTTTAATTGTTGGGTTTTTAGGGAGTGCGTGTGGGGGTGTGGGGGTGGAAAGGGAGGAATAAACCGACTTGTTTCCGCACAAACAATGCGGATGTAAAGATTAACAACTCCAGCAGGAGACGGCAAGTTTGGTCCGAGAGAAGAGAAAGTCAAATGCAGTGAACTCTGGGAGTACTTAATGCACGCTCCACGTTGCAAAACATAATTTCCCCTCTTCGACCCCCCAGGTGCGGCTCGCAGCCCGACAAGTTCGCTGGGAAGCGGCTGTTGCCGAGGAGCCAGCAGAGGCAGGGCTTCGTGCACGGCCGGGCAGCCGGCTCCCTCCATCCGCGCCGGCGGCAGGCTGGGCTCGGCGGCAGAGCCGCTGCCGGGCGGCGGCGAGAGCTGCGCCTTCCTGCGGGGTCAGAGGGAGCAGCTCGCTCAGCTGCAGGAGCTCGGACGGCAGCGGCAGTACCGCCCCTGGCAGGGAGCGCCTTGCCTGCCCTGCTGACCCTTTCTGGGAAGGGGAGACGGAGACTGGGGAGTCCTGGCTGGAGCAGCGTGCAGGGCTGCAACAGGTAAGGGGAGCGGAGCGGGACTGCGTGGGCCAGCCACCGGGTGGGATTTCAGAGGCAGGGAGGGAGGGGACAGTACTGTGAGGAGTAGGGGAGAGCAAGTTGGAAGCAGCTTGTGTGCTTCAGCTGTGACTCACCTGCGCTCTGTGTCCCTGAGGGTGACCTCTGGGACTGTCCTTTCCACTGAAATGGAAAGGTGATCTGGGAGGGAGGTGATCAGAGCATTTTGCTGGAGGCACCTCCAGTGGCATGTGCGGGGGGGGGGGGGGGGGGGGGGGGGGGAAGGCTCAGGTTCTGTGGGAACCCCTGTAGTGCAGAAATCCCGGGGAGAGGGGACTTGCAGAAGTGATTTTCTTGTCTCCTCTGAGGCAGGTTCAGTGGGAGAAGCATGGAGTATAATCTGCGAGCTAAGAGTTGCCAAAAGGCCTCTCTTCTTACTTGCCCAGAAAGAAAAGAGGCCTTGTGTTTCTGTGGAAAGTGAAACGAGCTGTGTGCCTTGCTGTGGAAGAAGAGGGCTCAGGCGAGACTAGCACTAATCGGTCCCTGTGTCTTGGGGCATTGCCTCTCTCTGTGCTCTCAACACTCTCGCTGGAAACCCAGCAGGGACTTGAGGCTGCGCTGCCTGCACTGGGGATATCTGCAATAGGTGCATTCACCCCACCTTCCACTAGCACCTCCAGGCTTTCTAGGGTACAGGGCAATGGGGTGCCCCTGCTCCAGTGGTCCTGCATCAGTAGCAGTGTTGATCCCAGTGTAAGCAGCTGTGCACATGGGGCGTGCAGAGCTTTCTCTCCCCTGTGGCAACTTTGAGCCTTCTGTTGGACAAGTGAGGAAGATGATGCCATTTGCCCTTCTGCAGCTTTATACCTGTGTTCGTGGGGAGATGTGGTAATGAGCCGTTTTATGTTTCGCGAGTTCCATTCAGTTTCTTACAGTATGGGATTCCTAAAATGAAACAGTTGCTGTTTTGAAGTCAGGGCACGTCTGGGATGCTTGAAAAGCCCCGTTTGGGGAATTTTCTTTCAGGAGGGAGTTGTGGAGCTATTGGAGAATGGTTCTACCATTGCACAGGCATCTAGACTTGCAAAAAGATTCCCAAGGCTATCCTGCCTCTTGTGCTTAGATCACTAACAAAAATGGACTCAGTGTCATGAGTCTTCCTCGCAGAATGCTGTTCATAGCACTCGTGTTATTAGTGACCTTTTAATTTTTTATTCTACCGTAGCGTAGCAAGTAGTACGTATTTTGATCTTATCCTCATACCTTCTCATCTGCCTCCCTGCTGTATTTTGGAGAGTAATTCTAGTTGGGAGAGACTGTGATATTCTGCTATGCTATCAGAAGAAAGAAGACCTGAGGAAGAGATTTCAGAAGAGTTCGAGCAAAATGAAGACAGAAGATGTGAATAATTGTCATTCATTAGTAGTTTATGCTGTATACAATATGTTAGAAGAAATACCAGTGCATCAACTTCAGTTATATTTCCAATCAGAAGTGTTGGAAATTTCTTGCCAGAGACATCTAGCTGTAGTGCTATTTTTATTTTTTTGTCTATACAACACTTATTCAAGGACTAGAGGATCACAGGAGGACTCCTGCTTTGTTTGCAATTAATAGTCATCCAGCTTATAGTGGAAATTGTCATTTCATTGTTGCACTTCATGCTAGTAAATTTTAATGTGCTTTTGATATTTTGGGCTTCAGGGTCATTCAGGTCAGGGCCATCCTCCCTGAGCTGCTTGACAGCGTTTCCTAATTTTGTCAGTAGTAAATAATGCTTTTTAAAAGATAAATATTGTAGTGAAAATGAACATAATCCTGAACCTTTTCCATTAATAAAAACGACATGCAACTAATTGCATGATAGTTGTTTTCAGTGTTGCTGTCACCAAAGCAGTTCTATATTTCTCTTTCTGTTATCAAATAAAAGTGCTGAGTCTTAAAAGAAAAGAACGTGTTATATTGCTCACTCTAACAGTTCTTTCCTTCAAAATTTCATATAAAACACTGCAGGGTATTGGTCAGACTGCCTGATCTGCTGACCTGATAAATACCGTTTCTATTGAAAGAACGGAGAAGCATTTTGTTCTTTCTCGTGCATCTGGTAGTATTCCTGATTTCATAATTGTTAAAATCTGGTCTACAGGACTTGAAATTTCATGGGTCAGTCCTCCTTCCTACTTCGATTCTCCCTAAATTCTTTGGTGTATGTTGAGTCATGTTCTAAAATTATTGATTAGCATGGTTCCATAACTCCCATCTGAATGTTTTTATAATTTCTTTACCTGGTTTTGTATTTCCCAGCTGTCAACAGAGCTGAATTTCCCTGTGATTCTGTTGGTTGAGGTGTGGGGAAAGAGAAGCTTCTGATGTCTCTCTCTTTAATCTGGCTTTATTGTTCCTTTGTTGTCTCCTTTCTGAGAGATTAATCTCACTATTCTAGTCTTCGAAGAGCCTTTCCAAAGGCTTGATTGTTCCTACAACCCAGAGGAGCGCAGCTCTAGTTTTGAAATGCCTCTTTTGAAATGGCAGGGCCAGTTCTATCCAGAACAGTGAGATGAGGCTCAGCAGTTATTATATACGTAACAGAACACTAATTCAGGTAGCCATGCAGTTTGTCATGTGGCCAAGCTCTTGCAGTATGTATTGAGCAGTGATCTTCACTGAGTTTCCTGCAATATTCCCAGGTCCCTATTGTGGCTTGATTAAGCTAATTGAGAACCCTGCTAGTAACTCACCACCATTAATATACATAAGGTTACCAGCTTTGCATTTAGCTTATTGTGTACATGAAAAATTGCACAGCTTTGACCAAACTCAGAATTAAATTGTGTTTCCAGACTGAGCTAAGACATCAGTGAGTCTTGAAGCACTGATTTAATGTAATATTTTGACCTGTGAAAGTCATATTTATTCTCCTAATAGGTGTAGTGGAAAGACTTCCTTGACTAGAAACGGCTTTGGAACAGATATGTTGAGATAAAAATGAGCTTCTCTCTATAACAGGAAGAGGAGGATCTTTCATTATTAAAGTAGAGGTGCCAGGGCTCAGTTTTCAAGATACGGTTTTAAATTCCAGTGGGTCGTTAAATGAGATTTTTCTGCTGATGTAAATTTGCATAGCTGTGTTGCGGTGAAAATTCTTGCAACTTATTTTATTTTGCCTGTGGGATCTTATGGCAGAAGCCAGGAAACAGTGGTGTTACAGAAGTACGTCCCAGTCCTGTTACCTCGGTTGTTGCATGCAGCAGATATACTTACCTGAGACAAGGATTATTTTGATAACTAGAACTTTGTAAGAAGCACATCCATATTTCTTCATCTGCTGTTTTATTTTCATTTGTCCTGTGGCCTTACATAACAGAACTGAATTCTTTTGGCCATGTTTTCAAGATTGTGTAAAACTTCTGAATAACTGTGGAGACATTTAATAGTTTCAGTGGCAACCACATGGTAGAGGGATGCAGTTGTAAAAAAATTAAGATGTGTCGGATAGTTTTTTGAAAATAACTGGAATGTCACAGGGTCAAAGCTGTCCAGTGTTACCTGGTGATGGTCAGGTTAAGTTCCACCAGTGTACGGCTTTGGGTGCATAACCTGTTCTAGTCCTGTGACAAACTTTTCTTACTGAAAATATAATATTTTATTAAAGATGCAGAAAAAGAAGAAAAACAATTAAAAGCATTGAAATGTAACATATCAAATAAGGTATTCATTTGAATAACATCCATTGTTGTTTTCTCTTGAAATGGTGGATAGTTCTATAAAGAAACCATCTCCCTCCCCTCTGTCTACCAGCAGCCTTTTAGGTGGTACTGAAGACCTGAATACTTGTCCCATGCGTGAAAGGAAATAGCTGAACTGGTGTGAAGTTGTTTTAAGACAAAACAAGTGAAGCACATAAAAAAATGTGGGGAACACATTATCAAGAACAGAAATACAATTTTTGTTTCTGACGCATTTTTGTGTCTTTTTGTGGCTGCGATGGTCATAGTATAAGGTAGTATTGGCTCCTCTGAAACCAGGCAAACTGATGCTTGCGTTCTCTAGGCCAACTGGTCAATACCCCCAGGTTTGGTCATGAGTGCTTTACGCTAGTAACAGTGGTAATGCAGCCAAATCCCTTTGGTTACGCTTCAGCAGCTAGGAAGATAAATGAGTCCTGTATAACCACAGATCAACTAGAATGATAATTTTAGTGTAGTGTTTAAGCATGTTTTTAATGTTCACGTTATTGTAATATGTTTTGAGCAAAGCTGGAAGATGTTGCAAATACAATGTTGGGGTGTTGTTTCTAAATGGATATAATTAGGAGCTGGTCTGATTAGTGCTATCAATGTCAGGATGTTCCAAAGAAGGGAGGGCTCTTTATTCAGGTTGGCTTCACATGTATTCTCTTAATTTGAAGTTGTGTGAATATATTTTATATTTTCTGAATATATCTGTCACATCCTACCTTAATGGTGACAGCATATCATACCACACTGTGTTTCTGTCTTACTGTATCTATACTAGTGTCTAATGAATACTTCTGCACAAAGGCTGTTGTACGTAGTGCAGCTGAGTGAGTTCCTGTCTGACTCAGGTGCTTTTCATTCAGTGCTTTACCTCTGCAATTCATGGAAATTTCCCTCCTGTTACACTGTGGCCAGGTTGCAGCTAACCCTATGTCTATTCTCGGGGTCAGAGGAAGAATGCAAGACACTTCTTTCTGCATCTGTGCAGCAGGAAAGCATTTTTGGAAGCTTGAAGCAAAGGGACTATTACACGGTAGAAAGCACTAAGTACTTCAGAGCAAGCAAGGTGAGGTCTGGCCACACATGACCGCTTGTAGGAGAGTTTTAAACTCTTTGCCATGGCACTTTATATCTTCTGTATCTCGTGGCATTGGTAACGTGCTGTAGAAGTACCGTCCTTTATATCTTGAGACATTTTCTGTACGTTCCTTCTGATTCGGCTGCTCATCTACTGAATTCCTCTACCAGTTGTGCACCTTTTCAGTTTTAATTGGTTTAGTCATCTTTCTTCTCATAAAGCCCAATACTTCAGCCTCGCCAACCAGGAGGAGACCCTCTTTGCTGTGTTAGCTCAGTTTGTGCCTGCCTCTTTGTATATCTAGTTCCTGTCATCTCTGAGATTAACTTAAAATAATTCTTTCCTTTAGTAGCCCTTCCCAGTTTTCTCCACTACCTTCACAGGTTGTTCATGCTGTGCTTTTCCTTTCCTGACTTAATTTTTTTTCTTGTTTAGAAGAACCCTGTTGATATACAGTATTAGGATCTCTGCTGGAAACCAGTAATATGTTAATTCTGGCTGAAGTATTGGCTACCCACATCTCTCATTGGTTCCTCAGGAAATGATGGAGATGGATATTGATATACAGTTATTCTGTTGAGAAGCCTACAGTTTTGCAAAACACTTAAGAATGTGCTTGATATGAAAAGTATGTTTATCCAGTTGAAAGCAACAAGGTGCTTCATGTTCTTAAAAGTTAAAGCACTTAAGCATAAGCTTACCAGCCACGTGTGCCTTCACACTGGATAATAGAAGAACAAGGGCTGTTTTATATTTAAACCAGCAGATGAAAGTGGCCTTTTAAAAATTGGAACATTCTTTTAGAAGGAATCACAAGCAAGTCAGCTGCTTTTAAGGTGGATCGTGACAAGATGGCAAATGTGTGTTTGTGAAGACAAGACAACGGATGTGGAGGTTTGTTCTGTATTTGCATTTAAGTCCAAGTTAGCAAGTTTGTTTCTTTGACTAATAAGTTACTTTATTAAATGTTACTTTATTGACAGTCATGGCATACTGCTGTGCTGTTAAGTACAGTACCAAAAACGAAGAAAAAACGTTGCTTAAGATTGTGAACTTAGGCAATAGTTGAGGTATGGATTCTGTTTCTGTTTTGGTGCACCAAGGAGGTAAATTGACCTGTTTCTTTGGCTGGCATGGTTTACTTTATTATCTGTACAGGGTAGGACAAACAACTCTTCCCTCTCCCAGTTACGCATGGCACCAGAGCCCAGAAGAATTACCCTGTTGGTAGCTCCTTGAATAAGCATCCATCCAGGTTCATGAGTGAGCATGAAGTTTCTTGTGGTTCAGAGTTTAATGTTACAAGGCAATAAAATACCTCTCACTAAATAATAGTGAAAACATAGTAGGAGGTATTTCATTCAAGGAATACAAGCTATTGTCCCACCCTTGTCCAGAAAGCAACACACATCAGACAGAAGATGTCTTCCTTACATTCTAGCTAAATCAATGTTATTTCTTCCAGAATACTGCTGCTTCCATTCCTAGAGATAAAAAAAACATAGCTCACTGTCAGTAGATAATTCCTTCTCTTCGGCTTTCTGTCCTTGACTAGTAAAAGTTTTTATTTTTTGTAGACAAGGAGGACTTCCTTTATCCCTGGAAGATTAAATTGCCTTGCTGGCAAATCTGGCTCGCTGAAGAAACGGAGGAGGAAAAGCAGATAGGGAAAAAATAGAAAAGAAAATAATTTCAGGGTATCTTTATAGTCTCCTATTGTTAGGATGTCAATTACTATCATATATCACCTGTATCGCAAACTTGTCATACCTTTGGGTATTTCTTCTTTTTTTTTTTTTCCCCCTCCAAGTAGTAGAAAATTTATCAATTATCCATAGGAAATCTTTTTTATTGCTGGACTCAGCTTTAAAATATAACCATGATGCTCAAAGGGATTTACTTTTTAACATCCAATTCAGAACAATGAATATAAAAGATCATAGTTTTTTTATCCACTTGTGCATTCCATGGGAATAATTGCAGAAAATAGTGCCCTTTCCAACTTCTTTAGTTGGTAGTGTTCTGTTTTAAATGCTGTTACCTCACACTACAGAACTGCTAAGAATGGTAGATTAAGCAGTGTATTCTATAACTGTGGGCTCAGATTTAACTCTGTAACACTCCTTTTGATGAGTGCAGAGTGCATTCAGTTACTGTAAACATGGGTTTTCTAAAATGATGTATAGGAGTAGAAAGAAGGTTAATGAACCAAGTAAAAAAAATTGCTTCTCTAATTGACAAAAAGGTCTGCAGACAGTCAGGCAGGCTGCACACAGGTGAGGCAAGTGGTCTGTGGTCTCTGATCCTGGACACTGGTTAGTTATTGATGGCTGTATTAGGCATTCTGATTACTGAGAAACAGCTGCAGTGTGCTTAGCTCTTAGCAGTGTTTTTTTGCCTCCACAACAATCAGACTTTCAGAGTACCAGGGAAGAAGGGAAGCACTTACTCACAAAATAGATCAACTTGCAAACTTTAGGTGCGGATCTTCCCTTTTCTCGGTGATGTGGGAACAAGAACTGAATTAACTTATGTTCCTTGGAGCCCAGGTGTTCATCCCAGCCTCAGAAGGACAGCGCAGGTCCAGCACTACACCCTGGTAGTGCTTGTGTGACCTTCTGAGAGCAGCTCCTGTCCTGGAGGCTTTCCTTTCAAGCTTCAGCATTGACTGTGGCCAGAGAAAGTTTGTCAGAAGGGCTCCCAGCTCTCACTGGGAGCAGACGACACAGGGTACATAATGAATAGAGCTGAAAGGTGAGAGGTGTCTTCTAGTTCAGCTCTCCTTTGGTCAAGTTCTGCCTCCTTGATCTACCTGGTTCTTATGTAGTCAGTCCTCAAATTCCTTTCAGTTAGAGCTCCATCCTACTTTTCTGTCCCTTCCAGTTTGTGGAGTTTAATTCTTTCTCAATTCTATTTCACCTGTATTTCTTCTTTGCTTTTACGACTCAGGACTTTTTTTCCTCTTTTCCTTCATGCAATGTCATTTCTTCTGGCTGGAACAGTGTCCTCCTTTTCAGAAAGGAAACATCAGTCCAACAGGAGGATTAAAGGAGATTTTAAACTAAATTCATAGGGAGTCTCAACCCCTTGCAAAAACCGGAGAAAATGGCAGTGAGTTTCAATTATAGTGAGCTTTATTTCTGTACAGTATAATGTAATTCATAATGTTATCAATATCATAAAAGCATAAAGAAAAGACAGCAGTAGGAGTTACAAAAAATAATAAAATCAAAAGCCTTATAAAAGGTATAAAATTAAACTTCAAAATACTGTAGAAGAGGAGGAAGGGCCAGGGCCAGAACCACAAATCGCAGGCTATTCTGGAAAAAAAAACCCAGCTTTGGAAAGATCTAAACGTGAAGCCAAAAGATGGAGGAAGCCCCCCAAACCAGCAAAAGACAAGCCCATCTAAGCCAGTTCTAGCTGAATAGGTTAGGAACTGAAGAGGAAGGGAATGTTAAGCAATTTTGGTTTGTGTTGTATGCAGAAAGAAAATAATCACAAATTTTCCTCTGGATGAAGGGGAATAGAGAAGCACTGTCAATTTGAGGATATTGCTGAGACAGTGTTTAAAAAATAAACAAACAATCTCTCAGCTTTCCTTTCCTCTCTGTCTTTAAATAACAAAAAAAACCCAAACCCAAAATCCCCACAAAATATAAATCTCAAAAATGATCAGTCAAAACCATAGCCTGTTAGGGAGGGATGGAATCCACCTGTCTAGAAGTGGCAAGGGAATCTTTGGCAGCAGGCTGGCTGGCCAACTTGGTGAGGCGGGCTTTTAACTGAAGGACTCAGGGGGCGGGGTCCAAAGTGGCAATGCTAATGCTATCACATTCAACAGGGGAATAAGCCAGGCCAACCAGAGCAGTGACAAAGGTGCCTTAGCTGCCTCACGAGATGACAATCAGAAGACCAAACACCTCAAGGGTGTGCATGGCTATAATGGATCCTCGTGCACCCCTCCAGGGAAATCTGCGTGCTCAATTACCTCTCTGAAATGCCTGTACACCAACACATGCAGCATGGGGAATAAACAGGAGGAACAGGGTCTGTGTGTGGTCGCAGGGCCACGATCTCATTGCAGTTACAGAGACATGGTGGGATAGCTCTCATGACTGGAATGTTGTCATGGATGGCTACAGGCTTTTTAGGAAAGACAGGCCAGCAAGGCGAGGTGGGGGAGTTGCTCTTTATGTGAGGGAGCAGCTGGAATGTATGGAGCTCTGCCTAGGGGTGGAGGAAGGAAGAGGTGAGAGCTTACAGGTAAAAATCAAGGGGCAGGCAAATATGGGTGACACTGTTGTGGGTGTTTACTATAGGGCACCTGATCAGGAAGTTGACGAGGCCTTCTACAGAGAGCTGGAAGTACCCTCACAATCGCAGGCCTTGGTTCTCGTGGGGGACTTCAACCACCGATATTTGCTGGAAAAGCAACACAGCGAGGCGTGCGCAATCAGGAGGTTCCTGATAGCCTTCTATGATGGCATGACTGGCTGGGTAGATGAAGGGAGAGCAGTGGATGTTGTTTATCTCAACTTCAGTAAGGCTTTTGACACTCTCTCCCGTAACATCCTCACAGACAAGCTAAGGAAGTGTGGCTTAGATGAGAAGACAGTGAGGTGCATAGAGAACTGGCTGAATGGCAGAGCTCAGAGGGTCATGGTCAATGGTGCAGAGTCTGGTTGGAGGCCCGTAACTAGCGGTGTTCCCCAGGGGTCTGTGCTGGGTCCGGTCTTGTTCAACATATTCATCAGTGACCTGGACGTAGAGATAGAGCATAACCTCAGCAAGTTCGCTGACGATACCAAGCTGGGAGGAGTGGCTGATACACCAGAAGGCTGTGCTGCCCTTCAGTGAGACCTGGACAGGCTGGAGTGCTGGGCCGAGGGGAACTGCATGAAATTCAACAAGAGCAAGTGTAGGGTCCTGCCCCTGGGGAGGAACAACCCCAGGCACCAGCACAGGTTGGGGGTTGACCTGCTGGAAAGCAGCTCTGTTGAGAAGGACCTGGGAGCGCTGGTGGGACAGCAGGTTGATCATGAGCCAGCACTGTGCCCTTGTGGCCACGAAGGCCAACAGTATCCTGGGGTGCCTTGAAAGGAGTGCGGCCAGCGGGTCGAGGGAGGTTATCCTCCCCCTCTACTCCACCCTAGTGAGGCCACATCTGGAGGGCTGCGTCCAATTCTGGGCTCCCCAGTACAAGAAGGACAGGGAACTACTGGAGAGAGTCCAGCGGAGAGCTACGAAGATGATCAGGGGACTGGAGCATCTCTCTTATGAGGAAAGGCGGAGAGACTTGCGTTTGTTTAGCCTGGAGAAGAGAAGACTGAGGGGGGATCATATCAATGCTTATAAATATCTGAAGGTTAGGTGCCAAGAGGATGGGGCCAGACTCTTTTCAATGGTGCCAAAAGACAGGACAGGGGCAGTGGGCACAAGTTGGAACACAGGGAGTTCCACCTGAATATGAGGAAAAACTTCTTTACTTTGAGGGTGACAGAGCACTGGAACAGGCTGCCCAGAGGGGCTGTGAAGTCTCTTTCTCTGGAAAGACTCAAAACCCACCTGGATGCAGTCCTGTGCCCCCTGCTGTAGGTGTTCCTGCTCAAGGACGGGGGTTGGACGAGATGATCTCCAGAGGTCCCTTCCAACCCCTACTGTTCTGTGATTCTGTGAAAATGACAGATTCTTCTTTACACTTACTGTGTTTGAGGTTAGATCCCAAATTCTCTTCCTCTATAATGAACGTGATTAAAACCATAGGGGTTCCCTTCCATACCGCCTTGAAAAGCAAATAATGCAGTGGAGAACTGCATCAATAAAGTGTGGCATGCGCTACCCTAAATTAACACTGCATTTCATACCAGTTGCAGCTGCTATTAGCAGGGTAGAGATCTGGGTAACCTCTGTCTATTTTCCCCAAAATGGAACTGTTTCTGCAACCAATGCAGACCTTCAACTTGTGGCATGGGCACAGTGCCCTGAAGGCTTACGACCTTTTGCTTGAAATAAAAGCAGAACTGAATGAGATTTTGATGAGAGAACATCAATAAGTTAATGACAAGTTGCATCAAGAGATACACTGCGTTTGGTTTCATTGTCATAGGGATGGTTACAATTATTTTGCCCCGAAGGCTATTTTCACGTTATTGGAATCTGCCTAACTCTGAGTAAGTTGCTTTGTGAGTTTATTTTGTTGAGGCAAATGATGATTTGCATCAGTTCTCACGTGTAGGAATCTCGGCTTCATTGCATAGTACAACTGTTACCTTGAATGTTCTGCCTAGGGCCTGTGCAGCATTATGGATCATTTCATTTGAAATAAGGAATGTTTCATCCAGTTACAAGACTAAACAAGCGGTGCAATGGGTGAATCTTTCCTTGCGACTTTTAAGAGAAAGGTTGCTGTTTCCCTGTTCCCAGTTAACTAAACTGTTTTGAATCAAGGACAGACTCAGTTTGGGAAGTGACAAAGAAACCTCGGACAAAACAATGGATTGTTAATTTTATTAGTATATTGGGCTGTTCCTGAGTCAGAGTTGTTACTTCTACTTGGGCCTAACAATGCCTACTTTTTTCTTCTGCTAGTAAAATTTTAGGCACCTAAGACTAATGCATGTTACTAATATTAGGGTATTCAAGACCTTTTCCTTGTCAAATAAGCAAATTCTTGGTTTGGCTTTTCAGAATTCAGATATTTAATTTTGCTGTTGTGTTTTCAAAATGCCATCTCAATAAGCTGATGCATTTGTTTTTGAGTAACTTCTAAATGTTATTCTGCGGAAACAGGGCAATTGGAGATAAGATATCTATCCCAGGCTGGAGAAGGAAAGAATAAAATCTGTGACCATTCGCTGATAGGCCCTGGTGTGTGTCAGGTCTGTGTTTTCAACCCGACAGACCCCGATGTAATTCTCAGTTCTTGCATGATACCACCTGCTAATTGGAACTGCTCTTGCAGAATTCTGCTAGCCATAGTAAGGTGCACATCATATACGAATAAAAACAGCTCAGCCTTATTACGTGGCTTGCATGCCTGGTAATGAATAGAAGGAAGGCGCACTCCTTCACGAACAGCAAAATTTAATATAGTCTCTTCCTGGAGTTGCACCAGTGGGACCGAAAGTTTATCTCAGCATTCCAAGGGCAATAAAAATCTAAATTTAAACTCAAAACATCTTACTGGGGCAAGAGTACCCAGAGGCTATGTACTCTTCAAACTTTGTTTAGGTCATAACTGCTTATGTAAAGTTAGTTTATACCAGCTAGTTAGGTTTTATGTTTTCAAGCAGTAACTCTATTACTGGGAGGGACATAGCAGGTGGAGGAGACGCATCTGAAAGTTTAGCTCTGCTTTACTATTGCATTTAATTCAGCTTCTTACAGCTTAGCGCACAGCTATGTGAAGAAATTCCTAGCTTTTAACCTTCGTTGTGCAGACACCTTTAAATCTGTTCTAATTCATTCCCATAGTTAGACATCTCAGATATTTGGGATTTAAGGTAAATATGAAAGGAAGAAGTGAAAAAGATACCAGGTGAAGGCCAGCTCTAGCAGGTAAACTCCTGTTAACTGTGAACACAGATTGGAAAGACTGAATGCAAAGGGTAACCAGATGCTAGCTGGTGGGCTCTCAGTTCAGAGTTTCAGTGGTGGCTTGTTCTCTTTGCCTGTAGTTTTAAAGGTGGGGATGGGGAGAGGAGAACCTCAAATGCCATTTCTGCAACATGAATATGAGTAAGATGGGATAAGGGAATCAACTGGAGATTTTCCTGAGGTCACATGAATGATCTGGTGTCAGGGACGCCTGTGAAGCACTGTATGAGATTACGAGTCACCACAGCTAAATTACAAGATCCTCGTTAGCTCTCTTCCTTCTGGAAAGGGTGTGACACTTGGATTTAGCCACCATAAGAGAGAAGTGGGGGTTGGAAGGGCGTATGAGGGAGTAATTTTGGTGAGAAGGCTTGAGGGGAAGCAGAGTTCTCGCTTAGTGCCATTTTCTAGCCATTTTTCATCTCTGCATCTTGCTCACATACACGGGAATACAACCGTGCTTCCACAGAGCAGGCAGGGAGGAAGCGAAGGAGAGCAGGTTTCAAAAGTTGAGCTTAATGCCACAAACATGTTCTCTGTTGTGGCTTGCAAAGTCTGTCAGCCTGACTTAGCAGAATCGAATGTTTCAAGTTTTCTTGGAGCAGATATTGATGTGAGTGGCCATGGGATGTTAAAAATGCTGTCTCTCTGACTTCTGTGAGGGACACTGCAAATTTCCAAGCATTAAATACAGTTTCTGGGTGACTCTTTGGGTAATCATTAAAGTTACGTGTTTATTTACTCTCTGTTTGTTCATTCTTTGAAATAGTTGTGCCATGGGAAGCTTGCCCAGCATCTTTAAGGTATTTGATATGATGACCAAGATCAGGAATTAGAGTGAATCAAACTAAATTACATACACATACCTCTTGTTATTCAGGAAAGGTCAAAAAAAATGTTTCAGTATCTTGGAAGACTAATATGCATATGATTTAATCTTCAAAACTGACAGTCTCTAAAACTATGGATAAGTACACAGAGAAAATAGTTGAAGAGAAATCCTTGCCTTTTATAAACGTCGAGATATATTTACAAATCGCCTCATGTAAGTCTCCTCATAAATGTTCCAACTTCTTTTTGTTTCTTCTGCATCTTAACTGCCAGTCCCCCTTTTCCATCAGCTCCTGTTTTATGTACCATTTGTCAATTGTGTCTGCCTTCTCAGATCTACTTAGATTTCCTTTCATCTTATGATATCTGCCTCACCGTGACTACTGCATCCTTCTAATTTCTTACACTTTTTGCATTCACTGGCATTCAGCCATTAGCATTGCTAATTTTTTTCAGTCCCATAATACTGTTTTAATACAGTTATAGGGTCTAGTCCTTTGTTGTTTGTGCAATGAAATGCCCACTAGTCAGATTTCTTTTGGTGGGCAGACTGCAGGATTTCCTGTGATGTCTGTTGTCCAGGCTTCCAACTAACAGAGTCACAGCTGACTCAGCTTTCTTGAAAACTGAAGTTGCCACATACTTTCTTCTTTTCTGTGACTGTCCCGCTTTGCACGTACTACATTCAAAGTGTTCTCATTAGTTTTATTACAGTATTTTTATAAGATTGTCTTCACCAAGACAGCTTTCCAGCTGTGACCAAATGTGTAGCTATTCCTAAGTTACATGCGTGCACGTTTCAACAGTACGTACCCCCATGTCTTAAATATTTATTACTCAGTAGAAGTGTTACTTTTAACCATGGACGTGCTAGAGCCTTTTAAACAAAATGTCGCTGTCTTGCATTGTGTTAAGATTGGAGAAATATCTAGATGTTTCTGATCTTTCAAAATTTATTTAGGCATTTAGGAGAAAAAAATTTTTGTTTTTCTTAGTGTCTTTTACGTGTGGTGTTTTTGCTCTGACCCAAATTGTCTGGGAGCTATAGAAAATACAAATTTTCAAAACAAATGAAGCATCAGTTATGGCCTTATAAGCTTCTGTGGGACATAGCTGTCTCCTCTAACTCACTGAAGACATTGCTTTGGGGAGTAAAAAATGTATTTGTTCTCTGCGGCACTTCATTATTTGGCTTCCTTGAAACAGCCAGTTAAGGAGCTGGTTGTTTCTGATGGTGATAGCAGTGGCTGCAATCCGAATGAAGTATCTGACTGTGGTTTTAAGATATGTGACAGAAATTATAGCATGGATAACTTTTCTGTTATATGTTAAACAACGTCACTTATTTGCTTCACAAAGGCACCTAAACAATTCTATACTGACAATTTAAAGCTGTTCGTATCATAATGAAGTACTCATCTAGTCTTACTTGCATGGCTTGCAATTACATTTTGGATTTCTTTGTAATTATTGTGTAGTCTTTATATTGCATGTTCTTCTCCATAACCTCACTGATTTACTCACAGGACCAACAGTTGCAGCTCTTTATCATTTTAGATTTACTGCACAAGAGCAATCACAAACAAGAGAATTGTACACATGCAACTGTGCATGAGAATGCCTAGTGAGATTTGCAAAGGCCTAGTTAAATGTCCTACTAGCCACATGACATTTTTCAAAGGTTTCATAACACCTGTTGATTTTATGTGAATATGGTGCAATGCATGGTGCTACAAACACAGTCCCCAGGAAATGTATAGAGAAGATGAAGTTAGTTATTACCTGCCCTTAGAAATCGCAGAGCTACTAGAAAAAGAAAAATAATCAGCTTTAGTATCTTTTTCCTTCTCCTAAATAATATTACAGTAATTAAATTTTAATATGTAAGTTCTTTGTAGGTCATTAGTGGTATAACTCTGCATATATGTGCCTACTTCAGAAAACAATTCAGTCCATAATCTCATAATGTTGAATTCTACCTGGCAGTTTTATTTGAACTTAATTTCTTTTTCTTCTAATGCTGTTACCCCGAGAGTTATGAGGCGGGCATCAGCTGACAGCACCAGGGGAAGGATAGGTATTGGCAATGGCATAAAAGCAGAAGGGGAGGAAAAAGAATAGCTATTGTAGCATTTATCAGTATTCTACTAATAGTCTGCTCAGACACAACTCTGGAATAAAATAGACATTCATACTGCAGTTTCTTTCAAAGGTTGAAGCTATTCATCTGCAGGATTACAAGAGAAAAGTCTAAACCATCCAGTTATCATAGCTGTTTCATTGTATAGTTATAATAAGAAACACCTTAAAAAAAACATTGCCTTAGGTGTAAATATTCCACCCCATTCCCTTTGGAGGGAATGCAGATACGGACAGCCATCCTTCCTAGGGTGCTTTTTAAAATAGTGTCTTTACATATGAAAATGAAACTATCTATAGCCAAATATTCCAAACAGGTAAGGGAGGCAAGAGCCTTTTAGTTTAGGGCTTGATCAACCACCTATTGAAGTGTACAGAAAGGCTCTTGTGGTTTTCCATGGGTTTTTTATTGTTTCAGGGAAGGAACGTGGTTTCACTGTGTGTAACCAGGTAGAGATATGCTCCACAAGAGCTCATTCTTTTTTACTGCAGAAGAGACTTGAGCAACAGGGTGGGAAAGATGTCCAGAGACAGCAGTCAAGTCTGTGAGTTCAGAAACCCACCGGACATACTGCTTTGTGATTTTATGTAATATTCGTGGAGACCTTTGTAATTCTGATTCTGGGTGGCAGCTGTGCTGTTAGCTGTGTTCTCTTTCAGTGCCCTTAGTACACCTACACTTTTTAGACTGAAATAGAAATCCTTATTCACAAAACTGGTTCACTCAGGATTTTTAAGGGAGGACAGTTTAGACCTTGGGCTGGATTCAGGCCGTCTAACTCAGGTATCTGACTGAGACACCTGAGCTTGGGAGCACTCTTGTGCGGAGACCATCTGATTTGGCCTCTGCAGATGTCTTGCTCTTTCTCCTTGGTATTACAGCGTTTCTAGGGCAGCTACTTTCCTAAATTAGGGACCTCACCAAGGTGCCGTCTGTTAGGGGAATGGCATTGGGCTTGGCATTAGCAGACCTATGACTTATTGCTACTTTGCTATTGGAGGCATTACATTTAAAAACTTAAAGGCAGCATTTGCTTTCAAGTTGGTAAGTTTCAGATTTTGTCCAAGGTCTTATTTAAAAGAGCTCATTTTCTCCTTTGGTACAATGTGATTGTTAAGCAGGGAGAAAGAATTTCAGTGAACGATACAGGTTGTCAAATATGGCATTTCAAAATGTCCAAAAATACTTCTTGTGTTAGTGAAGTCAGTCTGGTTTGTTCAAAGTTTTAAGACGTGTAGAGAGGATTAAAAATTAAAACCCCCTAACATTTTGAATTGCGAAAAAAAAGCTATTATTTTAAATTCTGGTTGAGAAAATGAGCTAGAATATTTTACTTATTTAGAAAAGCTGTATTTTCTTATAAATTTTTAAACTAATGAATTTGTTCTTTTGAGAAATCCTGTATTCTGAAATTAAACTGCCATTGAATTTTCAGTTGGAATATTTTATTGTTATAATTGTAGAACAGAGGCAGTGAACTGGAATCCTTCATAAAACCTATTTAGTCAAAATATTAGAACACTGAAGTGGGTTCAGATTACATTAGAAAGCACTTGTCATAGTCAAGATCATTGGCAGAGAAAGGAAGATGAAAAAATAAGTAATAGCATATCAGTATTCCCAGTTGTAAGCTTTAGGTATTATTATTCTGTGTATTTTACGTCATTCGTTCTTCTATAGTCAGTCATGTATGTTTAGATTTATGCAAGCTGAGTGAGAACATTTAAAGAAAACACTACTTTGAGGGGGAGCGGTTTTCCATGCTTAAAGTTAAGGGTGGTATTTTTGCATGGTATTTTGCATGGTATTTTTAAGCACAAGCAGTATTTGGTAACTCTGTAATAATTGCACTAATGTCTTCTAGTTTTTGCAGTTCTTACTAGCCAGCCCTTCAAGGGAAATATTTTGTGTGCACGTTTCTGTTGTCTGCCTTGTGTCAGAAAATGCATGTAAAATGCTACCAAGTCTGACACCTACTTTGTCTCCAGTGTTTTCCTTGAGTAAATGACTACCCAGCTGCATGGAAAGAGCAAAAATGTCTCCTGTTTCAAGCAAAACTTCCAGCTTTCTGGAGGTTATTCACAGTTGAAGTCAATGAAAGGGAATATAATTGGGCTTGTTTTGTGTGAGATAAACAGGCATGAGAAAGTAAGAGATAAACTTAGCTCTCCTTTTTTGGTGAAAGTTTCTGGCAAGTAAAATGCATAGATGAAATGAAATTAACCCCGCCGCCCCCTGATTTATGTACAAGGGATTTTGCCATACACTTTTTTTCATCCAGTTTTATGGACAACATTGAGGTTTCCACTGTCTCAAAGTCGTAAGACCAAGTTTTTGACTCTTTCATACCTGAAGTAAAAAGAGACAGTTCTAATTATGAATGAAGAATTTTAAAGTTAACATTAAAAAGGTAAAATAGAAACCCAGTTACAAGAGAGTGAGCTTTGTTGAATGCACTTTTGTATTGCAATATTTTAGAAAAATCGCTCACTAAAGATTTTTAACACAGAAGCATAAGATGATAATTTCCTTTTTTGACATGCTTTACCTTTGCAAAGTTACTGGGCTGTTGACAGGTACAACAAGACATGTGCTATGCTTACATGCTATTAGTGCAGTAGGCTTTGAAAAATGTCTAATGCATTGGCATATCTGACAATTTAGGGTATTAGTTAACAGTAAGATTCTGTAAATAGAGTGAATTTTAGCTACAACTGCTGACTTGAGCATTCAGTCAATATCTGCAGTACAGGGCTGAACTATATACAACAAATAATGCCGTTTTATGCTATGGAGATGGAAATTGGCGTTATACAGTGTGTATGGTTCAGTCTGAGAGCAGTGGTAATTGCAATATATTGAAGTTTTGCATTGTAATAAAAATAGAGACCATTAGTGGATACCATTTATGTCATTAGTATTTAGTGGCTGTGTGTTGCAGCTTTTTTAGTGCTCATAAAACTGTCTGTGCTTGCAGATATGTGACAACACTGATATAAATTTAAATGTTTAGAAATCCATAAGACATAAAATATAGATAGTAAACAGGGGCATAACATTATAGACAGAACCTTAATAATTTGGCACACAAATGTTTATATATTTGCATGTCTAGTGCAGACATTAGCATAATGGTGATCACATTTATATTACAGAAGGACTTGATTAAACAGACAATAACAAAGAAGGCAAAACTGAAGCACATCATGCGAAAGTGGCAAAGAATTCTTCCAGGTCCCCAAAAGGGTTTTTTTTTCTTTATAGACTTTTTACTAGTGATTATGTTAATTAGCCAATAAAAAAGAAAATAAGATTGTTAGGGAACCCTAAGATGGAGATTGGCTGGCACTTCTTTAACAGTAAGGGAGCGAGCCAGCATAGGGAAAGTCATATAATGTCTAGACCAAAACAGCAACATCTTGTCAGGACTTTGGAGGCTGGTGTGAGGGCTGTGAAGGAGCTGGCTGGGGAAAGATGTCTTTGGAGGGTGGGGCAGGAAGGAGTCCAGGAATATAGCACAGGAGGATTTCCCTAAATACCAAGCGTTGTACATGAGCCAACTGTGCAAGCCACGTTGTTTGGGCTTCCCAGTGTAAGATTTTTGGTTAAGGAATTCAGTAAATTTGATTTCCATGCAGAAGATCTCTGTGAAAGCTGTCGTCTTCCTTTGATTTAAGGAATGTCACTTGGATTCTGCTGGCAGTTATTCTAGGATCTTTAGGAGGTTCCCACCAGGGTTGTTCTTTCCTTCAGGAAGTTCCCACCATGGTTGATTTTCCGTTAAGAGACTACCCGTTGTGCTTTACTGCCCCTGGTTTCTGTGTCAGTGATGGATTTGAAGCAAGAGATTCTGAGGGTTGTCTTCTGCACACCCCATCCCTGTCTTCAGCTCTGACCTTTACATCCTGGAAACACCCTGGAGGTTTGTTGCAGAGCTCTTGGGGGATTTGGAAATCAAATTACACAGCACTAAGGGAGAACACAAAAAACTATAAAAACATTTCAGTCATTAGGAGTGAAGTGACAGGAAGCAGTGTTAGAGAATGAATCTTTCCAATTAATTTTCTTTTCAGAACCCTTTTCTCAACGTTTTTAATTCTAAGTGTGTATGAATGCTTTGGCAACATTAGCTGTGTCTTTCAGAAGAAAAGAAAACTGATAAACCCTCTGAATCTCTTGACTAAACAATGATCACGCCCCGATTGTTTTGGATCCTTGGACTAGGGTGAGAAAGATGAGAGTGTAAATGATGGTGGGAATGTATATTTGCAGAAAGCTTGTGGCTTACATTAACAGTTGTTAAGGTTAGAAAATGAGATGCTTTTCAGGAGCGCAAGTAATAAGCAGAAGTGAAACATAAGCTTTCTGTATAGTGAATATAAATAATTCTTTCTGTGGCTTCTAGTCTTTCTTACAATCTAACTATGCAAAGTGTTAAACTGGAAATCGTATTGTTCCTTTACAAAACATATTTTTGTCTGTTCAAAACAGGCTAAAATGTAAATCTGTAAAAGCAGCTTCAAAGCAGCTATTTGTATTCATCTAAATTCTGAAATCTTTTTGAAACTTTTGGTTTTATTTCTGATTGCAGGATTCAGTGTCACTTCTTAGCACATTGAATACTGATGGCTTTGAACATACAGTATGGCACAAGGCGATAACTTCACAGTGTACACTACCCTGCTGAGAGACAATTCTAAAGGAAAAGTGATTTTTATGCTGGGTTTTGGTTGATTTTGGAATTAGGGGAAATATTAAAGGGCATTAAAAAAACCTTTTAATTCCTCTCTACACCACTAAATTGCTTGTTACCTTATTTATCCAAGTAACAGCTACCTGAGAGCAGAGGCTGCTTTCTGAAGCCGTTCTCTATGTAGAATTGTACTAAAGCCACTAAGGGACTGAAATCATAATACAGGTGAACAGATGAGTTTTGCAGTAGAGTGTTATGCTTGGCTGGGTCTGTGCACACTTATCAAAAGCATATATAAAGGAGGAAGAGTATTAGAATGATTTAAGAGAAGTGGGCTCTCTTAAACCTATTGTGTCATAAGGTGGAAGGCAGAAGACTGTTAGGGTTTCTGGCAAAACCTGGGTGAATCAGAAAATGCCATCCTTCAAGATATTTGTATTGGAATAATTGTAGTAAGTGTAGTTACCATAAAGCCTGATGCTAAATCTGAGCGTAGCATATGCTGTTAAGCAGGACAAGCAGCTGTAATGTTGTGAGTTGGAAATGAATGCTGAAGTGGTTGTACTTGAAAGTACCTGTAGGACTATGTAAAGCAGATTTTCTTTTTCTTGATAATGTGTTTTCTCTTCCTGTGTTTTCTTACATCTGTTTTTTAAGTTCACTTTTGTTCTGACTGCTGGGTGATACTTGGTGTCTAGTTGCTCTCTTGTACTTTCTCATATCTTGCAGGTAGACAGTATATCATCCCAGATTCTTATGGGGCATCCAGCCTTATTAGGTTACCCAAATTACTGCAGGTCACAGCTGAGATGCATTAGTGGAATTTAATAGGAAAGCTTGCCCAGTGTAGGCTCTGCTGTTCTTACTGCTTGTTATTGCTTTCATAAGAAGCACAGGAGATTATTGAAAGATATGTTTATAAAATATACAGTGCAGTACAGCTACACACCAGGTTTATGCCAAATTAGGTCTTGAACCTGAATGGATTCTAGCATCCACTGCAGTGTAGATTACAGTTCACTGTGTGACCTCACATATGTAGGTTGGCCTCCTCCTGGCTTATTTAATCCATCTGCAAAATTGAGAAAAACAAGAACCTCCATGAAAAAAAACAGGTATGCATCTGGGCCTAACTGTCCTGGGTAAATAAATTACAGATAAGGCAGTGGCTCAACTGGAGGGATAATAAAGAGGAAATGTAAGTCTCTTTGGCCCCTACACACATTTATCATTAACTTAGTGGCATACTGTGTTTACACTTATTGGGTATGTTTAGTCTCACTGGACTTCCAGCAGAACAGATCTGGGGTCATCGTCTTTTCCTGCAATTCAGTACACAAGAAGCACTATGTGGTTGGTCTTATTGGAGGGAACATAGGCAGCAGGCTTTAGTGACTTGCAAGTGAATCAATAAAGCATGTTCCTGTAGGTTTCTGAATTGTCTCTTTCATTAAGAATGAAATTGGGCAGCGGAAGATTGATTTTTGTGGCAAATCAGAGATTTTTTAGCAGTCTTTCATTTAGACTGTGGATTTTTGGAGTCACAAAGCTTCATCAAAAATATTGTGCAGGATTTAAACTGCAACAAGAACCATAAGTAGTTTAAATGTCCTTTTTCAGAACACTTTTGTGAACTCAAAATCACATGAGACATGATCTTTGTAGCAATCCCCACAGTTGACTAAATCAGTGCAAAGCTGCTAAGCTCCCACAGCTGCGGAACATGGCTCATGGAGTAGCTGACATGGTGTTGGTAAGAGATACTTGGAAAGGGAAGTGGTCACAAAGAAATGTTACTGTTGTCTGAGGATATAACCAAGAATTGTGTCTTTGTATATCATAATTGCTTGCAACAGCTCTTGACGATTGAGATGTGTGACATAATTAAACTCTGCTTGAAATGCAGTCATGCTTTAGAACTATCTAAAGTAATGATTATTGTACGGGTATGGAACAGGCTTAAGTTTTGGCAGGGAGGTGTTTTAAATCTACTTATTTTTGCTTTGTCACCATGTGGCTGTGAAGTTCTGAAGAAACTTACCTTTACAGATGTGGTTCATCGGAAAATTCTTTTCCTGCATGGCACATACAGGCTTAATTGAATGTGGTAGTACACCTTGACAGTATGCTTTTAGGATAGTATAACTTACTTATGGATACGTAATGTTCATCTTGGAACCTATGCTTTTAGTACACACGTGTGCCTTTCTAGCATCTTGAACCAATGTTAGTTTCATGGACAGACAAGGGGAGTGCTGCATATGCAGCTTTTAATTTTTTAAGAGGCTCATCAAGTAGGAATTTGTATTTGCGAATCCTGAGGGAGCTGGGTGATGAGCCACAGTGCTGAGCCCAGACAAAAATCAGCTGAATCAAAATCAAGAGCAGCACCAACAGTAATATGTAGAAGCACAGAGCTTTATTAAGAATTGATGAATTGCCAGGCATTACTTTCCACATAGATAATGTTGTAAGATGTTGGCTATTAATGTCACTACATAGTCCAAAACAAGTCTAAACCAAATATGTTATCATAATATGTATCATCACCTGTTATATATGCTTAGCTTTAGCTTGCATCTACCTACCTGCAGAAGATGTGTTCTCCAGTAATTCTTTTGAGAGGCAGTTAACGTTAATTTTCTAGTAATTACTGTGTAAGAATTGATTCATGTTACCTACATATAAAGAGTTTATGAATCATTCATTGCTGAATCTTGATTCTGCCCTGTTGTTCCCTCCTTGGAGTACCTGTATAGACATCCTTCCTAGTTGAGTGTAGAAGCGTGTAGAGTTATGTTTATGCCTGAAGAATGCCCATAAATGCCATACACACAAAACTGTAATGTTACAGCTCTGCCTGTGGTGCAGCAATAGATGCTGGTGGTACGGTGCCTTAGTGCGTGGTTTCTAGTTCAATTTTCTGTTATACAGTCATAATTTTTGATACTGCTTTAGCGTTGTTGTGTCAAAAGCCTCGGTGGTCAGGAACTTACGAAGGATGGGTGAACTTTGCAGGATCTAGAGGTCTGGCTAAGATAACAGAAATCTGAATTGTTTTTCAGAGCTTAATGAGAGGTGGACTTCTCTTTTCTCTCAGTGTTTTTAGGTGGAAATCTTTCCCTTTTCAGTCATGTATCAGTTTTTGTAAGATGCCTTATCATCTGGGAGTAGGAGGCAGCAAGCTGAAGCTATGTGTTTTCTCCCTAGAACAGAGCATTCCTTAGTTGGGGGTGAACATCAGCAGATGTTTCTGAGGAGCTTTCCTAAGCAGGGTTTTAACACTGTCTTTGTGTCCCGAGGAGAATGCAGGTTTGGCCATGTAGAATTCTCTGAAGCAATTAATAATGTAATAGCCATAATTAAGGGTCTGTCACACAAGAGAGTAAGAGACTGATCATTATTAATTGTCATATTTACAGGAGAGGTTATACAGCTCTCACCGGAGACAAACTGGTAGCTATCACTCTGGGGGACTATTTTCTGCAGTCACTGAAGGTGAATTGGTCTACATTATTTATTTTGATTTTTCACAGGTTCCATTGCAAAGGGGGCCCAGAAACTGAAGGCTTTATTCTTTCTTACTCAAGAAAAATACCTATTCAAGTCGGTGAGTAGTTTTACTGAATGAGGGCAGTGAAACTAGTCCGTAGTGGAAATTTTTTAAAAAAAGAGAGGTGAGTGGTATTTTTCTTTCAAAACTTGAGTGTGGTTAAATGAGAGGAAATGGAAAAATCTGGTAAGCGGGTTGCCCTAAAATTAGAACCATCCCTCAAAGCTGTGGGCAAATGCTCTCTGTGTTAAACATGTCATCATTTCCCTATGAGAGTGCCCCAAAAAGGAACGTATTTGGAGCTGCTCAGGAGGAAGCAAACGTAGGAGATGTCCTTGATTCTAGACTTTGATGAACGCTTCATGGTACAAAGACATTCTGAGGATGTGAATGTATGCATGCATGTAGAAGTGCTCCTACCACTGATGAGCCCAGGTTGTAGTGTACCAGCACCTCCCTGGGACCAAAATATGGACTGCCAAAGCACTGTGTAGCAGAGGGAGCTAAAAGTCAGTGTGTGGGAGTGACAGCCTGACAAGCTCACTTGAGAAGACATGCTTTTAAGTGTGGGTTAATAAATGCTAGTGTAAACTGCTGAGAGATGATGGATTTTCCATTTACAGATTAAGACTGGAGGTATTTCAGGAAGATGTGTTTTAGTCAAATAAGAGTTATGGGGATTGATGTAGAAGCAACTGAGTAAAAATCTGACATAGGAGGTGAGATCGGAATGTCTGATGGCCCCTTTAGATCTTAAAATTTTTTAAAATGTTAAACTGAAACCTCTCTATGTTAGGGTGCGAATAGCACATCTCGGTGGACTTGTAAACATCCCAAGCAACATTAAGGTTTCAAATGGGTTTGTAATGTTTGCATGAACCCATGTTGCGTGCCTGAGGACAGTTGGCCTTATAATCCTTGCTTGTGTAACAGAGATAGCCAAAGAGCGGACATGAGCAGTTAAAAAAAGACAAATGTATTGTGGATGAAAAGGAAGTGGAGAGTCAGTGAATATTAAAAAAATGTCAGACTGTCATAGAAGGATAATATTGTCTTTTGGCTTCAGTTCCACAGATGGGCATTTAAAGCCCTCACATAAATCCTACTGAAGCGAGGGGCTGAGGGAGTGCCACTGAATTCAGCAGGATCATTTTGAAGACTGGGGGTAAGTGGACTGGGACAGAGAAGCATGCTACTGACAGCATGGTTATCTTTTCCATGTAAGGCTCTTTTTCAAGCCCTGGTAAAATTTGAACTATAAAAGAAGGTAGATAATAAGACCTTGGTGAAGTGAAGAAAAAAAAAAAAAAATCCAGAATGAAAATTTTGACTATTGTGCTTCCGCTTCCTCCATTAAGCCTCATTTGGGCTTTGTATAAAGCCTAGGAAGTGTCCATGGAAGTGGTCCCCAATTAGCGATAATCGGTGCTGTGGAGCTATATGGTAGGGCCTTTACTGAAATTCCCCAGGGTGAAATGGTGCCAATTCTGTCTGGATAGAAATATTTGCCAAAGCTTGTCCTTTGGGTTGATATTTTGTTAAAACAGAACATCCAACCAGCAATGTTGAACTGCTATTTTAATGTTCTTAGGCAGAAGTTGAAGTCAGTTTAAAAAAAAAAAGATATATTTTAACTTTCTGTGTAGAAAAATAAAGCACTTCAGTTTAAGAACACATGTTAAAGTTAAAAAAAAAAAATTAACCCAAACCAAAATTCTTTTGCCATTTCATTTCATGGAAACGTGGAGTCCCTTAGGTATTTATCCTGTTTTGAGATGGCCTTCTTACTCACATAGAATACTTGGTTACTTCCCAGCTCTGCCTTACAGGCTCACAGGTTGGTATGGTTCACAGTTACCACAAGAATTAGTTGAAGACCATAGCAATTAAATATTTTTATGGCTTACTATCATTTTCTGAATACTAAATGATTGTGACAAATATTCTCAGAGAGATTTGACAGCTGACCTGCAGCCTGTGCACTGCGATTGCTTACATATTTAAGCTACTAGTATTTCTAGGAAGCTATAGGTCATTAATTCATTATTATTTTATTGATGTTCAATTGATGTATTATTAAATGTAAATTAGATATTTGGGAATAATAATTTAGTGGGATGAGGCAGGTGAGATTCCCCCAGGACAGTTTGTAATGAAGCTTCACAGTGTTAATAATCCTAAACTCATAAATAAATTACAAACGGTGAAGCAAATGCAAAAAATACTGAAATAAGCTGTGAAAATGTTAAGTGGTGGTGAACAGACACATACTCTGCTGGGAGATCTGTGTGATAATGTGCGTTCGGCACTAAGTCACGTAAGTCAGACTCATGCCGATGCTCCCCGTTCCTTCCAACCATTTAATATTTAGGCACGTATCTACCCCTCGTATCCCATTATTATGCTATGCCATTCTGTTCGCAGACATTGTGCTTTGCCTGGGAACAGTGTTAATTTAATACACGCAGCTGACCTCGGAGGCACTGAAATGACACGGCAGCAGCAGTCCAGAGTGCTGCAGTATATCCTGCTGTTAGCAGAACTGTTGGGGAGACTGTGTACTTTTCTGGACAGTTGTCTGCGAAGGCTTTTGGGAAAAGGCGGGGAGCTGGCTCTTTGACCACACTGTAAGTGTCGAGTAGGACACATCCTCTCACTTAGCTATCTTTTATCTTATGGGTGGAAGACAGATTTCCCAGTTGCTCCTCTGATTTTCCTGAAGCATTAGCAAGGAGACCGTAGGTCTCCCTCAGATAATAAAAGAAAGAAAGGAGACCCTACCCTTATGTAAGAAAAGAAGGGATATACAGACGGAGAGGATTCTGTTAGTGTAAGTATTTTCTGGTTTGATTTTTTTTTTTTTTTTTTTTTTTTTGATCCCCAGCATCCGGCAAAGGTAAAAACATCACCACTACCCCAGCCTTTAAAGACAGAACTAAATCCCAAGGGCACTCAGTATCTGCATTTTGTACTCACTGCAGTGGGAATTGCAGAAACTCAGCACTTCATAAAATGCTGCTGGTAATTTGAAGAGTTAAGTCAAGTCATGCAGCAGGTCAGTAAATGTAAAGAAGCTTAGTGCCAAAAAGTAATTTCTTGAAATTTCTGTCAGTGGAAGTAAGGGACACACAGAATGCTGAAAAATCTAGCCCTATGACCATAGTGTTACATGTAAGTAGTGGTGACACAGGCATTCAAATGGGAATTCAGATATATCCAATGTGGAATTTTGGCCCTAAGTAATTTTTGGGTAGCTTGATAGATGGTTTTCCTGTAACATTAAAGCTGAGGGCACTGTTGTTACTCATGTGGTGTTTTAGAAAAAAAGCTCCATTAAATTTTTTCAGCAAATGAACAAAGAGGTGGCTTAGACTTTCACCTAAAATTATATGCCAGGAATTTGATGGTTATCGAATGGCCCGAAGAGTTGCAAACTAGAAATTTGGCTTAATACACGGTACAGAAAAAAAGACAAATATGCTGCTTCTCTGATGAAAGATCTTGGTTGCTAGAAAGAGAGTATTCAAGTGTTTGCTTATGTTTTGCTGGGGTTTTAACAGTGTGGAATAAGCAGATAACACCATGTTTTCTTAAATAGTGAAACTATAACCTAATGAAGAAATTGCAGTAATCACATTTCCTCAAAAATTGAGAATTATGGTATGTCTGTAATTAAAGTGCTCTATTTTTCAAACATAAATCTGCTGGCTAATACATTTTAATATATTTCTGTAATTACAGATTTTGAGATCAACTTGCTGTTGAAAAATAGAAAATTCTGATCCCTCTCCCTAACAGGTTGAGGACAGACCTGTCACTTGCAAGATTTGCAGCATCCGTAGCAAAATGATGTTCTTTTTGGTAGTTGCGAATGGTTATTCTTGTGCATCTGCCAGGAGACCTGTGGATATGGGAAACAGATCCAGCCTGAATCATTCTTCTCTTTTTTCCTGATGTGCCTGTCCAGCATGGTCTGGTGGAACTGTTGGCAAGTTCCTGTCCATACAGTCACTGACGTTCTTCTGGGGAGCCACATTAAGCAATTGATTGGGTCATCAGATGCCTGTTCTTCCTCCTTCACCTGCCTGCACAGGCTGGGCTTGGAAGAAGGTCCTGCCCTGCTCTTGACGTTGTTTGCATGCTCCCCAGATTTCTTGTTACTCATGTCAGCATGACAAAAAAAACCCTTCCCAGGCTCTGCTTGCTGCCATGGATGTAGGAGTGCTGTGAGAGATGAATAAGTGGTTTGTAAGATCTCTGCCAATTTCTTATTTAGGAATAAGAGAGGTCTCGAGGCTAGTTTCACACTTAGGGGCTCCTCTTTTTGCTATTCTCGTGTCCTGCAACAATATAAGATATAAATTACTTCAAACACAGCACCTTCTTCTGCAGCTTTTATGCAGACAAAGCTGTTATAATTGAGAGAATTAATCTGTGTAAGAACTGAAAGATTAAATAGGCATTAAGTAGGCATTTAAGCTCTTTGAGGTCCTATGTACCTCTGGTGTGTGTACATAAAGCTGGGCTCAGGGAACGTAGCAAACATCTGCAGCCTCCAGAGACACCTACAAATTTGTGGTTCTGCATTTGCCCTTGTCTCCCTTTAAAATGCTGCTGTTACTGTTGTTGCTGCATGTCTTTAATTCAAAGTTACATATGTTGAGGTGGAGTAGAGGATAACATTTATAGTAACTGGTAATCAAAATGAAAGAGGAAACAAAAGAAAAGGCCAATAATGCAAGACTATCATTAAGTGCCAAATATAATTTGTCAAAGGTGTTCCTTCTAAATTAGATGGAGGCAGCATTTTATCAGATCGATATCACCTCAGTGACTCCAGTACAGTCTTGGTAGCTTTTGGCTAACAAATATGAAGAATTGTGGTATGCCCTATGCTTAGACAATAAGACCAAAGAACTTAGTGAATTAGTAACCCTTGACTGTGGTCAGAAATTGCCGTAAAACTGGGATTAGCAATGTCCAAGGGTTGGAGCTGATACAAATCACATATATGGCCTGATTAGCTATGAAGCCAGCCTCATAGATCAGTCACAGCAAGAAGTGCAAAGCTCAACAGCAAACTGAGCTCAGTAGTAAATATTATAGCTCAAGGAGTACATGCTCTGGTTCTTGGTGATGCTAATGGAAAGACATCTATTGACTTCATTTGGCGTTTGAGCTGCCTGTTAGAGGAAGTACATTAAGTATTTAACCCAGATGTTGCCCATCTTTATCTGCACATCTTACCCAGCCTGATTCATTTAATTACCAATATAATGTGTTCTTGCTGCAACTTAACACTATAATATGTTCCTACTCAATGTTACTGTGCCGCAGCTGTAAGTCAAATGCTGTGTTTTATTTCAAAATACAAGGTGGGAATAGAGAAAGCAGGTGTCGTACAACAGAGGGGCAACCTCGTAATCGGAAATGGCATTTCAATTAAATTTTCAGAGGGGGAAACGATATTCTAGGTCTTTTCTACATCCAAATATCATAGTAGTTTGTTGACAGCAGCAAGCAGCTCATTGTTTCTTAACTGTCTTTCATTAGACTTCACTGTGCAATAGGAGTCCCTGACTCTGGCAGCACACTTTTTCATCTCTGGAGATGAAGGCCTGCTAGACTAAGCAAACCTTAAAAACTTGCCCCAAGTCCAAAGAAACAGTCTTTGGACTGGAATCCAGCATCCTGATTCATAGCCAGCACAACTTACATTTGAGACTGGACTAAATGTGCCTTTCTAGTATCTTCTAGAAAGAAACAGTCATACATATGCATGCATACAAACCTATGCATCTGGCAACCTCACACCTTGCTGAAGACAGCTCTGCAGTAGGAAGGTGCACCACAGCTGCATTTTTCGTCAGGAGAATATGCTAATTTTTGCTGCAACAACTGTATATAAACTGACGATTATTCTCTCCAGTTTCTTGGATTAACTTTATCTGTGGTTAAGTTTAGAAACCTCAAATGATTATGTAATAGGTACAAGATACCTGATAATTTAACAGGCCTTTTCTAGTTTTTTTTAAAGCTATATTAATGTCATTTCTTAGGTGTCATCATCTCTTTTTCAACGTCAATCCATTGTGAATCATGCACATGCAGCAACGAGAGAGCAGAACCTACCACAGCCTGTGAGCAGCAAGAAATTGCAGCTGGATGACTGCGTAAGGGGTTTGTAATACAGCCGGTAATTTTTTATATTCAGAGTTAAATAGAGCAATAAGATGGAATTTAAGCTTTAGTGCAGTGGATTGAGGCTCTTCAGTCAATCAAATTACAGTTCAATCAGTTCATTTTAATCACTTCTCTGGAGAGAAGTAAACCCCTATGTTGAAGAATATGCAGCAATTTTATTGATGGAAAGTTTAATTGTTTCATTTTTCCTTACCGTCTGTAACACACTAGACTTTTAATCAGTGGGAACTGAAGTTATAATGAAGTAAAGTCCACTTTCCACAGTTCACAACTAGCTGAAAATAATTGGGTTGAGACTCCCATCCAGACAGTGTAATGCCTCTGGCATTTTCCTGAAAACTACACTTAATTGCTTTGCTGATGTTGTTAAGTGGTCCTGAGGGGGATGAAGTAGTAAAGCTGCCCACATATGCAGGGAAACAATGCACAAAAAATGTCTTACAAGGTCCTTAAAGGAGGACCAGCTAGTGACTAGAAGACAGTATATGGCTTGCTTTTTTTTTCCCCCTTCCTTTTCTATACCAGAGAGAACACACAGGAGAGGCTGATAAAATAAACTCGGGAAATTCTATAAACACTAACAGCATTTTTATTTAAGGGCAGAAAGCTTGGGACTAGAAGTACAGACAACCTCAAGGCAGACCTCTTGCAATCAAACCTGCAACTTAAGGTGAGCCCAGCTCACTGGGTATTTTTATGCTGAATGCTGGTTAGCATTCTGCCTATCTTCAGCACCTTGGGCTGAGGAACAGATGTACTCTTGTCCCCAGGGAGGGAGGACAGCTTGCTCTTTGTGCTCTGAAGTGACAGGATGTGAGCCGGCTATGAGCTGAAAGCATCAGTGCATCCAGGCATCAGTGGGACCAGTGAGTGCACCCTGTTAGGCTCTAAACGTAACCAGAGAAGGAATAATACTTTGGAATGTCTCCTTATTTAGTGCATCCGTGGAAAACCCTCCTCAGTTGGATGGTATTTGTTTAAAATGATGAATTAACTGCTAGACTCGAGGATATGCTGGTGCAGAAATACGTTAGTTGTTTAACAGAGAAAAGTATTTAGGACACATGAATTAGGTAGTGCCCATGAACTTGAATTCAGGGTTGGAGCTGGAGCTGTTTTGGGAAAGCAAGGACAATAGGGCTAATTTAGCTTTAACCAAGTGGGGTTTGGTCCTTTTTTTTTTCCCTTGTTTATTTACATATGCAGGCACAGTAAAGTCTCTCTTTCAACAGCCTGACCTTCCTCAGCTGGTACCTGTGTAAACTTCAGTATGGCCTTTACTTATTTAATTCTTGCTTTCACAGGCTCTGAGCTGAACAACTACCCCCTGAGGACTTTCTAGTAAGGAACTTAGGCACTGAATTCTAAGGCTGAAATCTTAAGAGTTCCCTTAACCCTACATCTGACCCTGGGGACCCCTCAAGCATCTCCAAGTTGGTACCTTGAATTTGGCTAGCAAAGCTCTCCCGGCACCTGAAACATGCTTGAGTCTAGACGGGACTTGAGTACCTTGGCATGTAGCCCCACGTTAGCCTGACTGATCCCCATAATATTAATAAGCTTTAACACCCATTTCTTCTAGGGTGAAACAGTAACCTCCCATGTGCTGGAACTGCCAACCATATGCCAAGGAGATCAAGCTGTCAGTTTTGGCGATAGCGCTGGGAGTAGCCCATTGTGTCTAATTTACTCTGCTTGCCTGCCTCTGGGAGAACAGCTCAGCAGCAGCAGTGGCTGTGCTCTGCTGTTCCTGGGGTCCTTTCGTGGGATGGGTCATGTGGTATGGAATGGTTCTAGCAAATGAGGACTATGTTGCGACGACTGGTGGGAGAGACTGCTTGGGTTTTGTACTCTTACTGATACGGAAGGACCATAGGAACCAGGGCAAATCCTCACTGCAGAGGGAAAAAACAACCTGATGTGGCTGGCTGAAATCTGCCAGTGTTGTCTGGCTGTTTTAGAGGATACTCTCCCCTGACCCTTCTTTTGGAGACAGGGTCGCTATCCCAGCAGAAGTGCTTCCTGGAACTGTAATGTGATACTGTGCAGCACCACAGACCACCTGGCCCTCACTTCTAAGCAGACCTTGCTGAGTCTCATGCGCTTTAAAGTCTTACCCTGGGTCTGAATGGAAACAAGGAGGAGTGAATGATTTGACACAAATTCTCCTGATTTGACGTACTACAAGGTTACAACATGGTGTGCCCTCCAGAAGAAATCCAAAATACATGTTCCTGTACAGGCACAGAGCTGACTGTTCCCTTGATAAACTGTTCACATGGAAAGATACAATTTGCATGGTTGTCATCAAAGCCAGCATGCGTATTCATTTGTGGAAGCATGTCAGACACCATATGTCAGTAATATGCCTTTGATATGTTGGTGTCTGAATCATTTTTTTAACAGCTGAATGACATATGTTTAAATGTAAACATCTGTTCTATGTTCATACTGTACTGTCTGTATTCTTTATTTCTATATTTTCCCTTGACTAAGAGTTTGATTCAAACCCAGGAAAAGTGTGGGATTCCTTTTTAAAGAAATGCAGTTTTTGTAGTATTTTCAGCATGTGGCCAATGTGTGTAGCTTTTCATAGATGAGGAGGGCATATAAAAGAGAATTTTTTCCCTTACGGTTTCCAGGCAGAATAAAAATTTGATATGACTAGATGTTTGTTAAATGAAAAGATTATTGTTTTTGTGTTGGGCAGGTTCTGTAATGTATGGATTTACTGAAAAGCAATCCATGTAAGAGTGGTGTGTTAAACCATGATGACAGTAAATTGGTTTTATCCAGAAACTTTTCTGATGCAGTTAAAGAACTTGCAGTGTAATAAATGACTTAATAAAGGGATGAAATAATAAACTATGTTTGTTAGGCTATTTATTATGCATGGGTGAAACTGAAAACCAGTGTCACAACAAAGGGATTCAAAAGCCATTATTGCAACCCATCAATCAAATGAGCCACTGGAGCACCATCCGGGATGCTACAACCAGCCTAAAAGGCACACTTTGGTCAAAAGTAATGAACAATATTGTACCATTATAGCAAAATGACAAGAGACATTATGAACCAACTGGGGCTACCTAGAGATGAGTGTCTAATGCTAAAGTACAGGAGGTGCTTAAGAAACATTGCAAAGTGAGCAACTGTGTTGGACTCAGCAGCGTGGTGGCAGGAAGGGGCTCCAGAAAGAAGCAACGACAATGGCAAGTTGCATGCCAACAGGGTTACAAGTACTTCTCCAGTAAATGTTTCAGCTAAGCAGATGATCTTGCTCTCATGAGCGTCCCACGACTGCTGGTTTCTACCTTTTGCTAAGAACTCACCCAATTTAGCAACGAACAACAAATGCCAGCTCTTGGTGGACGTACCGCAGTCTGGACTTTGTATGCTGTTTGTATGGCTGGGCTCAGGCCTTAAAAAAAAAAAAAAGCGATCACATACAACATGAGAAAATTAAATCTGGCTAACTCCCACAGCTTCACAGTGTCGTCACAGAATCATAGCGTTTCACAGCCACAGCTTAAAACGAAACAAAACAAACCGTGAAAACTTGAGTGCCGTTGGAGCCACCAGCTAGTTAGTACAAAATGACCAAAGTAGCCCAAGCTGCCCCTGCTGCAATGGCAAAGCTGACGTCTGGGCAATAGGCGGAGGCCAGCCAGGCCGAGGTGCCTCGGAATCAGTGCCATCTTGTGGCACTTCATGATATTAAAAAAACCCCTTCAGCTGCAATAACTGCAAACATCCTCAGAATCAAGCACAGTTCAAAAAAATCGTATGTGGTAAATGATATAAACCACAGTAAGGATATGTAAATTTGGCAGTAGCTTTTGCAGTTGTGCATGGAGCCGCTCACAGCACCTGAATGATTAATGAGGCAAATGCCTCCCAATTACAGACCGCTGAAGGTGCACAGTGAGTTGCATGTAATTACAAACCCTGAGAGCAGATGGAAAATTTTGCAACATCAAAAGCCTGCTCCCTATTAGCTGTGTCCTGCTCTGTGCAAGTGAAGCAGCCAGGTCGTGAGGCTGCCTTTCTGGGGCAGGGCTGAACCTCCCATATGGAGGGTGGGTGGCTGCTTCGGCCGCGGTGGCTGCAGTACCATCAACATGGGACTGTGAGTGTGGGTTAACCTGGGAAGGGGCTGGCTTCCCCTTCCCCCGGGCTGGCTGCGTTTACAAGAGCATTGCACCTGGATCGTGTGTGCTGCTAGCTGCAGACGCTTGGGAGTCAAGGCAGAGTTGTGCTTAAAACAAAACAAATACACCCCAAAAAGCACCCACCCACAGTGAAGCCCTGTGGGAGCAGCATGAGCTTGATTTGCGTACTCGGGCTGCTTCTGCATCACGCGGTGTCAAATGCTGCACTCCAGACCTCTGACTCTCATTCCTGGCACCAGCCTTAGCCTGGGCCCACAGAGGCAGCTGCTATTACTGATGCAATTTAAAAAAAAAACAACTCCTAACACCTATCCTCTTCTCTCCACCCACACAACAAGCACCTATAGCCTTCATGTTGTCTTTATTTATATATATATATATATATAAAAAAATAAGTAAATATGTAATATAACGATCCACATATAATATTTACCTACTATATAAGATAACATGTATAATATAAACATAGAAACCAAATACTATCTAAAGTATTAATATAAATAAGTACAATATGAGTACATGTATAAAAGGTAAATATGTAAAATATGCACATAAATATATAGCATATATAAATACAAGTTATAAAAAACAATACAGTTGTAATAAATGTATGTTATAATACATAATTATATATATATATTTTTTTGTGTGTGTGTGTGTGTGTGTGTATATATATATATGTGTATTAAAAAAAAAAAGATACATTTTCCTAATAATGACTGCTGCAATATCAGAGGCGGACACATACTGTTCGTAGCAGGGTAACATTTATTGCACAAAAAGGACGGAAATAATAGCAACTTGGATGGGATTTAAGGGACATCTTTGAGGCCCGTTCATAGTCAGATGGTAGGCTGGCTGGTACATGGGGGAGACATTACTTCTGTACTGCATCAAAGGACGCTGAGGGAAGGTAGGCAGACCCTTGTGTGCTTGTAGGTAACACAACGGCTCACTAACACCTTTAATTCTTCCGTGTCTCATTACCTACTTTCAGGCTGTTCAAGCAACCCAGGGGTTTCCCACAAAGGCTTTTTGGGAGTGGTTATGGCGTAGTAACAAAGTTAGTCTTATTTTTACTTTCTACTGTCTCAGCTTCTGTCAAGTATTCAGAATCATTTTTTCTTTCAGTGACCCTTAAATTCTTGTAGTTTATAATTTTTTGATTAAAACCAGATTTAAGTTTTTTTTTAAGGAAAATGCAATGTTATTTTTATCAAGCCTTCTGAAAAGGAAATCACTTTCACGCTACGCACATTCCACTCACGGGCTTGAGCCTTGATGGTCATCTAGTATAATTTTGGTACTTAAACAGTGGGCCTTTCTCAGAGATTATTGCTTTCTGGAAAGTAGTTAGGTACAGTTGCCAAGTTCAGTTGTTGTGGGTTTGTTTTAGGTTTATGGCAGGGCACTGAACAGTGTTATAATCTCTTTTTTGAGGATAGTAGAAATGCTATGATTTCAGACAGCCAAACATTTTAGTACATATAAGGAGTCAATTAATAGTAAATTAGGAACTGATTTTTCCATGCTAATATGATCACAATTAAAGACCAAAAAAAAAAAAAGTCTAAGATTTTACATTGTCCTGAACTATCACTGTGATTTATTACACATATGACTATTAGATGTGCTCCAACTTGAACAAGGCAATTCTTAAGTTTTATTTTCCAAACCAGGCAAACTGTGCTTTTATCTTACATTAGGGTAAGCTGCATTATTAAACACCAAGTAATCTTACAAATAGTTCAAAGCCAATATTAAAATTACAACATAAATGATTGCAATTGCTTCTTTTCCAAGGAAGGATGAAAGCAAATAATATTTCTTTCAAGTGTCTCTAATTTTCAATACTTTGTATAAACTTCTGTCTGTTTGCTGAACTCTCACAGTAGATCTATAACTTAGCTACCTAACTACTTTCTCTCTGTCATGCTGGAAATGAAATTTGCTTTTTTTGACTCAGGTTTATTTTTTCTCACTCATTTCCTGTTTCAGTAGCAAGTTTTGAGTTTTCTTTTTGGATGGGCTTGATTTTGTTCTATTTGTGCATATAAAAATTCCCAATAAGCCGTCTCAGAGGGGCTGGTATCAGCCTGGATTCCCACCACCTTTCTCTGGCAGAGGTACATTTAAACATTATTTTGTTGCTCATTAGAGGGCCTGATGTAGCTGCAGCGTGACTGGGAAGGGACCTTCTTCTTATGTAGCCATAAAATACCCACAGCCTCTTTCGTCATGTAACTGGGGGTTTATGCACCTTGCAACAGTCTTGTAAGGAATGGAAACAGAAAATACTGTAGCTGCATTGAGAGGTGAAATTTGAATCCAGTTCAAGAGTTGAGTATCAGAGATACCCAAACACCAGTGTTCTCAGCACTGCCTTTTCATTTTCAAAAATACAATATAGATGCGAGCTCACATTTCAAGAAGATCAAGGGGTTTTCATTTTAGAGTTTGGGCTCTAGCTTTTGGAGAGACCTTGGTTTTGTAACATCCCAAATTATAAGGCAGTCAAAAATAACACTCTGGCTTAACTCTCCTAACGCAACATTTTCTCCCACTTCTTCATGTTACAAAGCCAGTCACAAAAAGTCCTGTTTTGCCTATAGGATTCATTACTGCATTATAGCTCCTTATATTAGACTAGGTTTTCAAGTTAGCCCTTAGATTGCATTTCTACTTTGTAATGATTTTACCATTGGAACAGTTCATCTAGAAAGATGCCTGGAAAACAATTAAGCCACTAGGGGAATTCTTTTCTCCTTGAAGTATCTATCACTCCACGGTAGAAGAATCAGAGGAATATGTTAGGCTTGCTACATCCTCTGTCAATCTGTTATTTGATTATTATGTTATCAAGTTGCTTGCACTGTGAGAGATTAAAACAGTTAAGTAAGCGCAAAGCATAGAGTTACCGAGCACTCTGAATATAAGTCAGACATCAAACTAGTTTTTGAAGTGCAGAACTACTGAGCTTTCACTTTGTCACACAAGCAGATGTTGCCAGAGGCAAGGAGGAAAGGAGCAGAGTGATGCATATTTTTTTTTTACTTGGCTGCTGAACCTTGCACTACCTGAAGAACCAGATACTGTGTGCAGCTACTGGTTAGATGCCTTTCAAACCTGTCTTCCGCCTAAGGGCTATCAGACGTGTAGCTGAGGCAGAGAGATTTTCCCATTGTGAATCTCCATAACTTGAGGACGTGCTGCTCACTGCAGCAAGTAAATGGTTGGGCTGCTTTAGATCAGGGGAGAGCTTTATTAATTTAGGAGCCTGACAATATTATTCTTTCCTTTTACTCTATTTTAAGGAGAGATCTGCCCAGTATGGGAACAAGCTACTGATGAACAGAGATTAAATATCTCATCTAGGGAGGAAGAATTCATCCTGGATACAGTTCCTCAAAATCATGGTGCAGGCTAATTTAGCTTTAAAGAGCCAACCAAAAAATATTTGCCATACATATTACATTTTGGTAACCGTGTCCTGCCATATGTACATTCTGGCTACCTTTTGATATCGGTGGGGATTTTCCACAGGGAAATCCTTAAGTCTGGTGACTTTCCTATCCTATTACCTGGATGTCCATTTATTCTGCAGAATCCAAGAAGCATCCAGTAAGTAACTCTCCAGGCCAAAGAACTGGCTAGGGACCCTGGCTCTATAGGTAATTACACTCATGCCTCAAGCAAAAAAAGTGCTTCACTCTCTTGTTTTATCAATCTTTAAGTAAACCTACAAGGAAATATTTTACCACTTTTAACAACTATGGAATTAATGTACAGGCTTGTGATATGGGATGCCAGGGGTTTCAACGAGCATCAGTAGAACTGCACCCATCTCCCTCAAACATAATAAGCTGTACCTCATTCCTTACAGATTTTCTTCTTCCTGCACATGCATTATCTATACCTCCACTGGTATACATGCAAATACCTCCACTGCTATTACATATATCTCCTGATAATAGAGTGTCCAAAATACCATGCTGGAAAATTGTTTTTGTGTACCTTACAGAGTGATGAAGGTTTGAACTGGTGCACTATTGAGGGCAATCCATGTAGCTGCCACAAGCCCATATTAGCATAGATCCTGTGTGTTACTGAAGGAGCAGACAGCAAGGTTGGCTCACGCAAAGGAAGGCAGGTTTTGGAGGGTGAACTAATGCAAATGCCATGGTTACAAAAGTGAGAGAGTTCCTTTAGAAAAGTTGATCTGAGAACAGATCCTACACAGGACTGTAACAATACAAAGAAGTGCACCTCAGAGCAGAAACCCTTCTCTGAAGAAATGTGGACCATAATAATATTTTCTACTTAACAACTGTCCATAGTCTTTTTTTAAGCACACTTGACTATGCCTACTTTTAAAACAACTGAGCTATCTTGTTAAGATTTTTTGTTTACAAATAAATAAATAAATATTAGACATTGGAATTGTACATAAAATTATTTTTCCCCCAAGTATGTTCATGGTCATGCCTTTTCCCATTATGTGTAATCATTAGTGACCCCATGGTCAGTTATTAAAAAAATCTCACAGAAAGCCCTGCTAGATAGGGAGAAACATGGAAATCTCAAGAAACAAGGTATCTGTTTCTTGATACAAGAAACGGAATGCCTGCCTAAGACCAAACCTCATTAGGGAGAATTCCTCCAGGCAAACATCCTCTCATTATTTATTGTCATGGTTTACTGAAGATTCCTCAGTGTAATTCACAATTGGTCTTTAAATAAATCTCTCTGTATGCTAAATGTGATAGTCCTGCATCTAAGTAGCAGGGTTAGCTGAAAACTGAACAAGACCAAAATTTCACATTTCAGGGACTCATAAACAGCTTAGAGCCTGACAATAATGCAACAAGAAGCAAAAATACGGCTGACAACATACGGCTGAAAAGTGAGGTAGCAGTGGCTGTACAACATAATAATGAAACAGAGACACTGCAAAGCAAAAGCAATTAGCAAACAAGTGTTGGTAATGAAGAATTATTTATGGTGAGGAACTTCTCTGTAGGATGATGATGCTGTGTTTATGATTAACATTTAAGGCACGAAGGCCTTGGATTTAAGGCTTTGCTTCCCATCCTTTGTCCTGGCTTCTAGAGGGTCAGTTGGGCCTAGGGTCTCAAAAGTTCTGAGGCACTCTGATGTCCTGGAGGATTTGGCCTGTCTCCTAGAGCTCAGCTACTCATCTGGAAACTAGGGATACTAAAGCTTCTTTTTCTCATGGGGGATGCTGTGAAGGAGAGGGTGCTAAAGACTCAACATGATTTATCAAATGGTTTTGCTATGGATCTTTTCAAGGGAATGAAAGTCTGAGGGATTTTCCTTACAAATCTTAACACATCAAAGGGTTAACTAATGCTTATGCCTAAGGTGAAAAGCGCATGACCATGATTTCCATTTTTTTATTGCACTAAACTGCTGAGACCTGTTAAAGAAGTCCAGAATACCTCAGAAATTTCCGTCTCCAATTAGAACAGGGTCAACTTCTCTTCAAGGAGAAAATTCTCTGGTGTGATCCACTTTTCTCCTGTAGTTAAAAATTCTTGGGCTGATTCAGCATCTGGACTGATGAGTTGGCCCCTGAAAGCACTCGCCTTCGTTGCTCTTGAGGAGGCTGGAGGGGCAGCACAACGGAAAGTTTCTCTCCTCGCCAGAGGACATGCAGCAGGCCAGTGCTTGCCAGGGCGATGTCTCCTGAATCCCTCACTTGGCTCTGCATCTACTACTACCCATAAATGATTCATTCTGTTAAATTTCAAATTTATCACTTTGCATAATAAGGTTTCTTTACTAAGGTAATACTGTAGTCAAACAACTGTAAAGCTGATGAGGATAAAGAGTAAAATAACTGAAAAGGGCTTTTTTACTCAGTGTGGTGAAAAGGATATAAATACAAACAGATAGCTTTTTTTAGTGTACCTATTATAGAGTCATGCCCACTCTTTGCTGAATGCATACCTATGAGACTCTGTGTGTGTGCAATAAAACCCTTAGTTTATTAAGCATTTTTTTCTATTCTGCTATGTCAGTCTAAATCCACTTTGAAACCAGGAATGATGGAATTGTTCAATATATTGTATGCAGAAGGTTATGACCTCTGCAATCAGCCCCTGAAACACCACTGTCTTTTTACTTCTGGAGCAGCTGAAATGAATTATAAGGTAGCCTCATAAAACCATAACATTTTACTAAAGCTGGGGCCTCTGAATATACAGTACTTGAGTATTTTTGCATTCTTTCTCATTTCCAGAATATTTACAATCTGTATAAGATTTCAGAAATGAAAATTGAAAATACTATTTTTATTGAATATTTTATTTCTAAACAAGATCTCAATCCTGCAACATCTCAAATGGGTGAATGGCCTTATGCTTGTAAAAAAAAAGTGCCACTGGTTTCTGCATCCATTTGTGTACATGTTTTGCAGAAGACATCTTGAAGTTGCTATTATACTGTGCCTCTATGCTGAGGCACACTCCTAACCTGAGGGGGCAAAATGCTTTTTGTTCGAAAGGGGGACAGAAGGAATACCCTCAATGGAAATCTGAGACAGAAGTAACACCCCAAATACCTTCTGCTGCACATGAAGATCCTCTGTTTGGAGGAAGACTGACCCAGCCAAATTGGAACACCTAGTGTGAAGCCATCATTGTTCCCCTGCATTTCCACACTAAACCTTTTTTCTTTATTCTCTATAATGTACGCAACTAAAATTATATCAACCACCACAACAACAATCTTTTCCTTTTGTCAACTCTCTATGGCAGCAGCTCTGCCTCCTGTCTGTGCTGTTACTAGTAGGGTAGCTCCAAATAATAAATTATTTCTCTTCCACACACTATGAAGGCCTATACAGCATCAGGAGGGCCCATAAAGTGGTAACCATCAAACAGAAAGCATGTTGCTGAAGTTTATCATTGGTGGCCCATATTCTGTAAAGCATTTAAACATCAGAAGTTTAACAAAGCTGCTGTAAATATTCAGTGTCCATGGGTGAACACGGTTCACCAGTCCCCTGTGTTACCACCACAGGTCTACCTTGCTGATGGAACTTGAAAATGTTCCCAGCAGGATCCTCTGAACAGACGTAACTTATGTAATGTTTTAAAAAATAAAGCCTTATTTATTCATACCTCAAAGGTACAGGGCCTTGAGGAAAATGTGTTAATATGGTGAGAGGCCTAAAAGCCCAAGCTTAACCTCTTCGTGCTCAGGGAAGAGAGCGCTGTCACCGAGATGGGAATAGCCAGGCTGTCCCACTTGCAAAATGTTCTCTTTGTTCTCTACATGAATCAGTTTGTATCTGCTGATAACCCATTTCTTTCCAAGAGTTTCAGGTTTAGGATTCCCTTTGATGCTAGACTCACTGCTGGGAACAGTAAACCACTCTAACTTTGATGGAGCTACAATTATTCCCTATAGTCAGCTATTCCATTTTTTCCTCTAAAACTATTATTTATGTCACCATTTCATTTTGGGTAGGTTTCCCCCTTCATCCTTTCTGATTTAAATCATGCCTGTCGTGAAAGTTACAAATCAGATAGTTTGAGAGGTATGCAATATTTTAATATAAAATATACGTTAATTCCTCATTCTCTGTAACATATGCTACTATAATTTTATCAACGACCATGACAATGATCTTTTCCTTTTGTCACCTCTCTCCGGCAGCAGCTCTGCCTCCTGTCTGTGCTGTTACTAGCAGGGTAGCAGGGGTGGCAGCCTCCGCCAGAGTCACGAGAGCAGAGAAACCACCTGGCCTGGGGCTGAAGGGTGTCTTGGTCTGAACGTATGTTGGTGCCAACGCTTCTGAAGATTTCAGCCTGTCTGGAGCATTTAAGTGTTACATCAGGCAGCTCAGTCTAGTAATGGTAACCTAAGCTACAAGCAGCAGGGAGGTATTTGTGCTGTGCTTTGCTTAGAGGAGCGTTCAGAGCCTGTGACACTGTGTGACACTGACTGATTAAGATACAGGTACTGTGGTGCTGCCAGGAAAGAAGAAAGAAGACTCGCAGTGCTATTGTTGCTCACAGATCTCCAGCAGAGCAGCAACCAGACACCAGTGCACAGCAGCATCGTGCTCTACCACCTTTTCTGAGAATTACTGCCTAGCCAACCCTAAAGAGATTAGGAACACACCTTTTTTTTATCAGAGCCTGTCCTTCCACATAGACTCCAAAGACTGTATATCATAGGTGATCGAATCCTTATGACTGGGGAGGAGACTGTGATAGGAAGAGATGAAGGAGATGTGAGAAGGACGAAAATATGAACTCTCTAATAAGTCTTATCAGGAAACCATTAGGAAGGGTGCTGCTGCAGCAAATAAGACCAGGATCTAACGGGGAGAGAAACAGAGCTACCTAGTTATGCTGCAGATATAGACTAATCTTAATTTTCTCCATGGCTTTTACTTGCCTTCTTTAAAAAGCATGCATTCAAATTTCTCCCCTGAACCCATTTTCTCAGTATCCCCAAAGCTCACACTACGCTATTAGTGTGAATGGTGAAAAGGATTGCTTTGCCAGGCAGAGTCAATTGCCAGGCAGCCTAGGACTTGGGGCTAGAATTTTAGTTTTATTTAGTTTTATTCTTAGAGCTTTCCCCAGTACAAGATGCAGGGTTTCCCCTTGTACTTTTTCATCCCATCTTTGCAAGTTATGAAATAATAATTTGTCTTCTCTTTGAGGATGATGCTGAAGCCCTCAGGAAAGGTAACATGCGTCTACCCAGGATGTCCAGACTGAGCGAAGGTCTTTAGCTCAGACTTAGATTTTTGGCCTTCTGGAGTGACCTCTCCTCCTTACAGCCTATGCAGTCAGGAAGGCAAGCAGGAAAAAAAAGTTTCTGCTGTCTTCAGAAATCTGAGATCTCTGCAGACCTGTGATTCTCGCACTCATTTGTGTGCCAAACCAGGTGTGTTTCTGTCTTCTGTGTGGTGCCAGAAATGTCCTTGTCCTCCATGAAGCAGAGGCCAGAGGAAGCTGGAAAAATTCCACTCTTCCTTCCACGAGGGAGGCGGCACTTGGGCCTCCAGGAGCCTCCATTCTCTATCACAACTGGGCTGTTTTCATCTCGGCTTTTTTAATAAATATTTAGTGGGCAATTCACATTTTCCCTCCTGCTCTATCTAACAGAGCTGATTATTGCTAGGGTCAGGTGGTTACATGAGCTAATTAATATTCACAGGCAGCAGTAGGAAATAAGTACAAACCCCATCTCCTCAGCTTTAATTACAATATCAATGCTATCAAATTCCATGTGGATACACCTCCCACATCAGCTCCAAACAATTTCAGACATGTATACTAACAGGATCCACAACATCTTTAACTCATGATCTTCTGTCATTACAATATAATTACTCTAATGCATCTTTACTGTGCAACGCCCGCCAAAGCTAACAACCGTTGAGTATACCACGTAATTATAGAATAGAGATGTTAATGTAAGCTTTCAGCTTACAGTGACTTGCAGCATTTCTTCCAGTCCCATTATTCAACATCTGTGGGCAACCTGACTACTACCTCTCCCCTTCCTTCTCTATATTAACTTTATGAAACATTTATGTTATTCTAGCACTGAGAAGCCCCAGGTGGCACTGAAATCCCAGTGGGAATACAGCATAAGAGTCAATAAAGTGGCAATAAATTGTCTTACCTTGGTTAGGTCTGTGGATATAAAAGAGGAATAGAGGAAGTTTAGTCAGGGAAGAGTAACTGCAGTTTGCACCTTGCTAAGCTATGGGTGAGGATCTGGGCCTTGTATAGACCTGGTAAAAGAGGTTAGGAGAGATTTAACAGAAAATGCGGTATTGGCTAATTAAGCTAGCAAGTATCTCTTGATTAAGTGCTGGTAGAGGTTAGACACGAAAGTCAGCTAGTTAGGGAGAATAAGGTAAGCTTCAAAGGGTCTTTGTGGCAAAAAGGGATGTTTGTATTTCACAAGAGATAAAGCATGAGCCAGTGGAATAACTTGTCAAACAAGCCATGAAGTTGATTTTAGCCTCTCATTCCTACCACTGTAGAAAGTGAGGAACAAAATACACATTTTAAAAAGATAAAATGGGATGAATTTTCAAAACTACATAAGGATTTTCAAATGAGAACTAGCTGCAGACATAACTCACATTGCACTATGCAATGTGTTCCTGTCTTTCCAGAGATTTACAAAACCCTCTCAGTATATCAATTTCATCAGTCCTTTTACTTTTCTTAAATGGCAATAATTTAAAACTGTATAATAGTATCTATATTTGATATATTTGGCTTTCCATGTGATAACAGTCACTATGATTAAGACATACATTATCAAGAGTTGAAAAAGAGAGTTAAACAGGAATAGCATTACATTGTCAGCTATCCAAGTTGCAATTGGTGTTTAATTGTAGCTCTGCAAGCAAACACAGAAAGAAAAACAACAATGCAACCTCTGGTTTGATTGAAAGCAACTAAGGGAGGAAAAAACAAGACAGATAATATATGAAGTTTTAGGCAAGAAGCATTTCTTCACTGAAATGCAAAGACCGTTCTTGAATCTGTAAGAGGTAAAGCATGGGAAAAGTGCAGCTATTTCTTAGAGCAGTACTTCATCTCTGGGAAGTCGTCTTTTGAATGGAAATGGAAACTAAGACTGCCAGGCTGATTTTTATCTCCGTATATCACCTGTCAAATTTATACTGTATATGTTTGCTGATGTTCTGTAATATCCCAGTTAACTCTGTTGTTTGCATATTAACTGTTTTGTGTCCCAGATGCTCATACAAGGATCATAAATACTTTGTGAAAGATATAACCATCACTTTCAACAGTATAAACTATCCTTTTCCCAAACATCTCCTTTGTTCTTGGAGAAGACCCAAAAAAATCCCTGAAGAACTACTTTAGGATGAATTTTTTTCAGCATCAGCTGACTGGGACATGGAAGAAGCAGTTCCTGAGCCAAAGTACTTCCACAATAGTCACTTTGCATCTAAACCCAGTGAGTTTACCTTTAGGTGTAGCGCCCGGACTGACCACAGCCATAGAGAGATGGGGACAATGCAGTTTCAAGTTAGCCAAAAGCTAGCACATAATTCTGAGTGTTTGAATCCAGGAGCTGGCTCACTACTAGGGGTACATGTATAAGAATAAGGGCAATATCTATAGTTCACACATGGAACTAGACAGAGATTTTGAGAATGGACAGGGTTTGTGTTTTCACAGGGCGTCGTCTCTAATTATAAGGAAGGCTCCCTAGTTCTGGAAAATTCAGGATATTCCAGAATGGAAAAGGAAAATATTGTTCTACTTTAACATCACACTGGCACTGTCAGATGATTCATAGGCTCTGGAGAACACAGACATTACCAGCTCAGCACATCTATATACCAATCACCATTTGTCATACGTGAGTACTTCCCACAGTCCTAAAAAGGGATTTGTTTTGTGTATTATTTGCAGGAAATGTAACAAACGCCATACTGAACAGCAAAATAAAAACCGCACTTGATTGTTTTATTGAATATTTGCCTATTTACTTGGGAAAACTTCACTTCAGGATTTTTTTTTTTATACTGTCTAATAACAGGACCCCCACAGCTGTCGTCTTTGTGGAGAAAAGCTGTCAACATCCAGTATAATTTTCTGCATATTGAGTGAAGTACTTGAAAGTCCCAGTTCCATTTTAATATGTGAGATGCTCTCCCATTTGTATGCAGCTGGAGAGAGTAGTTTTATCCTCATTTTAAAAAGCCATATGATGGATTTCTTTCTTTAAACAAATACCATCTCAAACTTTTCTTTTTTCTCTCTCTTTCTCCCAGCATACACCTTTCCTCTCTTGTTAGGCACCAGGGTGCTCAAATCACTGCATAGTGTTGACATCTCACTCGTTATACATAAAACGATGCCAGCACCATTTCTTTTTGGATGTGCCCGTGCATGATCTGCTGGAATAATTCCCAGATTAACTGTTGATTAATATAATTTTTGCAAAACGGTGGGGAAATTTCATCGCACTGCCTTGAATAAGGCCTTCACCATCCTTTTCTGAATTTTCTGATTCTGGGAATTGACAGCTTCTAACCCTAGCCAAAGCTTTCTCCAGTCCAGATCCTGCAAACACTTTGCCATATAGGAGTAGTCCTATTACAGCCAGAAGGCTAATGTTAGGTATTCAATACTCAGTACTCTTTCCTACATGAGTGTCAAATTCATTTGCATTCTCAGGTACTGCAGAGCAAGGTGTGCCCTGGTACAAAGATCCCAGGCAAATCTGCCTACAAATGACCCGCAAATGCAGCTTTTGCATGGCAAGAGCACAGGGTTGCCGTTGCACCTAGTCTACATGGAGGGACACAAAGAGGGACAAGGTACCAACCTGCAGCCTTGGCCACCCTTGCTTTTATGTATATGCACACACAGGCACTATATATCTCTTGATTTCTAATAAAATTTGCTCACAACTGATTGCTGGTGAATTATTACAGTTCTGCAGTATTTATTAAATGTGTGTTTTGAGAGCTGTAATTATTCTTATTTACCACACCAAGTGCAAACTTCATCCTAATTATACGCACATCAGAGACTGTTAATCTAAAGTGCTGTTAGCCTTCTTCCATGTTGGCACAGGACAGAAGACCATTCAATGCAAATGTAGTGGCATTTCATAGTCAGTTGTGCTCAGTCCTTCCACAACTATTAACTCTGATGCAACGAAACATTGTTGTTTATGGGTAGCAGGGAGCATCTTTAACATCCACAGCTATTCTTAATGTTTCTGTCAAGAGGAAAGGTTATAGCTATGAAGGCACAGGGAGACTTGGTGTAACAGAGTCACAAAGCTTTGAACTCTGCACACACCATGACTGAACATTCTGCACATATGCTTCAACACATCTTGATACTCTAAAAGTCATGGTTAAAAAACAGGATATCTGAAGATTATAGAACATTTAATGTCTCTAGTATAAACAATATACTACCAAGAATTAAGCGCCAAACATTATCAACTTCCCAGCCTGAATATGCCACATTTCTCAGGCTGAGAAGGACTAACCCAAACAACCTCAGATGGCAAACCATCAAGCAGACAAGTTTGGAGTGATGCTAGCAATTCAGTGTGAAGTGCTTGGTCCAAGGAGTGAGCATTGAGTAATTCCCCAGACAGTGCTTGGAGGTGCTTTCACTTAAATTCAAGATCTCTGCTCCACATTTCTGTTTTAAATAAGAATAAAAAAGAGGATTCTCAAAATTTCCAATGGAATTAAAATTCTGAAAATTTTACATTGGAAAAATTACATAGTTTCAGTGCTGATTATTTTGTCTGAAACAAATGGGGCCAGCTATACAAACCTTGGATGAACCTGGGAAACATCCCATTATGAAAGCAGCAGATCTGAGAGCCTCAGAGCTCCTCGGGTTGTTTGTTTCTCACCTACCAATAGAGTAGGAACCTCAGAAATATGGACTTCCACACTTTAACCAGCATTCTTGGTATTTACAGTACCCACTGCTGGGGGTGCAAAAGAATGAACCACTCACTGGGAAAGCTTCCCTAGGGCTTCCAGGCTTCCACCCCCATAGGCCAGGGTTTGGGGCAGTAGTCAAGGTATCCAAATTCTTTGTTGTGAAGAGAGGAGTCAAAGCTGCAGAAGCCCCCTCTTGGGTAAAAGACCTCAGACATTCAGGGTTTCCAGCTCTACCAGAGACACCTGGAAGATATGTGAGCTCTGGGTTCAGCTCCTAGTTGAGCTACAGGAAGCCTGGTAGGTGCCCTGGAGTCAGAGGAAGGCCAAACAGAAGGTCTGCTGCAGAGCAACAAATAATGGAGACCTGCATGCATTTTGGGGGGCATGCAGGGGGAAGGACGAAGAAAAAAAACAAACTAACAAGAAAACCCAAAGACCCAGAAGATTTCCTGAGAAATACTTTTGTTTTCAGTAACTTGGGATTTTCCAATGAAGCATAGCTCACTGGAAAATTTCTGCCTATTTCCATCTGGGAGGACATTATTCAGATGGATGTGACACATTCTGGGTGACATGAGGGAATGTTAAGTTTGGTCTTCTTGCCAAATTCCATCCCAGCAGATGATTTCCTACTTATTTAAATCCACCTCACAACATTAACAGAGTGCATTTTTTTAGCTCACTTTCTGTCTTGCAGCTCTTATACTCTTAAATTTTTTCTGCATTTCATCTCCTGTGTAGCTGCATTTCCTTGAGTTCAGTGCTACATTAGAGAGTATGGTATCTGCGTATATGTGAAAGAGAGCTTTGGGGTCTGTAAAATCATTTGGGTTACTGCAAGATCATCAGTGCTACATGAAGGATTATTTTTAGTACCTGAGAAGTTTTTGCATAGCAAGGTGTAATTCCACACATAATGTGACCAGTCTGTATGTCAGATTATTTTATACTATTATGGTGCATGACTACATTACAGAGTAGCTGTTGTATTTTTCTATCTCCTCAGGAACATTTATCACTACAATGAGGATACTGCATTGGCTCCAACTAAGACCCAGGCCCCTATTGTGCTAAGCACTATAGCAACAGACAGTAAAAGGCAGTCCTTGTTCCAAAAGACCTTTCTGTCTAAACAGACAAGACATTGCCAGAGATTTATTTTTTATTCTTCCATTTATAACAGTTGCAAAACAACTTGGATGAAGAATAAGAATTACAATGAATAGGCTGTGATGATACCAGCTGTGGGATGAAATCATATGTAGGTGGGAAACCCCAAACCAGTAAAAAAACCATGGGTGCAATCCTGAACCAACTGAAGTAACATGAAAACTCCTACTGACTCTAATGGGAGCCAGAATTTCCCCTCTCTGTTCCCATTTCACCAGTTACGTGTTTGTGTAGCATAATGCAGTGTTATACAGTGATATTTCTAAATTTGCTTGGTACTAAAAGTAGAATTGCAGTATTGACATATTGTTCCTACCAGAGTAATAAACCCAAACAGAGCACTGTGCTATTGCTGCTAGATGGCTCCTAGTACTCACTCAGCACTTGCTCACTGCTATTTCTATGTGATATTGCATGGCGTCCTGTAGACACAGGTACAGCTCTGTTGCAGCTGTGGGTTTTTTCTATAGAACTGTCTAGGAACAAGTTACAGGTAGTAGGTTCACAAGCTGCTTGGATTCACCAGTCTGTCACAAAACTACCAACCTACCACTGACGGTAAATTGAAGGATTAGTTAAGGTCTACAATACTTCATGGTCTCCAGTGCAGGGGCTATTTAGATGACAGTAAATTCCTTTAACATACTGTATTTCTTGCCACAAATCCTTTCTCTAAGGGATAGAGACTAAAAATACTCCTGAGCTAAGGCTCATAAACATATGTATCCCCTATTCTGATCTTACTGATCTTGCTATGTTCTATGTTATTATTTCCTTAAATTGCATAGCTCCCCAGCCCTAAGAGGAGACTCAGGTAACTTATTTTTTATCTTTTGTAACTGACGCAAGGCACATTAAAGCAGAGGTAATTATGACTTCAGAGATGCAGGTCTGTTTTCTGAACATTCTGACTACGAAGGTAATATAATAGAGGTTTGAGTGACGCTCTTTTTGCACCCCTGAGTTTATCATAAGATTAACAGTCTTTATTATTTTGCAGAACAAGCAGTAGCACCTCACCAAGGGTATAATCACCTCAGTCAAAAAACAAATAAGCTTTTACTTAATGCGCTAAAAATATAGTTGAGAAACCTTCGATCTCAAGCCATGTGATAAAATAGACTGTGTTGACTGAGCAGATCAGCAGCTGCTGCTGTTCAGGCTCCTTCACCCTAACAATGCTTGCCTTTCTCTCTCCCCACCAAATTTAGAGATGATGTCAATGTAGCCAACCCCAGGAGTTCAAAAATCAGAAGACAAACCAAAATAGAATCACAGGATTGATATCAAAGCCATAGAAGTTATTGAAACTGAAGCATATGTTTTGGGGGGTCAGCCTTTAGATTTTTTAATTCATAGGAGACAGCCTTCTCCCTTCCAGTTGTCTGCTCAGCTCTCCTGGCTGTCTGATATGCCCTATTTCAGAGTGAGAGGCAACACAGGACAATGGGAAGCACAAAGGATCAGGAATCTATTTAAAGTTTATATAAAGCCCAATTCTCCACCGTATGTAAAGCCTTAATCCTGCAAATACCTTATCTGAATGCTCAACTTGATTCATACAAGCAGCCCCATGGAAACCAGTGGGGGTCCTCTTGTACTTGAAGTTTGCCACTTATATATGTTACTATTGCATGTCAGAAATGTTAGCCTGTGTCACAATATTAAGAATTAGCTAAGAATGAAGAGGTCTGTTGCTCACTTTTCTCTGTGATCTTGGGCAAGTCCTGAATCATTCTATAACCCAGCTTCCTGCTCTTTAAAAAAGCGGGTAAAATTTGTCTCTACAAGGTACTTGGAAGCCTCCAGACAAAAGATAATAAAATTCAGATAATTAAGGTATTGTCTTCTTGTGATGTAAATTGAATTCTAGCTAACAGAGCTAGAAAGAATGCTTAAAAATCAGTTAAAAGTATTTCATAATTAGATTTCCTAATAAAACCAAACCCATAGAACTGGACTTAATCCGCCATAGATCAAGTCTGATTCAGCAGCCAGGAGAAACAGAGGACTTATTTTTCTCAGCGCTAAGAAGACCATACATCTCATTTCACCAACAGGACCTTTTGCACTTCAGCAGAATAAGCAGGACCCTCTTCTGAAAACAGCGGTTCCTGGGAGCTAGACTTTCTCATACAGGAGTTTATCAAGATCTAAACATTTCTTTACCTTTTTCTTACACAAAATGCTCAAATTCCTCTGAATTTAAATTTAAATTTAGTTGATCCTAATTTAAATTTATTCTGAATATAAAGTCCAATTTTTTGAGGCAGCAGTAATATGTTAAGATGAAACGGCTTGTTAGAAAAGTATTCACTTAAAATAATGGAAGGCTTTCATCTTTTATTAAACATTTGAAATTACTAAAAGATACTACCTCAGAGTGGCTTAGTTTAGAGAGGCAAACTGATACATTTTGTTAATTAGACCATTAAAAAAATCATTTAGGTGTAAATAAGTCTAGGTCATTAAATCTTAACGTACAGCATCAAAGTGAAACTTCAGCCTTCACACTTTCTAGGAATGTTAATTCATGACCCTAAAAATTAATTAAAAATAGAATTAACATCAAAGACATTACTTCCCCCCTCCTGTTTTTAAAGAAAAAAAGATATATTGGTAGTAATAAAAGTGTTATTTTTGCTCAGTCCTCCATTTACACATTCTCTCTGTCTACAAGACTTTGTTTAAACTTGGATGTACAACATCTATATTTTGATATCAGTGATCTATGCGAATATTTTTAAAGCACAGCAAAAGATAGCTAGCAGTGATGACCAGTGGTGTTGTCACTAATTTTCATGGTAACAAGAACAGGCTATTTCAGTGAAATCATGTACTGTGAATTAATGGCATAGTAAGGCATAATAATGAGTAAAAAATATTATTGGGCACAGCTGAAAAAGGAAGGCTAAAAGGTTGTCTCCCAATAAGGTTTTTAATGATTACCATCATAAAGTCATGTTTTCAATTGCTCATAGCTTTACAAAACAAGTATTTAGACTGAAAGTTTCTAGGAAATTTCCAAGATTCTCAGGCTGATTTCAGAAAATTTCAGGAAAAAAATTTAGAAGCATCTCAGAGAGGTTCAGTCATTTCCAGGAACAGGGAACAAGCTGTCCCGTTTGATTACAGAGGAATAAAAAGGTTTCTAGGGACATAAGCTGGGAGAAGTTGATGCAAAGATACTGAAGACAGAATTGAGAGAAACTGGAAATGGGCAGTAGAGTGCAGGAGAGACAAAGGCTGTGGTCAAGAAGATAGGTGCTACAAAAGAAGCCTATGGATCCTGGACAACTGAAAAGAATGAGACTGGACTGAGGGCAGAGAAGGGCAGTGGAGGTAACAGTGGGACAGAATCAACACTGAAAAAGACTGTAGAGAACAGGATAGAGGGACTGAAGTGGAGCAGCATGGGTAAAACAGCCTGTGCTCACTCCAGTCTTAAAAACAAATACCAAGGACACCAGAATCCCAACATTAGTGTAAAAGTTCCATGCAGATAGGTCAAAGATCAAAAATAAGATTGTCCACAGTATAGTAATTAGTGAAGATTCTTGCTTTTCTTTTATATATGCTTTAACAAAAAATTAAAAGTCTTTTCCAGGTGCCTAAAATCAAGAGGATGCAGAAATGTCAGTTCTATGCAGTACTCACCAGCCTTGCAATGATGACACAACACACGTCAAAAAAAGAAAGATAGAATAGTGAAAATCATGTGAAGGCTCTAAGGAGAAGGGGTGAAGGCTCTAAGGAGAAGGGATGTACCTGCTCAAGCAGGGGGGCTGGACAAGATGATCTCCAGACGTCCCTTCCAACCCCAACCATTCTGTGATTCTGTGATGATTTTAAGATGGTAGCAGTGATACAAGATGAACTGTAATGAGTAACTCAGTAGCATAATGAAGGAAGGATTATACTAACTGCCATTGGGAGGGATGCTGCCCAACATTTGCAGGGACATTCTTTGAGTCCAGTATAAGGCTAGTTTTGCTTCCTGACTTAGTGACTGGTTGACATCTGGACACATAAAAAGAAGGGGTTTTAAAAATACTTGAATTGTTTTCAGTCTTCCTAATTCACTTAAGCATGCTACACTAACAAAGGACCCTACCTTTTACCTATATTCAGACTGAATGCTTGCTTTGTAGATAACAATCTTCACACAAGAGAACTGGAAAGAATCTTTACACTGAAGGACTGTATTAAATATGGTTGTTCCTGCACAGATATAACATATGTAAATTGTTCATGATTATATATGAAGCCATATTACAGTTATATAGGAGAACTGATTGCTCCCACTGTACGCATTCTTTGGAATTGTGTGACACATGCACAATCAAGTATGACACAAGAAAATTAATGAAAGAATATTTAAATATACCTTAGGGAGCCACTAAGTTTTCTGATGGTTTTACAGAAGGAAAACTAATTGCATCCATACAATACAACTGTTTTAGAAGGGTTTATTTCCATCAGTGCTTTTACTTTTTTCTTTGGTAAATATTTAAAACAGTCTACTTAAAGAAACTGATGATAAAAATCAGAAATGATTGAATGGTTTGATTATATTCAGGTTTCTTCCATTTTAGCTATGCTTACTTTTTCCTACTGATTTTTTGCTATCAGCAAAAAATTTTTTGATGTCAGCAATGCATAGAAATTCTTGTCCTATCAGGGTGGCATCAGAGAGGATAATAACGGACAATTATCCCACAAAGACCTTATACCCTTTTCTAAGACTTAAAATTGAAATCCAATTAATTATATAAAATAATAGATTGAAGTCACTAATAATTTTTCTGGTAAACATAGTCAAATTTGTTAAACTAAACACATTTGGTTTTGCTAAGACTATGAGGTTTTCATGTGAAATGCTATATACACCACCTGAATGCATCCATTTAATTTTAGGAAATTCTGTAAACTTTTTAGACTGTTGCTATCTTGGAAATTCTCTTACTGAGTTTTCAGAAATGTGTAGAAAGAACCAAATAAATACTTATTCTGTCATGACTTATCCAATTATCTGGTGGGGCTATGTGACAGACAAGCTGCAGTCACTAGTCTGATGTGGTCAAATTTGACACTGCTTGATGCCTTCTCAGGTGGCTTTTTGGCAGATTGTACTAGATGTACAAAAGTCCATGTGGAGTCTTCTGGATTATATGATCTTGCTTTACAATTTATCCAAAAGAATGTTTTTCTAAGGTGATTTACTTCCTTGTTCAATCTGAAACAAGTGATGATACTACTGATCTGTTTACACACTAAGTTCAAGTTTCTTCTTATTTAGAACACTGTGGAGCACTGAAATTGGAATTCTTTGTTCCCCTTGGACAGGTGAAGATTGATTCTAGTGGTCTTCCAATCAGACTATAAATCAGGATAGTTGAGATTGACATTTCGTTGGTATGAGCAACAGAAGAGTCAGATTATTCTTTGCCAAGCTATATGACTATGGAGCACCATTCTAATATTTCTAACTCTCTTACCACTTCACTATTGATATTGTGACAGGATTTGTAATACCATTAGGCTGTGATGCCAAGAGCAATTCTTTTAAAGAGTGTGACACTGAATATAGGCTCTGGCAAATGATGCCTTCAGTTAGAAAGTATTGATGAGACAGAACTCTTCCAGAACCTTTTACAGAGAATATGTCTTGACCAAAAAGTGACAAAAGAGAAAATAGTGCTTGAACCTGTGCAACATAGCACTGAGACAGAAAAATCTCAACTGAAAAAGCCTTTTTCTGCAAGAATTGATCTCACTGTCATTTATAGCAATGTAAATCACAAGGAACCACTGAATTCAGTGGGAACTACAGCCGTATAAATCAGGTGTCATATGAATAAAAAAGTTGTAAAATGTTATTGTTGGGTCACTTAGCTCTGCTCATAGTTTTATTTTAGCTCTAACATTTATCAGCTTTGCTTGTACAAACTAACTCTTAAAATAGAAATATTTTCTGCAGTTTGGCAACAATGGGCATTCTGGATTGGGTATTCACAGAGAAAGTAATAGAGAATTTGTCATAATGGGTCCATCTACTGTTCTACAGCTCCTCTCATACTTTATGTCTTTACTTTATATCCCCATAAAATATCTAACTGACTATGAAATGACAGTAAGAAAAAGAAAGAAGTGTTCCCTTTTCATCATATTTCTCTGACACATGAGATTTGATCATCTGTGTTATCACAGCTACAAATAGTATTAGCAAATATAAATTACCCAGCCCCATTACATAGAGACATGTTATCTGTCTTTCTGCCATTGAAAAATCCATGGGCTATTTTCTGCATAAAATATTTTCCTTTATTTGCTCTAAATGTACTGGCCCTTAATTTCATGATGCATTTATTTCACTGAGATGTGCAATGAAGAAAATGCCCGCATCACTATTCTGAATACTGCATTGTGTTCCCACTACTTCCCACTCTTCCCAAACAAAACCACTCTAGGATGAGAATCTCAGTGGTATGAATTAGTAAGTGATCCAAAGGAGCATCAATTTATACTTTCTGAATTTTTATAGTCTTTGAAGCACTTTATATTTAAATCTTACTGTACATCTCACTAGCTTTGTTGCCTTTTTAGGGGCTTTCACAGGTATTCTGTATTTCAGTTGTCTTGATCAAAATTTGAAAGAACTCCTACAGAAAAGAGAAACATAGCTCTTGAAAAGGATCGCTGTCATATCATCATGATGTCATGAAAGAAGAACTAAAATGAGAACTTCAAGACTTCTAGATATTATACTGATCTCAATAGAAACTCAGCCACTTTTCTGTTTTTTTGTTGTTGCTTTTGGGGGTTTGTTGTTGTTGTTGTTAAAGAATACTCCACAAAGACACAGTGTTATTTTCATGGGGTTTTGTTCCTCTGGAAATAATTTTATCTGGTAATAATTTATGATATCTAAAAATACATCTCCAATTGTGATCCAGTTGCTATGGTAATGCTGCAAATTGATGGAATTAACATTAATACTGAAGAAATTGATAATGTTTTATGTGATTATTGCTTCAGTAATCATTATGTATTCCACTGCTATCTGTATGTGAGATCATTAACATGGTATATGTATAAACATTAAGCTTAATGGAGTTAAATGATGATATGGAAAGGCGGGATGGCTAATTAATGATCAAGCAAACAATTAGTACTCTTTCTTGCTAATTCACAAGCTGTTCTATGAGGAACTGCAGCCTTGCAGAGCAAAACTCAGTGCATTTCTTAATTATAAATAAGCTAGGGACTTGTAAAAGCACAGACTACCTTTTTAACCTCCTGTTACTGTAGGTTGTTTTTAAGCTTCTCAGCAAGATTTTTCCTGGTCAAAAGAAAAGTTAATTTAAAGGACAAGCTTTTCTGCCACCTTTATTGGTCACATTTAAGCGAACATTTGACTGATGGGACCTAGTCAAGTTTTACATTTAAGAGACACTTAATGAAAGAGTACATCAGTCTTAAATGGTCCTTAATTGGTTTGTGTGATATGTCTGTGTTGGTACTTAGCACACGATTGAATTTCACACTAAAGGCTTATTTCTACTAACCCTTAACTCATGCTGAGTATCCCTCTCTCCCTTGTGCATAGTCTCATTGATTTTGCCCACAGCAATTGTCTTTCTCTGGTCTACAATTCTATATATTTTTCTCTGTAGTTTTTACAAAAGAACAAAATTATTTTTTCTAGATCTTGGATTGAGTAAATTAATTCTAACTTTACTTTACCATATGACAAGCTATAAAAAGCACCTGTAAGAATTAAAAACATTTACTGTTTTCATCCTGCATATAGACTTTAAAATAACACCTTGTGTCCTCTCAAATGCAACTCCCAATATTTCCCAGAAATGTAAAATCAGCACATGATCTCCTAAAGTTCTTTAATTAGTGTCACTGTGGATCAAATATCAACCCATTTTATTTGCACTGCAGTTCTCTTATGACACAAAATTAATGTTTCTTGATTTGTTAAGCATGGCTTCTCTAGTTTTTTCCAGTTACTACTGCCTTTAATTGACTACCTACAACTGTAGTATTGGATACGAAAATTTCCAGTGTGAGCATGATCCTACAAAACCTAAAGTCAAGGCATATTTTTCAAGGTATTTCAACAAATACTCACTTGGGGCAAAACTCAAAAGCTTTTTAGACTGCCTGGCCTGGTCTCTGATATCTCAAAGGTAGTAGAGCTCCTTTTTTGAATATAACAGCTAGCTTTTGTACAAATTTTTTATTTTTATAGTGGCAAAGAGCAGTATTTCAGTTGATAAATTATAATTTATAATTCCAAGAGCAAGAACATTTTGTAGAGCTTTGGTACTTTCAAGACATAGACTGGGTCTTTACAGGCAAAGATAAGCAAGGCATAGTATGCAGAAAACTCATGTTTAGAGCCATTTTAAAAATACTTCACTGAAGAACTTACAGACACATATTTGATACTGGACTCTTGATCTGAATGAAGATGTTATAATGCTATAATTGCTATAATGATCCCACAAGGCAGGCATTTTTCATGTGTTTGACAGTATCAAAAGAAGCCTGGACATTATTTCTTACAGCTTGACCTAAAGTACCACAGTGGATGTTTGACATTAGCAAACAAATGGCCACGTAACAGGCATGGCATAATGAAAACAAGGAAAAGAAAGCTCAATACGAGACAAAAAAAATAGAAACCTTTACTGAAACATTAAGGAGCAATGTGATCTTACAAACATGGACATGCATCAACTGGCATCCAAAATACTACTCATTTTTAAAATCTTGTTCACAATTTTTAATCATTTATGGATTATTATTGACTCTTTCAAACTACCTCTCATATATTAAAAGGCACAAATGTATTAATGTACTTTTAAAAAAAATTTCTCATGTACTTTCCAGGGACTCCTTCTGCAGGTGTTCTTGTTGAAGAAGGTTAATTTGGTAAACTAAAAATAGCAACAATTAAATTTTGTTCCACAGTATGCCACAAAAAGAAAATAATGCAAATGTAATGTAACAAAACCAAACATGAGAAATAGGATATGGAACCATCACCATGTTGGAGACTGCTACCTGACTGCCTCTATAAATATATAAATAAAAGATAAATTATTGGAGTAAAACCAATAATTATGTTACCTGCTATTGATTTTAAAGTCAGTGATGATAACAGTGATAACTACTATTTGAAATGCTTTTCATTATTTGAGCAAAGTTTAAACAACTATTTTATGGTCATTCTTCTACTAACTCACTAACCAATTTGAACAATTTTCATTTCAGTATGAACCTTGTCACTTGATATATGCCATAAAGAGGAAGAAGAGAAAGAGTTGAGGAAATATAAATGCATTATTTTGGAGAAATATAACTACCTCTTCCAGCAGAATGTGTTGTGATTAAGTAGTAATGATCACTTTGAACCATTACTCTGTGTGCTCATCTGCCAGCAGAGGTTTAAGCCACTTTCATGTCATGCAACGGTAAATTATTCCAGCAATTCTATTAGTGCTTTATTTTCCACATAACTACTATATTCTAGGAAAAATAGTTCCTCTTAATCTGAATTACAATTTTAAATAGTCTTGTATGGTTTACTTGATAGAATATGATACTCTATTATGTCAAAAATTACTGAGAATTTTTAATCAGTTAATCATTAACCCAACAGACTTAAATGCCTGAGACAAAGTTGTTAGTGTCTACTGGGTCAATGCAGATCCTCTGCATGTGGTATTAATCCATAAACTAAAACCATCTTTGAATATGCTTAAAACCTGTGTTATGAAAGCTGACGAAATGCCTTTCCTGGGGAATTCCAAGTTGATATTTTACCTTTAATTCATTCCACTGTGCAAAAAAGGAAATCTGAATACTCCTGTAATAGACTTACGTAGAGTGATATGACAGGAGATAGCTGAGGGAGTGAGTAACTGACTGGAAATTTTTACCTGGTTTAAACTCATTCTGTGTTAAAAGTGAAATTGTTTGAAGTGTTAAAGATACTAAAAGAAATGATTGTGAGATGTGGGAGTATGAAAAGCACGCTCACAACCTGTATATGAGTTGGTAGTCTTGATAGAAAGGCTTTATTCAAACCTCCCAAGCCACAATTCATGGCGACTGCCCCTTTTTATGTCATCTGTTGAGAAGGGATTGACTCCATCATCTTTGCAATTCCTCTTCAAGTAGCTGTAGGCTGCTATTAGCATTTTTGCCAGATTAAGCAAGTGCATCTCCCTCAACCTCAGGGCTGTTGCTCTAGGTCCCTAATGATCTTGACAACCTTTTGATGGATCCACTGCAGTTTGTCAACTTCCCTCTTGACCTGGAGGGCCTGAAACTAGATGCAGTGTTTGAGGTGCAGCCTCACCAGAAATGAGCAGACATATATAATGTAGCTTAGTTTGCGATTTGTCTTATTCATGATAAGAGGGCACTGGTAGCTCACATTCAGTCTTGCATCCCCTGTAACTCCAAGTCCGTTCCAGCAGGGCTGTTACTTAGCCAGTGTGTTCCTGGTCTGTACAAAGGCACAGGGTTTTTCCATTCCAGTACGAAATTTGCGCTTCACTTTGTTCATCTTTACCAGGTTTATGTTGGCCAAATTCTGAAGTTTTTCCAGGTGCCTCTGCACTGAGGCTCTATCTTTTGTCATGCTCCACCCCAATTTAGTATCATCTGCAGTTTGGTCAACTGTGTATTCACTTGCATCATCCAGAGCACTGGCAAAGATATTTAACAAAAAACCAGCCTCAGTATGTACCCCTGGATACTCTGACATCAAAGCACTGGCTGGTCCTTTGAGCCTGGTGGTCAGCCAATTTTCAGCCTCTTTAACACTCCAGTCATCCGGTCCAAACTTCCTTAGTTTCCAAATGAGAATACTGTGGAAGACAGTGCAAAAAGTCAGTCTTGGATCAAGGTGTATTACATTCACTACTCTTCCCTTCTCCACCATTACCTTTTTGATGAGTAGTTTCAGGCTGATCCAGCATGATTTATCATTGTCAAATCCATGTTGACTATTCTCAGTTATCTCCTTGTAATTCATACTTTTGAGAAAGAAGACATCACCTCAAAATAGCTACTTCCTATTTGTTCAGACACATCCTTATGGTCTTCAGGGCCAGATTCTAATCATTTCTCAAAATGCTCTTAGGTAAATGCTCTAATTATCAGACCGCTGACTGTTCTGATCTCTTCACTTGAATTAGCAAAAATTTTATCCTTTTTGGAAACGTTCCCTGATGTAAGTTTTGTGATTTCTTAGACACTTCCATTTGACCAGTCTTTTTCCTGATGAAAAAACATTTCTGAAAAAAAAGACTCTCTTGCTGATTAATGTGATATTGTTATCATATTCTATCATACTTGTCCAATATTAACGGCATTTGGAAATGCAGGTGAGTAAAGGTAACAATATAAGAGGAGAAAGGGCTTTCTAGACCTTCTAAATAAACAGTGTTGTCTGTATTCAGTAAAAATCAGTATCAACATCTTCTCTTGTATGTAAATTTTTGCCTCCCAATATGCATATACAAATTCTCCTATTCACCATACATCATATTCACATGTACAATTTCTGGATCCCAAATTTGCTCAGAGTTATAGGCTATACCACCCAGATCCATCAAGAGCGGGGCAATTCTAGGCATGTCAAGATGTACAGAAGAGAAGCCTGGTGAATAATAATATGGGGAAAAATATGTAGATGCCCCCTGGGTTAGGCAGCAGGCAAGCAGGCATATTCAGCACTGTAATTTTGGAGATAGGTATCTCAGATCCACCTGCTTCCCTAAGCTTGCCAGACCACTGCAGTTATTTTGCACAATTCTGTCACTTCAGCAAGCCAGCATGCAAATCCTCCCTGTTGCACCTTATGTGGACACACCTGCCCAGTTCAATGTCAAGCACAAAACCAAGCAATGGGAGTTTCCTGCAGTTAAAAATAAAAAAGGACTTAAGCTTGATTTGTCTGCCTTTAGAATACCTTCCAAGATCTCCCTTGTGGCTATCTTAAATTCTAGAAACATTTTGTTTCTTAAGAAAATGATTTTATAAAACATACTGCAGGAAAACAGAAAGGATATACGCTACTCCTTTATTTAATCCTTTTTATGTGGATTAAGTGTAGTAATACAATACTAACAGTAACTGACAGTAGTTAGTAATAACTGAATGCAGTAAGCATTCATTAATATTAAAATGTCTATTTTGTACTCTTTTTCCAGCCTTCCATCTTTTGCAAAAAACATATATATGTTATATGCTGAGAAATAACAAGTTTCCTTGTAACAAAAGTTTTAATAGCTAAGTTATAAGCCTCAGACCTAAGGGTTTATAGAGCAAACAGATCTTTCCCACAGCTACACAAACACAACTGCTAAAATAAACCAAATCTCATTTAATATAAAATTGTGTCACAAGCATTAAATACATAAAAAAGGAGCATTTTAAGACTTTTTTTCTGTAAGTGGCAGATGTTATGAATAATAATCCATAAAATCCTCTGAATTCTAAAAAGCGTATTCCATAAAATTTTCATCTAAATTTTTAATAGAGTTCAAACACACTGAACAGTGATAACGGTAAAATATTACCAGTAGCAAACCATTAGAATTAACTAAAATAAGATTTGATATTTTAAAAATCACTTAAAAGGGTATTTCTTCTCCCCTCAGATCTCCTTACAGCACTTCATGTAAGCTAAGCAAATGTAGCTTACTGAATTACTGCAATTTCTGTTCCACAAACTGAAGTGTATGTAGATTTCTATGAAAAAAAAATGCAACATCTGCCCTTTAATGGGCAGGAGAATTTAATATGTTCACCTTAAGAAAAGGAGACTCAGTAACAATGACCTTATCCCTTTTATCACTAGAGTATCTTGGGGGGAAAAAAAAAAGAAACAACACAAATAAAATATAGATTAGTGGAAAACTAAACATCTTTTAAAATATTGTCCCAATAGATCTTAGTTTACAGTGGATCAGTAGTGCTTAAGGATGAAGACAAGAGCAAGCTATAAACTGCTTCAATAAAAGTCAATTAACCCCTCATGCTTGCTGCTGTAGCCCCCTCTGCCAACTGTGCAATGTGCACCAGAACAGTATAACTTGAAGTATTAAGCAGTTAAAAGAATACTGCAAGAATAATTACCCACAGAGACAATAACAATCAGTAACACCTATGCAAAAGAAAATCTTGTGCTATTTTGTGGCTTTAAAAAACATGCTGTATAATACAATAGAACCTGGTTTCCAGTCATCTCCCACTAATATCCCCAGGCTAGGAGACCTCTGGAAGTAGATATAAATCAGGTCTTTTTTAGGTTAGGATACTGTACATGAATGATGGATACTTGTTCTTGTAAAGCAATACAACTCAGTGAAAAAAACAAACATCTGGAGTCAGAGATGACTAGAAAATATTTTCCTTGTTAGAATTTTAATGTGAAGATATGACTTCTCTTCATTAAAATAATTGAACTGGAATGCACTGCAAGAAAGCCAATGGTTTCAGTAAGCGTTTTTGAAATGCTAACTTTTGTTTAAAGATCAGCTAAGTAGTATAAAAAGATTTTGCTACACAGCAATTAGTTTAGGTGTGTATCACTTTCCACAGTAATTCTATACCTTACATTTGCAAAAAGTGTTTTCAGAAAGTCATGGCTCTGCCAAATCTGATTCTGATAGAGATATTTGATTCTGATTCTGATAGAGATACTACTTCAAGAAACTCCCACAAAAATCAGCCATGATGGTACTATATTCTTTCAGTCACAAATAAATTATCCCCTCTTCTAGACACAATACAGCAGAGATTTAATTTTGTACAGCAGAACAGTACAATAGAAAGAGGAAATAAGTAAGTCTACAGGATGAATTAATTCAGGCAGAATTGCACTACATAGCCATCTGATCAAGATTTAAGTGCTGATTATTGTGATGAGTTGTGTACGCACAGCACCTAGTTTGGAATATGTTAAAAACTCAAGGAATTCCCCACCTACTGCAGCTTTCAGCACCTTAAATTTGCATTTCATCAAATATTCACCACTTTCAGTCATAAAGTACTCTCTAATTTCATCTGGGTGTCGGTAGAGTGCCACCTGCCGAGTCACTCATTTTCCCATTCATCAGACTCCTAGATTCCCATTTGCATTTTCATCTGTGCCCTCTCCATTTTCTTCTCTGATCGGTTCTGGATTTGGTAATATGCTTAAATGATATGTTATCTTGTAAGTTATCTGTAGTCTGAATCTAACCTCTTATCAGTGGCTGAAAAACTCTATATGGAAACAACAGATATGAACCAATTTAAGTTTTGTTTTAACATTTTGAAACAGTCAAATTCTTCTTTAAGCATTACTTAAGGCTGATGAAAATGCATCACTGATGCCTGAAAATGAACTGCACAGTCATTTATTTGTGATCATACTGGAAACACCGCAACACCCAGAGACTGTGCAAATAAATAGATACCGTAGAGCAAACAGACAACGAGGAGACTGCAATTAAAGGAGGTTAATATTATATTGGCTCTTGCCAATTTATTGCTCACTACAGCAACAAATACAAGACTCGCGTGCCTCTGCTCCCTGCTGTTGAAACAGACAAGTCTCAGTGCATACAGGAATAGTTTGTGACTCACTTAGAAAAGTCCATGTGAATGAATTCATCTAGTGGGTGTTTTACTCCTATAGAACCCCAAATTAATGAAATACAACATAAAAGCAAGCTACATTCTGAAACAAAGAGGTAACAATTTGGAGCACTTTCACCAAAAATTACAAATTTAGCCTTGACTGCACAACACAAAGCACAGTCTTTTTCCTGATTTGACTCCTGGTTCTTGGAATCCCTTCTATGTAGTCTATACTTGATTTATTCATTAGTCATTGTATTCGGATATTTATTGTGCCAAACAGTATTTACAACCGCTATTTTTTCTTTAGCAGTTACATCTCTCTGTAGTTTCATGTTATACCACAGAATTTGTCACCTGTCACAGAATTAGACAGCAGTCTGAGAATTCGTTATGCTTGACTCCACTTAGGATGAATTTGACCTGAAGAATTTTAAAGTACTGGTGAAGATTGTGAAGGTGTTAATAAACCCAGTACAGCAAACCTCTGACATAGAAGATTAACTTTTGTCTCAGTCTAAATGTAGTGGCTAAAATGTTGCTCTGGGTAACAGTTGCAAAGGCCTCACTAGGGAATCAGGTTGTAATTAAAAGCAGCACGTGACCCCTACAAGAAATAACAGTGAAAGCAAAAACATCTGCAGTTTTTCTGTGAAGAGTAAGATTCTGGTAGGAACACAAAATAAGGGAAAAAGATTTTTAAAAATATCTCGTAAATTCTTTTCTCTACAGAATTGGAGAAATTAATCCTTTTGTTCTATTTTGAGAAGAAACAAGGCAGAACATATATCTGGAGGACTGAGAGTTTTAGCCACACATTTTCTTTTAGGTAGATATTTCTGGTGAAAAAAGTCAAGATGCTTTTGCAAAAGTTTTTGCAGCTTGTCAGATGATTAGGAATATAAGGACTGGTATTACATCCTTTAAGACAGTCTCAAATTGTTACACATCTGTTTGCCTTTAGGAAATACTATGAGGGTCAGGAAAAGTAACACTGAAGTAACTTCTAAGTTCATGTGACGTGCAGCATGTCTTAATTTTCTATAGACTTCTCTGATAAACCTGGGATTCAACACAAACCAGTAAAACCTTGCAATGTCCTGGCTCACACTTGCTACTACCTGGCTTACATACAAGCCATAGCACCCCATGTTGTTGCTGAGGCTTTGACTATTATGCTTCCTCCTGGGCCCATTCTGCACAGTCAGCAGAGGCAACTTTCTGGAGTAGTGGGAAGCTACAGCCCCACCACAGACAGTGCAGGAGTTTGGCTTGAAAAGGCAACAGTCACAAGCTAGAGGAGTGAAGGTAGTTCTGTACAGATCTGAGCAGAGACAAAATGGCAGGTCAGGCAAAGAAAGCAAGAAAGATACCTAATGAAGATACTGTGTAAAAAATGCATCACACATTATGGAAATTATAATGACATTAAATCACATGGGAATGAAAACTAACCATCTGATGAAACATAAGCACTAAAAAAAGAAATTTAGAGTTTCTGTGTTTTGTTCCTTACTTGCTCTAGTTAAGCTCTTTCCTTGCAAATTTAACGTTCTTGCTAATGCTGACTCTAGAAAATGCTGCATACTGTCAGCTGTTCTGTTAAGCTTCAACAAGAGGTTAGTAAATTAGAAAAGGTGAGGAAGCAGGGTAAAGAAACAAAATCTTCTCCCTGTTTTTTGTACTACAAGCCATTTCTCTTTAAGCTAGAAAGTTCTGGCTTTCCTGTATGTGTTATATTTAGGGACAACACCCATAATGTAAATAACTAAAGGGTGAAAACAGATTTTGGAGGAAAAATAATTTGGCAGACTATTGAGTAATACTAGATGATTCTTGAAAGACTGAATCATTTTCATAACTGCCAATGTGTTTCAGGGCTCAAACTAGAATTCCAGTGAAAATTTTTTATGGACTTTAAAGACAGATGGATGAGGCCTGTGCTTACTGTTCAGGATATCTGAACACAGAGTAATCAAAAAGTAAGCAAAAGAATTCAGCCATTGGAATCAGTGCTATCAATCAGCATCATGACATATTTACCCCAAAAGGTATATGAAAAGTAACAACAACAAAAAAAGTATTCTCTAAAGTAGAGCAGGATGACCAAGCATAATTAACAAAGGGCTATATGTATTTAGCTCCATTTAATGCAAATATATTCTTCTGGTAGGTGTGCCCAAAAGATGTTTCTAGATGCAATTTTCTAAATTCTTTTCCTTAGGTGCCAGTTCTGAAAATAATATGGTCTTTAATATGAGGTTTCACTGTTGAGGTAGTGATGGTTACAGAGGAACCACGGGAGTGCCAGGAGAGCTTGGTCTCATCCCTAGTCTCAATTTTTGAGACAATTCCTGTCTGGATATTAAGCATTATTGTTGGCTTAGATTCCTAAAGTAGAAAAGTTCTATTTAATAGCACCTGTATCACAGGATCACATGTACATTAATCACATTTAGAGTAAAGAAACTTTCTGTATTCCTGTCTTTTCTCCTGCTGGGTAACCAGTTTGGTAGGCCCCAAACATCTACTGCTTGGCAGAGGAAACAGGCTGTTATCAGTACTTAATGGTATGTTTGGAAGAAAAGTCAACAACAAAGCCATTAATGTTGTGTCCGCACACTGAACTGACTACATTATACAGCTTTAAACAATTAAACAGCTATAATGAAACAATTAAAAAACTGCTACATCCACACTGGTGCTGTTGTAAATGCAATGCCCTCTTTCAGCAGCAGTGGCTTGTAGGTGCTAAGAAGAAGCTGCTAGCAAATGAGTGGGCAAAAGTAAAGTTTACGTGAATCTGTACCAGTATTACAATTGTTAAGGTTACAATGTCTGCTGAAACTCTACTGAAAGCTTGTAAACTGATTAGAACAGAGTTCTGTGTGGATACAGATATGTCTGTGGAAATTCTAGGAAATCATCTAGATCAGATTAAACCCAAGGTAGTCAGCTGAATTAAACAATGCTTTTCCTTTATCAAAAGCCCAAGCATTTCCTATACAACGTAAAGATTAAGTCAGTTGTTATAATCAAAGAAATCACGCAGTAATGATAGATAAGATCATACATGCACCAGTCCATAGGTTTCCAAGTGCATGGGAAAAATGGTATCAGTAGTAGGGAACACACCTTCCAGATATCTGGAATGCAGATTAATGGTGTCGACTAACTTGCACATAACAATAGCAAATAGAAAACTGTTTTCCAGCAGCTATCTAAAGTTAAGAAAATTGATGACAAGGTATGGAGGGCAAAGTGGACTTGAATCATTCCCAACACCAGATGCTGCCATGTTCCACTAAGAGACCCTCATAAGTCTTTTCTGCATCTTTATCCTTGAGATATGCTATAAGCTAATTGTAGAATATGCAACCATTTGTCCATGGACAGCTACATTTTTAGAGCATAGGAAAATGGTTTTTCTTCCTCTCATCAATTGTTTTCTCCTATTGATTTTGTCTTTATTCAAGGAGAATGTATTCACAGGATCAAAGCAAATGATTAGTTTCGTAAAATCTCTCAGATTGCTGAATTAAAATCCAGTTGGGAAGAGGAGTGAAAATAATTGTGTGTCAGCAAGTAATTCAGATTCCAATTTTACAAATATTTTCTCTGAAGAATGTTTTATCTACCTCATTTTTTTTCAAAGAAAAATGCTCCTTCAAAATTATGAATTTGGGAATCCTTTAAAACAGTCAGGATAGGTCAAAGCATGCCTACTAGGAATGTCTAACATGTCTCCTTTTTCAACTTCTATATAATTGAATTCACATGCAGTCTGAGAAAAAATAAGGTTAGGTGAAGCTTTTTCCATACACCAGCCATTTTAAGGGTTTATCTTCCCAAAAGAGCAAATTATATCAACCATTTGGTTTTAGCTTTATGAGTTTTAGAACTACAAAACCAACAGACCTTACTGGATTCTTTTGCAGCAGGAACACTTCCCAGCATGATAGAGAGCTAGTGGCAAAACCAACCAACCTGTTACTATTTGATAGCTAGTAGAGTGATGAAAGCAGCACTTCCAGAACACAAAACTTTCTCAACAGGGATTACTTGGTACCTCCCAATATTAAACCAGATCTGATTAATTCTAATACAGAAGAGAAAGACACAGTATCAAATCTCTTGATTTTTAGATAAAAGGAGAACATATCTGAGTGGGAATACAAGAAAAAGAAATTGTTTTCCTGGTTGATGAGAAAAGAGAAAAACTATGTCATTAGCTTAATTATGGAGCAAAGCTGTTTAATGAAATAACTAGCAACTATGAAATTTAATACTAATACACATAAACACTATTGAAAATGGTGATTCAGGACCAACAAAATGTGTAGTAATAGGAGAGGGAGCCATCATTCCAAGGAGATTCCAGAGAGTCCTATTACTGCATCAGGAATACAGCGTTGTACAAATGTTTGACTGTGCACCCTGTGACAAATGTCACTTCTAGACATGCCTGTATGGAATTGCATATGAAAAGGAAATACAAATAGCATTTTGTTGAACTCATTTGGGGATAAACTCTGAGAGACCAAAGATGGAGTGATAGGTTTGCAAGACACCTTTTCCCCCCATATATTTTTGTGAACTATGGGACCCATCCATTGTATAAGTGGAAATTAGATTGTGTTCCTCAGTAATGAGAACTCTGTTCAGTGGAAAAACCAATGAATCTTTTTTGTGAGGAAGCCCTGTGTCAGCCTGATCTTATGTCTCCCAAGTTCAATAGAAATGATGAAGATACTGTGCCATGGATCAGTCAGGAATAGACAGCATGGAAGTATGGTTCTGTGGCATGAGGGAAAGGGAAATCTTTTTACTGAATAACAGTTTGGAAGAAAAATCTGCAAGAATCTATAACCTCACTGAGTTCTATTTCCTGCCTGTCTTGTCTCTTCTTTCATCATTTATATGCCCCTTTAAAGCAAGGCTTACAGGCTCTGTGTGAGTAACACTTATTATGGCCTGATGAAGTTGCTTTGTAAAGTGAGATAAAAAGGAGAGAATAGCAGCGGTTACTGAAATGGCTAGATATGCAATTACTTCTGTTCATATGACTAATTTTGCACTTTAAGTCATCTTCAAAAAACACCATTTACCTAAATTATCCAAACCAATTAGCAACATGAATATTTACTTAAGCTAATATAGCAGAAAGCTTACCCCTGGAAAAAAAAAAAAAAAAAGATATTCTGCATATATTGGCCTAAGACATACCCGGTCTTTACATTTTGTAGCCATTCTCAAGGCAAAATCTAATCTTTAGTAGCCACCTCAATGAAACTAACAGTTTTTACTGTTACCCTTCCCTTGGGTGAGTCCCTGGATTGGCACTGGATGCTGCAGCTTCAAAGGCTAAAGAGCAGACAGAATCATCTTTAACATTATCATCCTCAAGGTCTGTATTCATTAAGAAGTTCTATACCTTGCAAATCTCTGTTTTCACCCATCTGGGGTAGTTAGAGGCAGAGAAATAATCTGATAAACTGTAATTTTATTTTCTACTAGTACATAAAATTTTATGGGTAGCCTATAATAACACACCTAATGAAATCTACCATAATAAATGACAAGATCATACAATGTTATCACTGACCAAAGGCAAGAACCAATAACTTGCCCTTCAGTTATTGGATAAGTCCATTCATCAGCATGGTCATGCTGAGTACTTCAAGAATGCTTTATTCAGACATGCACTAAGAAATTTTTACTATTTTTTCACAAAGATCTTACGACCCATTAATTTCACATAGCTATTTATTTCACTATCTAGAGCAAGTAACGAAGAAAGTAGCTTATCTGATTCCAAAGAAATTTTGCACAGACCTTGTACTTGCTATTCTATACAACCACCTACAAGAATATAGGATATGAAAGAGGTAATCCAACACAAAGGCATCTTTTCAGAAATGTACTTTATAAGCCTAAAAGAGCTGGACAGATAGGGAAGATGACAGTAGCTTCTTGTGTTCTACCACCTTGCTGGGAGGCCTACTGCCTATCAGAATTATCTGGGACACCTTTAACAACCTCATGGGCTGTTCATGAGCTGTACAAGACTTGAAGATCCCAACCCTGCCTCTCTGGCTTTTAGTTTTCTGAAGCATTTTGCCTGTGAAAATTTCCATTCTAATGCTGATCCCTTGACAAGTAACCTAAACTAGATTTATTTTTCTTCCAGGAGTAAAGCTTATTCAACCTAGCACTGTAGATTTTGTTACTAAAATTACAAAAACCAATATGATCATTGAAATACCAAGTTCTATACTGAGGGTAAGTTATGGTGATGTCATTTCCTGTCTTGGAATTAATTTACTCTTATTTCTAACATTAGCATTTGTATATATACAGGTTTTCATTTTGTATAGTCTTTTGCAGGAAAAGTACAGAGGTTCTTTTTTAAGTCAAGATCTATATTAAGATCTTTTAATACATGTTTTTTGGTCCTTTCAATATCAAAATATTTAAGATGCTTATTCATGGTCTGATTTCCCATCCCCATATTTAACTAGAAGACTCACAATTGCTGCATTAACCCAGAATCATGTGAGCAGGCTCATAAAAATGGATGGCATGATCATATCTGGAATTTACACAGTACCCTATTCAATAAAGCATATCCTGCCCTTACTGTAATATCATCCTCCAGAGCTTTAAAGTCTTTCAAGTGGAATAAAGATGTTGCTATAATGACAGTGAACGTAATGAGATTAAATGTAGTTGGGAGTCAAGGTAAATGGCCTTACATTTGAAAGAATGTAGGAACGCAGATTCTTATAATGAAGACAAAGGATATTACCAGCACATTTTTGCTACATTTCTTTGGCAAAGTAAGGCCACAGCAGGACATGCCATGTAATATGGATTCTGTGTTCCTTTCAGTATTATACATTTAATAAAACCTGCATGCTTTTAGACATAAAGGAATAACTAAAAAGAAATATCTTCAATAAGCATTGAGATCTGTATTAGAAATTTATAACTTCCCTAAAAAACTTACAATCTTTTTTTTTTTTAAATGAATTAAAAGAAGTTAATGTAATGAATTACATTAGAATTGGGACCATTTTTTTTTGTGGAATCAAAATAATCACAGTGGAGAATTCAAGACCCAACCTGAGGTCTGTCCAACAAAAGACATGCATACAGGTTTTCCCTAAGCTTACACATTATTATGCATACCTTTATTCCAATAGTAAAACCCAACTGATTCTAAAATTTGCTTTGATTCTGTTACTTTTAACATTTCTGAAGGAATTTATTAATAATTTTACCCTATTTAACTTGAGATTCTACCTTTCAATACATGAAATTAAAAGAGACGCTCAGTAGTCTTATTTATCACAGAGGTCAGCAAGGCCACAGACTGTTATTGTGTAACTAGGGATCTTTGAAATAATATTACCCCAGTCTTGATATTAGCTTTAATATTAGCAGTGTCTATCTTAAAGTGCTAACCTACACTGGAAAATAAGCAGTAAAATATGATAATTTGGGTAATATAGAGTTGTGATAGGTAAGATTATTTTTAGCTATAGCAAGTCAAATACCAGTGATTTGTCACAGCAATACTGTTCTATTTCTATAGAAAACATAAGTTAGGAGACATAACTTTCACAAAAATTATTGAGTAGATTCTTTGCTCTGATTATTTATTTCAGCTATTAAAATCAATAGTGGCTGAAGATGAGCTTTTTCAAAAGAAGTAAATAGATTTAAATGATAATTTGGCATCAAAATCCCCCAATTAGCTTTAAAAACATAAACCCTAAAATCTGAAATTATTTCTTAAAGGGCCACATTTCTCAAAGCTTCAGATGCAAACTATTCCCTAGAAATGCTCCAATGGTTGTACATGAAAATTAGTTTTCTCTGCATGTGAATAGCTAGTTAGCTCTACAGGTTTTTATACGTGCAATGATCAAGAAATTCACACAGTAAAATCACTAGGGATTGTAGGTGGATTGCTGCATACCTTAATCAATTTTGCCATTTATGTGCCTAAATATCCTTGCCCATCTACCTGATTAGAAAGCAAGTTTTTGGGTACAACTCACTCACTCAGCTGAAATAAAAATGGAAACAGCAATATCAACACAAGCAAAGTGCACAGTGTAACATGTGCACTGCATAATAGGCATTTATATAGTAACTCCTTTTCAAATTAGCAATATGCTAATGTTTATGATTTTTGCAAAAGACCTTAATTACTACATAAGATCATTTGATTGTGAAAGGAAAGCAATAAAATGGAGTTTAGCCTTAACAGATTATAGTCTCATAACGCTGCTGCAAGTATGGAGGAGTATGAAATGAAAACCTTCCCATTCAGGTAATTCACAGTGTAATATCATCAGCACCAGTTAAACAAACTGCTTTAAAATCCTGCCTTAACTTATGCTGATGTCATCTTTGATTAGGAAAGAAAAGAAACCAACTCAAAACCCTCCACTTTTCTTCCTTTTTTATTTCACATTCTGCTTTTCTTATCTGACAACACTAGGACAACAGTTGAGTCAGTCTTCTGCAAGACATCTGGAAGGTTTACTATTTTTTGAGATGCTGCAAGACACTACATGAATTTGTTCTGCACATCCAGATGTAGTATCCATAGGTCTGCGCTGGTAACAGAAAAAAGGGCAATTCATGTCAGCATATCACCTGGTAAATCCTTCCTGTCTATCTCAGCAGAGGTTGTAATTCACACAGCTCTATTTGGCCCTGCTATTGAATTTTTGCTAATCCTAACAAAAAGCAAGGCTATTCTGTCTTCTTAGAACTGACATCATTTTCTTAAAGTTAACCGACTATCAACCTGTTTACTTTTCAGTAGAGCTGCTTTCTTACAGATTTTGTGGTATCAGACAAAACATGTTTTGTTGCATTGGTTTTCTTATCTATGAAATGAGACCTGTGATAGTAACTTGGCATAGCTAGTGTAACCAAAACCAAGGTATTTTGAGAGGAAAAGTGTAATACAAATGTTGAAGCTCAAGAATGTGGACAGAATCATCAGCACCTCCTATGTAGATGAGTAAGACGTCCCAAACAATGCCCTGTTCAAATAATTTATCCAAATATTTTACAAATATTGCCAACACATGACAACCTCAGCAAAACCAAGTGAGTTCAACTTGTGCAGCAGCACTAGAGTCCTGAAGTCCCTATGCACAAAGCTTTTTACGGAAAACCAGCTGGCAAAGCCCAAGTTCTCTATGTTACGTGTTTCTTCATTAAAACTTGCCTTGCTCCTGCAGAGGCCCTCCTCTTGTGCAATTCTGTTGTGATCAAACCAAATCTGAAGAAATGAGATGACAAAAGCCTGACCTACTTTCAGTCCAAGTGACATGTGAAGTACTAGAACATCATGGAGCCTGAAGAGGATTTTTACAGCACTGTTTATGTATCAGCTTATATGAAGAACAAAGATTTTATCATCTTCTGTAGAGAGCCCTTACTGTTTGCAGTCTTTCATAATAACCCTTATAGCTTGAAGCTGTAAATTAGTGTAGGTAAGTGTTAATAAAGAAGAAACAGCACAATTTAGGAATTCAAAGAGACAGTCATGCAGGAAGCTCTGTACTAAATATTCAGGTAACAATAGCAGGGGAAGGAAATGCTGCATTTCTTTACGCACTCCAGCTGAATAAGACAGAGTACAGGTGTAGCAATAAAATGTTGTTTCTTAAGAAGTGAGGGTCTAAGGGACACACTTCGTACTTGTTGGAAAAATCAAACTTTGTAGGAGTTCTTTGGAGGTGAGAACAACACTTAAGCTCAGAACTAAGTGCAAGATTTCCTCTACATCTTGCCTTTCTCTCAGTATGGCTCTTGTCACTCCTTCCAGAAAACTCTTCAGAAATTTAATTAAGCAACATAATGCTGGGAAGGTCAGAAGAGGGACAGATGCTGGAGTATCCTTATTTTTGATTTTTGGTTGTTTCTTAGATACCATGGCAATAGTGATCAAATAAAAGTGAAGATTAGATTAGACAGAATGAGGGGTTGGAAGTGACTTTATTTGTGTCACTAGCATTCACTTCTAAGAAAATTTCAGCAAACACAGCCTATTATTACTCTGTTCCAACTGATTAAATGCTTTAAAATTCTGGCATGTTTTGCTATTTTGTAAGTAGAAAACTGCAGCAATATTTTATTCTGTAAAAATTAAGATTCTGAGAGCTAAATTTGAGCATTATTGGGAAACTGGCACATGGAACAAGAATTGCCAGTAGTTATCAGTTGTGTTTTATAATGACTTTAGGGGGAAAAAAAAAAAAAGGAGAGAAAGAGAGAGTGATATTCAGTACCTCCTGTGTTGCCTGATGCAAGTTTAGGAAGAAGTGACTAATTTGTGTATTTTCTTTCTTTTGAACCTGGTGAGTGTTTGTTCCCTTCTCTGTTCTTACTATCATCATTACTATTTCCACTTTAGTGGAAGGTGTACTTTACAAATCCATAATTTTACTTTTTTTTTTTTTTTTTTTTTTTGGTGTGTGTGTGTGTGGTTATCGGAAAGTAAGCAAGGAAAGTGCTAAGAAGTCCCTCTTCTTCCACATACAAAAGAGAATGCCTCCTACAGGAAGATCCCAGATTGACTCTGGCAGGGCTTCGGTAAGTAAATCTCAAGGAAGAGACAAGCAAGTTTGGAAGTCACCTGCTGAGTAAAAGATTGGGATAATTTTTAAGAATTCAGTAATTTTTAGAAATACATGTTCAAGCTTGCTTACGTATTTTCTCCTTACCTTTACATAAATCTGAATTATGAACAGACGTGAGAGAAACGGGCAGAATAAACACCTATGGAAAAGGGTAACTAATCTGGCATGGTGGTGTTCCTTCTGGCAGGAGGGCAAATGTTTAGTAAGATACAACTATGAAACACCAGTCTAAGACTTATGAAGACTGGTTCTTTTCAGCATGCTCTGTACATCAGAGCAGATAAGACCCACAAAGTATTCTGCAGTATAAAATACTCTCAGTAAATACTTCAGAGTAAGGGTCAAACAAATCTTCATAATACTCATGAAATTGAAATGGGGATTTGTAGATCTCAAGCTGAACATTTCAATTCCTTCAGCTCTGTTGGATTCCACCTTGGGAACAATTTGACTTTGACTTTCCTATGGGCAAGTCAGTCACTGACATGCTGTTGCAATCATTTGCAAGAATCATTTTAGACTCACTTATAACTATATGCCTGACGGGAGCATTTGGGTTTATGATCAGAAGAATTCACTCCAAATAAATGGCAAGAACCACACAAGCAGAAGTCTTGTGTGCTTTGAAGAGCTTGTACTGTAGCTTAAAGTTTGTTGCAGCAATACTACAAAATGAAATGACAAATCTCAATGGAACCAACATAACCTCTGTGTGCAGACACATCTGAACTAGTCCATTAAAGACGCAAAGACTCTGAATAGTCCCATAACTCTCTGGTAAGACTCTGCGAGTTTTGTAGTGCCTCTGACGGTGGTGGTATTTTATTCTACTCCCAAATGACTGATTTTCAAGATTATTTTAATTTTGTTAGGTATTTGTAGATACGGAAAACCCAGGAAGTTAAGATTTAAAAAACACTGCAGTATATTCCATAACAATGATTTATCTGTTGTAAAGCAAGAGACAAACTTTTATTTTCTGTTTCTCTCCCTTTGATTGGAAAGGGAACAATGATATTAAACCAACTGCAACCTGAATAACATCAGGTTCATCTTAGTGAACTCTTTAAACAGACATTATAATGGAGATTCATTTACGGAAAAGTAAAAGTTAGAGGTAATTAATCCAGTAGCTACCTGTTCCTTGAGTATTCAGTTTTATACTGTGTGCTAGAAGGACCAACTGGTAAAGTGACTTGTGGCAATGTATATTTAAGGGGGCTTTGGTTACAGTACAGATCAGGACTGCTGCTCTTAAAGCAATAATTTTGCCTCCAACTTTAGGCATTCATTTAGAAATATTTCAAAGTTGCCTTACAAAGTTTTCAGCTTAATTTTCCACAGATTCAGAAATTATTTCTGATTAGCTATAGAAAGGCATCAACACTTTCTAAGTCTTATTTCAAATGAGATTTTCCGAGTACAAGGACAAGAGTTATGCCCATGTTAAAATTTAGGAAATATCAGGTCAATAATATTTGATTAAAATATATTATGTTCATGCTTTATGCAGGCTTGTGTATCTGACCTTTTCTCTCATTCTAGAAACTTCTGCTGAATTAGAATGAAATTCTGGCAGCATGGAAATCACGCTGAGTTTTGCTATGCATTTTAGTGATGCCATATTTCACTGAGCCTTTTTATAGCTTAGCTCTCATAACAACCATTTATATGCTTTCCTCCAAAAGGTATCTGTGTGTTGTGGGCTCTGTATCTGCCCTGCTGTCTCAGCAATTTTCCTTAGATATGAGAATACAAGTCTGCTGGTCCTCAAGCCAACCAGACTCTGTTAAGCCAGCTGAAGTTGACAGAATAACATTCACTATTCACACACTTACTAATCTCTGTGCTACTTTGGAAATAGAGAATGAAGCATCAACAATTTCCCAGCCAGTTAGAGAAATTTCATAGTATTTGATTAAAAAATGAAAATCCCCCCACAAAAAAACCCAGAAGAAGGTAATGTCCACAAACCCATCATCATGACCAATTAGTTGAGATTAGTATATCATTACCAATTATTCTATGTTTTGTATAGAAAACCTATTATGTTTGAATAATGATTTTTCCATAATTGCATTATGTTGAATTTGTTTCCTTAGATATCTCCTTGCCAGCCCCACATTAATTATTCAAGCGAGGTCAAATAAAAAGACAAGATGGGACATAGGCTGAATTGCAAAATGGGAATTCTGGTTTTTCATAATATGCAGTTCTTTATAGTTCTGCCTCTGTTGTGTGGTTTGTAGACACACAGTCATTATTGTTCCAGGAGCCATATGGTCCAAAGGGAGTGCAGAAGGGAACACTGAATGTTTAGAAGTGAGATGCTGAGTTACTGTATTTTTATTTCATTTCTTAGAAAATACCCACACATATACATAGAAGAATGATTTTCCACAGTGAATAAACATCTGCAAGATTGCATAATTCTGCATGAGTTTTGCTGCATGAACAATGAACTAGAGAAATAATATTTTGAAATCTATGAAGCATTTTAAAATAGAAAATTTAATTTCTATTTGCATTAAGATTCCTTTCATAAAGCAGGACACAAGCAAGCTATTCTCCACAACTAGCAGATCTATAGTCTGTCAGCAGTACATTCATTTCTCACCTGAATCTTTTCTGCAAATTCCCCAAATGAGCTAGGATAAGGGTGGAGTTTCTGAACAATGTGAATTGAGAGTCTTGCCTTGAGCAATACACAGGCATCTCCTTGTCTTTGGTACATAAGGGCCAGCGCTGTAGCAAACACAGTCTACTAACAAGAAAATAGTCAAACAAACTAATGGAAGGATAGAAAATTGTATGGTGGAGAGTTAAGGTACTGTTCAAAAGGAATAAGATTACACCATATCCCTCAGTAATTAGGATGCATATTTAACATGGAGCAGACTAAAGTCATGTTGGATATATATATTTAGTATGCACATGTATATGACTAAATATATCCTTAGTTATGTGGTGAAATAAATATATCCTTACTTATGCGGTGAAATAATTATACAGTATCATTTAGGGATTATAATAAGTATTAAAACTTAGGCTCATTTATGTTTGGTGTATAATTCAAACATTTAGCATGTTATATGATCTGCTTCAAATGGAAGCTGCACAGAGCTTTAAACTCTACAGTATATTTTCAATTGAAAATGTAATTACAATAAACCAAAGTTTATTCCTTTAGATGACAAAGGAAAACAGAACTACATAATAGTAAAAGATTCCTTTCTCAGGAGTTGATTCCTATGTGTAGTTCACACTAACGCTGCAATATTTTTGTACTTACTGAATTTTGATTCAATAAGTACATTTAGATTGGATATTAGGAAAAATTTCCTTACTGAAAGAGTGGTCAGGCATTGGAACAGGCTGCCCAGAGAGGTGGTGGAGTCACCATCCCTGGAGGAGTTCAAAAAACGCGTAGACGTGGCACTTCGGGACATGGTTTAGGAGACATGGTAGTGTTGGGTTGAAGGTTGGACCTGATGATCCTAGAGGTCTTTTCCAACCTTAATGATTCTCTGATTCTATACCTTTTTCCTTTTCTGGCCTTCAAGGTATTGCAAGGCTGTGCATTCATCATTGCCATGGTTTCATGTGTGTGTTTGTATATTCATGTAGGTACAGTATTTCAGACCTGCAGCAGACAGATATATTTAAAGGTTTTTCTATTACCCGTTCTGGAGTAAAAAGCAAAGAACATTGCTATTTATTTCACATTCTTTGTGATAGCAAATAAACCCAATTAAGAGACTTTACTGTAAATCCAGTAAGTGTATAACCCCTTAGTTGCACAGAAATTATACTCCGTATGTCACTAATTTCTTATATGTCATAGGTCAAACAATGGGCTATGATTAATGATGAGAAAAATTGACACCTATTTCTCTCATGTCTTGAGTTGTTGAGTTACCTAATCTTAATTATTGGTTAGTAAATGAATACTGATTTCTTGACCACATATAACTCCAGGGTCAAAAGACAGGGAACAGAGAATTCTATTCCTCGACAGTCAAATCCAGTAAAGTTTTTTTATATATTAATGTAGACTACTAATTATCTTACCTATTGAATTGTTTGTATTTTTTCTCCACACTGAATCAATAAACAATATTACAGTACTATATACAGCACAAGAATTACATTGAATACGTCTGGAAGGAAATGGATAACCCTCATCTTTCCAGTGCTAGACTTCGGTTTAGGAATACAACTAAACATCAACCAAAATGAAAGGGCTTGTTGCTCTAAAAGACTGTTTCTTGAGAAACAGAAATCTTGTGCAAGGATCCTGGCTTTTGTGCAGTCCCCGTCCTTGTACAGAACGCGACTGTGAGATTGGCAGTATGCACAGCTGATTTTGCAGGGAAGCCTGAGAAGCCTCCGCCAAATCAGCAGCGGTGTAGGTTTGCCAGTGCAGTCCCAATACAGGCAGGAGTTGTGCTGCGCTGGTTCACTGTGCCAGGCTCACCAATTCCACAATAACTACCCCACTTCCAATGAAGTACTAGAACAGTGGGCAGATGGGTGTGTTTGGAGAGTGAAAGGTGCAAGTGCTGAAGTGCTGTAACAACTATTTCAAATTGCTACCTTCACCAAAATCTTCCATATTGTCTTAGTTTATTAAATTTATTTTATATAAATAAAAATGTCCAAAATTCCTTTTGACTGTTTTTTCTTTTTGCCTGAAAGAAAAGGTAGCCCCAATTTCATGTTCTCAGGCACTACTGTGACCTTCAAAGTATGGATGAGATGGGGAAAGGAGGAAGCTACCCATGAAGATGGCTAGGGTGAGCTCACTTCCAATTCCAGGAATCATGAGTTGAAACACTACTATGGGTGGCAGTGGGCACCTAGCAGAAGATTAAACCATATATATATATATATAAAAATATATAAAATGCAAATATAAAAAATATATATCATGTCTATATATCATATATCATCATATAAATTTTTTATATATATATATATGTATGTATGTATGTATGTATGTAAAATTTTCCTCTACAGAATAGGCATCTGAAAACACCACACACAGGATGTGATACACTTAGCAAGGGCCTGGAAGAGAAATGACTGCTATTCTTTCGTACTTGTGATGCTCTCAAACCTCTGTTTTCTGCCAAGGCACCTAGCTTTACAGTGACGTTGAATTTTCTTTTTAAAAATAAATTAAACAAGTAAATAAATGACAAAAAAAAAGTAGAACTCTAATTTTAGCAGGGAAGTGCCAAGATTTCCTAAGTGTGTGAAAGATGTGCAGGCTTATTTTAGGAGCTATTTTCTTCCAGTCACTACAAAATATAAAAACATTCCTTCAATATTTCTTTTCTCAAACTAAGCAAAAGAACTAGTCTTCTCCAAGGAATATTTCAATATCAAGTTTCATTATTATGTTTGCTGGTAACCTCAGAACATGATAATCTTTTTCTAATTCACCTGAAGTTATAAGAAGAATTTAACTTCTCCTTTTAGTTAATTACAGAAACAACCTATAGAAAGAAAAGAAAATCCCAAATTGTAAACATTTGAATAATTATAAATATATTGTCACACCTATGCAGCTCCAAGATACAGCAGGTAAACTAGCTATTAATATGAAGTGCTACTATAATACATAGTAGTTCTATAATAAAAATTTCTTGTTTCACACACTATATAAAGTGAGGAAAAGTTTTCAAGTTAGATAAAGAGAGGAGAAAATATCAATGTTCTAGGCTCATGAAAGAAAGAAGTTTCATTCCTTTTGGTTGCTCTTACCTACATTGGCAAACAAACAGGTAAGCAGTGAAGTATGGAAAACAGCACATAAAATGTCCCTCATTTTGTTCCTCTCTCTCATATCCCAGGTTTTGCCTGGGAATGATAAGAGAATGATAATCATACAACTTACACCCTTAATGATATTTCTGCCAGGAAGAAGAAATATAGAGCAATATATAGAGAGATTATAGTGTGCATACATGCTAGAGAGGTAATCCTTTTTTTAAGATGAAAAACACCCACCATCTGTATAACAATAAGTGCTCAGCTATTCTCTGTGACAATGAATAGCTGCTCCAGATGTACACCTCAGCGTACACTAATTGATATTTAGGGTCTAAACAGCTATAGGTTAACTCAGCAAACAACATTTCAGAATTTATGGCAAATGACCAAAATATCTACCCCAGCTAATAAGTATGCTTGTGCTCCTAAATGCAGGTAGCAGATCTGCTCTTCAGCAGCAAATACGAAGTGCTGTCAGGAAGTAGACTTCTTCCTCAACCTGACTCAGTATTGACATTTCGGGTTGCTGGCATTTTAAAAATTTTTAAAACTCTTTTTCTTGGACTAATTCAAGAGCACAAATGCTTTTTTAAAATAAGCTATACCTTTACAAGCATTCTCTCCATTATATTGTAGAAGTTTTCCCCATACATATTGCTATCAGAAAGAGAAAAGAAACCCCTCTATAGCTTTGACAACAAAGTATCTGAATGCCTTTTCTCCTCGTTATTATGTCACTGATCAATAGACCTAAATGCCATGCATCCATCAAATTACAAGGTTTGATTGCAAAAGCTGTCTTAGCTCATGGAGCTTCTCTCTTGTGTCTTACACTCCTAGAAATGTCACAGTGGAGGAAATCCTAACCCTACATACGTCAACCTTTGTCAGATGAACAGAGATCCTGAATGAAGGTTGTTTTGGCATTCTTTTGACTATCATGCACAACTTGAACAACAGTTCACTTCAAGACGAAGAGAAGAAATAAAGACTCTTTGTCTCCTTGAACCTCTTTTTCTGTTAATTATGAAATCAGCTATTGACTTTACTGTCCTGATCAGCAGCCTCATTCAGCTGCAGTCTCCTAATGCTGACTGACACTTATTGACACCATTATATTTGATACTCATTTATCCTATTATATTCTACAAATAAGTCTCCCTGTTTCCAGATTGTTGGAGAAGCAGAGCGGGGAAAAAAGCGGGGGACAACGACACACATTTGTTTATCTCAAAGCTTATTTACAGAGAAGCTAAAAAATATAATTTTGTAAAGCCAAAGAACTGCAAGATATGAGTGTTTCTGCATTGATTTGTCTGTTTATCAGATGAGAGGAGCTCTCAGTGCTTCTGGAGACTGGCTATTTTCTGATAAAGCTGATCACATGCGTAAGTGTACGCAAAGCCACAGTCTGTTGATACTGTATACTATCTACTCTGATAGAATTCTCCTTGGGAAAGTCATTTAAACTCTCTTCTCACTAGCAAAATGAGCAAAACAATATGAATCCATGTGATTCTTAAAAGACAGAAAAAAAGTCATTTTATTTATCAAAGTCTGCCATTTTGATTCATATTCTTCTCAGTAACATTGCCTATCATAAATAATTTAAAAGCTCATATATATTCCAGAGAAGGATATAAACTGCAGTAGTAGGACAGAGAAGATGAACATGTTAAGTCATATTCTAAACTATTTTTAAAGAGATAAGTGAGACAACTATCAAAGGTAGCAAATTTTACATGGTTTAAGCAGAATTAGGGCACAATAAATTGAGAGCAGCATATTACAGCTGTTTCAGCTGGCGAGAAAATTTTTTGCTACTTTCAGAACATGCTTTATGTGATGGAAAAACCCTGTCAAGTGTCCCAAGGGGGCTTACAGTTTTGCTTCAAACTGTTGCCAATAAATAAATAAGGTCAAATGTCCTTTACCTTTTGTGCTGTAGTGACCACACTGCCAGTGTTGAATTGGCAGCAAACAGGACATTTCTCCCACTATTCGTTATAGGAAGACACAAGTTCAGTCAAGCAATTTACAATGAATTAGCAGAATACTTCCAAACCTGAAAATATCTCTAACACAACCTGAACAGTTTGGAGAAGTCACTCATCAGGCCATGTATGTCTGCAATTAAAAGCCTTAATCATCTTCAGTGAGAGATTTTTATTCCTAGAAAAAATGAAGAGCTCCTTAGAATAGCTTGTCCTCATACCTACCAGGTGAGCTATAATACATGATAGGTTTCCTTTCATGCTATTTTTCAGGCTTGATTCTTAAACAGCAAAGCTTCTTTTGTTATAAATAGTGGATATGTGGACAAAGCTCAGCAGGTTAGCATCTATTAAATTTTGCATTTTGTCTTTTTCTGTGATACCACATAGTTGTAAGGATAGTATACAAAGCAGACTTGAGCACCAGGCATCATTTTACACTTGTACTGGTCTAGATATCTGCTTTATACTACACTTCCCTCACTCTACCATTCTATAACTCTTGCTGTTCTGCAGCATGTGTATGATTTGCATGTGTTTATTCATAGCATCTTCATTTAAACTATTGACTGATAAGAACACTGAATCAGAATTTAAGAGCGATTCTCTTATTAATTTGCTTGAAATTAATATTTTATGTAAATTACTCAGAAAAAGGAATATTCTCCAAAATTATATTATACTCTTTGAAAAAGAATTCTAATCAGTTTTCTTTCAAGAATATTAGTTATTGTAAAGTTGTCTTCTTTGAAGATAGAGAAACTATTTATCTCTGTTGCTTTCTTGTAGAGATGAATTAATTTAGTTGTTTAGAAAAAAGCTTTTCACATGTATGAAGAGTCTACTCAACTCTTTGTTGTTTTTCCATTTTGATGATACAAAATAAGCTATTTTTTTCCTGCATCCTGATACCTAATTGTACTTCCAGAACCAACTTGTAATAGCACAACTCTTTTCAATGGCATGAATGTATAAGGTTTTTTTCAACATAGTAGATTAATCTTTTTGATAGTCTCAATGTCCTTTAATTCAGTAAAAGATAATGGTAGTTGCATTTTCTTATTAAATTAGTCCTTGAGCTAATACTTTGTCAGTTTTGAATATTTCAAATGTAAAAAGGGATAGGAATTTTTTTTGTTTATGCAAGAGTAAAATATCCTTATTTGTAGGAGAAACATCTTAATTAACATAACTACAGTTTTCACCAAAGGTTCTCAAATACTCAAAGGCAAGTAAGCATTATCATTTCTTTTTACAGACAAGGGTAAGGCAGTTGAAAGACTAGTCACAACCATTTGTTAACAAAGATTAATATTTTCAAAGTATATTGAGAACTTCAGTTGTTGGTGTTGCACAGATACTGTCATTACTAAGAAAAAAAATTTCCTTCACCCTTGCAAGGATGAGGGGGTCTAAAGGTGGTAAAGACCCACAAAAACAAGAGAGTCAAGTGGTGGAAGAGGTTGCCTAGAGAGGTTGTACAGTATTCTGGTCATTGGAGGTTTTGAAGACCCATCTGTGTAAAGCCCTGAGAAACTTGGTCTGACTTCATCATAGCTGACACTGCTTTGAGCAGGAGGTTGGACTAGAGATCACCAGGGGTCTCTTCCTATCTGAAATATCTTGTGATTCTATAAAAACTCTTCACTTTTATTATTTACCCTTAAATTTCAACAATATTCCCCATAGAATACTCATCTGCAAGGTAAATAAAATGGTATCTTTAAGGTTGTTATTGGAAGATCTTGCTCTTTTTCTATAACTAGTTATAGACAATTTCACCTCTGGGTACAGTATAGCTCTACAGTAGGTGTTTTTGATCTGTGATGCAGACACCTGTGAGCTCAGGCTGCCTTTTTTTCCATTACTATTGCAGTTCCCTTAATATCAGACTTTTGGTTAATAACCTTACAATCACTCTTCTAGAGTCAACATCATCTAAGGAATTTTTTAGGGGCCTTAAAACTGCAAAAGGTTAAAGACCATTGCTCTAGAGAACTCCAGAAAGAAATACGCTTCTTTAGTGAGCAGACCCTTATAAGCAAACTCTTTTTAAAGTCAAATTCCAGCTGTCTCTGGATACATGAAGTAAGGACACTGATCTTTTCCCAAACAAGTCATATGGTCTTCTGCAGAAGAGCATTTTCCAGACAGAGTCAGGTTTACCATTATACTCTCTTGACAAGCTTGTCTTTGAGAGACCAGGAGCAACTCTGTGGCAATGGGATCACAAATATGTTATTTAACTTTTCAAATTAAGACCTCATTCTGCAAACACAGAATCTTAACCTTATTACCTACAAGAAGCCTTAACTGAAGTCACAGTGCATACAGAGCCAACCTAGAAATATGTTTATATAGGATTCTGATTGAAGAAACTACAGGTTAACATTAGTTTGGATAATTTCATCATTACTAGCTGTACACTGAGACCACTTGCAAATTTTTGTCAATGAAAATATCAAAGGTCATTTGTAGCAGATTCTCTGTGCTTGGATAGTTCTTTTCTACCCTGGGAGCTTAAAAATTATTTTATAGATTCATAACAGGGCTGGAAGGGACCTCAAGAGGTCATTTCATCCATCCTCTGTCCCAAGGCAAGTTCAAACATATCAATCTTGACAGATGTTTGTCTAAACTGTCTTTTTAAAAACTTCCAACTATGGGGATTCCAAAATCTCTCTCCAGGCAATCTATTTCAATGCATTGCTATCATTACCTTTAGAAGTTTTTTTTCTAGTAACTAATCTGAATTTTCCTTGTTGCAGTATAAATCCCATACTGCTTATTCAATTGCCAATGACATAGAGAATAGATTGTTTCCTTCCTCTTATAGATCTTTTAAAAAAACATATTTAAGGCTTAGTTGAGACAGATTAGAGATCCAGGAAACACAACTATGAGTGGGCTGACAGAACCGAGTCATTCAACTTTAAAGAGAGAAAGCTAAAGAGGTTTGAGACAAATCTTTAAATATGTAAAAATTCTTCTAGCGACCCATACTTTTTTACTTAACATGCAGGAACTAAAACTAGACATAGCACTATAGGTGAGGTCTTCACAACTACAAGCACAGTAAAAAAATTGATTTCTGAGTCCTGGTGATGCATCTGCTGATACATGTCATAGAACACCTGCTGCACTCATGACAATACTTCTGATAACTCTCACTCAATATACAGCCTTCAGATGCAAACTACTACCCAGCCATTTATTCCCATCTTGTAATCCTGCCTAAACATAGTACCTTGAATATATACATGTTGGACTGCACTCTGGGTTTTGTCCAAATAATATTTGCCAAGACAATTTTGAAATCTTTCCTGTGTCTGTTGACTGTAGATCTCCTCCAGACAGCAGGCATCTACTCACTGGCTTAATCCTCTGCATTTATTGAGGGAGGCTGAGCAAAGATGTCTCAAGGCTGCTCAGCAGGTTGTCCCTAAATTCTCCTAGAAATTTCCTTTCTTAGATTCCCCTTTATTTAATAAGCTGGTAACGTTTGATGACTGTGAGATGTTTTGTTACCTGATTAGTTTCACAGCAGCTACCAGGAAGCTCTTAGTTCCTTGCTGACATAAGCTTACTCCCTTCAAAGTTAATGGCAGTGAATTCAGGAACTTGACTCTTAAATGTCCTAAGTAACAACCCTGAGGTAATGATCTCATGCAAAATTGTCTTTTCTGTTCCTCCCATGAATATACATAATTCAGGACAGAATAAGATACATATGGTAATCGATCACATTTAAAGCCCTCAATTGCGTAAATCAATACAGTAGTTCCAGAGATGCATGACAAGAGTTAAACAGTGAAAGAAAGCTAGAAAGAATTGTTTTGGTTTTGTTCTTTGTTTTTAGAAAGTTTTATAATTAGTGTTGGGGCACACTGGGCACTAAATTCATTTCATAGTATCACATATAAAAGCAAGCTGAATTCCTCTCAGTGCAAAACCAACCTCAAGCTACCTTGACAACAAGATACCAATAACCCTGAAATTTCAATTGTTCACTCTTTTTTTTTACGTGTTCTGTATCTCAGTGAAGTCTCATCTTCCCAGCCCAGTGCCATAGGCTAATAATCTGTAACAAAACTCACCCTCAAAAAATGTCAGATATAATGAAAAACACAACTTCACAGATGAGAAAGTTGGCCTTAGCTAAATCCTAAGGGCCCTAGCTCTCAGATTCTGTAGGTTCTTCTGTTTCATCCTCTAACCCTGAATTAGAAGGGTATATGAAATTGAACTATTCCTCCTGCTTCTTTCTACTGAAACACTCATTACCCATCAAAGAATAACAGACTTCCAAAGAATGAAAATTCTATTGCCAGCTGAGAAAAAAATGTCCCTAGCTGTTGAAACCAAAACCTGACCACCCACCTTAATGATCTACTAAGTAATTTTATATAGAACTAGTAGCAGTAGATGCAGATGAACACAGTCAATCTGCCAGCTTAAATGGTTGGCCTTCTTATATGTCACTCAGTCATTCACAACACTGAAGGCAGCAAAACATCCTATGGATCTGATTCTGTAACATTCTGTGATGGTATAAATTAATTCCGAGGTGAAAGACTTTAATGCAGCAAAGAAAGATAGTATGAGGATTAGGAACCTCATAGACTGAGAAGGAAGGGAAAGAAACATGGCATAATTATCAAGAGAAATTCAGAAGTTGAGGCTTTATTTCATTCTAAACAGTGTCTATTGTGTATTTTTGGCAGGTTTTGTGACAAATTAGAAATATTTAAACAAATCTTAGACTAAATTAGGAAAAACAGGGCTAAGATAACAGAGCTTTACATTACTTTATTATCACTAGTAATAAATGACAGTATTGCTATTCATTTAGTTCCCAACTTCTCTACTGATAGCCAGTGAATAACGCCCAGGTCAGAAACAATTACACTGATTGTATTTGAGATCTGATGATTTGCCCCATTAAACAGAAAATGAAGTTAATACATCACGTCTAAGCAAATTTAAAATTCTGACGACTGTACCCAACTAAGATTGACCAGATTCAAACAAGTGTCCTGGAAGCAGAGGTCAAAATGCTTGTTCTAATTTATGGACTGTCCTGTTATGAAACAGTGAGGCTTATGAGAAGAACAAAGGGATTACCAATGGATCTACATATCAATATCTTTAATGTAAGGGGTTTTCCAGTTTTCTTTGGTTTTAACAAACAGGTGTAATTCTTTGAAATTTGATCAATGTCACCATATAGCTGTATTAGCTTCAAAATAGTTCTAAATGAAATGTTCAACCAATATCTCATTGATTTATGCTATACCATAACACAGCGTGCCAACTTTACTGAATAAGTAATATACCACTGCTATGAATTTGATGGTTTTCCATGTTACATTTTCTATTTCAGCAGGTTGCTAAATGTCAAGTGAATGCTTTATGCTGACTTCAGACCTCACCAAAAAGATCTTTCCCAATATGTTGCAGAGCTAACTCCACTGATGATAATTTTTTTTTTTTTTTTTTTTTTTTAAAAATATGCCATGGAGCACATAGCCAAGATCAGCTTTTTCTGTTCTGAATGAGAAATCCAGAGATGTGTATTTAGGGCATTTAAGAATTTCTTAGAACCTGAAATGAAAAAATATTTTCCCTTTATACTTTTTCTGTTGATTGAGATTGGGATCAACATTTCTATAAATAGCAACCAATTTAAAAAAAGAAATAAAAATCAAGATTCCTAGTCCTTGCATTTAAAAGGATATAGCCAAGGTGATGTATGTGAAGCTGGGAGTGAAAGATTCAAAGCTGACTAAAAGGTAGTCCCAACTGACTTAAGTGAAACTAATCAAATTAATTAAATGGCTGAAAACTTCCATTCCTGCCCTGTGTTAACAGCTTTACATAATGCTGTAAAGCTTGTGCTATCATCAGAGCGAATAAAGAATAATAATATTTGCAATAAATTTTGATTAAAAGAAGAAAATTGATTTGAGAAAGTAATTTTGGATTTGTATAGAGGTTGTTTCTGAATTAAATATTTTATTGATAAAAGATGTAGGTCTTCCATTGCTGCCTACAGAATTTGAGTGGTAATCACTCAAAAATGACATAATATTTGCTCTTACTGCAGTGTTTGGAGTATTTAGATTTGTGATTAAGCACTGAATCCTAACTCTAATGGTCTTTTATCCACTACAAATGTAGAGAAGTTTCATTTTGATTTGTGTTAAATCAATTATTTTGTCTGCAATGTAAAAAAAACCCACCCCAAAATGCTAGTTTGCTCTTGGCTTTTTCCCTGTCTAGTCTAAACACTGAAAATGTCAAGTTTGCTCACTAATTAAACATGTCTGTCTTAGACTCCACTTGTATCTTTCATCACGATGCTGCAGAGTCTCAGGGAGACATTATACATTCATGTTTTCAAATATAAGACACAAAAAAATTATGAATATAAATTTAATGCAGCAATCTCTTAATGAGCAAAGCAATTATGGCATGGGAGAAATGAAGGAATTAGCCTTCTAAAAAATTCTCAGTATTTACAGGCCCAGGGCTTCAGAGTCTGGTTGAGGCATGTTTTTGTGCAGATCCTCTATAAAGTGGAATGAAAAGTGAGTTATTAGGGGAAGTCAGGGAAAACATGCTTTAAAAGAGAGGGTTGAACTACAAGGTGCATTAAATTTATAACGTAAATGATAAAATACTGGATTTTCAAGACTGGGATTGAAATCTTGCAGGAAAAGATTTCTTACAGTATTTTGGTTCTTCTGCATTTATTTAGAAACCAAATTTAGAGAACCCCCAAACCAACAAACAAAAAAACCCACAACAACAACTAACCCTAAAGATATGCATTAACAATTCAAAACTTTGGCAAGAGAAGTTTTTTTTAAAGTCCAATTTAAAAATGACTGAAGCTTCCTGGTGTTTGTGTAGTATGGTATCTCCTAGATTATGGCAGCTGACACATTCATAGCATAAATTCCCATTTTTCTGCTTTTTGCCATTTTCTTTGAGGTCTCTGTGTGGCCACTAATTAGTATGATTAGTAAGTTGAATTTAACAAAAGCTCAGGTAGAGCCAGAAACAGTATAACAGAGCATAAAAAAAAAATATATTGTTAGCATTTTTCACAAAATAAGAAGGAAAAATGTATGAAAGGAATAAAGTGTATTTCAGATGGAAAGGAAATGTAATCATGGAATAAATTCAAAAGGTCATCAGAAGTGCGATATGAGCAACTGGGGAAATTAGATGGAGAAGACACACAAGTAATTTTTAAAATCTACCAAGTAAAAATGACCGTACTAAAGCATGCAGAGTCATCAGTGTTCTTCCCTTTACAGGACACTAGCTCTCCAATGCCAGATGGATGGTTAGACAGATCTAGACTACTAATACAGTTGCTCTGTTTTGCAGAACTGGACTCTCTCCATTTAAACGTGTATTACAGGGAAAAGGCCATCCGTATGTCATAACAAAGCAGGTCCTGCTAAGTACACTCAGTGCACATACAAACCTACACAAGAAAGTAAAAGCTCATAGCAGCACAGAGAGCTATTCTGTAGCCATCTACCAGGATACGGTTCATGGACAAGACCTCCTGATATCAGTCAGTAACTTTCCTTCCTTCACCAAATACAAACTCTGACATGAGCTCTGTCTGTTTGCCGTCTTGCACGGACCCACACAGCACACCGTCACAGGCAGATTCAGCTGTGGAACATATGTTCAGTTACATTTTCACAGCAAAACTGAAAATGTGGGTTTTGGAAAATCTAAAAAAACCAGCATTGCTGGCCAAACATGCTGTGCTAAATGTAAACTTAGCATTTCGACCAGAAACATGGCACATAACTTTAAAAAACAGATTTTGGGAAGGCACCAGACACACAAGTATTGCCATCTGGTATGACTGTGGTCTTTTCCATGGTAGTATCTCTCTACTGGAACTGTACTCCAGAATTCACTACAGCACTGGAGAACTGGCATACAACAAACTATCAGGTATCACTGTCTTTTCATCTTTTAACCTATTAGAATTTTCTGTAAGAGAGCTCTTAAGAGAAACTCATCCATGTAGGAGCAGAGCTGCACCACTCAAAGGACTGACACTCTTTCCTTCCACTCCCTTTTCTACTTGGTATTGTACAGTGGGTCCCAAAGAAGCAGGGAATGGCAGTGGCTTGGGAAAGTCAAGTGCTTGATGAAAAGAAAATGTTGCTGAATTAGAAGGTAATATGTGGGTGAAAAGATAGGGTATGGGGTTGTGTGATTGGGGGAAGAAAAGGAGGAAAAAGATGGAGTGAGATTTAGGGCAAGAAATGAGACTAAGAAAGTGTTGTTTGGGCAAGGCTTACAAAGGATTTAAAGGAGAAATGAGTAAAGTAGTATTGAAAGAGAAGTAACTATGCTGTTTTTGAATATCTGCAACTAAAAACTACATTGACAGAATTTTTTTTTTAACTGATGAGGGTCTTTCAAGGCTTTTGTGAGAGGAGGGACTGAAAAAGATTAATTTAGTTTTCCATTTTTAAACAAGTATTTCAGAGTGATTCTGCTTTAAAAATATATGCAAAAAGTTTAGTTTTACTCCAGCACAGAACAGAAATTAATTTTCAAAACCTTAAAAGCAGAGTTGTACATCTCCTGATAGAAAGGTAAGGCCTAGCTGGGTTATGGTTAAGGAAAAACAAATAATTTTGAGAGCAGTGATGAGAGAGAAAATGTGGGAGAAAAATAAAGGGCAATAATATCTTACGTTCAAATTAACCTCAGGGATTAGGCTTGATTCTGATATCGTTTATACAATCTGTCTCAGTTTCATAGTAGTTACATTCGATTTAAATGGAATTAAGAGTTTGACCTTACCAATACTGTAAACTACCAGAACTGGAGACCCATTTCCTTGGGTGTCAGTTAGCATACAGCTCTAGCAGCTGGCATTTTCGCTTTGTTCACTGCGTTAAAGGGGCAAGGATGCAAATGCTTCATGAGAACTATTTGCAGCAGTAAAGTAATTCTGAAACAATTAGTAGAATATTTATTTTAACTATATAGACAAAAGAAAAAATACCTTTTTTGTTATATACCCTGGGGCTTTTTGCCAGTTCATTAACGCAAAAGTACAATCCACAAGGAGACATAATATGTTCTGTTTTGGTGTCCTATCACAACAAATGCTTCTGTTTTGGTAAACAGAAACTTAACTCTATTTTTCTCAACATATATCTAAATATGGAAGTTGCTGAAGTATTCTCTTTAAACACTGTGCAATCTTACCTTGATCAATTCCATTTAAATTGAAGTAAATTAATAGGGAAGTCTTTCAAAAGCACTGAAATCCCATTTTCAGAAAGAAGACGTGCACTTAAAGACTTGTGTTTCAATGCAAGATAAGATTATAACAGCTCCTAAAGCATTTAGGTAGTTTTGAAGAAAAAAATCTAAGATGTTCAGGGGTTTTTGCCCCCTCAAAAATACTTAGCTCTCCGAGAAAAATTCAGATTATGTTCTTAGGCTGGGACAGAAGAGAAGTCAGCAGCCCTGAAATATTTTTTTTTTGCTTTTATGGTACCATTGAATGAAATGAACTCCTTCCAAAGAAAGCAAGCAATAGAGAAGCCTCTTACCCCTCCATTCACCAACAAAAAATACCTCTGGCATTTTATCCTAAACTGGAATAGATTCTCTGTATTCCACTGAAACACATCGTCATGCTTGCAGAAACTGAGTTCTAAAGGGCCAAATACTGGTCTGTTTGAAATCAGCATAGAACTTTTCACTGATTTCATGGGGTCTGCGCATTTCACCTACCAGCTTTCATACACATTTCCTCTGAACACAAAAGGTATAATTTTTCTTCAGAAGTGAGCATACTTACATGTCTGTAAGAGTATGCATAGGTATAGATGTATGTAGCTAGAATTTTCAGGTCAAATGTATTCTTAAATTTTTCATACAATCTGCATCCCTGGCAATGGTTGCACACCAAACACAAACACATATACAGAGGCAAGCGTTTCTTTGATGAGCACACACTTTAAAAGTGAAAAACAAACAAAGGGTCATGACAAAGATTGTAAAACACAAAGTGATCAGGATGATGAATAACAGAGCCCACAGTTCTCTCTAAACAGATACCTTATTTATACAAGCCAAACTAAAATGACAGACATCAGCACAGGGTTTTACCATGAATGCATTTTTCCAGCAAACAAGATGAATATATATTTTTCATTCACAGATAAAGGTATTTTTATTAATTGCTACTCTATTTAAAGTTTTAGTCCATTTATTATAAATTGCATTTGAAATTATTCTTTTAGTTTCATACTAAAAATATTTAAAAGAAAAATTCAAAAGTAGCAGCAGAAATCTTACCAAATTTAATGACTTTTCAGGGGAAGATGAGTCCACAGTCTCTCTCTTGTTCTTGTCAAAAGCCTTCCCCCTTGGAAAATATTAACATTCTGACCAGTAATACTATTTGGCATGAAGCATTATCCACTGTATACCCGTACAGCGCAACAGTTACTCCACCAAAGTATCTTCTAAGTTCTTTGCTAATTTTGGAGAAGTTGGGTTGTTACCAAGAATTTATCCATGAACATCACTATCATCCTCATTAATGACTCCTTTTCCCCAAAATGTTTACGATGTAACCACAGTATTCAAGTATATATTTCTACACAAAATATATGTATAGTCTACCTTTGTCTATTTACTGGGAATCTTTTTTGATTCTTATTTCTCTCCAGTCCTCTCTGTCTTTAGGCAGGTTCTTTGCAATTTTCACCATTTTCCCTTTTCCATACATACTTGCCCTCTCTAGACTTCCTTCTTTAGATCTAGTGAAAGACTGCCTTCCCTAGGCACAGAAATGTAATCTTAAAATATTTTCTAAACCACCTCCCATCTATTTGACAATTGACTTAGGCATTATTCCTGCAAACTTATTAATGGCTTCTGATTGTGATAATTAAACTACTCTTTAACCTCTTTTTCTGATACACGCCTGATCTTCACCATCTTCTTCATAAACTCACACTGAATTTTTCCCACCAGAATAAGTATCTCTGAGAGCAGCAAGGCAGTTGCCCAAATTCTCACAGTGTTATTAATCATGATCATATGGTTTGCCATCCACTCGTTTAAGAGCCTTTCATACCTTACCCTATCTATTCACTTTGCTTTCTTTTAAGTCCTTTCCAGAGGCCTTTTAACATGTTGACATGCAACACTACAGAAATTGTTTGGTAATGTGTACATTCCTTCCAGCCACCTTTCCTTTGCACTATGTCGATCTCGCCCAATCAGTAGGTTACTGTCCAGTTCTCCTCCCTGCACCCTAATCCATTTGAAGTTCTGCTAGCATATCATCCACTTTTGAAAGGTTTATTTTTGATGCTTTCAGTGGGAGACATTACTTCAGATTTTCACGGATATGGTTTATTTCACCTGCACAATCAATATTATTTAACAATGTTTTATCTTCTTCAAAGTATTTTTACTCACATCAATCACATACTTTTCTTCTCTCAGGATTTCTCTAGTTACTGATTTAATAACCTTAGTTGGCAGTGCAAAATCTCCTATCAATAAGATTCTTACTCATACATCTCTCCTGAGCTACTACTCTCTTTGTTGCTATCTTCTAATTCTGGCCTGCTCTTTTGATTTTGTATCACCAGTTTCTAATTTGTTTATTTAGTTTTTTCTTTGGACTTCATTTCTGTCCTCAGTAATCGTAAACACTTTGTCTGAGAACCATTTTCTTTCTTGATCCAATTCTTTACTGCTAACATTCTCAGCTATGCCCATGAGGGTTACCTTAGTAACTTCCCACTTAATACTGCTCCTCCTTTACCTTCAACAGTGTTCAAAAATGACTATTGACATCAGCTGTATCTTTTCAAATAGTAATTCAAGGAAATTTCAGTAGAGTCAGGACTCTAACTTCTTCATTTTTAATTTAAAATGTAGATACATACAATCAGCTAGCTGAATCACAATTTTCTCCAGTTCTGCAACTGCAGATAAATACTCTCCATGTTGACAGCAACACAGAGTCATTTAATTTTTTGAATAGTCGTCTGATAATCTCTGGACAACCTCCTTATGAAGGAATAGTGTTTCTGAATTGACATGCTACAGCTATAGCATATTTTATTGCTACAATAAACCTGTAACTATTAAACTAATTAAACAATAAGTATGATGTGCCTGAGCTTTTAGCAAGTGAATGTGGGTTAGTTATTTTGTGATATCTGACTCAGCTACTTCTGAGGAACTGACCAGAGAGAATACCCACATTGCTAGGAGAGCACTTTCAGTGGACTCAGAAGAAAAAACAGACACATACTGAACTTTCCTTTCCTATTCCCAGTGTCACTAACCTAGTTTAAAGTAATATGACATCACTAGAGAAAGCCAAATCCTACCTGAACAAGAATTTTCCCTTGTTTATTACATCTCAGTAAAACTCAATCCTGCAGGCATATATGCCTAGGTGTAACTGTACTTATGTGAGGAATATAAAAAGCATTAGAAATGTGAAAAGCTGTTTCAATGTGACTACAGCCAGTAAGGTCCTGTGTCCTTTCTGAAGGATAAAGGGCAAAACCATCCAAAAAACAAAATGAGAGCAGCTAACTAGTAAACCATCAAACTTCTTGTCAATTTTCAATTATCACCCATGAATTATATCCATTTATAGAAAGTCAGGACTGTTTTTTAAGAAAGCAAGAGCAAAGTAAAAGGTACGTGAGGAAATGTTATCAAAGACCAGGGGACAGCAAAGGAATAGAGGGGGGAATATCAGAAAAAAAGTATTACTAGAAATTTAGGGACCACTTCTATCCTAAGAGTTTATTTTTAATAGAATTCTTTATGATTATATTTGATTCTAACTGACACAGTGAGGTTTTAATTGACTTTCTCCGTATTTTCCTTCCCTCTCCCTACTTATTTATGATGGGGCATATAGGGACTATAAATGGTGAATCAAATTTTCCACTAACTACTTTTGAATTTTTTACTGCCCACAATCTACAAAAGTCAAGGTCACAAACGTTGCTGCTTGCTGCTGATCATAACAGGTCTACCTTTCTCACATCCTAAAATCTGAATCTAAAAAGAAGAGTAAAAATGGAAAAATGCCAAGTATTCAGAGAACCAAGAGGCCTTAAATGAAATTCTGGGTGCCAGTTTGGGGGGTTTTTTGTTTGTTTTGGTGGTTTGTTTTTTTTTTTTTTTTTTTTTTTTTGTTTGTTTGTTTGTTTGTTTGTTTGTTTTTGGCAGGGGGAGGGGGAAATTTGCCTCTAAAGGACCAGGAACAACCTACAAAAACTATCTTCCTTATTTAATCCTGTCATGTTTATTAGGACAACTGTTTACCTGCTTTGAACTTCAGTGTGCTGATGACCTTACTTGTAGAAGCAGGCTGTAAACTTCTGCTTGATTTCCCCCTGTACTGATAAAGAAACAAACTTCTGTACTCAGGATTACATGCTTTGAAGACAGTAATGTAATTCAGATAGAAATTTCATATTCAGTGATGGCTTGAACATGGAAAAAAACCACTATGGCAATAAAAGAAAGAAGGGTAAATCAGCTGAAGACAACCATTTCAAAGAGGTTACATCCACCAACTAGGTTTTCTAAACTACTGCAATAAAAATCAGTAAATTTCTATTGACATGGGTTAAAAGGGCAGATTTAATGGACTGGATTATGCCCATTTATTTGTTTCATTAATTTCATTTTACAGTTTTGTGGAGATTTTAATAGAAGATTTAAGATGTGGCATGAACTTAATATATTTGATATTTAGGAACCATGCAATATAGTCCATTCATTTCATAAGGCTTAAAGGGGGAAAAGACTATAACATAATTGGCCTGCAGTCCAAATACATGCATACACTGGGAAATTCAGAATTTTTAGTGAGCAGAAAAAGAATTCAGAATTTTTATATTTCTTCTCAAGCAAACCAGATTTTTCCTAGGTAATTACAAAAGTCCCTATCATGCTGACAACTAAAAAGCATTTAGTATGTATTACTGAATATTGTAATTTTTAAAAAATCCTTTTCATCAGCTAGTGAGGGTCAAAGCAACTACTATATGCACTGTTTAATCTTTGAAGTGATAGGAAATGACAGAAGAGTCAGATGTGGAAAATCAGATGTAAGAAAACTCCATGAACAAATTGGCAGGATTAACTTATCCTTCAAAAAATGATAAATATGTTTTATTTTTAAGTTCCATACCCATTATGTGGTGTGCTTTTCTGTGAGTTTTCTAATGAGATTGTGGAGACAAAGTTTCCTCTTAAAAGATGACCACAGCTCGTAATCCTTTTCTAACCTTTTGCTTGAATGCAAGCACTTTCATTTTACAAGTAGGAAATACCAGTATCAAAATGCAAACCTCACTGTCTCACAAACCACCAAGACTGCCTTCCTAAAGTGCTCTTTCCTATCCCATTGACAGTCAAGAAAAGTTCAGATATTGTTTCACACACTCAGTGATCCATCATGAACAAACTGGAAGGACTTTAGGCCAGATTTATTTAGACATGTATTCCTTCTGGGTCTTTTTCACATAATTTTCTTTACACAAATATTCTCCCATTAATTTAAAGTCCCAAGGATCATATTGTGGAGTTTAGAATACTAAAAATTCCTGTAAAGATCTGATTAAGATAAAGGGATTTTTTTTGGAAGTAAAACCTTTCTTCACACAGATGCATTATGACACTGTAAAGATTCAACTAAAGTGCAAGCATACATGATATATGTACCCCATTTATAGTACATACAGACCATTCGTCAGCTATGCTAGCAAATCTAATTAAATGTTCTGGTTTGTGTTTATGTAAAGAAATAAGTTTTTGTGGTGCTTTTTCCACCCCCCACCCCCCACCCCCCCCAAGGAAGTATAAGAATAATACTATTTGTGTTACCCAGATTAGAAAGAGTTATAAAATAAGTACCTAGGATAATTTGAATAAACAGGACCTAAATATTTATTATTCAGAAGCAAGGGAAAGAAGTTGTTGAATTGAATTATCAAGAAGTTACCTTAAAAAAAATTACAAACAATTAAACTATCAAGGGAAAAAATACAAATTATTGCATGGGGATTTAGAGGCATAGCCATGTAATGCACTGTAAATTAAAGTAATTTATAAAGTACAACTGGAAACCATATATAAGAACAACTGCTTAGTCAGCAAAGGTGAGTCAAATTATTTGCCACTGCAAGAAAAATTCCATGGGATAGCTCACTGCATGCTTATCAAGTGTCTGCTGTCATCAATATATTCAAAAATATTAATATGCCCTGAAGACGCCCACTAAGTTCATTGTCACTGGAACACTCTCAGCTACTTTCTCTGCAGGGGTAAAAGAGGACACAGCCAAAACTCTCACTGTGTGGATACACAAAGTTCCCTTAACACTCTCTTGCTGTTCTCTGTCACTATTAAAAAGGTCAATTATATATGGTAATGATAGGAAGGAAGGCGTTTTAGGCAGAGCAATGATCTAACAGAACTGAGAGGTAAAAATAAGGGAGTCAGTAGACAGTTTCAGACGGGGAAAATGTAGCTGATCTTCCTTTCATATGAAGGATATCATGTTAGGATGTCTGGTATGTATCTGGAAGATCTCCACCCAGTCTGCAGCTGCAGAAAAGTTGATTTGAAATTAGGTATAGTTGAACTTGTGAGTTATTTATGTGCAATATGCATGGTTTACTTCTTCCTGTTTTCCCAGAGAGTCTCATATCTCACCAAATAGGAAAAAAGATATAATTTTTCTTCCTCTAGTACAATTTACATTTATGTGGTAACTGAGTACTACACCTTTAGGTTGGTCAAAAGAGAGAGGTACAGAAAGGTAAGTCCTTTTGGGTCATTGAACAAAGTGAGTCTACAGGTTCCCTATAGTCTACAGGGAGGTCTATAGTCTTCTTCAGGTTTGCTTTGCCCACTTCATTTCCAGTTTAGAGCTGATAGCTCCCCTTCACGTTTCTAGTGTGGCTGAGCACTAGGTCAGGCGCAACTTCAACAGGGTAAGCTGAGCTGGGAACTCACTATGGAAACAAGGCAGGCAGCCACAGAGGTTTCGTGGACAAAAGGGCAGACCCACCATACCAGAGCAAGGCAACCAGAGCAAATCCAGTGAGGGGAACTAGGTTTAGCCAAAAGTCCAGATCACCAGACAGTTCCAAGTTCAAGGCAGAGAATCAAGTCTCTGGGACAGGGTCCAGATCAGCCAGGACACAAGCACGGCTGCAGCATAGCTCACACAAGGACCAAGGCCAAAAGCCTCAGCTTAAATGCTGCTTCCAGGTGAGGAGGTGGGATCCCCCATAAAGCTGCTCAGCAGAGGTCAGACAGCTCTCTTCACAGCCATGCACCTGCACCATTACCTAAAGCTGGCTCCCAAGCCCTGGCAGCTAAGCTTCAGGTGGAGGGGATGTGCTCAAAGCCTTGACACCCAAGCTCCACACAAACATGCCATACAAGGGTTATTATGCAAGATCACTACACAAACATTCTCTGACTTTTGGGGCATACCAACAGACCAGTAGCTGAAAGGTTTAAAGAATGAAAAGAGAGTCTTTCTTGGCACCCCTATGCCAAAGGAAAATTTCACAGTAGATCTTTAGGGTGAGACACATAAAACTTTAAAAGAATTCAGGCTTTTTCTCATTTTTATGGTATCACTGTTAAATGCAAGTGTGTATAGTAGTACATATTCTGTAATATTGCCCTAAAATGTTATGTATATATTTTCATTAACAATCCCATTTCATATTGCTATATAAGTAAAGATACTATACAGTATTGCCTAAGAGTCCTCATAATGGAAAGCATAGCTAAAATTCCCAAATCCCAACATTACTTAATTTTTATAGATTATAGGATTTATACAAATGATAGTGTGTTCTTATAATAGAGCGAAGAGAAAGGGTAGAAGAAAAAAGAAGTCATTCCCATAAGCAGTAGATTTGCCATGCTATGAGAGTCTTTCTCAGATTTTCCCTTGTCATTACAGTCTCTTCATGTTTCAAAAAGATTCTGAGAAGCTGGAGAACTATTGAGAACATAAACTGTATTATACATGGATTTTTTTTCTTCCTGAAAACCTTATACAATATAATCAACACTTTTGAAGCCTTGAATACATGCTTTTCTTTTACTGGCATTTCTCGACATTGCAAGGGTAAGACAGGTATACTAAATAGCAAGTGGTACAATGGTTACCATGGTTAAGATCTGCAGTCTTTTTATATTGAATGGTAAATACTTAAATATTTGTATATAATCCAACAAGTGGACAGAGCAGGAACAAATCAGCCACGTGAATGTAGGTCTGTCTCTCCTCATTTTAACTTGCTCCTATAACCAACTTCCCCTTTCATGAGTGCTGTTATTTTCCTCCCCACTTTTGAAGAGGAAAGTGAGGCTTATTTTTGCCTCTAACAAGGAAAATGATAAAGTGAGGATTATGGGCTACCTGTAAACCCAGATTTCAGCCAGAGGTGAGAGGTTCTCAGTATTTTTCACACATCTCAGTTCATTACTAGAGGAATGTTTGTTTCAGACACTCATGATTTACAGGTTTTTTTATTTGACCCTCATAAATAGTATGCCAAAGCAATAGGCAAAAGTCTTTTGAATTAAATCAAACCAGTTTGGCTTATGGGTGCCCCTGCATTAAAATACACACCTTCAGAAGAAGATATAACCTGTGAATTTTATGATCAACCAAGACAACTTGTCAAGCAAAGTGAAGTAATTCAGTTATTTAAATAAATAACACATTTAAAGCAGATATTCCATATTTGACTGTAAAAAACTATTAGAAAATTCTTGTATTGCTTTTTAGCTGTGCTGACATGCAGGTGATACACTGGAAATAACATTTACCTCCACGCAGGTTATAAATGCTCAGGAACTCAAGCCACTTATTAGATGCTTATATTTGAATTAAGTTGCCTCATTTCGGACACATGAAAGTTGCTTAGAATCATTCAAAGCAGGATATTGCATTTAAACACTTTAAAATAATTTCACAAGCAAACTAAGAGTAAAGAGAAGTGTCTCATTTTCATAACAGTTTATCCACAAAATATTTTTTTTAAGAACAAACACTTACAATCCTATGGGATACATGGATTCTAGCATTTGATAGCATTTTCTGAAGCAGATGAATTACTGATACAGTATACCACTCAGCCTAAGCATAGGGCCTTCAAATTGCTACAGTTAGGCAAAACAACATTTTGGCTCATGCAATTGCCAACTCACCAGGTATTTTTTACATGTTTATATCATAGAAAAATTATTATTGCTACATGCTGAATTTCCTTTACATTAGACAGTATTTATGTTACACATTTTTTTAGAATATCTGCTTTTGCTGTAGATCTGGAAGTGTTTTTGCAACACCCTGCCTCTGCAGCCTAGATTGATCTGTGGAAAAGGATGGAAAAGGATGGCTTGGCAAGTAAAAGGAGGGAAAGATACTTTTTAAGCCTGTCATGGGCATTTCTACGTATTCTGTGGTATTTGAATTGTATGTCCTTTCTGACAAAAAGGCTATTGCCTGCTGTGAAATAGATCAATGGGTGATATTGTGCAGTGATTGCTATTTGTTTAAGAGAAATCTCCCTGACTGACCCACTTCCTGTAATGCATAAAAAATAAATGACAGAAGTAATATTTTTGTTCTTGTTTCACTTTCATTCATCTTATTTGATCAGCACTGAACAAAACTGACATCTCATCAAACCCAAAAGTGTATTTCTACACTAGGTTCATCAGAGGGTGGCATTTAAAACACAGACATTGCAGGAACAAATGTATTTGCCAGCTCTGTCCATCGATGTAAACCTGACCTTTATCCTGTAGATTTATTGACACTGTGCTGCTTTGTATCATATTTCGTTACTATGTGGAAAGCCTGGAAGGTCCTCCCTGTAATACCACTTTTGATTTTGATCTGCAAATTTTTGCATCTACAGTAGGTTCATCTAAAGACTGAGAAAACCTTAATATGTCTTAATCTTACATAAACCAAGATGACTTAGTTACACTTTTTAAAATGGCTCCACATTGGTCTGTCTTTCAGTTGCACCAGTTCTCAGGGATGTCACGCAAGGAGAATGACATCACTGAGTAGCATTTTCCTACAGTCTCTTTCACCTCCCCCCAAACACAATACAGTGATAACCCTGTTCCAGGAACAAAGAATCTAATACATATAGTCTTGTAATTAGGATTTACAAGTTTAAAATAGTCAAATACATTCCACGTACAAAAGGTGATCTAGGCTCCAATACTACATTATTAAAATAATAATGGATTTACCTTGTTATGCAGTATGCTTCCACTTTGTTCCTACAATCACCTAGGAGACATGTAAGCCCTTTAATAAACAGGATATTCTAAAACTTCTTCGGATTAATATATAATCATTTTAACTATAGATAACAGCTCTGTGACTAAATATTTTGTTCCATGTGGGGAAATTTTGATGAGAACAAATAAAAATGAACAATGCTAATTCCCATCATGCTGAAAAAACACATTTTCCCAACTATTAGGCTAAATAATGGTTTGTATTTCTTCAGTATGTTCTTTTCCTAAATCCCCTGGAAGCTTTCCAACAAGCCAGAACACTGAAGCACCATGCTGGTGAGCCCTATGTGAATCACATCTGTGTCACTGTTTTCAGCCTTCTAGGCTTGAACATATTGAAACAGTCAATGCTTGGCAGTAAAGCAAATAGGCTATTTTCCTTAAAGAAAGAAAAATCTATTTCTCTTGTGCTGGATTCTCAAATCCTAATATTTACCCTTGTCTAAATAATGCATAATTGAGCACTAACATAAACCAACTCCAGATTTCCCCCAAAAACATTGTTTCCTTTCTTAAAATAGAAGTGGACAGCAAATGAAAATCATCCTTTCATTCCTGCATTAATTGAGGATAAAAGATTAGAGCTCTCTCCCTGAAGTCAAGAGAAAGACATAGGAAGGGTAGCAGGAAAGGGGGAGGGGGATTTCCACTTGTCTGCAAAGTGTCTGAATCTACAGAGACATCTGTATCTGAGGTAGCTGCCTGGGATCCCTTTACAGTCAGTGGAAAGAAATGGGCATTTCTAGGTGATAATTTCTCTGACATATCTTAAACATTTTCCTTTGGGATAGGGTAAACCAATGCTTCCCAAAGGTAAGTACTTCATGAGCTTCAGGTAAAGCCCAAGGTCACATACACTAATTTTAACAAGGCTCTGAAACTGCATTTTTTTCCCTCTTAAGTAAATTTTGGAGATTTAAAACAGAGCTTTTTCAAGCAGAAATTTAAAAAGAAAAACAAACAAACAAAAAAACCCCACAAAGTCAAAAGCAGGAAGGTGCAGATTTATGACACACAAAAATGTCAATTTCTCATTCACTAAGTTCCTCTAAAAACATAAGTATAAATTTCAGTCTATATAATTCAGAAGTCCTGTATTTATTCTTCTTCATTAATATTGCCAGTGCTTTTAATTTTGCAGATATTATGGGAAACAGGAGGAAAAAATTCACCTTCAGAACTAAGACCAATTAATAATATTTAACTGGTTTTATGGAAAGAAAACACAAATGACAGTTCCAGTAGTTCATGTAGAGCCCTATCTAGCTGGAGTGAAACAGAAGTGTCTCCAGTTTTAAGAAAGAAGTATTTATTGGTTAGAGACAGTTACTTTTGAAACGTTCTTGGATTTTCTATGTTTTTTCATGAGATTTTTTGTGTGTCATAAAAAGTGAAATTTATTTTGCTGTAAATGCAGCTTTTGTTTTAAAAAATCTATTTTGAATTTCCAATCTAGTAGATACGACAAAGTAAAACCCTTTGGGAACATTTTTGTTCCTTTCACAACTGCTGTGGGTCTGTCATCTTCAGTATCACTTTACTCGCTAGCAAGGATGTAAAGATAATAAATACCACTCATTTTAAAATATTCTGTCTACTCATTGTCTACACATTGCACATTAGATTTTTGTTTCTCAAAAAGAAACTTCCTAAAATACTGATCCAGATGAAATATTCATTGCCCTAGCTTTTTTTTTTTTTGTCCTAACAATGGCAAATGAAGTGTTTAAAACTAAGACTCTTATAACACTTCATTAAAATTGAAGTACAGCACCTTACTCCTGGATGATATTCTCTGTACCTAATTAGACTGTCTTGTCTGTAAAGCAGCAACTCAAATGATGAACAAAAGTCAGTGTAAAGAAGATAAACTAGATTACCTGACTACTTATCTCCAGACTTATTTGAATCCTCCTTTTGGCCTTTTATAGACTAGCAAGGAAGTGCTAGAAGTGCAGCCTATAAAATATGATAAAGGCCAAAAAGATATAGATGAGGGGGACATGGGAGGAAGGATGCTGACCATCTTTGCTGATCAGTGAAAGGGGAAAACCAGAGAGATTTCATAGTTCAGAAACCCCATCAGAAAAAAAAATAGTTACAGCAGTCATATTCACAAAAACGGAACATGATCTGCAAGCATAGATGCTTCCTCCACCATCTATATTCTGTATTTACAAAAATAAGTCTTTAAACCTTTCTCTTTAATTTGCTGACTGATTATCGTTAAAGGTTTACTGTTTGTCACAATTACATTCCGTGAGTAACTTCAAGACCATTTTCATGTGAAATGCTTATAGATGTTCAACCAATCGGATATGCACATGACCTCTTCACATAAAATTTATTAAATAGTGTAGTTCACATGATAATGATACTGCCAGTTGGGACTTTTTGGGGTATCCCTGAAATGGATGTTTTAATTATGTTATGAATCTACTGTCTTGAGATTACTATCCTTGCATCTACTGGAGAAAACAGAGCAAGCCTACACAAGCAGTTCACATTAGTTTGTCTAAGGATCTAACAAAATATGAGCAGCTTTTATTCAAATTATTTGCCTGCACCAATCTTTCCTACATAGTTAAATATGCAGCTTCTTAGAATATGTTTATTAGTAGAAATGCACATTGTTTAGGCAAAACTTTCATTCTGACAAAAGTTCAGTTTTTAGCATTAAAGTATTTCAGGCTGTTGTTTAAACCCATTTTTAAAGTTTCAAATACCTGAAAGAAAAAGACACTGTACCATGTGTTTTGCCTGCTCAGATCTCTATGGCTTCTTGTAACTATAGAGGAGGGTTTCTAATACTTTGTTGTACTGTCCAGAGAGGAAGCTGGCAAACAGCAAACAGTGATTGAATCCCCAGCTGCTTTTGAACAATTAAAAAAATGGGGATTGTGCTTAGGTTCAGGTGAAGACCATCTGAAATTATATTTACTTTTGCAAACACCTCTGCGTTCTTCATGGTACTTCAGTTCTGGTTTATAGTAGCGACTATGAAAATCATTAACAATCACCATTAATTTTATCAAGACAAAAAACAGTCAGCATTGAAAGGGAAGCCTTTGCAGACAACCTTGGACAGACACTGATTTTTACTGCCAAGATAACAATGTTTTCTGCATCAGCCATATATATATATTACTGATGATAAAGCTGGATTTGACAACGATGACATTAATATAGACTTTAATCACTCAGCCTTATCCTAAGTATTTAAGACTGTTGTATTTGGTTGTCTGCTGTACTGCTTTTCTGGACATAACCACATTTGAGGTATAGTCTGCAGCCTAGGAATGATTCCTTGCTTAGGGATCAAGAGTCAAACATTTGCAGATGCTCTTTTATGTCCTGGCTCAATTAACAGGGAAGGCTTGTGAGAAGCAGTTTTTACGTGGTCCTGATAAATTGCTTGACTAAGCGCACTTTTTGTACTGGCTGCAGATGTTTACCTGACTCATAGATTCATGAAATCTGACAGATGACTTTGAGGTCTCCATGTATATACCTGATGTATGCAAATACAATTAATATATTAAATATAAGCCATGCTGGGGCAGTAATTACTAAATTGCTTTATGGTTCCAGATATAATGCCAGTAATATTTATGACTCCCTCAAATTATATTTTTCTAAATATTCTATACTGTTACGTTCTTCTCTCTAAAAAGGCAAAGCTTGAGTAGTTTCCTTAACTCTTTCTTGTGATTTCAAGAGTTATGATCATATAATCAGAGAACAGTAATAAAATCAAGAAGGAAATTGGTTCTTTCTTACTGAAGGACAGTAAACTCCTGTTTACTGTTATAGGTTGACTTATTGCAGGAGTCAGGAAGCCCCACCAAAACAGTGACCAATTATTTTTTCTCAGATAAGAACAGAAGGCTTCACTGAAACTCGAAACAGCACTAAACAAAAAAATAAGCACTACTAGTAACAAGTTCAGGATAGTAGTCTTCTACAGGAGATCTCTTCAAGTTCACTGCTTGCATCTGTTAAAATCTATAGACCAGTTTTATGTCACAGCCTCTCAATCTTCTATTTCCTTTTCTTATCTCCCTGTTTTATTATTCATCAGCATTTAAACATGACCACTTGCTTCTGTCAAGACACTGTTTCTGCCAGGGCCAACTCTAATTAAAATATCCTCCTGATATATTCTCAGGTGTAGAACTTTGTTATTCCTACCTGCAGTATCTGGAAACTGTCAGATACGCCTTATTATCCAGAATTCCCTTTAACAGTCCATTGGAGTACTTCTGTGTATCCTCCATCTGTAGATGTGTATACTTCAGGAGATAGCTCCTAAGTATGCCTCAGCCTCTTCCCCTGCTACTTTGTCATAGAATTGGCAGTAGTTGTACTACAGTAACAGCATTGCAACTTCTCTCTAGTTCCTCAAATACCCATGCCAGGTTTAGGGAGCTGAAAGGTAGCCATGCCACTATGCTGGAAACAGAACTGGTAGGAACTAAGGGGTGGAAAGGACTTCTTGAGGCCCTGGCACCATTTGGCCCTTTCCTTTGGCACAAATCAATTTTAGCAAGTTCAGGGCAACAAAGCCTATTTATGAGCCAGTACTGGCCTGAAACAGATCCAAACCCACTAGAGCTAACGAATACAATTTCAGTTTTTAATGGCTGGTATCACATGTTCAGTATTAATAACTATACAGATAGAAAACACATGCAAAAGGAAGCATCGGTAATGATCAAATAGACATTCAGAAACAAACTAATCAGCTAATCACAGACAGGATGTTTAACCTTATTCAAATAACTTCAATTCTTTTCTTTATTACGAGTCTGTATTTTGACAGTATGATAACATTCCATTTCATGGCATAAAGAAGAATGGAGGAGAATGTTTCAGGAGTAAACTAGGAGTATTCAGAATTAGAACTGAAGCAGCTATGAGAAATGCATAAGATGTATCTTTAACAGAGTTTATACATAAAATCATCAGTGTTCAGCTTTTGTTCTAGTTATGACATTATCTAACATTGTTTCAGAAAGGTGTACAAATTCTATTTATCTGAATATTTAGTTTGTGAGATCTTGGAGAAATATCTGTTGATAGCTCTGATACATTTCCTTTATGAAGTTAAGTTTTATAGGCAACAAACATTGTTTGCTGTCTTGTTTACTCTTTAGCTTAAAAATTCCTCAGGTATAGATGTTCACCATGGAGCATACACACACAAGCAGATAACAGTGCCATAAAGCATAAAAGATAAAAGCAACCTTCTTACCACAAGAATGTTTGCAATCTAATATGGTTTTGTTCACTTACCTTGGCAAAACCTAGCTTTCTTTTATGGAAAATCTGCAGTTCCAAGACAAATAGCAACATTGATAACTAGAAAGTAGAACAAGAAAAAAAAGAAAAATCACTGATGGTAGGAAACAATTATACCCTTAACAAAGCAGTGGATGTGTGCTGTAAATAACTGCAGCACTTCTCGTAGAAAACCATTTCAGTATCTGCTACTTGGAAATGAGGTGGACCAGGTCCCCTGGTGATACCGGATCAAGAAGAAATAAGTAAGCAGTTAGGAGGGTATTTAACCTCCCAAGCAGGACAAGTTTTACATTTTGGATGATTTAAAGTCCTCAGTCTGTTCCAACCGTTGTAACACAAGTTAATTGAAAAGATCAAATCAATAAAAAAATCCACTTTAACTCTAGAATTAAGTGGAAAAAAATATTGCCTATTTTAACTCCTCTTGTATTTTGCAAAAACACTGCAGTGTAGTTTAAGAAAGCTATATCCAGCAGTTAAAAAACGCTGTATCCCCTGCATCTTGTACTAGTGAAGCAGTTTTTCCTCTCATTAACTATTTCTAAGCTGAGGGATCAATGATAAGCTTCCCTAAGTGGCTGAAGGACAGACATACCAAGAATAAGAAAAAATTATTTAATGTGGCCCAAGCGGTAGGAATAGTAGAATGAAATAGAGCAAAGGCTGAACTTGGAAAGGAAATGCTAATAGATGTATCTGGCCATGGAATAATCTTCTAAAGGAGTTTGTTGAAACCCTGCCATCTAACGTACTTTAAAATGGATTAAACACTTGGAAATTTACTGAAAAGAACTATTCTGTGTTGACACAGTGACAGACAAGATAATGATGTAAGTAAATCTTGTTTATTTAGAACTTTTTTAATTCTATGAATTCTAGTTTTTATTTGCTGGGGAGAGATGGCTTCTTCTATATTTACTTGTTGTTGCACTGTTTGCCTACCACTTTCATCCTCTCTTCAATTTTATTCTTACATGTTTCACTTCATTGGAAGACACCAGAGTTAGATAGTTTTCAGGAGGAAGAGTTAAGAAGTATGTGTATACAAATTCAAGCTTAGCCTGTTTGGAAATTAATTCAGTGCAACTGAGCAGAATGAGTTGCTTATGTGTAATATTTATTTATTTCACTAAATATCTCATTCACCTTACTTTAACTAATTGGTATTGTCCTGCTAGACTACATGGATTTAAACTGAAGGAGGCTGTCACAGGAAAAGGAATCTGTAAATGAAACTTATGACAAAGGTAAGATATATTTCTAAGGGGAAACAAGAAGGAAGATGCTCATCTGGAAATATCTGCTTTTGCCTCCAAATATTTACTCTTCTGTCCCTGTCTTGCCCCAGAGGCTCACACATACCATTACTAATGTTCTAAAAAGCTCTAAAGAAATAAAATCATTGCTACCAGCACGGCTTGTAAACAGCTAGTAATATCTCAACAAATAAAACACCTGTCATTATTTTGCACAAATGCCTCTTACACTATGATTACAACCAATACTGTTAGCAAACTATTTCATAGCCAGAAAGAGTGAAAATGAATATCTGTATTAAATATTCTAATAGTAATAACAAAATGAGCTGTAATTTAAAGCAAAGAATATGTTTTTCAGAGGAAAATATGAAGAAGCATGAAGAACACATTCTTGTGATCTGAAATTTTTTTTCTTGCTTAGCCAAAGAGAAAAGTGATTTTCCACGTTTTAGCCAGACCTTCTGAGTTTTTCACTTTGGGATACATATCCTTGTTTATAATTACATAAGTTACATACAGAATGGGTATACCCAAGTAAGTTCAATTTACAGTGACCCCTTCTAAAAATACACATAAAATATGCAAATATATGCATATGGACATTTTTGTCCAAGAGACAAAAAAAGAAAACCTAATTAAAAAGCAAAGTTCTGCATGAACAAATTTTAGAATAAAGTCTTACATGCAGATGCATTCATACCATAAACCTAAACTGTTGGCACTAAACCCTGCAGTCACATGTGCAAAGTGCATATTTCTATGTGGAAATGGCTGTGCACAAAATTAGAAGTAGTATTTAGGCACAGTTGTAATAGCTCTGTGTCTTTTTAATTGCTCAATACAGGCTCTTATGCCCAAATAGTTCTGGAAGAGACAACAGATTCACAGCTAAGGGGAGCAGCATAAATTCACCAGTCTGCTAGTTAAATCTAACAAGGAACTGAAGTTATGCCAAATATTTAGTTTGAAAGATACAAATCCTCTAGATGAACAAGTTTATTGAAATTAAATGGTAAAATATGGCAAGCCAGAATTATTGTGCATATTTTCGTGTCTGAATTGACCGATTCTTACCTAAGCAAGTGTAAATTATACAGAATAGAACACATGCTGGAATCTTTTGCAATGGTCAATGACAAAAAGAGTAAAATATATTAGGAAAGATTTGCTTTTTCAATATGAAAGGCTGAAATATTAGACACTGAATATAAAAGGTAGAATAAAGTTATGTAGGAAAAACAAAAGCACAGAAAGATTCAGTGACTTATTTACTCAAGGTCATATAGTAAGTCAGCATCAAAGAAAACAACATGAAGGTAGCTCTATCCAGCCATGTGCAGGCAGTTGTGCATTATTTCTCTGTGTTGCAAACCAGTTTTACATCAAAAAATTCCAATCTAAAAGCTACGGACCTAAGTCAAGCTAATATGTCACATCTCTCTGGGATGCATTAGCTTTGGTTCATACCTTTCTAACACTGCTAGGCTGCTTCTGGTCTGGAAAGACTCTCAACAGAGCCCCACCACTGCTTTGAGATGGCATAGAGCCCTGTATCTAAGCATACATGTATTTGTTATAGACTGGTATCTCACAGAGGGAGAAACCCAGACAACTGCTGTAGTTGGAAGAACAAGTTAATCTGCTGTTGGGATTAGCTGTAATCTCATTAAGAAAGATAAGGCCCACTCAAGTGCAGTGAAGTGTGCAGCAACTCCCCTGCAAAAGACAACTGACTGATCAAGAATAGACTCTGTGAAAGGCAGTGTTGTCCTGCCTTGAAGGGGTTACTGACCAAGGGCCAGACTCTCATTCTCCAGCTCACAAGAAAACCATGCTGACCCAGGACTCTGCTTAGCAAAAATTATTCATGATTGCTGTCCAGCATAGAGGAAAGTCCAGTATATTACCAAAGGTGACGAGAAAGGAAAAGCTTACACATAGATACAGAAAGCACTAATTAAAGATAGGGATTTTTAAAGTACTTAATTATTTCAGGAAAAGATGTGATTTTCTATCAGAAAAGTAGTCATAATTACAAAGTTACAGCAGGTACCCCCGGCCCTTCAGGAATAAACTAAGCTGTATAAGCACCATTTAATCAGTATTTTGGGGGCTGGCGTAGAACTTGTGTTTCTCCTTCTAAAGCACATAATTCAATAAAACAGTATAAGAAAAGCTCATGGAAAAGAACATGGTGCATGTTACTAAATCAGAATAGGGGATTATCTGCTGCCATGATATTTGATTAAGCATCAACAAGGAAAAGCAGCTTTTTAGTGCCCAATGATAAAGATTAAAATAAATATAAGCAACCATAAAGGAGCAAAAGTCCAACAAAAACCCTTACTGACCAATTTCTGTCAAGCAGTTTAACCCAAATGGTGGAGGAGAACATCAGTAAGAAAACAAATTTCTAAGAGCTAGATTATTTCAACAGCTTTTAGGCAAGCCAAACTCCTACAATCTTATATATTTTATTAATATTTTACTACAGAAAAGTAGGTGCTGGACTTTAAAGAAGCTAACACAAAAATCAAAGTTACTGATATCTAGAAAAGATTTCCAGGAGCTCTCTGCTGTTAGATACAATAAAAATAAGTAAATAAAGTGAATGAAATGATCACAATCCAATCTTTGAAGTCCCTTGACAAACGTACAATTCAGTGAATACAATTCATTAAAACCTAATTACAAAAAAATCAATAGTGCAATTTAGCCCAAACCAAGACTTATTGTAATGCACTGAACATTTTAAAACTCAGGTCTTTATGAACAGGGCTTAAGTGACATTGTATATTACATCGTAGAGTGTCTCTGTACAGCAATTATCACAGGCTGCCTGACTTTACTCAAAAATGATATTACAATAAGTAGCTCTAGTAATAGTGCGTCTGTAAACACCCACTCTCAAGGACGCAATGAAAGAGGAAACAATACTACTAACAATAGTTTATAAACCCAATTTAAAAGAAAAATCAACTACTCATAATCCAAATGCATACTCTCCAGTGTTTACTATTTTTATTGCTGTTTGCGGAATTAATTGGCCACGTTTTGCTTTGGATTATATACCAGGAAATTCACTGACATCTCTGACAATGATAGAAAAATGTAGTCTGGCCTATAGTCACTATTCAGGAAAATCAGACAGAATTGGTTCAGAGGGATAGTAATTAGCTTTTATTGGAATTACTTTAAAATTTAAATGTTATAATATTTCAAAAACAGTCTGTCCTAAAATGTAAAGAAAACTACTACTATAGCATTTTTTAAAAATGTAATACTATGGAATATTATACAAAGATTATTTTCTATTACAGATTGCTCTAGAGTGCTCTGAAACCATATACTCTGGCCTGTCTCTCATAATGTTTGGGTATATAATTTTAATCCATATGTCCTTGTCTCAGACTAAAAGAACTGAAGCACCCTTTGAAGCTACATGACTACCTGTATACACCAGCTTACTTGTCAGTCTTTTGCATAGGTTGGTATATCCTCTGGCCAATCAACCTTATTTCAATTAAATGTGACTGCTCCACCTACCCACAGCACATCAGGTAAGAACTACCAGCTAATTTCCATGTTTTATTTGGACATTTTTAGTAAAATCTTTTGGAGTTGCGGTGCTTCAGTCCGCAGTTTGTTCTGCAGATTTCCCTTCAGAAAAAAAATATATGCCAGTGATTACGCAATTCAGTCTGTATCTGTAGTAGCAACTTGCTCCTGAATACAGAGAACAACAACACTGAAGGGTTCATGAATTTAATCATTGCAAATAAATGGGCAGAAATAATCTGTGGATGTCCCTAGCTTTTAAAGGCCAAAAGGGTACCGCTGCCTGGGATTAGACCCCGGCATCATGTGGATCTATGTACAGCAAATCCTCAATTGTTCTATGTCTCAGCCATGGCATTATCCTCCACTCAAAAACATAATGGCCATTTCTGTTTTACTAGCAGGAGACATAAATGTGAAATGAACTAGTCAGAGGCTAATCCTTCAAGAAGCAGATTTCTGTTCTGCCAATACACTTCAATGCTGAGTCAGTTTAGGAAGCAGTACAGTGTCCACCTTCTAATTCTGTAGTGGGAGAGCAAATTCCCAAAATATGCAGGATAAGATTCTGTGTAATTAGAGAAGGAAAGAGTTTGAACAGGGGCCTTAAAAGTTTATAAATCCCTGACAGAAAAAAAACCAACTGAAATTAGCTTACATGTAGACATGAAAAGATTGGTCTAGGACATTAAAGTAGGACTCGGAAGACAAGGATTCAGTTTCAAAATGTAGTTTCAATGACTCAGATGCCACAGAGCACAAAAGTTTATGCTAATGATGTTTTAAGGTAATGCTTCTACATGGTGCAGTACACAGCACACACTGTGCAGGATACAAGGTCTATCCCATAAGTGCTCCTCAGGCAATACCAGGCTCGTGTGGTGCTTCATCTGCATTCATAGGTGCTCTTAAGAGACATGGCTTAGGAAGTCAGGCATAGCACTGTGCCACCACAAATGTGCTGTTCTCAATTCTCACCTTAGCATGGTCTTCACTAGTTGGAGTACCTCTTTCGTCTGCTGGCTCTGTGCCTCAAACCTCTACAACTAATGAATATAATAAATAATAACAGTAATACTTCTTTATGTTGCAAGGATGTTGCGAGAAGTAATAAATACACTCCAAATTATGACATGGTTGGGTAATACACACTAAGGCCACACAACCACCAAAAAAACTGTGAGCAAAAACAATAATTGAAATAAAGGAGGCAAATCACACCATGTTCTTTAGCATAATCTTCTCAGAGCCACATCAGTAATTCTCATCTGCTTCACTTTATCTTCCAATAGCTTTTTTTTTTTTTTTTTTTTTTAAGGATCCCAAGGTTTTCCTCAGACAACCAAAAGCTATTCATCTCGGACACTGTATCCTATTCTATTTGATCTGTGTCAGTGGAAGAAAACAAACAGATCAGAAGAAGGTGGCATCATTCCAGAGGTTAGGTGGAGCATGCAGAGATCTTGCATATTCTGGCACACTCATGAAGTCATTCCAGCAGAGGCTGTACCAGCTGTCTGACATTTATGTACATTTCTATTACCTTTAACTAACCTCGGAGATGACACACAAAAAAAAACCTCCAAATAAAACACCACAGACTGCCACCAATGCAACAAAATCTTTACAGAAGCTTTTCTACTTTATATCATAAGCATGCTTCATTATCCAGTTAGGGCTGAGAGTTTAAATAACCTCTAATAAGGAGCAATGAGGATCTAAAAAATGATGCATGGTGACAAGGTGTTAAAAAGGTAACAAAACATTCCTGTACTAGCTATAATTGCAATGAAAATAGCATATAAACTAATAAGCTATAACATTTGGAAGAAGGCACTTACAAGGGCAGAGATAACAAAAACACTATTAAAAGAGAACTCAATAATGTTGCTAATACTTTACAGAAGAAGGTCAAGTCCTTCAATAATTCCAGATAAGTACTTACCAACAGTTTTCATAGCAACATATTGGCTACAACAGTAGAAACACAGTGTTAAGCTTTGAGTCAGAAGATATATTTCAGTGGGGCTCCATGACTGTTCAAGGAAGTTGTTATAAGAAACTAAATTTGTGTTTGGTAGCAAAGTTAGAAATGCTTTGCATATGCCTAGACAAAAGTGAAATGAGAAAAATGCCTCCTCCTCACATAGTACCACAGGCACTATGATTTCTGCCTGGATTAAACGAATATTGAGCTGAAGGACTGATGGTGTCCATGGGCTAACATTCAAATTCATGTATGTCAGCACAATTTCATTTGAACTGTTCTCATAAGAATTTGGGTGCTCTCATCAGCTTTTTGCTACCTTGGGTGCCATCTGACCTGCATACAGAAAACAGGCCTGCATTTTTCCTTCCAATCTGGACCAAAAACTTGCATCTTCTAGACAAAAGCTGAGATTCAAGAGCATTTTAAGGAGTCAGATTAGAGCTTCTGCTTAATTCATGGAAATCCTTACTCAGTATGCATGGAAGCCCTTTAAATTTTCTGTAATAACAGAGAACATAAAAACCTAAGCCATAATCAGGTCTAGAGACAGCAGCAATACTGATGACAGCCTCTCCTCCATCAGACTCTCACATAAAACAGAGCATGTGCTAAGCTGGGCAGCAGAATGAGAAAGCCACAGTCTTCTCAGGTTGTCTTCAGGCACACATGAATATGACTTTTCTCTCAGTTATGTTTGTGCAGGGGCTGACAAACAAGTCTCAATGACCTCCCACTTCTAAACACAATGCTTATTCAGACAAACTACATTGGACTTCAATATCTATACTGTAAAATTAATCAGAGAAAACAATGGATTCAAAACAAAATAACAAAGAAACCAGGCAGTATTAAAAAAAAAAAAAAGCTAATTAGATTTTTGTAGGCCCTTTATATTCCTAAAATATACGTGCTTGTATACACTCTATATTTATTATACATTTATATATAACTCAAATCTGAGGTGCAGGTAGGGTTAAGACATTAGCACTGGAAAAAAAATCAGGGTTCCTCTGAATGTATCCTTTGATAAAACAATAAACTCTTCAATCTATCAGGAAGGCTCTGCAAGGTCTTTGAAAGAGTTTTGAAATTTCAAGGTTACATTGCAGAGGCTGCAAAATTCTTTAACAGGAATTTATTATTTTTGAACAAAACATTAATAAAAAGCCTATTTAGAGACTATCTGATGTTCTTAAATGAGTTATTACAGAATAAAAGTTAATAGCGCAAATAGGATTTCAGCCCAGAGCATAACCTTAAAGGACAATTCAAATGATAAGCCACAAAATATAGCAGAAAAAAATTGCTCATGTCACCAAAGGGACCTTGGTAAGAAAATGCTTCTCCTGAGAAGTCTTTTAGAAGATGACACTGGCCACAAGGGACTTCAGCAGTGAACATTTTCTCAGAGATGTATCTGGACGTGTCTGCACCATTGAAACGGCCAAAACCAGCTCTTCTGCATTGCTTCATTGTACTGATTAAGTTATTCAGAATATTTAGGAGCTGGCAATTTTCCAGAACCTGTTAGGGTATATAAGTACCAGTATATAAAGTCCACAAACTTCAATGATACAAAGTCACTGAATATTAGGAAAGAGAAGCTGATAAATTCAAAGGGCAATACTGGAGCCAGACCTTTAACACAAAGGTGTATTCTTTGTCCAAAGGTAAAGAATTTGTAAGTTTAGGACATGTAAGCATTTTCCTTCTACTACCACCCAACTTCTCATTCTCCTCTCCACTGCTTTATCTTTATTTCTTCTCTCCCTTCATTTTCATGGACTCACTAGCTCTGCACATTTGTTCCTGACCCAAGAATTCTTAAGAAAAGAGAAACTTGTACTCCAGAGCAAAAATCACGAAATTGTTCCAAGTTAGAGAGCTCCCTGCTCAGCAAGTGGGATATTATGGATCACATTCTTCAGCCCTGGTTATGCGTTATGTTTATGCACACTGTATATCTAAAGTACTTTCTGCATTATGCTTTTTACACACAGCTAAAACTGGGTGCAAAATAGTAAGCACATAATGGTATACAGCACCTAAAAAAAGACAGACTTGGGTATTCACTCCAAGCAGCTCACTAACCCTTCCAGGCACATACAATTTGGGGCAATGATTCAGAAAGGAATGAATTAAAGGAGAGACAATCACTAAGGTTTCATTAAAAAAAAAAAATTCTAAAGAAGGATTTGGAAACAAACAGAAAAGAACAGTGTAGCAACACAGAAAAGATGGTGGTTGTTTTAAAGCTAAATAAGAATAATACATGTTCTAAAGAGACTTAAATTTAGAGGAAGTAGTTTTTATTATGTTTGTATTAAATTTGTGTTAAATCTGTTTCATATCATGTTACAGAGTTATGTGAAAACATTTAATATTTCCTCCATATTTAAGCAGTGTTCGAAATGTTTTGGCATATCACATAATAGTTATGGCATAAAAATACCAATATACTTTGAGAGGAAAAGAAGTATTGTAGAAAAAAATCAGAAGTAAATCATATGACACATAGAGGAGCACAAAGAAAGAATACAGCTTATAACATTGCCAGTTAATGCAATAAGATGTAAACCACAAACATTGTCATACACCATAAGGTACAGCACAGGGACTAAAATACCAAACAGTCTTAGTCATAGCTTCACAAAACATCTCTGTAGCAGTGGTGCTGTATTTACATATTTCTACTACTTGAAGATTTATTTTTTGGTTAAAATGTGAAGATGCTTTCCAATTTGACTGCAAGTCAACTCAATCAAAAGAAAACAAAGTTTAATTAAACATGATTGCTTCTGCTTTCCAGGCCAGGTATTTTACATGTGCCGTGGTAACTACATGATAATCAAACCTCCTTCGTCTGAGGACAAAATGTATTTTCACGAAGGTCAGCTTCTCTCATGAACATATTTTAATTTGCTATCATTTGGAGGAAGACAAACACCTCACTCGAAAAAAATTGTTAAGAACTACTGTTAACCACATTTGCTCCTTTCTCATGCAGAATATATTTTCTATATTTATTTTAATTTGTGTATAAATTTTGTTTTGTTCACTGAATTCGCTTGAATTATTTAGCTCAGCTTTAAGGCAAGATCCTAACTCTGACTCTGCTGGGACTATAGTATCTCCTTAAACTGCCTTCTGAATTGGCCATACTTTGATAAATGTATTTAAAACTATAAAGGTTGAAGTAAGATGGAATAGGGGCTACAGTTCAGCCAAGCACCCAAGAATCAAAATGTTTAAGTACTAATATAATTTGGAGCCCAAATGTTGTTGTTTTCAAAATCCTCAGTAGAGTAAGGGTTATTTTCTTTCTAGTAACCCGGTTGCCAATTATTCTTCCGTTGCTCTGGAAATATTCCTGAAATGATTATACAGTATTCTATTTTCTGATAGGTAGCTAGTTTGTCTCTTTTATACACCTATTTATTGCAAAAAAAGTTAACCTCAAACTGAAGAGTTGATAGATTCCTAAATACCTATAATTACATTTTAAATGATTAATTTAGCTAATGATTATTTAACAATAATGCATTAGCTATTCCTCAAAAATTAAAACATGTGAGGAAGATTCCTCTGAAAGTATGATACAGGGAGCATTTTTTTTTTAATCAGCAACCAGGTCTCTATAAGATTATTCTGTAACTAATCATTTTGCTGCAAGCAGCAAAATAACACAGACTCCCCTGAAGTAAGTTTGTCTTGGTAAGGTTTCAAGATAACAGATTGTGACACAAACCTCCTCAGGTTCATACATTTGCACTGTTATGCCTTTTTAAATAAACACTTCTGTTAAAAATGTTTATCCACTAAACACACAAATAACAGTTTCATCACAGGCACAAACGTTTTTATATAGATGAAGTGGATGACTATATATACACTAGCATCTCAGAGTCAACAATTTCTTGATATCACAAGCAAGCCTCCAAAAAACTTGTGCATAGCTGAAAGACAGTTTTGTGTTTCCATGAAAAAAATATATAACCAGATACTGGATAGTTACTAATAATCCTAGTGAATAGTTTCTGAAAGAAAACAAAACAATGAGCACGTTTATCATATCATAGGTTTAGACTTTACTTGCAAGCAACTCATTATCCATAAGTCTTTATCCATTGAAACATTCTCTCCCTGAAATCTAGAAATAATATCATATGCACTTGCAATATTATTTTCACACTTGTGATGACAGAAGCTTGTTTTTTTCACAATTTGAAGAACCCACCAACTGTCCAGACCCTGGAGAGAGCACTTTACTAGCCACTACTGATTCCTATTGCCAGTGATCACTAGAAAAATGAACACTGAAACAGATGTCTCTGAATGAACTGGGACACAGGTCCTGACGTTCAAATTCTCACAGAGGTTTTAAAAACTGTGACCTCACGTATGGGTTATTCAAGAACTGTCCAGTTCAGCCAGCCTCTATTTCTGTGTGATGCTTGAATGAATGTCCAGGACAATTTCTCCATGTTTGACTATCTGTGTTCCTAAGCATTTATCTAATCTTCTAAGATTGTAAGTTCATCTATAATATCACATTTATAGGTCTTATTCCAACATATACTTTTCTATTTTATAACAGGCATTCGATTCTCCAGGTGTTTGTTTAAAAGAGAAGGTGTCAGGAATACCATGAGAGAACGTTTAGGGTGAGAATATGTTTCTTATCTGAGAAAAAAAAACTGAAACACTGAGGCAACAGCACTGATTCTAGGTGTGGGGACTACCACCAGATCACCTGAGTATTCAGAATAACAAAATAATTGCTCAGCATTTTAAAAGCGCTTGCTTCCATCACCTGCACCTCAAATGAAGGACATCTTCCTTTCCCTGAAACTCCTAAGACATTTCTAATCTCTCTCCAAGATTTGGGAAGTCCATTCCCCACTAAATTCTAAGGATGATGTTGCTCTAAATGTTATTCATTGTCCTTGTCTTAATCCTGGTCCTGCTGTTTGGGAGAACAGAGATGTACTACCTGGGGGTTCATGGTTGGAAATCTTATTTGCTTTCTACAGATAATTTGGCTTTTTAAAAGGAAAAGAAGTGAAGTGAGAAGTCAAACCATGGGGTTTGAGCAGAGCAAACATGTGAAAGGCTCTGAAGAACATCAGGACTAGCTATAGCCCAAACCAAAATCCTATGAAAAAAATCACGCACATTGGCAAAATGTTACACCAGAATTTTCATCTTAATCAAACAAAAATCAATTGTTTCCTACAGTTAATACATAATCAAAGTTCTAAATATATGGAAACAAATTTTGGAATACAGGGATATACACTAGTTTCTAATCGTCATCTAAAAGATTTTTAAATTAATTCATCCATCTGTCAGTTTTGGTGCTTCTGTGGAAAATGGACTGACACTATCGACCTGGGGGGGGGGGGGGGGGGGATCATTTAAGGACCCAATGGCTTCAAAGGTAGGCTAAAAAGGTGGTCATAATACATCATTGTCACTATTTGCACCACAGAGAAAAGCAAAATTGCTAAGTTTAATTTCTCTCTAAAGTACCCATGTTTGCTAAAGAAAAAAAAAGGCCATATGATTCAATTTTATACACACATTAAGAAAACAGATCCAGCTACCAGAGAACTATTATTTAAACAGCCATTTCTTTTCATATGAAATCTTCAATTCTTGAATATTTTGACAGTCAACACTTTCTTATGGTTCTGTATGTTTGTTCAGTTTGTAGAGGATTACAGAATCCATCTCTGGCATTTAATTAGGGGAATGTGAAAATGAATAAATAATTAGTAATTTTTATTCTTTTAAAATCTTGTTTCCTTTTTGTTACTGTAAGAGAAACAAAGATATTCCTACAGCTTAAACAGAAGTTGGCCCTTATTTTGCAGCATTCTGTTAGCATAGGCTCCACTGAGCTTAATAAACCTATGCACAGTTGCAGAGACTCACCATAGCAGATCACAGAATACAATGATCAAGACTTTTACCATAGCACTAAATCCAGAGAAAGATCTATGGTCTTGAATCGAGTAGAGCAGTATTCATCTGACAGGGAATTCACACCATCTATTTTACTTAGGGCTCAGGGCATGTGAAGTTAACAGCTTTAATTTACTCTATAGTCAATGACAATAAGAGGGATTTCAGATAATAATTCAGAGCAGCTAAATTTGATCTCTAAAATTGGACAAATGCTTCAAATCCTATTTCTAGAATCCAGAACTATGGTTTATATAAGAGTCAAAACACCTAAAGCAGAGATAAAGCCAGACAGTTCAGAATGGATCCTAGGAAGCATTTTAACAAAATCAGGAGATGCTGAGAGCTAACCAATGGGAAATGCTGAAGAAAGGGAAGAAATATCTGTAATTCCAACCTTTCTCAACATCTAGCATGTCTATCTGTCACAACAAATCCAGAGTCCAGAATCCACTCTGGAAGGCAAATGAGGATATTAGCACCAGTCACCTTTCCCTACATTCTGGTTATAGCCCTGCTTCTTTTCCCTAGTTAAGAGCTCTCTAGATCTAGGATTTTAAGTGACTGTCATATCTAGGATCATTACTGAGATGATTATTGTAGATGATGTTCAGTTTGCTGAAGTTCTTAATTATTGGATGATAGAACTGAAAAGTAGGAAGGAAACAAACCCAGAAAGCAAACGGGCAAAACAAACGAAAAGAGAAAATGGCCTCGCTATACATATTTAATGAATTGGTAAAAATACCCTGCACAAAGGCTTAGAGAGTTAAATTGAAAATGTGTGTATGATAAATGGATATAATAGTGTCTATGTAATGGGTTTCCTATTTAAATTTTGTGAGGATTTAATCAGTTGGGCACAGCTGTGCAGGATGCACCATAAACTACGTTGAAAAATATGTAGACATGTACATTTATCTGCTACAAATTAAGCTCACTTAGAGGTGGTCTTAATGGACCATGTAGCAATCATTACAAGCATAAATTTTAAACTGTCTGTTTCCAGTGAATTTGCTTTGAAAAAAAATTAATGCTCACCCTTAGTGGAGCACAGTAATAAATGGAAGTACCCTTAATCTGTTAAGCACTAATAACCTAGCAATTATTCATTATGAACCCCATGCTGTATAATGTATGTCTATTACAATTTTATTAGTGATTCTTTACTTAACCTGCAAAGGTACAATTTTATTCCAACATACACCTTATCATTATATGATGTTTTAAGTGATGTGCCATTAAATTTACAGAATGCCCTGTCCCCCTGCTTTATTGTAAAACACCTGCACAGTAAAGGATTGTTAAGGATAGTAATAATTTATGACTTTCAGACTTTCTGCTTCTGCAAAAGTCAGCGACACCCACCTTAGAGATCAAAAAGCTATGACTTCATTACAATGCAACACATAAATAACCTACAAAATTTTTAACATGGGAAATTAATAACACTGCAATCAAAGTGAATCAGTGACCCATTTGGAGCTGACTAGAAGGTCGCAGCAGCTGTAAGTTCTCTTACAGAGATTGTCACTTGAAGTCACTGGTATGCTGTTTTGGTACACCTATCTTGCACAAACTTACACTGTTTTTCATAGATAAAAAGGGAGGCCATCTCCATTCACTGAAGGGCCCTTTCTCACCCAGATACCACAGTGTTGACCAGAATACAAATTTTCAAACCACAAAGGAGGAAACCTATGCTTTTCAGTAACTTCTGCTGGCTTGCCTCTTTTCTGCCATCAGTCAGAAAGGACATTATTCACTCTAGGAAAGCAGATGAACTCATCAAGCTTCTTGAATAAACCACAGAGGAACTTGGAAATAACAAACCATGCACTCAAGCCAGCAATAGGGCAAGTTATTGTTGTGGAAAACTGACCTGTCTCAACCCCATTAATTGAAATTTTGGCATTCAGCACTCTAAAGCTTCCTTCCTTTCACTATCAGTTTTCAGAAACATTAGGTGAACTGCATTTTCACAAAAAAAAAAATATAATGTTTTATGACTTATTTTTATTTTATGGGGAGTCAACAAAGCCATATAACTAAGGTTGTCTCATACTTTTCTTCACAAAAACTTGTTTGCTAATTCCTTTGCCAATTTAACTGCTCAAACTCATTTTCCAACATGCTCTGCTTTGTCTTTAATGCATTTACCAAACATTCCATCCAGCTTTAATCCAAACTGATGAGGACAGACTTTGACATTTCCTGGTATTGCCCTCTCAGAAGCAAGGAGCTGCTAGCTCTCCTGCACTTACAATATTCCCTCAGCTGACACTCCTGGCAAGAGAAGCAATCTGACTGAAACACAAGAGGTGGGGAACCAGAAATGGCAAGGCATGAGGCATACTCCTGGAAAGTGAAGGCTCTGTGTGTATGTGTGTGTAGGGGGGTGCGTGTGTGCGCGAAGTGTGATAATTTAAGTACTCTTCAGTCAAAATAAAAATGAGAACAAGAAGAGAGACAACTACATATGGAAACAAGACAGAGAAAACTCTTTGATTACATGAGAGACTAGTACATATGTTGTATATATAATGAATACTTTAAGTTCAGTAGTTGGTTCAGAGACACTGTCACATCAAATTCCCTACTTTGTTCTGAAGGATCCTTGTGCTGAAATGTCAGCTGGTCGTATCTCCTAAAGGCAAAAAGAAATTGCCCTAACGTTATGCATAGCAATTCCATTGCTCTGTGCTCTATAGCACTGTTTTCTAAGAATAGCTGTTTCAAAAGGAAGCTCTTCTTCAGTGTGAGCCAGAGGCGATTGAATTTTACCCTAAAAGTGGCTATAGGCTTTGTGGAAACATTTAGGAATATTAAATATTCATGTATTTGATTTAGTAAAATTCAGCGCAGTAAAGGCATCAACTGGAATAGCTTCAATATAAGTATTTTTCAACATTTACTACTACAATGTGAAGTATGGATATTCTGACAAAGTAAAACACCACCAAAGAGAACAAATTCTTGGAAAACTCCCTTTTTCTCACTGTAGTTAGTAGGTGTTTATAAATTGTTTTTCCATCGCAAAATGGCTATGTCCAGGAGCCTAGCCTTCAACTGAGAGGGGTGTGCAGTGCAACGCATTCTAGATCCAAAGTTTCTTCAAGGGTGGTTTCCAGTGCTCTGCTCCTTCTTTTTCTACAATCAATTCCAGAAAAGCAGCCTGTCATTTTTCAGACCTAGGTCTGCAACCTACCCTCTATCATTGGTGTAAGCAAACATTTAAAAAAATTTCCATTGAACTATGCTGCTTTGCTCTGCACACCACATAATTCCTTGTATCTAAAAGGGAAGCAAGAGACTGGATGCTGTAGGTGTCACAGAAGAAACAATGGAATCCTATATTACAATATGATGTAAGACAGAAACTATACAGGAGAATTAAAAAAGCAGCCTAAAACATACCCATGTAAATATTTTGCCTTGCCTTCACATAAATTACAGTCAGAAACACTGAGCTGCTGTAAAATACCATGCACAATCTTTTGAACTGTAGAAGCACGTTTTATTAACTGCTTATTTAAAACACTGGATCATATCCCCATATCAAGGGATACCAACCTTTTACAGAGGCAGACATTGCTTAAATCCATAATTCCACACTACCAACAAAGCTCATCCTGAACCTATAATATACTGTCCTTCACTGACTAGACACCTGAATGTGGAAATGAGATTAGGAATTATGGATTTGGATTGCCATTTTGCAACAAACAAAAAGAAATAGTGTTGTTATCACAATACTTTAGAGTATCATTATGTCTACAAATTCCTAAATTTATAGATATAATTATACCCTACTCTAAAGTATCATGATACAGGAATTTAGAAATTTGTAGATATATAATAAATGACATTTTGTTTTTATGTAAGTACCTAATAATTATATATTACATATATAATAATACTCTAGTGTATGAACAAAGTGTACAATGTGGGGAGAGATTAAAAATAAAATTAAAAATAAATATACAGTATTTGCTTATAATCTACAGTTTACAGTCATAACAGAATAAGTACTATTAAATTATATATACATATTCTATATAAAATAATATACCATAGAAATTTTGGTAATGAAATATAATAGGAGAGAAATAGAACTATTTTATTAAGGAGCCTTTCATCTGAAAGTTTTTATATATAAAATATACGCACGTGTGTGTATAGAGAGAGAGAGTAAATGAAAAACTGTTCTGAAAGAAAGAACTTAAGAATTTTTAGATTGAGATTCCTTGGTAAAATACTATAACCACCTTTTAAAATTAAGGAAATATGGCCTTTTTGAGTTGTTGCAACCAATTTAAACATCCAAATCTTTTATCCTGGGAGAACACAAACTGTCTTAACATGGCACAGATTTTGTCTTACTGAATTGAAAGAGTACACGTAATTATACGGTCTGCAATAAAATATAGTAAAATTGAAATTTTAGTGGTCAGAGCAGCTCATGGCTGTTCCATATTTATTTCTTTTAAGAGGACAGGTGACTCCCCAAAGTACCAGAAATATAAAAGAGTACTGCTAGCTGGCTATCCAGCAGGAAGCAATATGCACTTCCCCAAAGTGCATGACTGGTGAGCTAAAAATTGTTTAAATTAATGAAATGTTTTTGAGACCCAGGACCAAACCACTATGTTCTCAACATGTAGTTAAAACAGCAGCAATGTTACGCTTGGAGAAGGTATGCTTTAAGATTGCATTAGATCTCCTAATGTCTCTTTCCTTGTTTTAGGTTTCAATGCACTCTCTCTATACTGTTCATCTTTTGTTCATCACTTCATCTCCAAATATATCTACCAAGTATTTAAAATCCGCATGCAATCCTCTTCTCTCTCCCATTTCAGCTGAACTGCACCAATATGACCGCATTAACACTGTGATGAAACTACACCCTGCAACACTGGAGAAGTTTTTATTTTGGATTTGCTGCTCTCCTATGTTCCTCCATAGCATCCAGTCAGGTAAGAACATGGGAGGAACGAGTTCTTAACTGACTGCAAAAAACATGCAGACTTACTTTATGCTCACATCCAGCTACATACCTATTGTTCAATTTCTGTAGAGAAATGTTTTATTAACCATTATGTTTAGCAGAATAATTACAATAAAATATATAATATATAAAAAATATAATAAAATATTTTCCCAGTGCAATGTAGCAGATTAGAGTGCAGTAGTTGTCCCAGAATCAGGAATGACATTAACCAGTATTTAATGTTTAATTCAAACTGTTTTCTAAACTAAAATGGCTGTTTGCTCTTAACAGGCAGACCACCAAGAGGTGAACTATAGTCTTCCAAAAATAAAGCCCTTTCACCACATAAGAAAGTTTCCTGTAGAGTATTGTCTACAGCTTTACTGTTGTAGAGGAACAGAAAGAACAACTACAGTGATATCATACAGTGTTAAATAAATAAAATTGAAAATTATTCTGTTTCAGTTTTGTATGATTCCATTCAAAGTCATCACTTAGGGTGTCAGGGCTATACTTTGTGAACAAACGCATACATTCCTGGGACACCACTGAAGACAAGGAATTTGATTTGCAACATGAAGAAATAAATTAAAGACTGGCCTTTGTGTAGTGCAGCAAAGGTAGCCTCCCTTCACTAAGGCACTGCCGTTCAGCTGCCAAACTGTTGCTGAACTACTGCTCCCAGCTCACAACGCTGCATGAGTATAAGGACACCAGCCAGGCCTTTCTTCTCTATTTTTCTTTCATTTTTCCCAGAATGAAATTTTTACTAAACTGTGTCTGAACTAAAGATCATTCTGGTATAACTTCCAAGCCAAAGTTAACAAATGCTCACAAAAGCATAAATTCATGTCTGAAAACATGGCTACTTCCTGACCAGAACAGTCCACAGACTGAAAGTTGTCCCTGTGAAATGAACTCTCCATTCCAAAACAAAAACAGGAACAAAGAAAACAGCAGGTCCACATCATAATAGCGCTCAGGAAATTTATAAGGTAAGCCATATAAGAAAAGTATTACCACACACCCACAATTTTTTGTTTCCTTTAAAAGGCAACAGAAGTATCGGAGCTGGTTGAGTTGTTATCCTTTGGCACTTCAGGATTCAGGCAGTAGAAATTTTTTTTAGTTCAGAAGACAGACATCTTCAGGCAGCCTTGATGGTGGCCTTTAAAGCCATAAAGATTGTATAGGTCAGTGACTTAATGGTCAGGGCAAGCTGTTGGTAATGGCAAACATCAGTGGGGAATAAGATAATAGGTGGGGAAAAGGGATAGGAAGATTTAGTTCATGGTCAAAGTAAGCTTAGAGAAAAGTTGGAGCTGGGAGATACAGCTTCCACACTTTGGAGACAAACTGTCTGCCAGAAACTGAGATCTCCCAGAGGATTTTGCCACCAAAGCCCCAGGAACTCTCTAGAGTGATAAGGATTTCCAAGGAATGAAATCCTTATCAAGGTATGTACAGCTATTTTCTATGTCTGTATATGTTTTAAACTCCCAAAGCGAATGGTAATTCGCTTCTGCTGCACAGTCCACACACAAATGACACTTTATTTGGGGAGCCTAAGACAAAATGAAACCTGAGAGAAACACAAAATATGAATAACGCATTGCCCCTATCAGATGCCCTTGAAAAGACAAACTATAAACCCAGAGTGTCCACGTAGTGAGGTGTCTGAGAGAAGCTGTGTTTAAGTTACTGAATAATCTGAAAGAATGGGTTTGGTTTCCAAAATCTTAAGGTGTCATTTCCACAAGGGGAACCAGGCAGAGCATTTCAGGAAATGTTTCAGATAAACTAGTGTAAAAAGCATTTCCATAGACTTGTTTCTTACAGAATTATTTAGGTTGGAAAAGTCCTTTAAGATCATCAAGTCCAACCGTTAACCTAGCACCGCCAAGTCCACCACTAAACCATGTCCCTAAGCACCATGTCTACATGTCTTTTAAATACCTCCAGGGATGGTGGCTCAACCACTCCTCTGGGCAGCCTGTTCCAATGCTTGACAACCCTTTCAGTGAAGAAATTTTTCCTAATATCCAATCTAAACCTCCCCTGGCACAACTTGAGGTCATTCCCTCTTGTCCCATCGCTTGTTACTTGGGAGAAGAGACCAACACCCACCTTGCTACAACCTCCTTTCAGGTAGTTGTAGAGCGTGATAAGGTCTCCCCTCAGACTCCTCTTCTCCAGGCTAAACAACCCCAGTTCCCTCAGCCACTCCTCATAAGACTTGTTCTCCAGACCCTTCACCAGCTTCGTTTCCCTTCTCTGGACACGCTCCAGCACCTCAATGTCCTTCTTGTACTGAGGGACCCAAAACTGGACACAGTATTCAAGGTGTGGCCTCACTGGTGCCAAGTACAAGGGGGACAATCACTTCCTTACTCCTGCTGGCCACGCTATTTCTGATAGAAGCCAGGATGCTGTTGGCCTTCTTGGCCACCTGGGCACACTGCTGGCTCATATTCAGCTGGCTGTCAACCAAATCAAGTTCAATAAAGTTTTATAATAAATAACGTAAGACAGTACACTGTTCTACTGGAATTGTTCTCTAAACCATCCCTAGCTGAAGTTCTTCTTTCATCTACTTCTTGGTATCCCTAACCACAGTTCACAATATTTTAAAAACTGTCAGAACAAAAGGCGTTTTAGTTTTTATGTTCTACAGAAGGCCATTAGGACTACCACATCTGTTCATGCTTCTGTAGTAAATCAAAAGAAAACATTTTTCTTCTCTTTCAAGAATTTTAATGTTTTCTAACTTTGTTTATGTTACACAATTTCTCATGACTTATTTAATTCTTAACAATTTTTCTTGTTTTACTAATAATTTGAGATGAGTTGTATGAAAAATATTTTAAAAATTAGTAAAGGATCAGCCCCTTCAGCTCCTGGCAAGCTGCTTGTAGCACAAGTCAATAGGCAGTACGCCAACAGAGTACTAAACACAACTACTTGTATAATTCCAGACTTTTTTCCTACCGCATAGTTACTCAGTTAGGTAATTTACAGCTTGTCTAGTGGTATATAGTTCTATGATCAGAGAACCTATTCTAACTAAATCTGGAAATAACAAAGACCTGTTGCTACTGTGAAAAGGAAGGGCAAGAAAGACCCAGCAGAGGTATACAAAGTCAGCAAGGATGAAGGGTGAGTAAAAACAATCTCTGATTTTTTTTTCCTTGGGTGATCTTGAATAACAGTTTCTGTCACAGAAGAATTACTTGCACGTTTAGATAACAGACTTTCCAGGTTCATTTTTAAAACGGGTAACACAGCCCATGCTAATGAAGTTTATTTGGTCTATTATAGTGTGACAAGCAATAATGACATTTAACGTGAATATTCAAATGAAGAATTCAAAGACCATATCACAAATTTTGCCAGGATTCATTACAGTTTGATTAATATGAAAGGTTTTTATAGAAACTTTGGCTTTTCACCATAAAAAAGTTCATGTTTTAGTAGCAAAGACTGAGTTTTCATACAGAATGCTGTTCTAAAACCAACAGCAAAACAGGCAAGTTAACAATGATCATGTCTGTCTGCATTTATTTAAATGCTGCTGCTAGCATCAGTGTTTTAAAAGGCATTGCTTTTTCACCAGTACAGCAACCAATGGTCCCAGTTAAACTAAATCTGATATACAAAACCCAGGGTTTGTTTATAAGAAGATCTGAGCACCCTCAGATCTAGTTAAAGTCATGGACAATCAAAAGAAGTAGATGTTTCTGACTATTTCTAGACTGGTGAAAGTATTTGTAGGTTCCCAGAAACAGAAAACCCTTTGCCATGATGGGCCAAAAAAATCAGGCCTGGACTATTTGGCCTCAGGATGGAAGCACACAGGGAAAGATGGAAGCTGGTGACCTTGCTCCTAAGGCCATCACATCAAACAATCAAACTAGGTATAGGCTATGAGCAATCAGGCCTCAGGGTTTTTGAAAAAAAATGGTATTTGGGCATTTTTACTGCATTAACTAAGAAAAAGATGTAATATTTATAGTCTGTACATGACTATAGGTTTAGCACACTGTTAAAAAAATACAAGTCAAGTTTAATAGCTTTTTGTATCTCATTAAAGAATTGGTACTATTGTTGTACCATCAGTAAATCAGAAATCCAGCTCCTGAGCACCAAAGAAATTCAACATTCAGGAATCTGTTGCTTGGGGGCATAAAATTCTATACTTTAGGGTAGACAGAGGATATTCATTGTGATTTAGTTCACTCTGAACTGAAATAAATGATGAGTTATGGGAAAAAGTAATTTAGAACAGGATAAAATCATCACACAGTAGGTCTGTGTGAATTTTCATGAACAGTGATTATTATTTTATTATTATAAATCATCATAAAACTTTACACTCTTACCTCTTACAGCAAAGTGAGGAAATACATTCCAAATTATATTTCAGTGAGTTTTTACAAAAGTTCTGAAAGTCCACGTTCACATCACCACTTTGAAGAATTTAAATTAGCTTTAGGAACAGAATACAACTGGATCTTATGCAAGCTTGCTTCACTGGCAGACCTAAAGGTCTTCTGACATTTTAACTAGAAAAGATTTCATATGTCCACTAACACCATGCTCATCAAGGTAAGATTCTCACCTCTCAAAATAGACACGAAACAATGTGATGCAAGACTTAATGTTGATTTTTCTCCCCAGGTTTATTACATATATTTTTGACAGAATTAGCCTAATCCTCTCTCACAGATTATAAGTGAAACCATGTTACAACTCATTCATAAATGCACTACTGAATGACCAAAATGACAGTAGAAGCTCATCAGAAGCCTGTGACCAGCCTCCAAGTGTACACAGGCTCCTCAAATACAGAGTTACACTATACTTAAAAAAAACTCCATAAAAGGATTTGAACTAGTTCTTTGCAGATACACTTACCCCAGTTATTTTTAAATCAAATTGTCATAATACAGACAAGATGACTATTAGAAGAATACAACTTTTAAGGCTACACATATAGAAAATTTTTTAATTTTGTAAGAAAAAAACCAAACCAACCCCTGTGCATCAAAATGTGAAGTTCTGGTACACAATTTATCACGTACTGAAGAGTAAGCTACAATAATAGCTAAGATACTTGATTAGCCACTTGAGCTACTAAAGATTATGAAGTCATACTGATTTATACTGAGCTGAGAATCTGGCCAGTTATATATAATTAAACACATATTTTACCCATTAAGGTACAAAGTACATCTCAATAGTATCACCACATGCACGCTTTGGTCAACTCCTCCTGTATCTGCTGCAGTAACAAATAACAAATTTTCTACAGAACAAATAGAGAATAAATAACTCAACTGAGGATAGTAACTCAGCCTGCCTAATTTTTTGTTAATATTTTCACCTGGTGATGTGTTATCTGCATCCTTGTTCATATTGCCTGATCTGTTTTTATCTGTAAGGAGGTTTTTATATGTATTTGGCAATGGATTAATGTCAATAGCTATTTGGAAGTAGCCAAGGTAATATCCTACTGCCAATGCCTGAGCTCTGGCAGGACTTCAAATCACAACACTTTGCGAGACATTTTTTTCGGCATCTGGAGCTTAAGATAAAAAGATAAACACCACATAGTAAGCTTAAGTCATACAAATATTAAAATCCCTCTTGTGTTTGTCACTCTTTTCTAGCACATGGTAATATCACTAAACAAATATCAGGAAGCCAACGGAGAATTGCCTTCAAAATCTCAGAGTATACTGTGACAGAAAAACAATCCAATTTCAGTTCACTTCTTGGAACAACACAAACACACTTACTAATAACAGTACTATATTTTTGGTCTTTTAGAGATTAAAAATACATATTCTCTTCATTTAGTTTCAAGTAAATTAATTTCATAATCTGGTTTTCTATTTTACCTGCTAAAAAACGTTGGAGCAGTAACCCAGTCATGCACAGAAACACATAGCTGGAAACCATTTAGCTATGTGGTACAGAAGTTATTTTAATTTTCTCCCAATAAACATTTTGTACTAACTTATTGTGCAATACTTCAGCCACTAATATCAAGACAAGGTGCTAATTTATTACTAAAGATCAACTTCTTTTTAATTGAATTGCATTTATTTGTGTTACAATCCATTCAGATCAAGACTTTGAGCTGAATTCAGGCAAGTCCACAGAGAGATCCTCTGAGATAAAGACGAAAATGCAGTTCAGAGTGCACCTATTTTTGAGTTGTAAGCAAAAATTCTATCAAGGTCAAAAAATGAAGCAACATCAAAGGCAAGTTTTTTCAAATACATCTAGTACAACAACAATTCTGAAGATTTTACCTTGGCTTTCTTCTAGAAGTGATTTTTTAATTTTTTTTTTTTTTTTTTTTTCAGCAGACACAGTGAGTATGATCAGATACATGCTGCCCACAGGTACAGGATTTCATGGCTTACTGAACAGGCCAGGACGTAAGTAAATACTTAAAGTTTAGAATGTGCTCAAGTTTCTCACAGAACTGGAGACAAAGTCCTTGAAAATTTAATCTTTATTGTATCATAGAATCATTGTGTAGTTTTAGTCAGCTCTCTCCATTCCTCTATGGCCTGTATCAATTGCAGATAAATAATATTCCTTACCTAATCTAAAAAATATGTAATTAATTAGTTGCTATCAGCATAGTGCATTGCAAATATCAAACACTACAAAAGCTAGGGCACCTGCTTTCCCTTTCCACAAACTCAGCTGACATCCCACTGAACAAATATACAGAATTTCAGGGTCCTATTGTAGGATAAAGTGAAAGGGCAAAAGTGCCCTCTTAGAAAGATGGTATCTAGTTTGGAATGGTGGCAGAAGAGTTGAATATGAGAGATACATAAGATTATATGAGAAATTCCATATTCCCTAGATAATTATTCTTGTCTATCTATACACCTAACATTTACACATCTAACTGTACATAGACTTGTAGTTGTTAGTCAATATGATATTTTGATGCAAGGTAAGAAAACCCAGAAAAGTTCCAGTAAAGATTCAAACCCTATCCATAATACATATATTTGTAGAGAATCTTTGTCTTCATAACTGTATGACTTAAGGAGAGATTGTGAGTTGGGGTTTTTTCCAATTTCCAGAGTTTTGTCACTTGGTAGCATTTCACGTGTATTTGTCTAAAGCAGAAGTCACACATCTTCCATCTGGCTACTACTACAGAAAAAACAAGACCCCACAAAATAATGGCAAAGTGCAGACATGCAAAACTAGCTTTCTGTTTAAGAATATGTTTTGGGTTGGTTTTTTTTAAAGGAGAGAAGAAAGGTCTGCATAAAAAAAAAGTATATTGAGTAAAAGATGGGTGAAAAAAATATAAATGGTAGAGAAACCTATATGCTCCCCATTTTAAAGTAAGCAAATGAAGGACTTCTCATTTCTCTTCTCTTCCTCAATTCTGTCCAGTACATTCCAAGTTTGTTCTTACCACATATTTAAGTTACACTCTTGATGTTTGCAGCTGGTGATATGCATTTAGAACATAAAATGATCCATCCTTCGACATTGTCATCACTTTTTGTCCCCCTCCATCTCCACAAGTTTTTTGTTAGGATATGAAACATGAACTGAGACCTGTGTGGAAGACCACTGCATTTATATATAGTATTTAAGATATAGCCCATAAGCTATACCTTCCCCAAAAATAGTTTTCTACATGTTTGTAATGACTCCCTCTCATTTGGGGTGCTGAAACATACATTTTTCTGAATTTACTAATGAGCCTTTATTCCACTCCTGAAGTACAATATGAAAAATTATCCTATAATCCACAACAAAAAAAACCCATTATTTCCATCATAAATAGCTTATATACAGAGGCTATACTCTGCTCTCCCTCTAGCATGCACAGTGTTATATCAAAGAGAGAGACGGTATGGCAAGTATTTTCTCCCTGCTGCACATGTGAAAGAAAAACACAAGATACAGATCTAATGCAAGGCTGAGGACAAGCCAGGATGACCAGCAGTGGTCCATTACTCCAGCAGGGCATGGCCAGCTGGCACCGGGCCTTCTCAGGCCCCACAGCTCCTGCCATGCACATGCTGCCATATGGCTCTGAGGGAGCATTCACGGCTCCTTTTTGCAGCGTAAGTAGAGACACCACAGAGCATGCTGTCTCCAGCAACACTGAGCCAGTCTGTCCCATAAGGTATTTTTGTAAAGTAGTGTGATGTAATTAGGAACCCCTTAGTCTACAGCTAGTAAAAGCAGAACCCTAACTATTTCTGTTATTTATATTGTGTCACAAAGGTATGCAATAATTTTATTTAGCTACAATATATATTTCAGACTAGATTTGATCAGGGTATTACTGCAAGGCAAAATGTAAAAAGTAGAAGCATAGAAAAGCTGAGCAGATGATGTACTTTTTGGTTTAGTGGTTGAATCACAAAATGGAAAATTAATTCTGATTATCAGAAATCTTTTTGTTGCCTTGAAGTAAAATGGCTTTTTGTTTTCATTTTCCTATACCTATTCTGTAAACTGGATCAATTTCAAACTGAAAAAGTGATTTTGAATTTTAAAATCAAAATGTTTTAAAAATACTGCAAGAAATTTTTAGTATTACTGAATTTTTTTTTTTTTTTTCCTCATTGCAGCTCTTAATGGCTTGTCAAGCTCAGCCTGTAGTGGCAAGCAGGTAATTTCATCCCACTGAAATAGCATTCTTTGAAAAATTATTATTGATAAAAATAATTTTGTACACTTATATGTGGTATACCTCAAAGCTAGTATTTTCAGATTATCTGAAGCAGGGATAAGCATTGTTTGGACTGCTGCTATCAGAAACCACATGGATATTGGTGTCTCCTACACAACATAAATTTAAAAGAACAACTCAGTTAACTGAGATAATAGGCTATGATTGCATTCCAAACAATGATCTGAATATAGTACCTATCTCTCTCCATCATCTGCACCGGCATGCAAGGTCTACCAAACCTGATAGTAAGCAGTCTAAATCAGTCTCAACTCTCTTGCACTTAAGCTCAAAATTGGCATATAACTGTTACTTGGAGGAGATCTGAATGCATCCCTAACACATACATAGAAACCAAAATAACACATCAGTGGGAACCATGATTGATCCAAATATCTGTAAAGGAAGCCAGCAAGTTAGGAAGAGCAAAGAAAGTGAGCACTGGCAAGAAGCAGTCACAGACTGGAAGGCAAATTTCCGACACACCATGGAGATGCATGTTTGCACAGCACAGGGGGGACTCAGCCTACTGCTGGGTGCCACTTAACAAGTTACACCCACCTGCATCATGCAAGTAAGCAGTGAGAGGATGCAAAATGATGCTTCTGCGGAGGTGATCTGTGGTGTTAGGAAAACTGAGCTTCAACCTCTCACAGTTAAAATGAAATCTAACCTGGAATAGATGATGGCAACCACATGAAATGGTTTGGGCTTTATTTCTGAGCATCTTGTGACTGAATTTATGAGTGTATGAGCTTTGAGCAGCTTTTAAAAAAATGTTTTGGGAAGGTATGCAACTGTGCAGAGACTTTATGCTATAACTGTACATCTGGCACATTCTATGGCATTTAAGGCTCATTAAATTCTGAATCTTGTGTCATCTGCCCTTGGCTTAAGATAGTTTTGTGTGAGCCTTTTGTCTCTAACTTCCTCCTTAACAGAAGTTGTTTCTGTCAATCTCTTAGCTCCATTTATTCTCTTTATCACATCAGTTCCTCAGCAACAGCATAGACTCATATTATAGCCCAAATCCTCCAAAATTTGACTCCCTTCATATTTGCTTAAAGGAGAGAAAAAAGAACTGAAGAATTTACATAAATCATCTATAAACAAGTAATAATTAAAATCATTGCAGGACACCTTTTAAAAAAAACTGTATTTCAGTTAAATTCAAAGTAAATTTTTCAAACTAAGGGTTCAGCCCAGTTTTCTAACACATATAAAATTCTGATTGTAACAGTAAAGTTTTCTGTACAAATAGTCTAGGAACTGCGCCCACATTTAGTTTTTTCTATACAACAGCTCTTTAAGACCACTAAAGGCACTGACATAACATAATCTGGTATGTCTCAAGTTGCTGTGACATGAAATGTTTCTTGTCATAAACCAAGAGACTCCTCACAATAGCAGTGTTACATCCCAAAAGAAATTTCCATTTAATTTAAAGCAACTGCCTGAGATGAATAAAACATCATCAAAATTCAGACATTTTTAGTGAAATCAAGAAATATCACATCGCTGCTTTCTGATTTCAATAACTGTTTGAAGTTACTGGGGGGGGGACAAGAGACTGTCTTATTACATGTAGGCAGTACAGATTTTATGACAAATTTCTTCCCTGCTATAAAGACTTTATGACTGAAAAGGTACAATGCTTCATAAAATGAAGCATCTTTTTTTTCTATGATAATAACTGCTAAGTTTTTCCTCAATGCTCATATGCCTCTAGCTTATTTTGTAATGATATAACACCTGCAATGGATTAAATCTGTACTGTAACTGTAGCAGAGAGCATAAGAAATGTCAGTTCTCATTAGCCTGCATATAAATCTGCCTTTTTTTGGTAAGCAGGATAAAAGAAAGACCACTGAACCACTAGAAACTTAAAGCATATGTTGTTCATGCAAAAAGGACATTCAGCAACATGAATCTTTTCCACATCATTCTTTTAGGACTAGAAGAAATTTTTTTAGAAAGAAAAGGAAATATACAGAAATGCATTATCATCAAGTTGTAGTAGGTTTTTATAATTGCTTGCTAACACAGCTGAATAGTCATAAAATATCATAAAGAGTAAATAAGTTGATAATGTAAAGCAGTAATTAGGATTTTGTGCATGCTTATGCTATTTACATATTTTAATGCTTTGATATTAACATGTTAACTTTAATAGTATGTAAATTAATTCCCTTGTGTGAGATTTATCCTCCTCAGCATTAGACATGTAATTCATTCACAGCAACTATAAATTTCCTTCCTTATTTGTCTTTTTAGAGAGACTTTTCAGGATCTTATACGAAATGTTTTCCTTGCAATCTCCTGTCCAGATTCATTAAAGTTTATAGCTTTAATGGATAGAGCTGCAGTAGCCACCAGCTCCACATATCACTGTGCTATAAAAACACATACACACAGAGAATCTCTTTGTGCCTGGAGGTTTTACAACCATCTAAATAAAAAGAGATTAATCAACCACCTAGTATTTCTGCCTGTTTCTGGATAGTACTGACGCTCGCTAGCAATCTGATGTAATGTACTTAAGCTGAGAAGCATGATAACACATGTCATAACCGTGATGCCTCAAAACAGCCATGGCACATCCTAAGGGTATTTGAAAGATTCAGAAAAAAACAGAAATTGCCTTTCAATTTTTTTTCCGTGCTTCATTGCATTCCTGATCAACCTTACTTTTCTGTTGACTATATAGTTTTCATCCTTCAGGTGAACATCACTTAATTAGAAGCAAACAGTTGGAAAACAAAGGTATGGTGTGATTAAAAAAAAAAAAAAAGTACAGCCTAACATCAGTTATTGCTTTATGGTGCACTGCAATTTAGTTCTGGGTGTACTGCAGAACCCTGCATAATACAGCTATAGTTGCCTGGCAACAAACAGGAACTATATCAGAAAGCAGCAAAGGTGTGAATGAATAAACAGTAGTGACAGGGACATATGAAAATGCCCTGTAAAACTACATTCAGTGCTAGAATGTCTAGCAAGGTTTTCACAACATTTCAAGGGGAATGTTGGATCAAATTCTGCTCACCTCAGTCCTACTTTAATATAGGATTAAGGTATGTACACGTAAACTGGATCTGACTAAACAAGCACAATATAAAATCTGGAGAAAAGTCAAATTAACAAGTGTATTCTCATTGGATATTGAGTACAAATACAGATTAAATACCCAACAATACCTTGAACACCTGAGGTAGAACTGATTAAAACTCCTGACTCAGTTCTAGGTGTTCATCAGGCACCCATTTTGGTGCTAGACTCCTGGAAACCAAGCACTCACACACTGAATTTGAAAGACCATTGCTCATTCACCACACTTCTTTCCATTCAGAAACTCCTCTGCTAGACACTGAACTGTTTTTCTACTTTGTGCTTTATTTAGTTATTTGCAAGATTCTTTCATTATAACCAACAGCCACTTTAACCTATAAGGTCCACGATGCACAACTGCACTTCATGCTGAAAGGTTAATACTGTTCAAAAGTATTTTAGCCATTTTACTGTGCCACAATATTTTCTTACAAAAGCAATCCCATTTTAATATGAATATATAATTGAATGAGAATAGTTAGTTATGAGAAAAGCTTGAAAGTCCAAACAATGCTGATACCTCTGCAAAAAGTGTCCTGAAAAGGAACACATTTCGTAGCGAAAGACTATAATTATAGGATTGAGGTATTGAATATACAAGGCCAAGCCTTTCATCTGGTATATATCAGAGAAACTCCCATGATCCATCAGAGCCAAGCTACTTTATAACAAGTAAGGATCTTACTCTGTTTCACAAAACAATGCTGAAATATCCAGGTAAATCCAAGTCTACGTTTTTCTTGTCTACAGGTAAGGAAAACTCTAGGCAATGTGATCAAGCAGAGATTGATTAGTCAGAATTACACTGACGTAATGTTGGGGCAGAAAGTTGCATAAGGTCATCTTCCTGAACAGATGGTCTGGAGATATTGGTTTTAACTAGCACATGGTTGAGTAAATAATGTTTAAGTTTTCTTTGAGAGCCTGGGGAGTGAACCAGATAGAGTTGAGTGAAATACCTGTGCCTCCTGCCCACATCATCTGCTACTCCTACGGTTTTCATTTCCTGCACTGTTTGTGCTTTATCACACGGCTCACTGGTCAGGCAGTCTGTGCCCTTGGTTCAAAAAGCTTTTATTGGAAGATTGAGAGAGATGTGCACTTAGTTTCAATTTGTAATTTCTTTATATATGTAGTTTGCTCCTTACAGGCAAAAATCAGTCAACAGAGACAGAAGTGTGTGGCTCAATTGCTTATTTTCAGTCAGTATAACAAATGTCATATGTAGTAATAAATTAATATAATAGGATAAAAATCTACATGATTAATTGTATGAAGGGTTTGGTTTCTGTTCAGATTAAATGTCCATTTGAACACAGATTTGTTAATTCTCATCATTGTCCAACATGGACATTTCTAAGCACGTACATTTACAATCTCAAAAGGACTATCATGGTCCTTTTATTATATTATGTGTATTTTTATTATATCTTTGTTTAGAATAAATTAAAAGTGGTTAATAATAAAGTTCAGCAGGTTTCACTAAGACTTTTTAATTCTTTAAACAGGAACATCTCTTTTCACAAGCAGCATCAACATGACTGACTTTTTCAATAATGTCAGAATAGTGTGTGAGCTATCACACTTGCTTTCCATGGTAACAGTTCTGGGAATGTCATTATTATATTTAAATGGTCATTCAGTAATCAAAAAATGGTATAATAAAGATGAAAATAAAGCACAAGATTCAAAACCAGGGTAATCATTTACAGCTGACTAAATGAACATATACAATTAAGATAATTTTGACTACAAATTATTTTCTAGTTTGCTGCATTACATAATATCTTAAAATGACCCCCAAATACTACTGATTCATAACTACAAATTATTATTCTTGGTAAACACCAAAATAAAGTATGGAAGCATAATAGAAATGCTATAGAAAAATGAAAAAAAATCATAAAACATACTTGCACAGGCAATGGTGTGATATGGTAGCAATATTTGAAATAAACTATCTGCATTACCTGTGTGGAAGGAGCAATCAGATGTGCAGGTCATCTGATTATTCATTTAATCTTATTAAAAACTTGCTGCTCCCTTCAGCTTCACTCTCTAAAAACTGCTGACTGCTGGCAGAGCTTCAACATTTCTATTTTTAAAAACATTTACATAATTTTCATACTTCACTCATCACTAATCTCTTACTGATGTTTATAAAAAAGGCTAAAAAAGAAAACCATAAAAGGAAAAATAATAAAATTGACATTCTAATTTGTCTCATTAAAGCCAGCCCTTGAGCCAAAGAAGAGAGCACCCTAGTAATCCAAGAAAATAAAAATACATACAGGCCCAGCAGTAAGGCATGTAGAACTTTTTAAATTACAAATGGGTCTGTATCAAAGAATTCAAACCCTATTCCTCTAAATGGCCTTCTGTAAAGCAGCCAAGGGTGCAAAAAGGGAGGAGGAAGGGAGACACATACTGTTTCATATATTAGTCAGAGAGATAAAATTCAATTGAAAAATTCACTTTAAAATATGAATTTTCTTCCTCACAACAGTTCAGGATACTGTGGTCTGGGCTGGCTGAAATTTATCATAGAAACATCCAGCCGCCTCTGATTTTTTACAAATGTTTCTTATAACACTGACAAAAGGATGAACCTTGTAGTAACTGTGTCTATGGAAAAGTTGCAATCAAAAACTTCCACTTTACTAAACCCTCTTATAAACATACCCAGCTATCAAACTATGTAATTTGCAATGACCCAGTTTCACCTGGGGCACCAGAAACTGTAAGGTCATTACTAATATTATTGCAGACAAGTGTTTTTCTCATGTTTTTATGACTGCAATGTCATTCCTATTTGACTTTGCTGACACTACTCATGGCAGAATTGCTTATGACATAATTATGGAAATACATAGCTTATTATTGCATAATAGCTTTACAAATCTCACACATGCATCATTATGTAAATTTGAATAGTGGAGCAAATGATGTTGATGTCAATATGTCCATACCAGAATAAGGTAATCAAATGAAACATAGTCCAATTAGCAGCATGGTGGGCAATCTTAAATAAAAGGAGATGCTCAAGGGAGGAAAGAATACTTAAAAGTCATGGTAAAAACCTGATGTAAATTCAGGAAAAAGTAAAGATATCTGAGTTGATCCCAAGACACTATAACTCAAGAAATTATGGATGATATACATATCAAATACTAAGTTATCTAAAACTACATGTCACCTAATTTAATCTGTCTAAAAGTTAGGAACCTCACCTAAGCTAGTTTTTTAGTTACCCGTAAGGTTAAAAGAGAGGGGGATAAGAGGAAAGAGAGAAAGAGAAAGAGAAAGACCTCCAGAGTCAAGTATGCCACCCATCTTAAACATTTATGTTAAGGTGGTATTAATTACCTTCTGAAAGTGCTTATCTCTCTTCAATGACTACAGAGAGAACTTACAGCTTGGACAAATAATAAACAAACTTCTAAAATGTGTTAAGACCTAAATTCCAGCCTAAATGTTACATACATATATGAAACAACTGATATATATATCATAACACAAATGACCAGGTATCTCCTTGCTCAGCCAGTGCGAATCTATTCTCTACACAATAAATATATATGGAGGATGTGGCAATCTCATGTAGATTCTAATGGACCATATTAACTCAAGGAGCACAGTGAATTGCTAGCTAAATAAAAACCTCTCTGGAAGGAAATTGAGTTTTGAAAGCTTGAATATCAAGTTTCAAGGGAGAAAAGATGTGGATGCTACCTCTGAGCTGTAGGGATGCCTATCATTATCAGGCTGTTGACTTCTGTCCACTTTCAGCCTCTCTCTCTCTGGCTTCAGAATACCCTGGGAAGCTTGGAGCACACAAAAATATATTCGCATTTGAAAAAAGGGTTTGCTTGGTTTTGTGTTTGCCACATGGTATGAATAATAAACAGTGTATAAAAGCTTGAAGAAAATTACATTAAACAGGAACTATGCACTTTTAATCAACAGGGGGATGAAAAAACACAAAATAAAACCAGGATAACATTTTACTTGGCGGGGGGGGAAGCAAAGTATTCTTTAAAAACTACAATGTGTAGCCATCATCAGCTACGTGATCTGCATTTTCACTGAAGAAATTACACAAATTTAATTAGTATCTATGAAGTGTTGACCACTTTCTAAATGACTATAGTGTGAATTTTTATTTGAAATGAGTGATATGAAATAATTGTGATTTCTATAGTTTATGAGATATTTTCAAGTCTTTTCCAAAGAGTTTTAGAAAACTTCCAGACTGCAGAGAAATTGCTTGTTTTAACTCTTTAGTACCATGTACAGTGTGAAACATATTTACAATTTTTACTATATTTACTGAAATGGACAGCATAAAACAGAATAGTTATTAGTTGGTATTGTTTCTACTCCCTGACTGGCTGACATGTCTTTTGCAGGAAAATAACAAACATTGGACTTTCACTACAAATATGTTCTGTTTAAGAATCATTTTATATTCATAAGCAATGCTTTAACAAGCAAACAGCAGTGGCATGAATTCAAATAATTTATTCATAAATGTATTTACTATCCATTTTTTAATTATTTGACTAAGCTTACTAGCAGAAAGTAAACCACAAGTTTATAGCTTCAGTGGCCCTCCTGATAGTTGGATATAGTAAGGGGAATTAGATGAGACTGTGAGCCTCTGACTTTTTACAAATCAAGAAATCTGTTTTCAATGGGACTGAAATATTTTTGAAGGCCTAGTTAGCTTGCTTACTTAGTATTCATCCAGGCAAGTTTCTCCTATAACAGTATTAAGGAATTCTGCATTGATGATAACCATATAATCCATTAATTAACAACATAAATTTACATAATGTACATAATTAGAACATGCAACTACAATTTGCTACACATACAGAAAATTACTTACAGAATAAAGATTTACCTAAGTGGTGAAGAGATCCAGACTAAGTCACTTACATTTTCTACAGCCTTCCCTGCTTTTTCACGATGAATCAAACAGTCAAGCTGTATTATTTCCAGGATATAAAATATCAAGGTACCAATCATTCTGTTCTAGATGCAGTCCCAAAGAAGTTGCAGTATGGGCTAGATATCTGGTTTATGGTTTAAAAGTTATACTATTTCATATGGCTAAAAAGTTTAAATAAATTAAAGACATTTTTGCAACTAAGTGGCACTATACTAGGCACATATAAAAATAGTACCATCTCATTTACAGTCTTTTTTTGAGTCTTTTTTTCTTCACTCTGCATGGGAAAACAAAATTTACAGTCATCCTTGATCAAGCACTGTCCCCCTGAAGCTCCTGTGGGTCAGAAGAGACCACCAGTATAATGTTGCCTCACCAGGTCTTGTGTTTCTACACATGCCAAAGTGGAAGAAGGTGAGGGAGGCCACAGGAGAAGGAGCAAAAGAAATCAAGGAACAAAGAGAGGGTTACACCTTTCCTATCAGGCTGTTCTGTTTCCTGCTGTGCCCTGAAGTATAGGCTGTTTGCAGTTGGTCTCTCTGGCTGTCCTGGACTCTCTTGGTTGAAGGGGGAGTGGGACCAGCAGGAACCCACACTAGATGGCCATGAGTACTATGTTGGATGGAGATGCTGACAGGCGTATGCACTTGGCATGTCTTCTGATTCAGTGAAAGCATCTAGGAATTATATAGAAAGGGTTGATAAGCATTTTTTAATTATTATTTTTAATGCTTTGGAAACTATTGGCACTAGAACATCCTTTCATTCTAAATTCAGTGACCCAGTGGTACAGGCCCCTAAAGAAAGATGAAGATGCCCATAGCTGGGTTCACTGGGGTTCAACTTCTACTCCATGTATAATGCTGCAACGTATCATTGGGAAACCCTTCTCCTCAGATGTGTGGCTACAAGGCCTCAGTACAAGATTTTGATGCTTGAACGTGGACCCTATGAATCAGAAGTGAGGAGTCAAGCTGCTGGTAAACACATCATCTTCCATTCTTTCATAAAAAACTTAATTGCGGAGGTTCACCTCACAGTTCTAAAGGAGCCTCTTTGCTACTGAAGAAAATTTGATTAAGAAAAATTTTAATTCTAGTGCTGATAAGTACATTTTAAAGGTCTGAGGAAGTCAGTACTTTTTTCTTCTTTCACAAGAAAGAAATTGCCCACTACTTCTGGAAAACAGGTATTGTACTTGTCTTGATGCCACAATAGAAGGCCCAAAGGATGCTTTGTCTTGTGTCCTTTGAGTAGGACATGGCAGTAGTAATAGTTTTACAGAAGTGAAATGAGGCACCTCTGAAATTGCTGTGGCCACTACTTTCGCTTATGCAAAAGCCAGTACATTTCTGGCATCCTAGCAGAAAGGCAACTGTAATTATTTTGGCTGAATATGTTAATTTTTCTCAATATGATAAATAATACTGGGTTCTCTGGGGCTCTCTAATGTCCCTCTGTACATCACCATGATTAATGTAAGAGCCAAAACCTCTACGCAGGTAAACAGGCATTTTCTAAACTGACCCAGCCAAAAGCTAGATTAGCATTTTCACATTCTCCTGTCCACTGATGCATAACTTCAATGCAGACAGCTGTTTGGGATGCCATGCTCTGCCATTGAGAATCCAGCAAGCACATTTGGTGCATGGACATGGTTTCTTTGCTGCTCAAACTTATGCCCATGTGTTCAGGTGGCACTCTGCTTACTCATGAGGTGGTCACAATCTTCAGACTATTTCATTTGAGGGAGGTAGCTAGCAAGTACCAGTGTGGATGGTCAGGCTGCTCACTCCTAAAGAAACATCCTCTGCCATACTAGGTTCCACTTTTGGAATTGCGCTTTCATATTCAGTGTTTTGTGCAACTATACGCTTAGCTTTCTTCACTGGCAATTAATTGAGGAGAAAGGCAGGCAGAGGAAAAGAAGATACAAAACTACTTCTGTCTTCCAGAACGACAGGTTATAACTCTTCCAGTACTTGGCAAGCCACAGACACCAGAGGAAAGGTAAAGCTGCCTCAAGGATGTACAAATGCCTGCAGTTACTTTTCAAGTAGGTAAGAGCAGAGTTTAAAATGGCACTGGGGAAAACACCACCATAAAAGATAAGGCAATGAAGAGTGTAGCATCTCTACATTATTGCATTTTCATCACAAAGAGGTCATATGTATTTTAAAATGCAAAACAATCCCTTAGTTTTACTGATCTTTCATATAAGGAATAATAATCTAATAGTCTAATCTAATCTATGCATAGGTTGTTGTAGCAGAAAAATCTGAAAATATAATGCTCAGGTGAAAAATAAAAGCAGAGTAGATGAATAATCTAAGGTTGTACCATATTTTTATCACATTTTAAACAGCTGTTTGTTTACAAGAATGTGTTGAAGTATTTCAAATTTGCACCTTTTAGACAACTTTTTTCCTCAAAAAGACCTTGACAGCAAATGTAGAATATAAAATAACTAAATCAAATCTCATAGGAGGCCAGTAGATTAAATAAATGACAGTGACAATATCACTTAAGAGTGCAATGAACTTGCCAAATAAAATTTTACTTTTATCAGCCCAGTTTTGAAATCCAGGGAAGTATGTTCAGCTCTGGAATCAAACTCAAATTCCACTGTTAAATTTGGGTGGTAATCTTGGAACTTGCCAGAAGAAGTCAAGTTGTCCATATACCTCTTTTGTGCTGTTTATTCCAGTACTACCTGGGCATTGAAGTTATTCTCAGCATAAACTGGATGGGGCTAAATTTTAACTTACACTATTTGGAGTAAACTACAGCTAGTCCTCATATTCCTTAAGTGGGCTATACCATTGTTTACTTTGTCATTTTAACAGGATAATTATCTAAAGCTTTTAACAGCTATGTACAGAGGGCAAAAATCAAAGCACAAGCTACTGTTGATATTTCCAAGACTAGTTATCCTCTGTTGAAAAACTGTTTAGAAGTTCTTTTGCTGACCATACTCAGAACAGCTCACTGATACCCCACATCTCCTATGCACATCCTTTGCTCTTCTGGAGATGTGCAAAATACAATATTTTGCTTAGACCCCACTCTTTATCCATTGACATGACATACTGAAGAATGTCCATAACACAGAGGTTTCAATTCTGGTACTATCTTTCACATGTCCATCTCTTATAGTGACCGAGGTTGAGAAATTTAATCTACTCTTTGTCACAATTTTAATGGTAATGTTTCTTCTCAACACCTGCTGCACTTCCTCAGCAGGCAGGTTAATGATTTTTATGACCGGTATTTTTGTTTAAACATCTCTTTCATAAATGTAAATGTTTTCTTTTAGCATCAAGTGAGATGCTTTTAGTTTAGTAGCCATTTGGTTAAGCAGCAGTCAGATTAATTAGACTAACATGCAGGTCAACTCATTCCATTTTCTATTTTTCTTTTACCTTGTGGTTCAAGTGATATCCATTTAAATTAGTGACTTTCCTGTGTGGACTGATATCATATTATTCATTGGGGAAAAAACCCCAGCCCTCTAAGCCCATCTGAAGCCACCTGTAAATTGAAAATAAATTATGATTGATGCATTAAACAAACTCCTTACCTAGAAACCACAGTTTTCCTTGTCCAAGATTGCTTTAGCACTGAAAATCTGTACCAGACTGTTTTCTACAACCAGTTGTATCTGTTAATACCAACATTAAGAGCAATGCCCACACTGAAAGCCAGTAAGGTCTTAATCAGTATGTTTCCTATCACTCCTGCAAAGCAATTTAGATGATTCAGACAACACTAGCATTTCACTACTGCTGAAGATAGTGGTACTGCATTGGCTGTACAAATTTTGGCAGGAAATTTTGGCAGAGTTTACTTTAAACATCCTCTCAAAGGTGGCAAGGTTATTGGGTGTTTATTTCTTGATATTCTTTTTCCATTTCTTTCTTGCAATTATTAGAGATTACACTACCCACCTCCACATAACGTATCTAGTCCAATTCTTTGTCTGAAATTAGTAGTCATTTTCATTAGGCAAAAGTACTTTAATATGATCTGTTACCCAGACATATTTTAATTCTAGGAGAAACGGCTCTCAAATGTGAGGTGAGCTTCTCTTTATACAGGTTAGCTTTATTTTAAATTAACTGTTGAAAATCAGTGATGCCTCCCTCTTTGTCCCTTATCTCTTGTTCCAAAATGTTTAGTTGTAACCTGGAAGGGACATGACGTTAATGATTTTCTACTTATGTTTTCTTCTACTACTATTTGAAAAATGGGGATGGGGGAAATACATACAGTAATAAAATAAAAAAGAACAGAAGAAATTGCTACCTGATCTCTCCTTTTTCTTACTGGCACTATTTTTTTTCTTCAAGTAGTGAACTAAATCCTACAATTTTTAAGCAAACTTCTGTACAGTTGTTTACAGTTAACAGTGTAATTTGCAGTGTCAGTTGTGCAGCTCAGGGCTAGCCTTTTTCCACTGCAGTCAGGACATGAAGGTGAAGAGTATCTTCAATATTTTTCCTACTAATGAGCATTGAATATTCCCAGACGCTGTTTTTTTCAGAGAAAGGATAACTTCAGCACAAAGGAAGAACAGAAGGGTACCTTTCTTATATTCTGTGGTTTAGGCTTCACTTCAGAGATTATCATCTAGACAGATAATAAGACTGGTTGGCAAGAAAGAAGGATGCACTTGCAAACGTACCTAAAAATCTCTTTGCTCTATCTTTCACAGGAATGGTTGATATGATGTGAAAATTTTCTTGGAAAAGCATGGTATTAAGGGAATTTTTTTAATTTACCCAGTTAATTTTGTGGGGCCTAAAGCTTTTCCCACTAAAATTGTTTACCATCCAGATCCCTCCATCACAAGTGTAATGTATAATGAAACATGGCATAATTAAGAGAAAGAAAAAAGCTTATCTAAAGGCACTATCAGAGGAAGAAAATAAGCAGAACATGTTTCATTCTTACTGCTGTGACTGTAATGAGAGAGAAATAAGTATCACTACCCCCACAGAGGTACATCTCCCAGACTACTAGCATAATCTTTAACCTCTTTCCTACTTACAGATATTATGAACATTTGAAACAGACAAAACTGCTAATATTTTCTGGCCCTATTCTTCTATATTCCATGGAGATCAACACAATTTGAAGTGGCCTAGAAGTATCAAGCACTGCCATTATCCAAAGATTACATAGTAAGGCATGGCTGGATGACAACTGAACCAATAATGGGAAGATGTATTTGAAATATTAGCTGTTTTCATTTACTCAGCAACCTGGCCAAGATATGAAATTAAAATAAAAAGATAAAAACTAAAGTGATTTGACTGTTTACCATCTCCTCCAGAAGCCTTTTGGACTGGGTATCTATTTTGCATCTGAGAAGAAACTATGAAAATATGGCAACTTGATCTTTGGGAAAATAATATGTTTTGCATTTTGCCTTTTAATATAATACAAGATTTTGTATGGCAAATACAACTAGCAGCTAAATACCAACTCTTTATGGGCTTTCGTAACATTGTAAATACTCAGGCAATAATTTCTTAACAGTAGGCTAATTAATATTTGAGTAAATACCATTTCTAAAACAACGTGTCAGGTAAATATGATTTCTCTTCCTAGTAACGACTCTCAAGCTCCTGCTGACATCAGTGCAAATTGACCATGTTTAGCACTTTATAGCAAGACCTCCAACAGCATTGATTGTTAGTGACTCTGGCAAAGAATTCTCCTTGCTTGAAATTCTCTTCTCCGAAGAAGGCCAGCGTAAGCTTTTGCCAAAGTCCTTTCTTTAAGGGTGCAAGTGATGCAGAGACCTAGCACTAGTCTGACCTGGGACTGATTTCTCACAAGCAGACATATTAAAAGATTTCACTGCTGTTGTGAGTAGTTAGTAATTCATTAACAACACCTCTGGAGGTTTTTTATATTATTATTGTAAACTTCCTTACTGTGTAAGTAAAAATTAAATTAGTTATTCATAGAATTGCACTTTTATTTTCCAATTCAGCATTTCTCTATACACGTCCTGGTGTGACTATCCTCTACTACAGCGTTCATCTTGTATTTGTATCTCTTTCATGTAAATCTTAACTTTTCTTGGTTAGGCATTTAAATGAGGAGAGGGTATTTGTTTTTAATATAGGGTAAATAAATATGTAGTGACTTTGATTTTGACAGCAAGCAGCTATAAGACTGGATTATGATACAACTAAGTTGAAAATCTACCTAATCATGTCTGTGGAAAAATCCCATAGATTTCAATAGAGGTAGGACATCACTCAGGGAGCTGTATCTCATATCACAAACAATTCTATGAATTTACAGTTATTTTTGTTGGACTCACTTCCATATGATTTAACTCTACCACAGTGTGGCATAGAATGGAACAAAGTGGGGAGCTGCATTTCATAATCTTTCATAGCAAAATGTGACATTTTGAAAGTAATATAGCCTGCCCTTAAAAGCTGTATTCTTCTTAATTCTAGGTACATAAGCCAGGGGTGTCTTAAAACTAGTTTTATTACTAAAATTATTTTACCAAAAATAGATTATTATGAAAACTTAACACTTGTCCATGCAGAGAACACTGAACTGAACACTTTGCAATGTGTGTTTAAAACTTTGAAATTCTTTTAAAATGTTTCTTTAGTATGTTTCTATTTACTTGCTTATTTATTGACCATTGATGGCTACTTAACACAGTTTTATTACAACACGAACATTAGCACGCCTTTTTAATCTTGCATAGCATTTAGAATGAATATAGGAAAGAAAGACCCTTCACAAACAAAATTGTATTTCTATTCCTCTTTTTGTTCCTGTAGATTAAAAAATTAAAAAATGGTTCATACATATTATCAAAAGTAATTGAAATCATGAGACACAATGAAAGAGGGAAAATCTACAGCTCTAATAAGGAGGGAGATTTCTCTCTGACCTGTGCAAAATCCTGACATTGTCAGTGAGATTGTCAGACTATAAAGTGAATAATATTTTTGTGAAAGGAAGGAAAATAAAATCTTATCTGGAATATTATCTATAATGCTGATCATGACCTTTGTTTAAAAAGTTGAACTGAAGCTGGAAAAGCATCAGAAAGGGCATTAGACTGAGAAGGTACAAGGAGAGCTTAAAAGAGGATAATTAAAAAAAACCCTCAGCTCAGTCTAGCAAAATGAAGGCTGAGGGGAATTTAATGGTTCTCTCTAAACATAAGAGGGGAGATAAGCATCACTGAGGGAAGAGCATGCTTTAAACTAATGAACAATGGTGCCATAAGACCAAACGCAAGCAAACAGAATATGAGTAAGTTCAAGCCAAAAATTAGAAAAGGGCTTTTCAGTAATCAAAGCAATGAGGAAGCCACGTCTGGTGATGCCACATTCATGCTTTCTACTCTACTCATCACATGTAACCAGGAATTAGTCTGTTACTTAGACAAGGCCCTGCACAAATGATATAAGCTAAAGTCAAAGGGCTCACCTTCAAGACCACCTCATATAGACCAACTCCTAAACTTCCAGACAATGCTAGTGTTTCACTAAATCCAACTTTTCATTCCCACCCCATCCTAGAGCTCCTATTCCTTCTTGTCTTCTTTCCTGGGTAGTAGATATTTCCACCCCACTAACAGCAGCTCTACTGCCAGCTGTCATATGCAACAGGTGTAATAATCTCATTTGACTCCATCCAGAAGCATTCAAATGTCTTTACAACACACATCCTAGCACTCTCAATTCAGTAACACTGCAGAGAGACAGCAAACCTGCCGCTTTATAAAAGTCAAACAAGAGTAAGCAGAGTTTATTTTCACAGGCTCCACACTGTATCACAGCACCTGCCAGCTGAGAACCACAGCTCAACAGCCTTGCCTTCACTCAAAACCATTTATCATCATAGCTCTGCTGGAGGAACATTCTAGTTTAATTACAACTTTGCCCTGAAAAATTCTGTCTGAAAGAAGCTGACAAAGAGGGGTTTTTCTGGTTTTTCAGGGTTTTGGGAAGTGTAACAGTAAGTCTTTCACAGGTAAAGAAATATCACCAAGAAAATCTACTCTCATTTATGAAAATCTGCCTCTCATTTATCCTAATATGTTTCTATACAGTTCTTTCTGTGTAAAACTGTATTATAACTATCTTCCTCCTTTCTGCCTCTGTTGATGGCCTGTGATGAAAATCTGCAGATATAGAAGTCTATAAACACATCAAAAGAAAACAGGGCAAATAGTTGAGTGTATATGATTAGGAGTCATCAGATAATATTAAGAGAAGATATAGATACTGTGTTTACCAACAAAAACCCAGTAACACTGAAATGTGTTAGTCCATCAGAAAGTCTCCGAAAAGATGCTATGAAATTTCCATCACTGCAAATTTGAAATTAAACTTTGCTTATGCAGAGAACATCACTATTTTGGAAGGAAACTGGCAAACTCACTACAGTACATCTTTCCTCCTAAACAGACTAAGGCTAGTTCTTTTCCTGCAAAAACCACAGAATTATAACCAAAAGCACCATTCTGCACCAGGATGAACTCAGAATCTTTTGAAAAGATACACCTATGTAGGAGAAAGGGTAGGAGACACCAGTGTTTACATGGCTTTTCCTAAGATACAGGGGACCTTATTTAGGTAAATGAATTGAACATATTTCCAATACTTCAATGAGTGTCCTAACTACCACTCTGCTCTTTCCCTCCCAGTCCTTGAACCACAATGAAAATGAAGCATTGCCATTTATTTCAGTGAAATGCTGATTGACTTGTAACTCAATGTGTTTCCTTTTTAACATCAAATTTTGCACTTGCCAGCTGCACAGACATTTTCTTTACAGCATTGTATCAGGACGGTTTAGATTATTAAATACTGACTATCTTCTTCCCTCCTCTTCTGCTACTAAAAAAAGACTTGCATCTTAAATGTTAATTATGCATTTGCAGGCAGTCTAAATGACTCAGGGGACTGAGATCTGACTCAAGCTTTTCATTGGCGGGTCATCAGTTCAAACCTGACTCAGATCAGAAGTGGCTGGAAGCTTCCACAATTCAACAGCTGTTTGGATGACCTATATAAAAGAATATAACACCATATTATAGTCAGTTTCAGTTGGAAAAGAACCCATATCTTAATTTATGCTTAGAACTGACATTAATTGGAATCCATGCTATCAGGGTCTAGTAGACCCTGAGAGGACAGCAGGTCTGGAAACTGAACTGTCCTGTCTCACTCTGCAATCTCCTCCACACTATGAATGGAAAAACTTGAAGATGGAACAGAAGTTTTTTTACTTTCATGGCTTCTCCTGTTCCTACATTTCAACAGAACAAAAAGGTGGTCTTGTAGGGCCCTCAATCAATTGTGTATGAATATGTTCAGTTTCAAAATTGAAGGTCAGCATAGTGACAGGCCATGGATAATTATTCTATGCTTGATAACTGCCTTTTTGTTTTCAGAGTATAGGAACTAAGAGATCATCCTTACGAAACTTCTTCAGAGAAAAAAAAAAACAAAAAAAAAACCCCAAAAAAACCCCAAAAAACACAAAACCAGAGATTCATCAAACTCAATACACTGAAATTCTGTATCAGGTGATATCAACACTTCAATTTTCCCTATTAATAGGTTTTCTAAAAATTAGATTAGTGATCTGTACATTCATAATAACTGCCCCAGTATAACACTTAAAGAGGTGTCAGAATGCAAAAGTACCAGAAATTTTTCTTGGTCTTATGTCAAAATTTCAACACTTCTGTGGATAAAAAAAATGACAATCCAGACATTTTTTTACTAGTCCTAATAAAAATAAGCAGCAATCATTTGTATTTGAAATTGTGCCTTGAGCAGTGTGAAGAGCCAAAATATACATCTTATGGATTTCCTCCACTCCCTGGGGGTAGGGAAGCTTTCAATTGGTCTACAAATGGAAGAGCTCACACTCCCACCAACTGCAGAGGCAGCCAAGGAGAGGAGATAGCTGATGAAGCAGGAAAGCTTTTCACTCTCCTTTATCAATTCTCAGCTTGACTGAGACTTCTCTAACTTACGCTGAGACCAGAGCAACCATAGCTTCATAATAAAGTCAATCATTTCTCCAAAAGCAGTTCTCACCCCTGTTTTGTGTAGCTCTTGTTACAAGAACTTAGCTCAGAAACTCTGAGGATCTGCATTTATAACTCTGCCTCTGCAAATTACTGTTATAAGTATAGCCTAATGTACAATACTCTGTCCTAGTTTTGTAAGACAGAAGTCATGACTCCATGCACTGTTTAGGGGAAGAAGGAAATGGTAGATCTGATGTGTGTATGCATCCCTGGGATTAATGTAAATACAAGACAACAAGATTTCTATGTAGAATCCCATAGTCAGAAGTATAGCCCCAGCATGCATACAGAACACGCATTATCTGCAGCCTCTCTTTCTCTTATTTGGCATATTGGACTGTGAAATTTTGTGAAATAATTCTCATAGTACTTAGAGACACAGTCCAAACTAAAATTTCTTTGTTGCTTTGTAGCTGTTGTTGGGGTTTATGCTTTCAAATTACCAAAGGTGCATGTATCAAAGCCTGCTATAAGAATTAACTGTCTACAAAATGTTACTTTTAATTCTAAATTGGTTGAGATGTATTCTTAATTTTTCTGCGGCAAGTGATTAACAATATTGAAACAACGGCTAATAAAATCAGTTTTGCTGAAGACATACTGAAGATAGTATTGTACATATCAGTCCTTAAAAGTCTGAAGTGGGCAAGACATTAAATGACCCACAAAATTCAATTATGTAACAAAAAAAAAATCTCCTAGTAACTACTGAACAGATACAATTCACCAAGTTTTCTCACACAGCTACCCTGTGCATGGACAAGCCAGATAATAGAAGGCATCCCTACTGAGTTCCTGTATCTCTGGTATAAAGCCACTGTAGCTTCATATAAATATTTTTACACTGTCACCTAGTCTTTTGTTTCCGTAAATCAATACATCTGTAAGTACTGGAACCTGGTGCCCAACTACGATTTTCAAAGGCCAGGTTTTTCAGAACCCAGTGGGATCTAGAGGAAACTAGGTCTTACCTTGCAAAAAGTGGGAGCAAAACTCAGTAAACCAAACTGCTCTACCCTCTGCCATCAGATGTGAATGACTAAACCCAGTGTCATTTATAATTAGACTTTTTGTCCTGCTTAACCATCTTCCATTCTGAGAGGCTGTCAGTGTTAGATTACATGCATTTAAATACACACATATCTTGTCCACCTATACTTTCAAACCAAAGACAGCTGAGGAAAAGTGAATGTTAAACAGTCCCTAACCTAGAGAAAATATGAGAAAGTGTGACCATACTACATAAAAATTCCCATTGCCTAGCTGTTTGGGCACTTAACTTCTTTGACCTCTCTATGGTTAGAAAACCCTCTGACCAGGGAAAATTAGAAAAATTATGTAGCTCTAATAGATGTACACCAAACTGGAACTGGCAGAATGGGAAGCAAAAGCTAACCCTGGCTGATCCTCTACAGTAGGCTAACAAATAACTGAAGGAAGGATGCCAATGCAATGCCACCTTCCCCTGAACAACAGGAAACCCTATTCAAGAAGTTATTCAGTCACACACACACACTTCACAGAAGATGGATTTTGTAGCCAGGTGCAGCACAACTGTCTTCAGAGCAGGCCCAGACAGTCTGAACTCTACTTGCATAAAATGTTAAGGCCCTGATCCTTTGGCACATTTCAGATTCAGGAAAAGGGGGGTTAGATTTTCTGCCAGAAGTTGAAAAAATTTTCTTTAGTTAAATTCACAGTTCTAGTGTAGACATTCAGATATCATGCAGAATATCACAGTAACATCAGAATTATAAAAGCATTTGCCAAATTTGTAATTAACTTCAAGGCTGGAAGTTTTGTTGTTTTTAAATCTAGCAAACATCAGCTGGCAAAGAAATTGCATGCCTTAGAGCTTCTTCAACAGAGCAAAGCTGTTCAAGGCTTGATATTTTTAAACTCTGCAAGGCTTTCAGCTATTAGGAACAAAAATAACAGGAGCCAAAAAGTGTCTTTCTATTACTGTCATGAGTTAAAAATGAAATTATTTGGGTTGGTTAGTCAGAGGATTTACAGCCTAGCAATTAACAAAAACTTTCCAATATTATGAGATGTGGAACCTAAATAGAATCTAGCTGCTTCATGAAAACTAAATTTAATACAGAAACAGTCAATGTGAAAGCCTGCTTTAACACTTGTTCTTAGGGTCCCTGTATGAGCTTGGCATAGAGACAGAGAAAGAAACAGCACTAAAGAGGAAAACAGAGTTTGAAATGCTCTTTTAAACAGAATAGGGCCTGATTCTTCAATGTGCTTTTTAAATCAGTAATGTCGACACGATTTGGCGTTTGACACAGGATTGGGCCCAGATCCTCTTTCTGAACTTCTATGTAATTTGGTTTCATAGACTGCTCTTAGTTTTATTCATTTTTTTCCACCTGCTTTATAACCCTGTATCTATGTAATCTTGCATCTCAAATCAATATTTTTGCTTTTAACTTAAAACTCTTTTGATGCATTCTTCAAAACTGTCCTTCACAAATCTGTAATACCTTTATATAAAACAAACCCTAGTCATTTTTGACAAATTGTCAGAAATAAAGTATATTCCCAATGTTTGATCCTTCCCAGCTTTGATCTCCCCAGTATCTGCTTTTATGCTGACATTGTACCTATGCAAAAGAATTAACAAAAATACTTACTACTATCTCATTGTTAGCAAAATTTAACATTGTTAAAAAAATGCTAACAAATATTTAATAACAGAAGCTATAATACTAATACTGTAGTGATAGCTTTACAATCCCCTTTTCCCAATAAAATTTAGCTAGACAGCAAAGAAAGAATCTCACTCAGCTGCACCTGAATCAGTGCACAAAGATTCATCAAAGTATCAGAGTTAACTTTTACCTGCTTTCATTTGCCACACTGCAAGCAGTTTTCATGTAGAAACTGGATATTACTATATTTACAGCACATTTTGCTGTCCCTCAGAATCATCATTTTGATTTCCATATTTTTTAATTTATTCACATTTTAGCAGTGTGTGTATATTACTGATGGGAAGAAGAAAAGAAGATGGAGCCAGTGCACAGTGACAGATCAGAGGCAATGGACACAAACTGAAACACAGGAAATTCCACTTAATAAAAAAACCAAACAAAACAAACTTTTTTTTTTACTGTGAGGATTGACAAAAACTGGAACAAATTGTCCAGATTGGTTGCCCATTATTGAAGTTATTCAAAACTCAACTGGACACATCCCTGAGCAAACTGCTCTACCAGACCCTGCTTTCAGCAGAGGGGGTTGGATCTCCAGAGGCCCCTTCCAACCTCAACTACTCTACAATCCTACTGGTTTGTGATTTTATAATTTTAGGAATAAGTTAATAATTACAGCAATTGCTGTATAACAAGAACTTGACATAGATTTAACCAACATAGAAACAGCCTTAGAGAATACAAAAAGATTATTAGGAGAACTCACTTAGCATTATGGCGTGTGTTAGCTGAAACTAACATTTATTTTAAGCACCACTTTGGTAAATTGCTCTTCCTCACAAAATATAGTTCTATTCTAAAAAAGAAGGGCAAGAGAAGCATATATTCTATACTCAGATATCAGATTAGTTTATCAGTCATAGAAATCAGTATTTATATTTTCATATTGTGAAAATATAGCTCAGGACTTGATCAACAGTGCAGTAAGAATTTGCTCCTTGCTGGTTTAAGTGAAACAGTTTTCAAGAACTATTGATATCATTTACAGTTTTATTTTTCTTTTAAAAAAAAGGGGAGGGGGTGAAGAAACACTAAAACAAGAGTTCAACCTGTTTTCATCTGTAAGGAAAAGCAACCTCCTTGCTGCTTTATTTGGAAACAAACTGACTTAGGAGAAAACTTTCTTAAACTGTAGACCCCACACCTGAAGCATCATAGTAGACCTAAGCTACAGACCTGGCATCTTGGAAATATGTAGCACTTGCCAGATCCTACTCCAGGCCCATGTCATTCACTTCTGCCAGGCTCCTGCACTTCCAAGAAGAAATCCCCATGCAGTGAGAGAGTCATTGCTCTTCACCCCCCAGTAGTCAGTCAGCAGCCACCCATCTGCTTCTGTACATAAGGTATTGCCAGAATAGAGGGATTAACCCAAAGGCAGGTTAGAATAAAAGAATGGGTAGCATGAAGATGCAAAAAAAAAAAAAAAAAAATCAAAGCCAGTATTCATGACAAAAAACACACAAAGTGGAGGGGAAAAAAGGAAGGGGGTATCCATTCTAGGAGAGCCTTTTGAGATGGAAGAGCCAAATAAGAGATAGGAAAGAGAGGAATAATGTGAGATACTGCTAAATGGATGGCAACCAAAAGTTGGGAGAGAAGAATAGACCACACAGGTCTGTTGGAAGTTTGTTCCATTCTATTCTGTTTTTTTTTTTTTCCTCAGATTCCAGAATATAAATATAGAAAGCATGGAAGACAGAGTCAAGAAGTCATGATTATCTCTACCAGACCCAAGGAAAGAGGTAGAACAAAGGGAAAATTGCTTAAAAAAAATAAAAGGTATAAAAAAACATACACAGTATGAAATGCTGCATCTGCTGGCAAGTTCCAATTGCAGAAGGTATACTCAATTCTCAGCCTTGCCTGTTGGACAAATGGCTTTCAAGGCTGGAAGGGATAAGGTCAAAGCAGAGAAGAACAGAAACATACAAGAACACTAAACAGCCTATAAAGTATCTCTCTTCAGCTTCCATGCATTTCCAGTGCTGCTCTTCAGCAACCATCATGTTTTTGCATGTGGATAATTGTGCCACAGAATCTCCCTCAAAGATTAATTTTTCAAAAAAGGCATCTACACACAATGACATTACTGCTTTTTGTACAAAGCCTTTAAGATTAATTGTGAAATTATTCTAATCCAAATTAATTTTGGAGGGTTGATCCTACAGCCCAGTGCACGTATACCATCACAGCGTTATGCAACTTAATAAAGTGAAACATGTTAGCTACGAAAAAGAACTGGCCCAAACCAAACTGATTCTGAAACTTTAGATATGCTGAAGTATGTTTTTGGCACAGGGTTTATCCATAGGTAGAAGATGCCATACATGTATAGAGTATTACATTAACATTAGACAGGTACTCTACTGAGAGAATGGCAAAATGGTAAGAAATGTATTTTGAAGTTAAAAAATAATCAGGAAGTTAACCCTTTGTTTTTTCTGCTTCCTGTTCTCTCTGTTAATAGGCTTAAACACCCCCCAAAAAAACCTGCTGCAATGCATTCTGTAAATTACTTAACTTTACATCAACGGACAGAGCACACACATAAAGCCTCTGGGGCAGGGAGGGAACAAAACAAACCCAAACCCACAAAACCCAAGACTGACTGTTCCCACATTTTCCCACATGATGAAAATATATCATCATATTATAAAAATACTAATTACTCTTTTACTGAGGTGCTTGGAATTTGATTCTGAAGACCACACATATTAACTGCCACTCTTAGACTTGGCAGTGTTCTTGTCCTATGAACTTTAAACACTTCCATGGCAGAGTGAAAATTACTTATTTTTCATGGTTTTAAGCCATTATTTTTTCATGAATGCTACAGTCATCACGTTACAATAGCAGGAACTTGTCATTGTCACTAAATTACCTGGTAGAACCTGTCAATATTTGGCTCCTTCATTATTACATTTGAATAACAGTCAATCTGGCATGCGAGGACCAAAGCTTCCCCCTACAATAATGAGAATCTAGAGTAGCAACACTGCCTTCACTGGTATCATCTTAGATTTGTATTGGTGGTAAGAACAGAATTTGAACCTGCCTTGGTGTCCCATCCTGAGTACTCAGGGGTAATAAGTACTGTAATTATAGCTAATCTCAGAACATTCTGACTCATGTGGGTCTGGATGTAATAAATCAAGTCAGGACAAGAGCAGTTATTAATATAAGAGACTTGTCAGTATAATCAACTTATTAACTGCATCACAAAAAAAATCATTAGCAGCATGTATGCGTACACAAAGTATTTCAATAAATTTCATATCAGGAGGCACTGAAAACTAAGACATGTGGAAACACCTGTTATGGACTTTACCCAAACCTTCAGTATTTTTAAAATTTTGATCAAATAACTTACATTCTGCCTTTCAAAAGATCCGAGATACCTAGTCAACCTCTCAGTATGCCTATTATTCATCCAAACAATCCAAATGTGCTAGTATATAGATAGAATGAGTGGATTTAAATAGCAATGCTCAAATTTAACACAGTAGATGTTGAAGAATGTATCAGAGAGATAAGTAATGCACCTCTTTTTTTTTCCCAATATAAGTATATATTCATGAAGGATGGGGAAAGGAGGGTTGTTATATGACAAGGCCACAGGTTTTCAGCCTCACTAAAGAAAATCTAATGGATTTAGAAATCCAAGTCTAGTTTGAACTATTCCTGAAGTTGAAAAAAGATTCTGGATGCTTAGATAATCCAAATTTCTTTTTCATTCAAGTCCACTGGGGAAAAAAAAAAAAAAATCAAAGACATTTCAGTAATACACAAGTCATTCACAACACTGGTATGAGCTCCTGGCTGGGAACAAAGCTAGCAGATGTTTATTTCTGCCACTGCCAAATTTGATAGAATCTGTTAGACTACAGTTAATAGACTGCAATATTCTACCTGCATATCTAGCATAGAGCACATACACATCAATAATGGTTTGGGTACAACAGGGGATCCTGGTGACAATCAGTCCTGCATGGTTGTTGATGCTGCTAAATGCTCTTCTGTGTACAGTTTTATGACCATATTTCCTCACCTAAAGCCCACCTTTGCTTTCGATGCTGCCATTGCAGGTGTTTGCTGCTGAGAGCTGCTGATCTCCTGTCTGGTCTAAACAGTGTTCTACACATTAACGGGCCTCTTGCTTAACGCGTGGCTGGTGAAGAATCCTGGCAGTCGATTTGCCTGATTCCGATTTGTACACTTGAAAAGGAAACATGAAGTTAAGGTACCACACTGTCATGCACACAGTAAGTGCAAATGCAACTTTTGTTGTGACTCTAGGAGGCAATTTGGAAAAGAATAAGAAGAAAAGCAACAGCAGCAATCAGTAGTACAGATATTTCTCTAGGCAAACCTGTCTATTTGGAGCAAGAAGATTTACATTCCAGATTGTTACATATTTGCTTTTATATATGTTATCATTGGAATGTATTTCTGTGTACCTGAATGGAATTAACCAACCTTCTCCCCGAAGTCTACAGAAAAAAAAAGGTCTAGAGGCAATAATCTAAAAAAAATATTTCCACACCAAAATATCTTGAGTGGCTCTTGTAACTATTTGGGATGTCTGGCTATGTACAGTCTGTTTGGTGCTGGAGACTATGCATTTTGTTTCCCTGTCAGACTCCTTTCTGACAAACATTCTCTCTAAACTGCAGAGCATTCTTGCCTTCTCTCCCATCTCTTTTTCTCCAGATTGACCTAAAATCCATAGAAGGTGACAAGAAAAAGTTTTGCAAAGAACACAGTGCTAATAGAGCAGGCTGATAAACTTTGATCATCCATTTAAATAGAGCACCAAGGAACAAAGATATGGCTACTTCTCAAGACAAAGCAATTTTTCAAGAGTGAATTCCAAGCAAGTGGTAACTAAGCAACAGCTCACCTATACAGGGACTTTGATCACTTGACAAAGCAGATCAGAGCAACACAAGGGAAAGAGGACTAGAAATTACAAGAAAAGGGTCTTTTCTTGGCCTATCAGAAAGAAAGATGGAAAATAGACCAAGAGTTGCTGCAAAAAGTAGCCTGATGATTTGGAGAAGAGAGCAGCTGAAGAAAAGAGCTCATGAACATTTTAGTAACCATGCTTTATACTTTGAACAGCTTCTTTTACTTCAATACCTCTGTTGCTTCACCCGTTGTTGACCTAAATACTTGGGTGAGTGGAGAACAGTGCCTCTTCCTAACTACAGGCTTGAAAGATGACAATTTTCTGCCCTTGGCCCAATGCAGTACCATGTGGAAAGAGACCTTGGCCAGTGAGGAAGAAAAAGGTGGATATACAGAACTTCAGAGGGGTTGCAGGGACAAATGGCAGCAAAGCTGGAGAGAGTGTTGCTGAAGCCTAGGATGGAGTTTCTTTCAGGATGTAGTGACTAGGGGTGCATACAGAGTTTACAGGTGTGGAACTGACTCAGGGATGAAGAAAAGAATTTATTAGTAGATTAGATGTAGAAATTAATTAATAGATAGGAGATGAGAGGTATATGGAGAGAATAATGCCTATGGCAGTCACTGTCACAAACACTGGAAACAGGCAATAATGAAGAGACAGGTGGCAGGCCAGAACAACAACATAATCATTTTCAAATGCCTTATGATTCCATTGATTATAAAGTTCGATTTTACTTGCTGAGGCTGGCAATACTATAAGTATGTCTCATCATATTATTACTCCTCTACCTGCATATTTCAGAACTGTTCTGATGCTGGCTTCTGTGTGAATTAAAACTGCATTTGCCTTCAAAGGGAGCTGAAAATTGGGCAGGAGGACAAGATTAGGGCCTGGATTTGTAAGTACTTATTTTTTGTGGGCAGAACCTGTATGGCCTCACAGACAGGAAATGAAAAAGTTATAGAATTGTGAGGTCAGTAGTCAGACTGGTACTTTTTGTGAGGAACCTTGCTATCTTTTCTAGCACTTAAAGTCGCTACACTCCTGAGGGAAAACAGAGAAGAACATTTTAATTAAAAAAATGAACATCCACAAAACTTTATAAGCCATTTTTGCAATTTCATTATTCCAGCTAAAGAAGAAAGATACTAAAATATTATTAACATTCCTTAAATATTTATTAAGGGAGATTTAAATTAGCTGTCTCAGTCCAGCACTATTGGAATGATTCCATTTCTTTGGTATATCCAAGGTAAGGACTAAAATAATATTAGAATAACAGCAAGAACATTGGTGATGCAACTGAGCTTTAGAGGTTCTGATGAAGAGTTTCTTTTCCTCAATAATTGGTAATTATTAAACTACAGAGTTTCTCCTTATTAAGTGCAGAGTCCATTCAAGATCCTGGGGATCCTGAACTGCTGTTTTTTCTCTGTGAGTTAAGAACTGCTGCAACTGACAATGATACAGCATAAAATGTCATATGTGTGGTGAGTACAATTAAAGATTTTCTCTCTGTATTTGTTTGAAGACTGACAGCTCAGCCAACAGGGCAGCCAGGTTTATGCAGCTTTCTGTAAGCTCATTGACAGTTTTCCCTGTGAAACTCTCTTCCTGGCTCTCTTCATCAGCTAAAATCCTTCTGAACCTTTGTCAGACAGCTCTTTCAAGAGCAAACAGGATGGGGAGTCCCACCATGAGTAGCTATGAAGTCTCATTAAAAAAAAGTCTTTCACACTCTGTTGTCCTTGTTGTGTATTGTAATGATGGTTTGCCATAAAGTGCAAAGAAATGTTATTCTAATGAACAGAGGAGAGCCACTGCTACACTGAGGCATGATTAATGAGCTTAAGTCGTTCATGAAGTCATTTTACATGTCTGGCTGGTGACCTTTGAATTTGAAGAATTTTATTGCATGTAAAGTATAATAGGAGAAATTATTTAGTTAGCATACAACATATTCATGGTTTAACAAAGGAATTTGGAATGGGTTATAGTCTAGGAGAAAAGGCAATCCTGACACAAAAAATGAGATTACTTCATCCCCCTTTGATTCAAATGTAATTGAGGGCACAGTTCTCTGCCATGAGCTCACCCATGGCTACGAGCACTTGCTCATAAGCCAACATCTGACAGAATTCCCTTCCCTTGGCAAGACCAGGGGAACTAGAGAGCATGCAACAGCTGAGGGAGGATCTGACCCTACCTGGATTGCCAGATGACAGAAAAAAAATTAAGAAAAATCAAGATTTTCTCTTTAGAGGGCTAAACTCAGTTTATTAGATCATTTCAGAGGGCCCATGGCATTGAGAGCCTCAGCCTGTGCCCCAGGGACCCACAATGTCAGAAGCAGCCAGCAATCCCTTTCCCTCATGCAGAGTGGGGTCAGTAGAGGCTGAAGCTCAGACTGGCAAATACAGAAAGAACTAGGAGTGCTTACACTTTGACCAGACACAGTTAGGACTGTCCCAGTTTCACTAGGATGTCTGGGAACCATAACCCTCATAAGACTACACAAAGCCAATAAAAGCACAAACCACTAAGCTTCTACCTGGCCACTTTCATATATGCCACATTGGGTCTGCTTTTGTGTGACTGAGCAGAGGAGGAAATAGGGTTCAGGAGTCTTTGTTAGTGCTCCAGAAATCTTCCTGCCTGCCAATTCCTTCTCATGGCCCTGCTTCTCAGCATGTGGGGTGCACCTACTGGCTAGAGAAAGCATAATGAGGTACAAAATATTTCCCACAGGGAGTCACATACCCTGGTGAGGCTCAAAAGCATTCCTGATTGACTAAGTGAGGTGCCAGCTGGTGACAGGAACACCCTTTCTCTCACAGCAGAATGACAGGCCCCCCTACTAGTGCTGAGACGACCTACGGTACTATTGACTGTACAGTTTTGAATATAAAGGAAATGAACAAAGCTGATAGCAGGCAGTATGTGAAGGACACTATGAGAAGGGATTGATTAGCAACTTTGTTCAAACTGTAATGATCAAAATGGCAAATGATTAAAGGCAGCAAAGGACACTGCATGTGGCACTGCAAGAATTCACCTGTTCTCTTATATACTGCTGCTTCCAGTGTGAGGTAGAAACAGAAATTCTACCTTCTCTGGCATCTGCAAGAAGGAAGGAGAGGACACAAGCTAAAAATACAGTTAACCTAGTTTAAAATTAAAATACTGCCCTAATACTGTACATGGAGAGGAACTAAGTGCCTTTGTTAGTGTTTTCTGACTCTGCTGTGTTTTCACTCATAAATAAGAAAGAAAAGTTAACTGGACTTCAACCCTGAGTACTCAGCGGAGAATCACTCTTCTCCCCCTGCCATTCTCTGCTTAAGAGGTCACTTTGCTTCTGGACTGCATGAGCTTGCATTGGACAAAACAGTTTGGGCATGGAAATGAAAACTATTTGGCAATTTTTGGTCTCGAAAACAGGGAGAGCAGTCAGATAGCAGGAAGCGAAAGCAATAAAGAAAGTTTCTCCAATCTTTTTAGTTTTTCACTCAGTATAGACTAAGTTATAATAATATTAGCTTGTACTTTCTTTTACATCTTTTCTTGTTGTGTGTAAATGGACAGACAAGAGGAAATTATATTTCTTCCCCTTTCCCTCCAAAAATAGTGAAAAATTCTTACAATCAAACTCCTGTTAAAGTTTTCCACTACTTTTGTTCAACTCTGGATTATAGAGCTTCGTTTGAACTACTGATCACAACTGCCACAGTATCATGAAGACTTTAAACTGCCATAAGACAATATTACCACTAAAAGAAGCACTTTCTATCCTTCCTCTCTCTAGCCTCAACCTGTACTTTCTTCTCTTCTTTTGTGCCAGGGTAAGGCACAAGGTGAGCCTTTTGCAAGGCTAGATGGTGAACCAGATCAGCAAACCTAACTATATCAAAACTAATGCAGTCTTATTTTGCAGGTTAACTTTAAGCCAATTTTCCCCGCTTTGTTGTCCATTCTTGTGCCAGCAGAAGCACATGAGGGAGTACAGGAATGAACTGCTGGGATCAGGGCAGGTTGAGAACACTTACTTAAGCAGTGGAGTTTGCTTAAACTGACTTAAAGTGATGGCTAAACCATGGTCCCTGACACAGATGTAGCCACACCAGATATTCCATCATTAACCCAAGAAATCTTTCTATTATAAATTCTAGCAAAGGTGACATCCTCACACAGAAAACTTCAATTTCTGATAAATCTGTATTTTCTGACAAGAAGAGTGACAGGGCAACTTTTTCAACAATCATCACTGGGAAGTATTTTCAACACCTGGCACACAGCTGCACACATACTTTAGGACACTTCTGGTGCCAGAGATCCTGGACCACTCTGTGACAAGAAGTAACAAATATACTCGTTTTCCAGACAGCCCCTCTGTAGTTGCCAGGCTGCCTATCTCTTGGCAGACTGAACAATGATACAGTACAGTGAGGCAACATGATTAGTCCAAGGTGTTAGTATGACAGCTGCAGATTTTGAGAATTCACTTGTGGGACACTACACCAGGGATTTTTTTACTTCCATGGTATGGAATAGTACAGTTAAAATAGTCTAATGAGAGCAGCAGAAGAGCTAAGTGGGATGTGATATTTTGCTTAATGAGGTGTGTAAAAAATTGCTAATGGATTTAATCTGCATAAATTTCTTCTAGCATACATATTCCCATGCACCCACACACATTCACTCTAAAACTCAATTGCTAATGATGAATTTCATTTGTTCCCACATCAGAATTAAGAATAATTAATTGTAATGTATAGTTAATTATCACATTCATAACTTAGACCTTGTCTATATGTGGCTGGGTGGGGGAAAAGAGGTAGCTCCTTGTTACAGCTACACCAAAGCAGTTAGAGTGGCAAAGACAGTGTAAGTGCAGGCACTTGAAGATGAGGCTTGCAACAATGGCATAAACCCTGCTGAGTAATCAAGTTATATATTTCCAAGGGAATATGAATTTTGTATAGGTGTAAAGCACCTTTAATGGATAATACCTTTTCCTCCAGGATTACACACCAATATAATCAGAACAGGGCACTGACAAACCCTTAGCAAATCTGGAAAAGAACATGGAAGCAATTCATTAGTTACCAAGAATGGTTCATTCAGTGGCCAATTCACTGAATTTTCCACAGAATGGAGGGGAAGCAAGAAATACTTTCCTCAGTAAAGGAAATGCATGCAATGCATGGAGTAGCATTACATTAATTCTCCTTCTGGGGTGAAAAAAGGAGAGAGAACACGCCAGGAGGGCAGTTCAGCTGTATAAGCACAAACCTATGCTTGGAATGGTGTGAAAGTAGATGTCTTTCTCTCAAGTCTCCAGAGTCTCTTGCTAGTGGCAATTAATAATGGATTTGTTTCTGAACCATAGCAAATCCTCATGCCTTGTACAATTTTCCCATCATCCCAGTCAGTGAGTATCTCTCATTATATAATATCTCCTTTCATAGACTGAGTACTTCCAAAACACAACTTACCTCTTAAGTATTGCATTAATATATGCATAAAATTAAATATCTTACTGTAGTATTTCTTCACCTTGACTGCGTTGCCAAAAGGTTTGCCTTAAAACAACACTGGGTTTTGAAACTGTCTGTTTCTATGGGTAAAGAAGCAGTTGTGAACTAAACAGTTCAGATGTGGGCAAGTTTAGAGAAGTTACTTTAGGGATCAATCTGGCCCACTGTTGATTGGTTAAATCCTAGTGTGTCTCTATAACTCCTTTTTATCTTTGGTGAAAACCACTTTTTGGCTTTGATGGTAGTCAGCAAGCACATCAACTACACAATAATTAGCAAGGCACCTCTGGATTGTTTGTTGAACTATGTATGACCTTTGAAAGGTGGGGGGAAGGAAGAAGAACAGAAAGAGAAAATTAAAACAAGTGTGCATCAGTGAGCTGGTAGAGGCTTCAGGGAAGTCTGCCATGCTACTTGCCTTGCTCCCACCTCCGGATATCCTTGTGGGGCTAAGCCATAAAGACACAAGTACAAGAGAGAAGAGAGAGGCAGAAAACAGACAAAAACATGGCTAGAGACTCTTGAAACAGGTGAATACAGTTAAAGCTTTCAGAATAAAATATTTTTTGACTTGCTGAATGCAATTATTCAATATAACTTATAAAGATTTGCATTCATTAACAGCATATCATCCCCAAATCTCTTTTGGAGCCTAGTGTTACCTGCATTCTACCTTTTACCTCTTCTTCCCTAGGAATTTATATGTCAAATTTACTGAAATTTATTGTATAGCTTGCTTTTCAAGGAAAATACCCCAGAAATGCATTATGATGACAAATAACTACATCAAATATAATACCAGATCACAACATTTCGACCCGAGACTTATTTCCTGAAAAACCTAGACAGACTATTAGTACTACCATGATTCAGTAGAATTCAATATTTTTATTTACATTTAGCTTGTATAATCTAGCATGCCTAAGAAAAGTATTTCAGATAGTGACTAAGACAACAAGAACAGATTTAAATGATGATATTCTGTGTCCAGAAACAATTAGATCTCAGCTGACAATAAGCAATTCTTTCCTAAGCTACCTATTATCTATTCAGGTGACTGAAATAACAAGACCATCTGGCTACTTGCAAAAAAGGTTACAGTCATCACCTCTGTTGCCCCTAGCCTTTGCAGGGAAGAGCAGAGGCTTGATATTCCAGATATGTCAGGCTTGCAGGGCTGAACAGTTGCAGTCTTTCTACTATACATAGGCAGGGGGCAGTTTATTCCTGTCTTTAACCAGTACGTTTCAGGACTTGAGTACTTGAATGCCCTTCATCAATGAAGTTATTCCATAATGAAGGAGGGCATGAATTTCAACTGAAATATGTATTCAGAGCGACCCTGCGGATACCGTTATTTTGAAAGCATAAGGCACCTTCAAAGTTGGAGTCATGTGGAGATAAGAGTTTCTTATTTTTCAGAATAACTGGGCATATTCATCCTGTACTTTGAATATAGACTGGCATCTAAATTCCAGCCAAAATTCACTTCTGTGTTTGCATTGTGGCAACCTTGGGAGATGAGGTAAGAGTACGTCCCCTTACCATAGACTCAACCATACCATAGTTAGTAGTGTAGGTGCACAAGTATACTATGCCTCATACTGTCACCATCAACTGTATTTGATATTCTTTCTGCAACATCACATGTTGGACATTGGAGAGGCAGCCTTGGATCATTCATGCAACAGCTTTAACACTGCCCATCATCAGGGCAGATAGATATGATTCATGCCAACCTACAGACACCCCACAGGAAATATAGGGAGGAAAGTGGGACAGGGAGTACAGTAAGCTTTAAACCATTCCCATCTTGGCCACAAAAGGAAAGTATATTGAGTCAAGGTAATGCCTGTATGAAGGATTAGCAGGCACTTTCCTGTTTGTTGCTGGAATTAACATGCACATTTACAAAATGGTAAGGAAAACTGGCTGTGCTCCTAAGCCACCTTGGGAAAGCCTTCTTTTGGGGTTTCGAGCTCTAGCAGTAAAACAAACTTGCTTGTTCAGAGAAGTGTAAGTTATCACCTGCCAATGCCAACTGAGTCCAGTCATACAGACAGCAATATTTAGATATATTACATGTGTTTTCTGCCGTTCATTGTGCAATAGTAGCACATGAAGAGACTTAATGTTTATATCAATGAGGCTTTTAATAAAACAAACATTTGCAGGTAGGGAGCATTCAAAAAATGAACTTGAGCTGTCTTCTGATGCTTCTTGAAATTCTCCCCTCCCACAACACCTCCCCTAACTCTGTGTAGTAAGCTACAAGCCATAATTCAGTCTCTTATTCACCGATTCCCCCTTACTGCTCCCCAAGCTCTGCCTTAATTTAAATCATTAAATATATTTTAAAATAAGACACAAGAAAACCTCTCAAAGATATGTGAAGAAAATTGCTTGGTTTGTACTGGTTGAATGAATTATGGGAAAATTCTTTTGGAAATACGTTCTATTATACCAGATTTCAGATACAACAACATAAAGAATTGAACCTGCAAGTGTTATCACTTTTAGCCACAAACAAATCGGAATTAGATTACACTAGTGACAAAATTACTAGTGTGTTTATATGTATCCTTAACATGAGAACATTCTACCTCAGTAGAGTTTCCATGCATCTCCACAGCAGAATCCTACAGAGAGGTCTTAAAGCTCCAAAGAAAAAAATATCTAGTACTCTTTTTTTGCTCCTGGAATTTTAAAGAAATATTTTCACTTTAGTGTTGCAATAAATAAATTAATAATTGATCTATTAATATTATCTTTAGTCCCCAAACACTGCTGTGAAATTTTTGACAGTGGTTTACACGTAGGGTTTTTTTTGAAAAGGTTATATGAGAATATTAAATTAGTTTACACTGATTCCTTAGTCCACATTTCAAATGTAAAAAAGTTAAGTAATGCATGACAATTGCTCTCTGGTTTCCATAACCCAGCCCATTTTTAGCAAATATTTAAATGGACTAATTTGGAATAAACCGTATAGCAGTTTTGACTCGGGTTGTAAAAGCAATTCTTTCATAAGTGCTGTTAATTACACTGTTTGTTGTTTAAAAGAGTACGAATTGTTTACAAGGATTTTAGATAAAGTTTCTAGAAATAATATTTGCAAATACATTCTTTGTAGAGTGCAATACATTTTTTTCCATATAACAAGCAAGTAATGCGGATATGGTAACAACTATATTCTAATTATGAGCTACGTTTCTGAGGCTGCCAATTCCCATCAAAAACACAAGAATTAGATGACTACAAAAAACTTGAAAACTCTTGATTTCAAGTCATTAACCTTAACCAGTTAGAAAAGGGGCCATGGCACAACTGAAGACTGGCTGAAGAGATAGTGTGAAGAATTTTTAAAAATAATATTTTTATGTTCTGTTAATTTTAGGTATTAAATGCCATTTTGGGAGGCTTGGAAGTTTAGCTGTACTAACTGGTTTTCACTGAATTAGAAGAGAACTCTGTCATGGTAGCAGGAATGTAAATCAGAAGGAGTAGATGAGGAGATACCTTGCTTATAATTCTTTGAGTAAACCACTGTCGTGGTAAGTTATAGGAAAAAAAAAAAACTAGGGCTGTGTCTTGTTTGCTTGTTTTGGGGTAGGTTTTAAAAAAAAAAGCCAAAACCACAACACCCCAAAAACCTAACTTCAGAAAGAAGCCAATTAGGTCATAGCTAGCCACAACACAGTATATCGGTGTTAGGCAATTCATATGTAAGTAGGTTAAGTGATTCCATATATATGGTAGCTTCTCTGATGATTTCCAGGTGCCTACACTGGAATTATTATATAGTTGCAATGTTATTCATATCCAGAAAGGGTACATGGAAACACTTATCACACTTCTCATGAATAAGCAAACTGTTACATTTTGTAATGTTTAAGGCCAAATATCTGACCCAAATATTGACATAAGACCAGGGCATGGTTGCGGACATGACAGGCTGAGTACAGCAAACTTATTGGAAATGTTTATTAGATTTCTACATTGGCCTATCAGTTATGTCACACCAGCTTATGTCATTCAGATTTCATTGTATCACATCATGCCTGTCAAATTATAATGGTGCCTGACTGGCAAAACACAATCTAGTATAAAATTTGATTGTATCTTACCTGTTTGGGGGTTTTGAAAAGCACAGCAGATTATATGTCCTTTACAGTATTGTAACTTTCACCACAGGCTTGTTGTCAACTTGCTGTTCAGCTGAAAAAGAATATTCACAAATGAATGCCACATGTCATGTAAATGTGCAATAAATTGAGACAAATCAAAATTATAAAGTCCAGGTAACAGATGAGCTGGCTGGCTATGTTTGTAAGAGTGACTGAGTATCAAATGGTGATTGAAATAAGATACTGAATGTTGTCAGCTTTACAACTCAAGCATTAAAGCATATGGGAGAGGCATAACAGGTTCCCTAAGCCACACTGCATAGCCACTGAAGCCACAGTGTCACACAGCTACATCTATATATTCTAACAGTACTGTTTCCTATTTAAGTTACTAACACAAATTAAAGAAATGTGCCCCTGCTTAATCAGTTTATTTGTATTATTATGCATTAAACAGTAACGCTGAAGTCCACAGGATAATTGCCACGTTGGCTGAAATAGGACCTGAGTCTGCCTTATTTCAGTCTTAATTTCAAGGCATTTCAGCTATGAGTCCTTTTACACAGTTAAAATAAAATCTTTCAGAACGGCTCCTATTAAACATAGGTGGAAGAATTATTTAAAAAAGTAGTGAGAGACGTACAGGCTATCATTAAAACTGATTGAAATCAATTGTGAGCTATTCTAGTGCTGGCATGTTTCATATTGGGTTGCCTGGCTCTAAAGCTGGGGAAGCACCCAAACCACAGATTATTTTCTGCTTCAAAGCTTTTTGCCATCAAAAATACAAGAAATTTTGAAATGAGAAAACCAGTGAGAGTTGAAATATTCTTGGCAGCCTCTACTGTTTCTCAGCTCACCAAAAGTATAATAACTGAAGAATCCCCTTCTTTAAAAAAAAATAAAAGAAGAAAAAGAAAAAAAAAGACCATGCTGCCTGCCTCAGCATCTTTCTAACTGAGCACATGCAGCTCTAGTTGGGAGTCACAAGCCACTTTCTTGCACTATAGAAGAGGGTCCCCGTGTCAAATCATTCAGGAAACTTTCAATTCTTGTAGTAGTAGTAATTGTTTTGAAATCATAAAACTCTTAGTACCTGGCACAGAATAAGACTCAGATCTCTGACAGGTACATCAGAAGTTAGAAGAAGGTGACAGAAAGGGGAAAAATAGATTAGACACAAGTGAGACAAAATGACAAGAGTTTAATCATGGAAAAGGAGGAAAAGCTGATTAAGCAGTGTTGAGCTATCGTGATCATGGAAACATTTTGTTTAAAAAAACCCCAAACTTGTGACAATACGGCAGCAGAACAGATTCATCACAGAATAGAGATGGACATGCCTAGATTTGCCAGGTATGCTTTTTTGAGCAATCTGAAGAGAGTTTGCAAAAATACGAACCTGGAAATTTCAATACTGCTCTCCAATTGTCATTTTCTCAAGCACTAGCCAATCGCATACAGTGGTTTGAATCCTGGAAACAAGGGCTGAATGCAACACTTCACATTTCTTTTATGTGTGTTCTTTTCTTGAAAAGAGAAAGGGGCTGCTTGTTCAAATCTCACACATAGACATGTGCACACATTTTGTATGTCACTAAGTAAACCCCAGGGTTCTCAGTTAAATCAAGTTCATCACTGGAATCTAATAAAAACAGTGAACATATTCCAAATAGCATCCACATCATGGTGGAAATGGTTGCTGTCTCTTAAGAACAGCAAATAATTAACACCTTTAAAATGAAAAACATCTTAAAAACACTGGAAAAGAAAGCATTTTCCTTTTAAGTGAACACCTGTTATGCAACATGTTCTTAAAACAATAAGATTAGCTCTTGTCCTTCTATAGGCCCAAGATGTTTAAAAACAAAACAGCAACATAATCTAGTTGCATCCTAAATTTGTTCAAGCAATACAGTAGTTTCATTTATTTTTATAAAAGATCACTTTTCTGTATTTTGCTTCATTTGTAGCTGTTATACCATTATATGACAAAACACATGCTTCCAAAATTATCTGATTGCCACTGAGAAATAAGGTTCTTTTGTTTAGAAATGGCTTTGCCGTGACATTGCTACATCTCCATTGGAAAACAGAAAAATATAGAACAGATTTACTCATGAGCTGAAAATAAATGCTTGAGAAAAAAAAAAATCAAATGGTAAGTGTCATCCAATTTGGCACCCAAAGTATTTTTCTCCTTTTCTAGTAGACTGTCCTTGTCACACCATAATGAAGAAAGTGAAAGATATCCCTTTTTCTGTCTTTAAATATCTTGCTGCTAGGAATATTTTCACACTGTTTCTAGCACTGAATTGTATTTTATGATATAGGTACAGCAAATGAAGAAACCTACTTTAAGAATAAAATATTACTTGACTGATTCTGATAAAGAAAAAATTAATTTTTAAGTATCCAGAGTGAATTATAGATAATTCAAATTAAGTCTCTTACTACCTACAAATACTTTAATAAACACTGATGCATAGCACTTGTTCTTCCTTCTCAAACTCAGACATCTATTTCATTTACATGCAATATTTTAAACGCATTTATTTAATACAACGCCTACCTCTGTACTACAAATTGCTTTTATTTGTCATGAATTCTAATGCTTATTTTTTATTCTGTTTTGAAATATCCAGCCACTCTCAGCTTTCTTTTCTCTCAGGCTTTGATGTATTGGAATCATTTCCCCTGGCAGCAATCAGTGTTGATAAAAGAGTCGGAAACTCAATTCACAAATAGATAGCATATTTATGTGTAAAAGAACTAGTACTTATTTCCACCGTGTATCAAAACAAACACAGGAATACTGCTTCGGATAGAACTGAATTCATACAGCAAGACAGACATATGTTGGATTTCAAAAATGGTACTGATTTACAGCATTTAAAAGTTTATTTTACTTATGGAGATAAAGTTCTATATGCACAACTAAAGGCAAAACATCATCTTCAATCACAGAAATACACATTGATATTGACTGCTGAACAATCTTCCACTCCGCAGTGGGCTAATCTTAGCTGAGGGCCAAGCTCCACCCAGCTGCTTGCTTGCTCACCTCCTCAGCAGGGCAGGGCAGGGGGGATTAAATAACTAAAATTAATTTGTTAAAATTAATGAAAATTACTACTTAAATTAACCAATTAAAATAGATTCAGGTGGCAAGGAGCAAAGACAAACATTCAAACATCACCTTTCCTGCTGGCTCTCCCAAGCTCAACTTGACTCCTTCACCCTGACCCCTCTGCCCCCAGCTCTGAGCAGCACAGGGTGGGACAGAGGCCACAGGCAGCACATAGCAGTTCCTCCCAGCTGATCCTTCCCTCTCACACTCTTCCCCTGCTCCAAGTATGGGCCATCCCCATGGGCTGGGGTTTCCATCAGGAAATACCCATGGTGTCCTCCATGGGCTTCAGTGGATATCTGCTCCACCATCGAGCACCTCCACCACTGCGGCGTTCCCTCTGCTTTCTCTCTCTCTTTCTTCCCTCCTCCTCCATCTCTCCAGCATTTTCTGCCCTCTCTTAAATATGTTCCCCAGAAGAATCACCAGCTTCACTGATGGGATCAGCCGTGACCCTGCGTTGGGTCCCTTGCAGAACTGGCCATGCCTGGCACGGGGCAGCCCCACCTCTCCTCCCAGAGAGCCCCCCTGCAGCTGACATCTGGGCACAGACAGCCAGGACCCAAACCTGCAGTTCAGGTGTGACATTCAACATTGTTTTGTATCAGGTGTATGTATCAGGTATATGTAACCATCACTGTGACATCAAACGAGACTCCCAAGACAACCCACAGAATCACTACTTCCTTTAAAAAAAAAAAAAAACACCCCACCAAAAATGCAAATTGACATTGCATTTATCTTTTTCTCAGTACTATTTATTAATTGTGGGAAGAACTATTGTACCCTGTTGCATCTGTGTTCTGTATTCCAGCACTGTTTCACATGCACTATAAACTAATTTGTCTTATCTACTTCCTTCCAAGTTAACAGATGAAAACAGTAATACATCACATTACAGAATTTTGCTGGGTTTTTTCCAAGAAAATTCTGGGATGTGCATGATGGAAAACAGACTACTAGTCAGATTAAAAAGATGGATAAAACAAGCAGATAGGACAAAATCTTCATCATCAGCAAAGTCTGCCTGACCCTCACCATGATGCCCCCACCTACCTGAACCATTCTGGAGAACATGTTGCAAATACATTAATAGAAAGACTTCCAAAGGTAAAATAAAATCACCTCAAGCAAGAGCAGCAGAGCAGACAGGCTGCCTGGCTCTGGAACGTGCTCTTGCCATTTTCAGTGCCTGTTTGGTAAGTAATGCAGTCAGGGTCCCGGTGAGATCGGAGACCTGCTGTGCCACCAGTGGCTTCCTGGGGTACAGGAAGGCATTTAGAGTAGCAAAAGGACAGCTTACACAAGAGAGGCATCTGAGCCACAGTGATGACTTCGGATTCACACTGAACCTGTCATTCTTTATTTCTGTTGCTTTGGCCCTGCCACTTTCATTTGGGTACATTTCCATTTGTATTAATGATTGGAGACCTAAATACTACTGGTATTGACAAGTAATAGTAACTGTTCTTTAATTAGAGTCTTGTGTTATAAACATGTCTATACTGACATGTTGTTTCAGAGGTACACATTTCTGCTGACTTTTTAGACCCGTGAATAACAGCGGAACAGTCCTGTCAAATAATCTATCCAATTTTCTCATGTTCTTACTGATGGCAACTTGGTAAAATCTTTCCGGTCACTTCACCAGGAAGATACAAGTATAAGTCAACATTGCAAGGGGATGGACATCTGTTCTCTGCTCTGCTTCTTTTTTATTTCTTTTTTAATTAAAAATAAAGTTAGAATATGTGCAAATTATGTAGAACCAACAAACTTCAAGAAAGTTACCAGTGTGATCATAAGCTGAGCCTCAATGCTCCTGAGTATTAGGTTAATTCTGTATATGTGCCTTCCAGCAGAGACATTTCACATGCTGGCCGGTTTGGGAGATGAGGTCAACATTCCTAAGAGCCAGGTAAATGCCAGTGGAACCTTTCACAGGCACGTCAGACTGGAACACACACCAATAGCAATCACACTTATAAACCTCACTCAATTACAGGCTTTTCAGCTCAGGATGAAAAACATGCCTGCCCTAAAGAAATGCATTTAGGCTTTCTCATTTCTGAGTGGTGAAAGAATGATGTCAGCCATCCATTATTGATCTCCTCAGGAAAGAAAGCATAAAACAAAGCAGCTCTGAAGATACTAATACAACAGAGTTGTGCTGACTTACTGCCTTCATTTAACAATATCTTTACTTCACTTTAGAAAAAGTTCATCTTTTAGGAATACAGAAATTGGGATCCAAGAGATGGCTTTAACTGAATAGCAATTACTATTACTTTTTAATGTAAGTAGCATCTTTAGGCCACCAGTCACTAGAAGTGCCTTATATGAAATACTACACAGTTAATATGAAATCTCTTCTCCCCCAACAACTAAATAAAAATGTATAGCATATCCATTACATATTGGTATTGAATATGCTAGCTTCCTATAAGCTATTTGCAGATCTTCATCATGCTTAAAAGATTGCCTAAATCAGATTTGGGAAGTCCTCAGTATTTTGAAAAAAAAAAAAAAAGTCTGAACTTTTTGTACTTTTGTACTTGTATAGCATTCCCATTCTTCACACTATAAATCCTTTCTATGAGTCATAGTAATTTTCAAACTACACTATGAGAGCATTCAGGACATATCTAAAAAAAAAAAAAAAAAAACAAACAAAAAAACCCCAAACCCAAAAAAAACCATAAGACCTCTTCAACTTTCTGTACAGAGCTAGTGATTGACTTGAGATGGTATAGGCATACACCCCTTCTGCAACCTCCTGGAACACAAAAACTGTACTTCGCAAAATGACTATGCACAGCATGAAACATTAAAATATTTCTAGCAAATCATTAATACAACTTTCTTACCCATTTGTAGAGAAAACTATATAAGTGTTATTACATCACACTTACCTGGAATTCTCCTCTCTCTCCTTCCAGCTTTTAGTTAATTTTCACTTCTGTTAAATAGAAGATATTTCTCACCCCAGAAGGCACCACATATCAGAAAATAAATTAACATCTTTCTACCAATTGCTAACACCTTCTAAATCTCTGGAGAAATTTTGTACAGCAATTAGAGATCTTCTGGGTGAATATGCTGTATTAGTGGAGGATTACTAGCATGTTTCCTTCCAAACTTTTTCAAATATCTCAGGTTTAAAGTGCTGATTCATCTTTTTGATGGGCTTCACTTGCAAATCTTAAGAACAAATGCATGTCACCTGGGACAACACTGGATCCTTCTGGCAGTTTGGGTGTGTTCATCAGGTATTTACTTAACAAGCTGCAGGTTGGATTTTGAGGTGTAATATTGAGATAAATGTTGTCTGTCTTTGCAAAGTGATAGGACTCAGAATAGCAGTCTCTCCCTCTCTTCCCCCCTCCCCTCCCCCCTTTATTGCTACATATTGGATATTTAGGGTTACACTTAACAATGATTACTGGCAACAATATCTTTTTAAAGGGAATTGACTATCAGCATGCTTGTAAAATATAGTAAGTAAGGGTAAGGTCAACAGCACATTCTTCTGATAGAGATTTTTGGAATATGTCAGCAGAACAGAAAATTAAATTAGTATTTATGCACAAGTAGCAAAATATGTATACTGGCAACCTTTTAACTGAATTCTAAATGACTGTCCTTTCCAATATATACTCTATTTTTTTCATGGCAAATTTTCTACAAAATTGTATATTGTGTTTGTCTCAGAGTTAGGTAATTATGATTTCTTTTTTCCTTGTATCTGGATATTGAAAGAAATATAAAGGGATAAAACTTTCTACTGAGGAAGATATAATCTGGACATATTAGCTGTTAAAGAAGTTGCATTTTGAACAGAATATTTTTCAGCAGCATGAAAGGAATAATATTTAGCAAGAGAGTCATATCACAGAAAGACTAACAGAAAATGTTGCTATATGTTTAAAAAAATAAGTAGCTAGAACATGTAGTTAATATACTAACTGAAAGCTACCTGGTACCTATAAACAAGAACAGACACCGATATTTCCACCTGATGAAAGGGAGATTTCACCTTAAAAGTCAGGGAGTGGGAATCTAATTTCTGAAAACCTTCCTATCTCTGACCAGATTTGATACCACCTGGATATTAAAGATGACAATTTTAAATAATCAGCCTCTGACACTGGAGGATCACTAAAAGTTCCCATTATTCAGTAACTGAGCACTTTATCCATTTTGCTGTAGGAATGAGGTGAGAGGAGTGGCTTTCCTCTCTTACTCACAGCTAGGGAGGTCTAGTTTGACCATCAGTGGCCAAGACAACACTAATTTTTACTGCTATGAGAGCAGCTCCCTGGGCTACTCCATGAACCTAGGGTCACCCAAGGAGTGGCCCTGGTAGCTGAAGCAGCTGCCACGGCTCTTTTTGCCAAAGGTATTTTTGAGGTTTGCACGTGTCACTTGGCTCCCTCAAGCCCCCTAAGCTAGGCAACACTGAACTGAGCTCTGATTATAGGCACCAAAATGTAGAATTTGCAGAGAAATTCGTTGTCTGGAAAACTTGGCTCATGTCAGAAGCACAAATGCTACTGAAGAGAGAAGTGTCTACAAGGGAGCCAAGTTATTCCTGCACACAAAATGCGTTTTGGGAATAAGTCTCTGCATGTGACCAAAAGTTTCTTTCTTTTGATCAGCCCATGATGTTGGTCCAAACCTCCTAGATTTTCAAGCAACCACATTTGTCCACTCTCCCACGTTGCCCACAAGGCTGGGAGGGCTCCCCTTAAACACTGCTTCCAATCCATTTATAAAATTCTCCTTTGCTGTCACATGAATGAGAATCTTGACAACAGTGAGACTAGCTAGTATTTGCATTTTAGCTATTGCCTACCTGCAAATGCAAAAACTGACTGTATACATGATCATATGCAGATGTAAACACTCAATTTGCATGTGTACATTTGACATTGTACTCATGCAAATCAGGATCAAAACAAAAATACCCTTTTGAAAGCATAGGGGAAAAAAATCCAATAAATAAGAAAAATTTAGAGGAATCTGAACTCGTATTTTTCTTTTTCTTTTTTCTAAAAATCTCTGCCTTAAAAGACATGAAATGAAGTATCTTTTTGACATTTTAAATAATCTTGAAAATAAAATTATTGAGTAAACCTTTGAAAAACAAAACTTATTTAATAAATTTTCACTGAATGGGCCATCAACAAGCCCAGCAATGAAATATAGCAAAATGATGCATTTACTAACAACATTGAAATCCCACGCTTAAAATTCTCTGGCTAGTAAAATCATCTACTTCCTACCATCTGGCCTGCATGAAAAGAAATAAAAGAGCATGTTAAAGACTGTGATTTACAATTTCAGCAATAAAAAATAGTTTACACACAATAAAGTTTAATATTCTTATATTTAAACCTTTCTATAGTCTTGATTAAAGGATAGGGAGGAGTTGGTCCGGTCGAGTATCTGTAATTTGCCATAGAAATTAAGGAATCAACAAGTGTGTATCATGGTTAAAACACGAGGAGAAACCAGAAATAGGTTTCCATTTAAGCTGCCTCTGACACTGGAACTAGTGCAACAGAGCCACTCTTGCACTTATGGGAATTTGCTGTTAAGAGTTTCTCTGGCATGAGCAGGTCTTTGTGGAATAAGAATATTAAAATGTCCAAAAAATATTTTACTAATGTAAAGGTGTCAAAAATTCTCCAAGCCTGAATAATTCCTCCCTGGAAATCTGAGCTCTGATTAAGTGTCAATGAGTCTAAAGGATGCAAGCAATTACTGCCTTCCTTTGCTTTCCACTAAATATCAAAAGAAAAGCTGCATAGTAATGTTTGTTGTATTGGGTGTCTGTTACAGTGCTGAATATTTCAAAAGGCTTTCTGGACATGAAATAGAGACGTTTGAAAGCAAAAGGGAAACTCAACAATGTTCTGATTAAAAAAAATCCACCTCACTGAAAACCCTCCTTGTTATAATCTGCCATATTTATTTTTCTATTTACAGTTCTGCAGCATGTCATAAGGAATCACTGAAAGGATCTTCTTAAATTTCTCTTCTGGGAACCACTCAGCAGTCCCAGCCAAAAAGAATTATCAAAGATTACCAAAGAAATCCTCTGGATTAGCAAGAAAGGACAACATGCTCTTTACGACAGAGGTAAATTGGTTCTCTGTTTGTAAAGTCCCCAGCACAGAAAGGACCAGTTCAGGACCACAGGCCCTAAGTGCTACTACAGTAAAGTAAGAGAAAATCTGGTCAAATCACACCTTGTATCACATGTATTGACACAATGGATTTCTTATTTCCAGTCTCTTAGGAAGAGAGCTTCACAGCTCTTCTTTTTCTCATTTTTACCAGAATTTCTGTTTCTCACAAGCAATCTTTTTCTCTTAGCTACTTTAGATTCTTGCACTGAAGAGAAATCTATAAATTCCGTTTCAGAAAAATCTGTTCCCAACTGTTATCCTCCAGCATTATTCTCACATTCTGTTCTCTCACACACAAAAATCTCTGACCCCTCTCTCTCTCTTTTCCCCTGAAAACAAAATAAAGAAAAACAACAAAAAACCCCCACCAGCTTCTCTAGTGTCCCTTCCTTGGTCACTGGTAACCAGGGAAACTAGATACTATGGTAACTCAGGGATGACAAATCACACACTCAGTATTCCTTAAACTTCAAACTATATGGAAAGTCCTCAACCCTTTCTTCTCTAGGCAAGGAAGTGGCAACAGAAATAGCAGCAGCAAATACCCGTCTTTACTCATTCAGTCTTTTGAACTATGTAAATCTGTATTTTCTGTATGCTTCCCTTCTGCTTTTCTAAGTGCCCTACTATTTTTCGAGCCATTTCATGTTCAGTTCAGGTTGTTATAAATTAGACCTGAGTGCTCTCATAAAAGGTCTAATAGGATATTTTAAATTTTTTTTTTTTTGGGGGAGGGGAGTGTTTGTTTTTTTAATGTCTGAAGTTATTCCAATTCAAATTATATGGAGGTTCTTTTTGGCTAGAGGGAAAAAACCCTCCCCAAACCCCATCTGATTATTTTCTGAGCCTCAAAACTATCAAAGTCCAATATCCTAGTTGAGATTTATGTCTCAAGGGTGAGTCTATGTGGAGTCTCTGATGTCTAATAAAAGATTAGTTTTTCTAGTCTTCCCTGATAATGAAATAGAGACGGTTCTCTCTCTCTCCAATATCTAACAGTCATTTTCATGAAATGTGAAGGTATCTAATCTCTGAGACTTCTACCCTGTGCCAAATTTGTTTAAAATTTGTCAACAAGCTGAAATGTTAATAAGGAGGTACATGCCAAGTGTCAGGTCACAAGGATGCCATTTTTTTAGGGAACTGGCTTCAAAAAAAGCAGAACTAACAATTTGTAGTTTATCAGTGTTCCAGAAATGTTTACCCGTTCTTGAGAAAAAAAGGACAGTTAGATCATCAAGAGCCTTCTGTAATTTTATAATAAATTTTATAGCACAGTTGATCTTGTCCTAAATCTATTTACAAAACTTGTGTTAACATTAGCAAGAATAACTACGCATCAGCCATGTTTTACACCCCACAGGAAGTATACTTTTAAATTCTACTGTCATTATATTCTGTGAAAATACAGACCACTGATGCAGTAGTTCAGTGGAAATGGTAGGTGAATAACTTAGAAAAAAGCCAGTAAATACTTAGAAGACATTAATTTCTCTTGCTGTCACCTCTGTGAGATACATGTTCTGTCCAACTTACAGTTGAGACAAATGACGGAAAGCTCAGTTTTAGAGTATCATTTACAACATGGGGTCCTTTTTTTCTTGCTCATATACTCAGTGTCTCTGTCTCCTGGAAGATTTTACTTTGGCTCTAGCTCATTTGCTGGCTGACTTGGATCTTCTGGTCACTCTAAAAAAATTAGTATTAGCCTGGATAGTCCGAAGCCACAATATAGTCCAAAAAGAAGAGATACCAATTTGATTTTAAAAGATAATGTTTGGTTTCAAGTCTGTCTCCAAAAGGCATCTCTAACAGGCAGGAGATCTGAGATAATGCTAAGTAAAAAAGTTCTAATGTCAAAATGTACTGCTGAATTTTAGTCACTTCGTGTCTGGTATCCTATCTTCACTTGACCCACTGGATGTACAAGACACAAGCCAGTAGGTAAATCACAATATTTCAACACCCACAGAAATTTGAGGTTTATTCAGCACAGCACTTTTGAAATCTATACCCATGAAAGTCCTATGAAGAAATAGGATTGTCATTAAATTGAGCTTGAATTATAAAACAGTTTTAGATTTGGCCCAATATTTCAGGGTTATGTAGGCACTGGTTTTAAGCAATTAAAATTAAAAACCCTTGTTAAACAACCTGTTTGTCTGTCTGTGTTTTTCTGTGTTGAAAAGGCAGTGATCAAGGTAGAAACTGAAATGCTTGCAAGTTGAGAGGCCATTGGGGATTTGTAAGAAAACAAAACAAAACCCCAAAAACAAAACAAAAGAAAAACAAAACACCACACAACCTTGCCTGCTAGCCAAATTTTCCCAACATAATTCTGATTTAGGGGGAAAAAATCCTATTTAAAAAAGACATTAATTTCTATTAATAATTTCATCACCATGGATGGCTTTCAAAGGTCAGGATTCAACCTGGAACCATTTTTTACTAGTCATTCACTTCTGTTGCATGTGCTCCACATGATCTATCCTAAAGGCAAAAGACTAGCCTCTGATCTCCATGATCTTAATTCACTCTGTTTAACAGAAAGCCCCTACAATGAAGAAGTTGCTCAGGTCCCAGTCAGCCTGGTCTTGGAGTCAGAAGTCAACGAAAATTTATTCCAGCAGGTTGAAGAAAGAGACCACTCTCTTCTATCTGACGCTTCTTAGCTTCTCATACCTCTGCTTCAGTTTCCATCTTTGCAAAAGAGGACTAAAAGCGCTTACCATCTAGGTGAGAAACTTCAGTGCTATTTTATTATTCGATTTGCTGTTCAACATCACAGATAAAAAAGGAGTTGTAATACTTACCAGACAAAGGAGCAAATAGTAAATTTCCCTGCAGTAGATCCCTCTTGAAATCTACATTGGTTCAGTAGGATAGCTATTGTCTTAGTAACGACTGAAAAAAATGGATTACTAAGAAAATAATCAGTTAAGCTAAAAACCTTATTCTTGTATTGGTTTCTCCTGCTTTTATTAACCATAACAAGGTAGTCAATATCCAAGCATCCCAGAATCACTGCATGATCTATCTTCCTTACACCCTTTTGCCAGTCAATACAGCACCCACAGAAGACAAAGTGAGCTGCTGCTCCATTTAAGACACCAAGCATCGGATTTCGGAAGTTCTGAGCACTTAAAAAATTCACTTGAAGCCACTGGCATCATCTAAGAAAACCCACAAAACATCAAACTTCCTGTGTCACATATTTGATAGCCCAGAAGCAAAGGAACAAAAATCAGAAATGCCTTTGCATAACTTGAGCTTCTTTATTTCCAACAAGAAGTACATCACCTTCAGTGAATGATTCTCTTCTGAAGGTTTTGGAACAGGTCACACATTTCTTTCTTTTTCCCCCTACTTATCTTGCTATATATAAGAGCCTAAACTGAGTATTTCTTTTCCTTTGTAGGTCACTTGGAAATAAATAGACTATATCTAATAACAAGCAGTAGGTTCAAGAACAGGAAAAGTTCTAGTTACATATTTTCAACAATTTTTAGGAAAACAGATGTGGCAGATCAAGCAGATAAGGCAATGTACATTTGTGCATCCTCTCAATAAATCTAATATATGTAAGAAAATAATACCGACTCCTAAATAATGTCAACAAACAGATTTTAGACTGCAGAATAAGTAAAACGTCTGACATAGAAGAATGGGTATTGGCAACTTCATCTGATTCACAAGGAAAAAAAAAAAGGTTGAAGCTACGCAAGACATCAGCAACTATTGATAATTTTAAAAAGTCATTATGAAAGTATGACTGCTTCCCTAGGCAAGGCAGTCCAATAGTTTTAAGAAGAAACAGGAATAGCCCTAGTATTTATCCCCTCTTCCTCCCTCCTCTTTTGTTGGATTTTCTTTGAACTGATTCAGATAAGTGAAACTGGTTTCCTAGACACAAGTAACATTAATAATGACAGTCACATTGAGGAAACAGTCACATACTCACAAACTAGCTCAGGAACCACTAGTTGTAACAATAGTAAACAATGCATAGGCTGAGGGACAAATTCATAGTGAGTGAGGATTTGTCCCTTTGAAAAACTCAAGCATGGGATCAAAGCACTATTTCAGTTCTCAAAACAGGACTTCAGCATTACTGAAACATCCACAGATCTCTATTGACAAAAGCTATTAAACACAGATTCCCTTTGGAGAATGGGAAATACTTAAAGCAAAAATGTAAACTTCTATAACTACAATTCAGTGTTTATGCTGTAAGTATACAAGTGGAAGTGAATATACAAATATGCATGTGTTTTCTAACACATTGCCCTGTTTGAAAGTGTCCCAATGTTATTTTACCAGTTTCACGTGACTGAATGTAAAAAAAAAAAAAAAATCTTTCTGTGCCATGTGTTTGTAAAGACACTACTTGGCATTGTTTTCCCAGCTACCCACATGGAATAGATTCTTTCCTGGCATCCACAAGTAGAAGGAAACTCTATAATTTTTAACATCAACAGGCAATTCAGAAATACAGGATATTTTACTTTGCATAGTTTATAAATTTTAGCAGTTCACAATATTTTAGAGCAAGACTTCTAAGAGCTATGGAAGGAATGATGATGCCACCTTTTCATTATTTTTATGATTAAGCTTTAGTGTGTTGTAAGATACGTTGCTGAATTTATTTCGTAATCAATTTACAAAGGATCACATTATTGCAAAGGCATCAGTCTATCTTACTAATCCTATATTGAGTGACTGAACGATTTAGATCACTAATGAAAGTACACGTGTCTGGGAAGGAGTTCAAAAACCATGCATATCACTTATAAAAATGTGACTTTTTATTTTCACATTATATTGATAGTGCTCAATTTTTGAAAAGCCTAAATAAGATCAATTAGCCTTGAATTAATATGGTCCCTTTAGACATATACCAAGTTAAAAGATCATCTTAGTGAGAGAGGAGAAAGAAAATGAATCTGCGTCTTCTGCATCTGAAGTAAAAAAAAAAAAAATGTCACCACTACAAATAAAGGCCTATTATTGTCTGTCCTGCTAGCCAGAAGCCTGGGACAAAAGCTCCAACAAACCTAAGATCCAAATTTAGACTCAAAATTCAGGAATAAGTCTACCTTTCAGGACCAGGATTTTGTGTCCAGTCCATTAGAGTGGCTGGGCCAAATGCAAATTTGGATTCCTCGCAGAACAGTGGCATTTATGCAAGGGCTATTGGTCTTAACCTGTTTGCTTGATGCACTGGAACAATTTCTGTGCAAGATGTTAAGATTCAAACCACAGTTAAAATTGAAATTAATACTACAGAAGAAGCCTTGACACAAGCCGCATTCAGTGCACCAAGAAGTGCACAGGATGGCAATCATTACATCTGAGCCAAAGAAAGAATTCTGAGCAGGTACAAAGATGTAGTTATAGTTCTCTGTAGCAAAAGAAGAGTAGTGTACTAGGTCTATGTGCTGTGGTTTGGAACAGTCAGTAAAACTGATTAACCTGCCCGCCCACCCACCCGCCCCCCACCAAAAAAAAAAAAAACAAAAAACAAATAAGTCTTTTCAAAACCACTTTATGCAAATGAGAATCTTTTTCAGAAGGAAAAAAAAAGGGACAAGACTAAACTCTGCTTTTTTACACTGACACATAAGAAGAGAGCACATCATAAAATATATACTGTGTGTTGTTAAGATACTGAAGTATTCTATAGCATATACAGCATTTCATTTGGAAAAGAGAAGCCTTTTCTTTCCAGTGACTTCGTCAAAATCTTTATCTGCCGTAATGTGAATGGCTCTTTGAAATAGCTGCTACCTGTAGTGAATTGGCACATGATGAATAATAGATGGCAAAACTGCATGATCTCATTCAACATCATGCAGACAGTTGAACAAGTTCTCCTACCTGCTTAGAAGAACAGTAGCAGAGCACTGACCTATTGCATGTAATTTACCTCCCCACAGAATAGAATTTCTTTCCAGCTGCTCCCTGTAAACATTAAGAAAAAACAGGTTCAGTATCTATCCCTCTGGCCTACTTTCCATTTAACATGGACGTGCTTTAAAAACAGTAGGAAGAATTCTTATGTTGCATTAGATGTTGGTATTGAAAGGAATACTACCCATTTCTTACATGTGTCTATCTCCAGTTTGATTCAAGTAATGAACGATACATCTAAAAATAGCCTCTTTATGCAGAACTTAACAATTGTGTAAATATTCAATTTTGTGCAATTGGCTAACTGGGAAATATGCCAAAATCTGTTTTTCACAAACTCATCTGGGATTGAGGAAAACAATATTTTGACATCCGTTCTGTTTTTCAGTCATGATCTGTTTGGGATGCTAGGTTGAAAATTCCCCACAAATCTGAGTCTTATTCAGTGCTGTACTCTTGTGCATATATTTACATTAAGGAATAACTTTCACAGAGTTTAGAAAAGAACATTTATGTAAAGCGAAATTTAGGTCAATTAATATTCTGTACTTATTTTGCCATTGTTGCACATATTTGTTTTGAATAAATGTTCTCTCCTTTGGAACTCCTTTCTCTTCCTGCTTGATACTTGGCAAAGTTACAAAGCTGCAAATGGGGAAGGAACTTTTTCTTTGTTTAAATAATAAAAACAGAATTATTTAATATGCAAGATCATTCACAGAGACCCTGGAATCCAACACAAAATATTTGCTTCATTTTTATTAGGAGAGAACCACTTTCCACTGCAATTTGGCAAGAAGTGTTTCTTCCACTGAGACTAATGGCAGCGTGAGTGTAAAAACTGATTTCACAGGGTGGTAATTAAGGGTTAAATATAATCACAGCTTCTGTGATTTGGATGTCTGTCTACTAAAAACTGACCTGAGAACAGAAATGGACTTTATAAGGACACTGGACTTCCTCATATAATTTCCTGTAGCAGATCAGATGAACTCAGAGGGGGAATACCATGATTCAAATAGTGCATCAGAGGAACAACACATCCGGGAGTTTATCTTAGGCAAGTACAGGTTTTGTACAATCCCTGTCCAGGTGGTTCTCTAAAGGCAAAGTTTATTCCAAGCTGTGCATTTGCCAAGTTTTGATTCAGAGGATTTTTTCTGAATTCCAAGTACTGAGAATTAATACTAACCTATTGTCCTTTGCCACAGCTATGCTTCCAATGAAAAGCATAACAAAATGGCAAGGTGTGTCTTAAAAACTTGTGCATTTCCAGCTCCACAGGTAGAATTTAAAAGCTGTTTGATGTGTGCAAGATGTCCATCAGAAATGAAAACTAAGAATTGTTCATAGAAGACAGCAAACCAGGAAATATTATCCTAGAGCTCTACAATTAAAGGAAAAGCAGGAGTCCATAAGACTCTTAGGTGGTCATTTAATGGACTTTTCTTGGTGTTATCTGATTATCAGGACAGCAAGAAGATCAGAAGAACACTTATTCACAAATTCTTTTCTAATTTCAGGATAAGATTTAACAATACTCTTTTGCCAATAAGCAACCTAATGTCTTACAAACCTCACTGATTAACAATAGCAAGACTTGCTAAAGTAGATCTGACCTCCCGCTTGCTTATTTGATAGACAGTTCTGTGACACCTAAATAAAAGGCAGAGTCTCCTTTTCTTTAGTTCTAAGAACAGTTCTAAATGCACATAAAAGGACTCAGCCACAGCCTTTGGCAGTTTAAGTATACTCTACTTGTCAGCATGATTGGCAAGGTTTAACAGTGATCAGAAGGTGAGATGCCAATGTCAGTACTCTCTGCTGAGTCTAATAGAGAGCAATTCAGAAACTGCTGTGCAAAAGGGCATCTCAGTAAAGGTACAATTAATTTTTTTTAATGAACTATTCAGCATAAAACTAAAAAGCGGAAAATTAGTATAGAAAAAAAGAGTGGGTTCATGAGCTGCTACATGTACAGCTTCGGAAATAAAGGGAAAGACCCGTGGCCTCCAGGATCACTCCTTGCTCAGCCAGACAAGATGACTTATTACACCTGCATATAGCAGAGGAGCAAAACAGAAAGTAAAATTACTTCATTGATTTTGTTCTAGTGTATGTAAATAACCTTATTGTCAGATCTGCCCTTTCCAAAAGAAAAAAAAAGTTTTGTTCAATTTGCCAGTTGACTTTTTTTTTTTAATCTGATTTTCATATTTCACTACTTCCCCACTGAGGACTCAGCAAACAGTAGCAAGATTAATGGAAATTATATTTACTTTGTGATCTATTATATGGATTATTTCAAATAGCTTTTAAACTTCCTTAATAAATTTTCTTGTTTCACTCCAATACAGTAATTTAGGAAAATAAATTCTGTTGAGAGATTTCAAGCATTTCAGGTATTTCTATTTTACACTTCTACTTGTCAGATCTGTTAATAAAAACTTAATTTTTCTGACTATATTTTAAGTAAAGAAGTAGACATATGTGTCTTAATTATAAAAGAAATATTGTTGTGATAGTAAAATAATCTATACACTACTAATTTGAGGGAAGGAAGCACAATCTATAAACCTACGGATCAGTCTCAAGGCAGTTCATTTTTAAGCCAAAATCAGTCAGTGTTTGTGAATGGCTGGGAATATACATGCGGACAGTCACTTGAGGGCAGAAGCAATAACCAGCCTGTCAGTCATCTTAACAAGCTTAAACAAATATTGATTTTGTGTATAGATGCATACAGTATAATAATGCACACATTTAGAAATGTTAATAAAAATGTGATCTATTGCACTTTTCTCACTAAGTACAAAATGCCAAAAACAATCTAAATAATTCTAAGAAAATTGTTTGCTTAGCAAATCCATCTGCAAGAGATCTGGAAATAAATCAAGGGTTCCTTGATGTGACATGGCATATTTGAACTAACAGATCAAATAGAAACACCAGCTACAATTCAAATAGTTACAACTCAGTCTCATTAGAGACAAGAAAAGCAAATTAGACAAAAATAAAATCTTACTTAGGTCATCTTTCAAAACACACTGAAAAGTTAAAAAAGGAGTACAGTCTCCGTGCTCATGAGTCTAAGTGACAGACTTGAGATGAAATGTATTATTTTGCTTTATTTTTCATATTTACAGCTAGTCAAAGTAGAGTTTATTCTTTTCTAGGAGTTTCAAACTAATCTTCTCAAAGCACTCCAGGCTCCCCCAATAATCAGATTATCTTCATATCTTAAATAAACAGCCTAGAAAGAATTCCAGGTGGAATGCTGAGCTTCTGCATATTATAAATAATTAAAACATTCAAGGGCTATGCGTCACTAGTTCTGATCTTACAACCTAAACATAGTTTAAACTTTAGACAAGATTTGTATCTCATATCTTGTCATGATCCCAGCTTAATCAATGTGCTACTGTTGTCTTTGCAAATTTTTTTTGTTTTAAAACTAAGTTTGATTTTGTAAATTTTTCTTCCCAGAAGTGAAATCAGCTTTTAAAAATGGTAACTGATTCGACTGATACTAATATAATTATACTTATCATTTCAACAGGTATCTTCAAGATTGAGCTGTAAATATGCTGTAAACTTTACCAAAATTAACAAAAAGATCAACTTGAATTACAGACAAGGGGCCAACTTCTGTTCTAAATTGAACCCATAATATTCTACAGGCTTCAGAAAAATTAGGTGGGTAAATGACACAGAAATGAAATATACTACAATGCAGACCCAACAAAAAAATGAACTACTACATACAAGTAAGATTATATTGTCATGCTATTGTAAAATAACCCATTAATCTGTCATGAAAGAAAATGAGCAAGTACATATCGATACCTCTGACTTTTTCAGAACACCGACTTTTATAGATGCATTCATGAATTTTATATTTTACTGCTTGTATTTCAAATGTTTGAGTGCTTCTACAGTGCGAGATCATTTTTAAATGGAAATACAAGAAAAATATATATAGATTAAAAATTATGATAGATAAATAAAACGTACAGTTATGTTCTGCAACCCAACAAAACTAAAAACAAACCAGCAAAGCCTTACAAAAATGCAAAGCCTGTTCTCCAGAGAAGCAGAATTCAGAAAACTGAATTACAAGTAACATTCTAAATTATTACCTAAAAATTCATAACCAAATCCATCATTAAGAGTAGTCTGCATCTCTAGTCCCTACTGCTATGAAAGTAAGGATTTTTTCATGCAGCATGCTGGACATAGTTTTTCCTTAAATAACATTTTCTGTATTGCCCCTCTCCAGGTAGCAAAGTAGCTACTGTGGGCAGATGAACATCATATTTACAGCAGAGAAGCAAGGACTTACTCGGAAGCACAAGTCTGTCACTCATAGAAATGTACTAAATGAGAATCTGAACAATAAGAAAATTCCTAAATATACCTAAATGCTGATGAAATTAGTAACTCTCACATGAGAACTAAATTCTTGAACCAAACTAGTGAGGGCAACAACAGTACAAGTACCTAAAGGAGTACTTGAGGTCAGTGAACACCAGAAGCATGCGCTCTTCACTTACACTTCAAAATAGTGTTGTCATTTTCTTGGAATGTCTCATACAAGGTGACAATGTCAAGCACAGTAGCCTGAGAATTAAACCCAGGTCAGAAAAACCTGACCAGTTAATAACAACCCCAAAGCACTCTGTTCTTTATGGAGCAGCAGTTTCAGATAAATGAGATATATAAATATTTAATGACAATCCTTAGTTTTGCATAAATAAATACAGCTCTTGGCTACATACAGAAGCCTGTTCTTACACGGCATAGACCAGAGTATTTTTACTGTTGTTTAAAATGGGAGTAAGAAGAGGGTTTTTGGAATATTCTGCAGCCATGATGGTAAACAACTGGCATTACTACTAAGATTTGTACCACCACCAATCTGAATTTAGCACAAACAATTATGCACATCGATGTTTTCTAAAATTTATTTTGCAGCCAACAACAAAAACGTTTGTTGTCAATGTTCTAAAGAAAAAAGTTAGGCAGCAAATAACAGAGAATGATGCTCAAAGAATGGAAGGTCATCACATGAAAGTCCAAGGCCTTTTTCTTCCATTGTCTGGCAAGTACAGTAACAAGTCTCACCTCTCTCCTTCTCTCCTACACTAAATTTGCCAACTTTTCAATAGTGCTAACTCAGATAAGTCTATGTGGCAATCAATTTCTTATTCCCTTTGTCCTTTCTATTTTTTTCCTCCAGATATGCAATATGAAAACAGAAACCTGGAAGAGATGAGTAAAGGCACTCCTCTGTATTCTTGTAGTCACAGGAAAGAAAGAAGAAAAAGATAAATTAAAAACAAGTGTTTATAAGTATTTTTTCATGGAAATGAAAAATATTTTCAATCAATGAAAATCAAAAAAGTCAATTCAAAATTTTTCAGTTCAAAATAAAAACTGAAGAGTTTTTTCAGAATTTTGACCACCTCAATACTGTCTAGTTCCTGAAGTCAGAAGCAGCTGTAAGTGTTTATTCTGGCTTAATTATAATACTCTAGATTTCTGATGTAATTATGTTTCAGCGAACAAACTAGAAGTGCAACCCTCTTATACAATAACCTAGTCTGCTTGCTCCTTACAGTGTCAGAGGAAGGAACTTTAGAGAAGCGCAGTCGTAACAATAAAACATCCCAATGTAAGCTTTCACAATTATAAGAACTAGAATGATATTCTTTACACATGCATTCCAGCATGAAGAATAACACAGAACAGTTTAAAACAACCTTTTGTTTTCAGAAAAAGTATCCTTACATAAGTTAAAAGAATCCCAACATTAAGACACCAGAGATATACTCACATATAAGAGAAAAAGCACAAAAGCATATGTTTTTATTATATAGTTTGAGTTTTATGCTATGTACTCTAAATTGCCTTATGCTGTCTGACAGAACCAATTTCAATATATTCATGTAAAGACATAAGAAATCATGTTCAAGCTTACAAAAAAATCTTGCTGCAAAGGGGTCTTTAACACATTACACTTACACACAAAAAATAATCCTGTTTTTCTGTCCTTAAAACTTGTTTCTTCTTTATTATATATTATCTGATTAAGCAAAATGACATTTGCACGTGAAAAAGGAAAATATTAAAAAACTGTACAATAACATAATTTTCCATTTTGCATGTAAAAAAGCTAAGTAGTAAGGGAGTTAATGTATTAGGTATAATACACAAAATATCTAGAATTATATTGAAAGCGCATTAGAGTTAGCTCAGGTATATATTCTTCTCCCAGAGATGTTGTTTGACTCATATGGAATAGGGGCCCAGATCAAAAGTTTGAAAAAAAAAATAACAAATAGAGGGTTTATTATGATATCATATCACCAAATTCTGAAAACAGAACTCTCAGAAACTCATGAGAATTTCACATGGAAAACCTGCAGCCCAGCATGACTAACAGACAGAACAGACATCTATGTGCAGAAGGCTCTTCCTGTAAGAGACCACACTGATCCTTCTGTTATTAGAAGAAAGGTTCCCGTTCCCTGTGCATTAGGCAGTGCAAGCTGTCTGGCCAATACCTCCTGTATTTCGGTAGCAGATGAAGCAATCTTTATGTATGCAGCACATATATGCAAATATTGTATGAAGATATAAATGTATCTTTAAGGATAAAAAGAACTATATAAATGCATTATACATAAAGAAAAGGAGTATGTCTCCCTTACACCAAATACAATAGAATTAAGTAAATTTCATAAATAGTAGATCCTGGTTTAAATATTCAGAAATAAATACATCTGCTAAAAAGGATACATAATTTTTATTTCCTTGGTTGAATTCTAGCAGAATAGCAGATTTCTACCACACATTATTCAGGTAGTCAAAGTCATTGTTAAATCATAGTGATAAGCTTATTGTATAAAATAGAGTATGACACAGTAACATTCAGAGGCAGCTATTTCTCCTAAAAGATACCTCTTGAAACAAAGTACTGAGACACTGTGAGAAAATCAGACTTGTTTTTCTTGTGACAACCTTCAGTTTCTTTGTTTCTTTGAATATTGTTACTGCTACTGTTTGTAAGAGTCCCTAAATCTCAGTTTAACTGCTGTTATTGATTCTTAAGATCTGAAATACAGGTCTAACAGAGTTTTTGCCAGCTCCTTAAGTGTCTTTTATATAAAACATTAAGGACATTGATATATTTGTTTTCTCTTTTGAAGAAGTATAGATAACTCTATCATTCTATACATCACCTTCATTGATTGGTTTATTTCTAAAGATATGTGACAATTTACCTGCAGGACACTTGTTCCTAACTCATTAAGAGCGATCAGTAAACCCTGTGGTGTTCATTAAAAAGAGTCTTCTGTACACAGCAGAAAAAAAATATTTCCTTCAACAATGGTTCAGCCACTGTAAAGTGCCTGTAAGGTCAAAGAAATAGATAACAAATACATTGAATGTAATCTCTATTGAATCCTCTTATTCTGAGTACGTCCTGGAGGCATAAGGTTTTGATTCATGCATGTTGTTTAGATTCACTCTGACCCCCTTGCCTAGTTTTTAATAATATTTATTTTGTGGGAGTTCATAAATTCTGAAATTTAGAAGAGAAGATTTCTGGTGAAGTAATGAGCCAAAATATGACAAAACATCAATCAAAGAAGCTTGTGACTTCTGACCCTTTCTGGGCTTGGTTTTATGACTTTCATATCTTTGAAGTTATGAAAAGGAGACAAGATATGACAGGTGCTGTGCTTGGAGAAACCACTTAGTCAATTTAATTCCAGCCACCTGTGAGTAACACCACAGAACTACTTCAGCAAATTTGAAAGTGTTCAGCTCCCTATCTTTCTTTCACAGTAGTAACACGTAAACAGCACAATAGCTTGGGGGTGTATTTGGCTAACTTTCAGCCCATTGATGAAGTAAAGGATTTAAGTAAAAATGCAACATTACATTTCCACAGAGCAATGTATCAAACAAAATCAGAGATAGCATTCAGAAGATCAGGAAATCTATAAACACAATGCAGAATGTGATTGTGTGAAGTCTTAAAGTAGTACTATGGCTAGTTACTTCTGTATGATAGATGAACTGAAAGAAAATTAATCCTCATAAACATCATAGGATAGATCCTCAAGTATGGCATTTTGGCAAAATTAGAACCATTAACTCCCTGATAGTTATTCTAGAAGAGGAATACAGATGGAAAGTGATGGTTCTTTTCAGCTTTTGAGCTTGTGAGACTTGAGTGCCAAGAAATTACACCTTCTCAGGGCTTTTTATGGAAGTCTGGATACTTCAGCCACACAAAGGAAAGAGCAAATTTCTAATTTTAATCATATGACTTTAGTTTTATCAAGCAGGAGATTTTGGATTTGTCTTTGAACAGGCCATATTGGATCTTTCTTCAGTGAAGATGCTTCAATTTTCAGCAGAACCTGAAACAGTGTCTTAGGGAAATAAAATTGTCATATTGTTCTTTTGGGGGAGGCTGGGGCAAGGGGTAGTGGCGAAGGTTTGGAGAGGAGCTGTCTATGTGCAGAAACAAAGTTACTCAAGCTATAAATATGTTGTAAGAAAAGAGGAAAAGGCAACTGAGGCAGCCTGCTGCCTCCTACTGTTGCTGTAGGAGTGGGATCCTGCTACAATTTCATGTAAAAATTGATAGACTGAATTACAGAGAAATATAAGTGTAAACAATGATGTTTTAATGCTTTTTTCACGTTTAAAATACTCAATACAGCAAAGTTAACATTAAAAGTCTACATATTTCAGAAACCAGAGTTCTGAAAGTTTGTGGTACATTAGGCGAGGGTAAAGCCAGAAGGCAGGAAAAAGGAGGAGAAAAGTAAGTGTGTGTCTTTTTGTGCCAATTTTCTCTCCTGCCTGAGGCTGCCACTTTGGTAATAACTTGAGTTTCTAACGTCTTATATTACACAGGAGGCTGAAGACTCTGAAAAGTTATATAAAATAAAAATCTGAGAAATGTGTAGTAACAGTAAGAGTAACAGTACCTATTAAATCTTTAGGTACAGCTCTGTTAAATCTAGGCTTTCTGGTAGGAATAAGTTAGTTGGAATGCCATCATTCAGGGGCAGACAAATGACATCTGATTTTTAATGGGCAGGATGTGTTTGTGGAGGAAACAAGTCCTAGCCTGTGAGCAGACCAACATTTGGAGCATCAACCCACATTTTAACTCTCAACAGATGAGAAGTTTTCAACCCTTCATGAAAGATTTTCTCAGCTTGGTTAAAAATCACGCATAGAATGGAGATAAATAGGTAGCATCTTAGGAACTTGGGTATTACAAGAATAGCATTTATATTTCTTCTTCTAAATAATTCTCTGGAACTTCAGTACTAATTTTTTTTTTTTTGTTTGTTTGTGTTTTTTCATTCAGGCACTGTACAAACCCAGAACAAAAGATAGTACCTCTGCATGCACTTAGCTCACTGACAAATCTATTAACATGGTGGATGCTCTCCTTGCATCAAACAGAGGTCTTCCACACTTAATGGGTAGAATCTTTTCTTTTTCTAATACTAAGCTTTCTGCAGGAAGCAGAGAGAAGATCAAAGCACAATGAGAATGAGGTGGGGAGCAAGACCCAGGAGTTCTAATCCATTTATATCATCCTGTCTTTCAATATTGTGAGCAAATCCCCCTAAAATGAATGCAGACCACAGTGGAAGTTAATTCCAAACTGTGAGATTACAAAGTTGGAACATGGGAGCTTCATATACAGGATAACAAGAGGATGGGTGTCAAGTCTGCTCCTTGCTGAACAACAGACCAAAGGGAAGAAAATAAAAAATACTTGGGACAGGAATCCTTGCTCCTTGGTGCTACTGTAAATGTACACTCTGGAAAAAGATAATCCTCCCGAGAACTTCACAAAATATTTTGCAAAACATTAATTTGGATAATAGAAGAAAAGGAATACAAAACTACAATTAGTAACTTTGCAGTAAGATAAGATACACATATGTAATATATATGGCAAATTATGCAATATTTGTCATTACCACATTGCGTTCGAGCTTGTTTCATCTCCATCTTTAACTCTGATTTTCTATATGGATATTTTGTATATTTATATACTTACAGACATAAGTAGACAGAATAATACACGGCAATTTGTTGCTAGTGATTATGCATCTTCTAACACAGAAAATGGTGGTGGCTAACATGGGAAATTATTATTGCATTATGAAAACCACAATGCAACTATATGAGATCCCATGAAGAACACAGTAATATTTCAAATGTTGATTCCCTCAGTCATGATTATATAGTGAATAACCTTCTCTTTCACACTGTGAGCAACTTGAAAGGTCAATATGTTTTTTTGCAGTGCCTCAAATGTTCATCTCCAGTGCTTTGGTAGTTCCTCAGTCCACATTGGTCTCCAACAGCTCTCAGTGCACTTAACTGCAAAAGCTAACAGGGCTTAGAATATACCTCTTTATACACAATAATAATGCTGAAAACTACCAAAAAATTCCAGTTCCTGTTTCCTTTAGTAATTTCGTAGTTGTGAAATTCTTGTAAACTTTTCAGCAATATGGAGTAGTTTACTTAACTAGAAAATACAGTCCTCTACCCACCCCCACCATTCATTCATTAAAAAAGACAAAAGATATTTGCACTTAAATAAAAATTCCCCTCAAAATTGCCAGCAAAATTAAATGGATTTACTAAAACTACATAACTCCACTCCTTTAGTTCCCATCTCAGAATAAGCATTTGGTTTCTGTCTGATGCAACTTCATTAAGGGCAATAGAAAAATTCCTTTTGACTTCAAAGGCATTTGAATTTGGCCATAAGGACCAGATCACTCTCAGTCTTATTAAAAATGTGGAGATTGGAGATTCACAGAAAGGATTTACCTTTCCTCTGTTGATAATCCTACAAGCAGCAATGAAGAGAAATATGCACTGTGCTCTTATCTAAGTTATTATAGAAATCATGTCTCCAAAGGTCTGTGTTGTAATTAGTCTAATCAGAGTAATGCAAAACCATACTGCATTCAAACGCTTAATCTCACTAGGAGAACTACTGTCAATATCCTATTCAAATCTATCTATTTAAAACTCTATTTTACTTTATGTTACTTGGAGAATAACAATACTCCCAAGTTTAGTCACAGTTAGATTATTCATGCAGAAGGTGCTGGAGCAGTTAAACTATATCAAGATGTCTCCTGAAAACCAAGTTAGGAACTAATATGTGATCTCAGCAAACCAGAAACTATTTAGTGGCATACACTGCAAGTTTACATTTGATTTTGCAGCAGCATCAATATGTGGGTATCATAATCATGCATTATTTATGAGGCATTTTCAGAAACACAGGTTCTAAACCTGCATGTAGAATACAGCAGGAAAATGCTAGGCAAGAGGCAGTATTACAGGTTTTAATAATTCCAGACACAAGCATAGATTCAGTATGAGGCCCACAGTGCTTCCATATACAATTGTATGTGAAACATGTAGTTGAGAAGAGGTAAAATTTTGTCCTTGTAGGCAGAAGTTCAGTGGGGAGCTTTCTGTTCAGTGAGGCTATGAGACTGAATTGGTCCAGCTAAATCACAGAACCTTCACACTGCAGCCTGATGCAGATGAATCAGCCAGGATAAAAACTGTGATTCCTGGTCTCAGTGTACAGTCATAGGTAAAGTTGGACGCAACTTTCTATACACAATCCAAAAAATAATATGTGGCCATTTATTCCCCAGCTGAAATGTAAAAGAAGGGGGAGATGAACAGAGGCAGGGAGAGAACATGAATACTGTAGAGGTCAAGCACTAGAAGAGCAAGGCATAATTTATAATGATTATTTTTAAACATTCCAATGCCAAGTTTTTTCCCTTCTCAAGGTATTTGAGTTGAGTACACAAGGATACATAGCTTGTGCTTAGGCATCTATATTTTCTTGTAGGTCAAATTAAGCTAATGTAATAAAGTAATGGAAAACCACTGATGGATCTTGGCTGAAGACATGGATGTCAAACTTTCTTTAGACAACAGAAACACTGCTTGACAGAGAAAGGTATTTGTTAGTGACTTTCCATCTACTACAAAGCACCTTGAGTTGTCTTGGCACAGTGACTTGCCATATGGAGTGATGTGTGACCTGTGTTAATTTTGTTCCTATCAAGACATTTTGTTCAATTTCCACAGAGATGTTGTGATGGAAATTATTGGCTGCATATGGCAGCAGGAATACATGAAAATCTGCAGTCTTTTTAGGACATTTAGAACTACTCATAATTCCACATCAAGCTCCCAAGAATTCTTTACCATTATAAGTCTCTGATATCAGAAAAAAGTAGCCTTGTGGTAATAATAATATTGCTTAATTTTCCAGTAATGAGGCAGTTAATTAAGTTGCCCTTCTAAGTTTGTTTTCCTAATGGAAAATATTTTAATATTTGATTGCAACTGTTATATTAAGCCTTAGCAGCAGTAAATTTCTTTGACGAAGGCTGTTCCCCTACACTTGAGGCAACAACTATTCTTGAGGCAACAACTATTCTAAAGGAAAGCTTTGATCAGCCCTTGCTTGTATCTCTGTAATGGACAGAATTGTTTTGCTCATTGTTTTGAGTGTTGCCTCTTTTGTCTTCCTTTAGACCATAACCATCTTTCCTCTGAATGCAAATCCATCTGTTCATACTGAATAACGCTGGTCATTATTTACAGCCGTTTAACTAGCTTGCTGCCATTTCCTTCATTTTCTTAATGTCTTCTATGCAAAACCATAATCTTCCATTTATCCCTGTTATTATTCTAGCCACCCTCTCATAATATTTGAAGTGGTACAGCCACCACTCTAGTTGCAGCAGCCTTCTCATCTGCAGCTCCTAGATGCCATGAGTTTTCCTATGTCATTCTGTCTGATTGTCTACTTCTGTTGCAGAGATTACCAAAGTGTGAATAGCAACAGTAGCAAATGATTTGTGAAAAGCAGAAATGCGGCTTCTTCTTTAGAGAAAACAAACAGTAGCTGTTTGGGCACTGATTATCAGTTTAGCAACTGAATGCCATTCTTCTGAAAATATGCATTTCCCAGCACAAGACTGGAAGATGCAGTCGGCACCACCAAGAAAACACAACACTGTCTTCTTTCTGAAATGGCAGTAGCCAAAGAAGCTGTGCTTGGGAAGCTCATAACTGCATAAACCTTATTTCATTTAGACTGTTTATCCTTTCACTAAGATAAGTGAAATTTGGTATATTGCTTGCATAAGCATACTAAATAGCAAAATTTACCATCCTCTGTTTTGCAGATCAAAAAGCATAGGGAGATATTCTATCAAGTTATCAGCATACCAGTTGACAGCTGGTGAATTTCAGATAATCACAGACCATTTCATATAAACGACTATATCAGTTCCACAACAGATCAATAAATTCTAGTTTATTTTATTCAGTATCTACCCATTTTGATGACCAATAGTAATTTAATTACTTTATTTGAAACACACTGTGCACTTTCACTAGTCTCCACTTCGCAGTTAGTCCAAAGACCTCTTGTTATCAAGAATATCCTTATGAAATAAATTTTTAAAAGCATTACTAATGTGCCTTATTATTCAACAAGTTATTTTTAAAGACTAATAGATATATAGCTAAACTGAGTAGAAGAAAAAAAAAAAAAGGATGTATATATTACAGCAGTTTATAAATAAATATAAAGTATTTGGTCTACATCCTGCCCTTTTATTTGCCTCAGTGCAAGTCCAGGGTCAAAATCTGACCAAGCAGAAGATTAATTGAAGTGAGATGCTTGAATATGATTCTAACAATTTTCTTTTCAACAGGCTTTGTATTAATTCTTTTTCTAGTCCACTGGGGTGACTATGGGAATGCTAAGGGAATTATTTGAAGATGAGTTTCATCTGGTCTGAAGCATCCTCATTAGTACTGATGATGTGCAAGTTGTAGAGAACCCATTTTGACTTTTAAAACCTCAGCTAAAATATGCAAGGCTGAGAGGCAGAAAAAGTTGAGATAAAGTTTTTGCTCACATAAATTGTAATAGCAGTGAAGTCAGCAGAACAGTAGCCATCGTTTCCAACCATTTTTATACATTAGCAAATCCCATTTGTTTTGAAAGTATGTCCCACATGACACCATCTCATCTGTCACTGAGTGGGTACATGTTCATATGTACAGTGCTATAAGGAATATGCCCAATTTCAGAGTAAAAAGAAAGCTGGAGAAGAAAGGAAGTAATATGGCTTGAAGCTCTCCACACCCAATAATAACATCTAATAATCTGCATCTAGCATGTTTAAGCATCTAGCAGGGAAATTCTGGTAAATCCAGACTATTATAGAATATTCTGTTTACCTAGGCAACCTGTGAGAAAAAATACCACACATTCAAACAATTTTGAAACGGTAGCTCAAATACCATTCCCTTCCCCCACCCTCTCCCAAGTATTTTCATCTATAGAAATACTCATAAAAACACCAGTATTTTTTTTCCCCAGAGCAATGTAACTTTATCCAACACCCCAGGTTGCTATCAGAAGTCTACTTTAGCAATACTCCTGTGTACAGTGTTTATTACTTTTAAGAAAGAAACAGAACTAAGGTTACAGAAACTGAAACATTTTCAACATTTTGATTATATAAACTAATAAAGATTCTCCTCCCAGACCTAGGATCCTTGAAGTCAATAGTTTCTGAAAATAAATTGTTCCTCACTTTCCATATTAAAAAAAATTAACAAACAATATAGAGGTCAAAAGTTTTTCTTCACTAAATGTTTTTAAAGCACTTTAGCTTTTTTTTCTTTTCTTTTCTTCTTCTGAAGGACACTTAACATTAGAAAGCTATAATAATCACAGCTTCATGTGTCTTTGCAATTTCACTTGAATTTAAACCACGGAGTTCATGCACAGAGGTGACATATATGATTACAGGTATTTGCCACAGATAACCACACTTCCTTTCCCTCATAAGATGTGTTACTTGCCATTATGGCACCCCATTTTAAATAAGGCTCTGATGCAGCAAAGCACTTATATCCTTACCCTACACCCAGGATTTAAAATGCAGTAGTGGATATATTTAAACATATTGCCTTTATGTGATTTATATTTGTGCATGTTCCTGAATCATAAGGGCTATTAAGTCTTCAGGGTGGGAATCATCTCTGATGATACATCTGGTAAATGTATCACATTTATTCAGCAGATACACAGTCCTAAATGAGGTTGCAGTTATACTGAAAAAACAATATCAATAACCAATAATAATTCTTTTCTAGATTTCTATTTATGCAACAAATAAAATCTGCAGCCGTTGCTGAACTTAAGGTCATTTCCTGCAATCTTTCAAATTTTGTAATACCAAAATTAAGGTGAGGAAACCCTTTATGTTATTACAACAGAACAGGGACTCTACTTAGCTCAATAATTACTATCCTTTAAGGCCTCTTAATTTAAGTGCAATCCTGAAGAAGAAGGAATTGGAAAGAAGCATAGACTGATTTTCTCTTTTAATCTCTTTCTAACTTTTTGAAGAAATGTCATGTATTCATGTGATAAAAGTGTAATGAATTCTATTCTACCCTTTCCCATCTTCTCTACAGTTCTGTAGAGTTAGATTAATACTGTTATGAATGGAGCAGAACTGTTTTGTAGCTCCCTCTGGAACTTCAAAAGGCAAATTGGATGACTTAGAAAAGCTCATTTGCACTCAGCAGCTTGACTAAAATCTATCTCAGGATAAACAAGAAAACAATGTGAAACAAGTATTATGAGAACGGACTTTCTTGCATAGGACTGGGCTGTCCTCAGCATCCACTGCTTGCTTGAATATACTTCAAAAGAATATCGTTCGCTAACCGAATTGCCAATGCTATTTATTCAATGCAGCAAGTTAAGCCACAGGAGTTTTTTCACTTTTAGGGTGATGATGATTTCACATCCTAAAAAAAAAAAAAAAACCACCAAGAAAACCACCAAACAAAAAACCACACAGATAAAGCTAATAAAAATTACACTTTTATCAAAATTTACCAGACTACTCCTAACTGCATAGTTAGTGCCAATACCTCCTGAACAGTGGAGAGAAAGCAATGGTTGCCACAGCTCCAACTACATAATAACTATTAGGAAATGTTGGGTTCTCAGTGGTGGTGACGGTAGGATACCTGCTGACTATGGCACAAAATACTTGTAAATAGTGACCATTGTGTATAATGGAAGGCCATATTAATATTTCATGAGATCATAGATCTTTAATGTGTAGTTAAGATCCCTTTTGCTTACAAAGACAAGAGAGAACCAAAGAGGGAAAGCAATAGCATGAGCTACATGAGATCACCTAAGCTGCATTCATACTATGTTGCTTTTCACCTGGACAGGATTAGGCTCGCAGCATCTGGCTGCTGTCAGTGCTTTAAGTATCTCACCAATTGCAGCAAAATGATTCATAATAAATCATCTGTTGGAATAAATGATGAAATGGCAACTAAAATGACTGCTGTAACTGATTCCTAGCACTCCTGACAAAGTACAATTTTAGAATGAACCCTGAAGTTTTTGCAAAAAATTATTTATTTGCGCTAGAAAAAGTCTCTTCTTGCAGGATGTTGCCATCTGTAAGCTTTGGTAGGAATCTGTTGGAAATATTTGATAGGGAGATATCCAATTATCTATTGGCCACATTGATGTTATTTTCTATTCCCCAAAAAGTAAGAACATGTTGAAAAAATACCATATGAAATCTTGAGTCATTATTGAATCTACTCTAACATGGATTTCAAGGTATCTTACAAACATTTCACAGATAACAGAGAAAGTCAGAAATTATATGGGTTTCCTGAACACATGCACGAAACCTGTAGCTGAACAGGAATTGTATAGACTAATTCTCCCTTCTAGGTATAAAAAAAAGCATGTATGGGGTTTTGAAATTGTTGTTACTGCAATTCCTACAAATGAATGATTTCTAAAACTGGTCATTGCATCTATAAAAGAAAATACAGCTACTAAAATATTAGTTTATTATTGCACTAATTACCAGTTTGTCTTCTGGATTTGTTAAGAGAACTTTTGTTAAAGATGCCACTAACATTTAAAGTGTGTATTCCAATAAATAATCTAACCACAACTATGAAACATCACTATTCAGATGGACCAAGATAAAATTAATATTTGGAAAAACACTTAAAAAAAAAGAAAGAAACAGCTGCAATTAGTCTTCCAGCTTTAGCTTATTAATAACAAGGCAGCTGCTAACTGGCCTTTTATGCTGCAAGTCAAGTCACCCAACTTGTAGTTTTTATTCTATTTGTCACACAACTAAGTTACTACTTCAGGATTCAAATTTTGCTTCAAAAAATTGACTTAAGAATTTGAACTGTACTTTGCAGATATTGGACTAGTCTGTTCACTCCATTCTTTTTTGTAATTTGATCAATAAGTCACCAGCTCCCTGGCTTCTTGACTTGTTGCACTAACTGACAACAATTATGATAAGCAAACTACAAAGCAGCATAGGATCTGAACAGCTTAGGAACATCTGTGTTAATTTCTTTCTTCATTTCTTTCTTACACACAATTATGGACAGAGAATATATAGTATATTTATGTGAATAAGAAGCCAGAGAGTTCTTATTTAGTATATATAAGAACAACATGTACAAAATAATATATGTAGATATAAAATTACTGGTAAACATTCAATAAGAGAAAAGATGGCTAGACTGCTCATCTTCTGCCAACAGACAGTGGCTAACTTAACTGATTACAGTTTTCTCTAATTCACATTTTCACTGCTTAATTTTTTTTGTCACACACAGAGTAACAAAGGCAAGTTAATTTGTGGCAATATACTTAGAAATTAGCATTGGCATTGATATATGAAAAACACTGGAGGAAAAAAGCATAATATGAAAACCCAAATGTTTACAGAAATACTTAGAAGGATTAATGATATTTCTTTTTCCATGGTCTCCAAAACACCCAACAAACACTAAGGCTTTCTTCAGGTTTCACCTCATAACCTCATACCTCAGCCTTTTTAACAGCTATTTTCAGTTGTGTCCATTCCAGTTTATTAATTACATCCTTCCTGTTTACTCCTTGGGCATTTTTCCCTGTAGGAAACACAGTGTAGGCAGGAGGCAAAATACTATGTCCTTACATTCTGTATGAGTAAAGTGCTGGTACATTACAGTGAACTTTCACTACCAATCCCATGCTTATCTGCTTTTGATAATATGCATATAATGCTGTATTAGATAACAACATAGGTCTAACTGATTTAAGTTCTCACAGTATCCCACTTTCTTAGGTAGGGAAAAAACGTTATGAGACAAGAGAGCAAGGCAGAAAGCAGCAACTTCTTAAATGGCTGCTTTAAAACTGCAGCCCTTTTACTCTGTCAAATTTCAGTGGTCACATTCAGAAAGCTATTTTGGGGAAAATATCCCTATGAAAGCAAAAACTTACCTTAGCAAGCAGTAATAAACCACAACAGAAGGTACACCACTGGAGAAGATGTTTATGTTTACATTAGAGGACTGGTCAGTCAGCCATGTAAGAACAAAACTCCTATTTTTCTTTCCAGGAGAGAAGGGTGTGCTTTGTCACACACCTACAGTCAATCTCAATGGTTCACTGTATCCAGAATTCATGGGACATGCAGAGCGCGTCAGGTGTCTGCACATCTGGGGTAGGATTGACATGCATATATGCAGTACAGTTTATCCAAAATTTTAACTGTAGCCATTTGTGTTGCAGTTAAGTCCTGAAACTCTGTTCTGGCAACATATCTAGGCAGAAAAAGAAGAGGTCCAAATATAAGAAAACCTTCTATCACATGCTAGGATGGAACGTCATTTATTTTTTTTTTTCTGATGTGTTCAGATCATCTTGATGTTTTCCAGATAAGACACATATGTATGAGACATATAAAAGAAGTTTTAAATAATGTTGATCTTTTATTGTTCTTCAATTTCTATGCAGTAGACATTATGAAATAAATAAAATTATTCTTTTAAATATATTTTTGACAGGGTTAAGTCAAGCAATAAGAGCTCATAACCTCGACACTAGCTTAAAATATCTCTAATTGTTAATACATTACATGCAAGACAATTATATGATCATTATCAGAATCAGATTTCAGAATTCAGAAACTGGAATAGAGCGTCTTTACAATATATGCTGACACACTTCTATACGGATGTACCTGCAAACATATATACACAATGAAAGGAATGATACAACTTGCTCATTTGAATTAGACTGTAACTACTGGAAAGTTCTTAGAGGAAAAAGTATTTAGCAAATTAGAAAATAAAAAAAAATCCCAAACAGTAAGAAAATTACTCGCCTTCTATCGAAAGGTCAAGTCAAAAAGGAATTAATGATTACTTGCTCCTTAAGATATCTGAAGTATATCAGTTACAACCCTTCCTCTTTCTGCATTTTACTTTTCTTACATTAATCACCAAATCAGTCAGTAGTAAAGCTGTCAGGGAAGTCTTCAGAAACTGAAGACTGAAAATAAAAGCTTGATTGATTTTATTTTTATTTAGATGAGCATTTTGAATAAAGGTAAATTTGTCCAAAAAAATTGGAAAAAAGTCTTTCATGAAAGTCTGCCCCTAAGGCAAGTTACAGTAGTCTAGTACTATATTTGTAAATGCTCCCAAATAGTTTGAACAGTCCAGAGACCCCTTCTAATCCTGCAATTTATGGCTCTTCAATGTCATGAAGACTAACTAATTTTAGCTGTGTTTATTTTAGGCCTTATATTGACTGAAATTCATGGCAGCTGAAACTGTTTCGTATGTTTCTTTATTCTCTCCAGTGTTGCTCAACAAATCTTTGGATGAATCTGAAGACAAGGTAGAAAAGTCAATTCTAAAATATCACTGTTAGTTTTTATGTCTGTCTAGCTATTACACTCTACAAGTATAGACAGGACCCTCATAGTATATTTAACACTGCAAGATCTTAGTGAGGTCCTTAATTCTGCAATCATAAAAAAACTTTGAACCTGATAATGGTTGGATTAGCCTAATACATGCATGTGAATTAAGTGGACACATGGCAAACGAAGTAAGCCTTCTTATAATTCAGTGGAAGCATGTGGATGTTACAGTCACTTCAATACTCAGGTTTACAGGTCACTAAAACTAAAACATTTTCTTATTGTCAAAAAGCTCAACCTGTCTTCTCTGGAGCAAAATGCAAGATCAGGCATAACCTCCATATCAGCCTGATGGTCCTAGGATATGGCTTATAACTATGGGAGGTGGCAAGCACAGCAATTACTGGAGTAAGAAGATAATGCATATCAATACATTCTGAAATATCTAAAGAGTAGTCTGTTGTGGCTGCAGACACACTAGTACAGAGCTGTATAACTTGGAGTAGCTCGTTCTGGTGAATGCCATTCAGTTTTCCTGAAAGTGGAAGAATTAATGAATGCTTATAGAAAGGTATGTGCCTGAATCTGTCATGGTTATTAAATCTGACTATTGCTATAAAGAAGCTAGTTTTTAATTATGTTAGCTGTTTATTTCTTAATGAATTACAAAAAAAAAAATCAGAGTTTATAAGTTATTAAATGGAACACCGTAGTTTTATGAGATTTCCCTTCTTTAAAATCATGGGGTAGATTCTACATTACTTTGCACCATGCAATATCATTTGCTCCGCTGCAAAATGACTGCAATGACAGCTGTTATGACTGGCATCAATTCAAACCCTTTAAGCTCTGGAGTAAGTAAATAAACAGAGTAACAGAAAATTTAGCACAATGTGGGTTACTGACAAGCCACAATAATTTCCCAGCAAAGCTCAAGCTTCTTAAACAAAAGAAAGAATCTGGTATCTCCTGAGGCCAGTGCAACCTCTCAATTTACACTGTGTTGTACTGGAACAGACTCTAAGTAAGCCACAGAGATAAGCATTAAATCTACTGCTTTAAAACACTGCATTCTCTCATTCAAAGAGGTTCATTAAGTCAGTCTGACATATAGCACTGAAAACCCTTTACACGCTGCAAACATTTCCTTACAAATCAACAATAATAAAGAAACCCAAGCCTGATCTTAAAGCTTTTATTTTGAAACTTCAGTGAGGAATTGAGATTTAATCTCATCCAAATTGAATTAAGCGCCTTAAATTAGCAATACAAATTCAGTATTCCTGAGCTCTCATGAATCTAAGTGACAGTTGAAGAAAGACCTCCAGCTCAGACACATAGAGTACTTGATCAAGACAGAAGTGAACACAGCTCACTCATATTTAAAACATTCTTTCATATATTTTTAATAAAACAACTGATACAAATTCAAAACCAACTTCATAAATCAAACATTATTCAATGTATGAGGCTTCAAGGTTTCCCCTGTTATGGCTGTGAGCATGCCTGTCTCTGAGACAAGGGTTTTGCACTTGAATGCTTGAGGTTTTATGAAAGGTTTATTGGATTTCATAGTCCCTTAAGGGGAAACCCTTTAAATGTCTTTGCAATTATAAGTCTAATAACAATTTCAGCTCTTGGACAGAGCCTTGACTTGACAAAGATAAGGAACTGGAAGTTGCTCAGTCAATACAAAGCTATTAATCTCTGTCACCCCGCTGTCATTGTGTCTCAGGGAAACAATGTAGTTTCTTGACCTACGTGAAGTCATGTAGTGATTTTATTCAGGATGTCAGCATTCATCAGTACAGATTTTGTCACACCCCGACTCACTTGAAGAGCTCCCAGTTCTTTATCTTGACTGCATTGACACCCTTCAGATACCAGTAGTTTGTTTCAGTCTCTGCTTATTATTATTATTTAGTACTTACTCATGTGTAAAAGCCTCTAAGAATAAAGTTTTGAGTGGGAATACAGGCAGTTTCATCACTGCCTCCTGTGTCCTCAGAGAAGGACAGTTTTAAGTTGCCAAATGCTATACGTGCTTGCATATTCAAATGAAGGTTAATTTTGTTCATCTTCAGTAAAATTTGATTATTATTTTTCCTTAGTGGTGTGCTTTTTAATGTCATCCTTCTCTGATCTTGAAACATAGTGTGAGAAAGTTGATCAAACTCTTCGCAAATTATCCAGCCAATGTTATCATTCATGAGCCAGAAATGCAAAACTAGTGTGGATTTGTCTTAAATAAGCCAAATTTAGCTTTCTTTATTTGTTAGTATACCCATGTTATATGAGAAGCTACAATACAGATTAGTTAATGAACCTATTCTGAAGTCTTTGTGGGCAATGAAAAGACCCCTTATTTTTTTCCAGAAGACTTTGGAGCAGGCTACAGTGTCATAGTTTAACAGATGTATACCAGTAACCTGCTTACATAAATATTAAGACTTCATTAAATATCACATACAAACAGCAAACTGATGTAAACCAAGTAATACAACCAGTTCATACAGAATGATAACTGCACTCAAACCTTTAATAAATATTTGCTTAAAGAATTACTGAGTAATGAAAATGTGTACCACAGCAAAAGCTAATTGAATTATGAGTAAAATAATGTATGAATGATGAGTAGGTGGGTTATATTAACTGCCAAACACCAACTTACAATATTATACTAAACAATATATATAAATACTAGCAAAACCTAGTAAATATTAGTAATCTCTAACAAAATACTTAACAGTATTCTTGTACTACACTAAATATAAACTTCACTGACTTCAGCAGAAGTATTCTAGAATTTCTCTAAAGAAATAAAATTTTCAAAGTGAAATGACACTCTACCAAATCTGCAATGTTGATCATTTTATATTGTGTAATGAATATATATGATACTATAAAATTGCAAGGGATTTTTTTTGTTGTTTGTGGTGGTTGTTTTGGTTGAGGTTTTTTTTTGTTTGGGGTTGGGGTTTTTTGGGGGTGGTTTGTTTGTTTGTTTGCTTGTTTGCTTGTTTTAAAGTGAACAATTTGAATGCAAGGAACTACAAGAGAAAACTAATGTGAGCTTGAAATAAGCCACTTTGTAAGCTAGCACTTAGGTCAGGTAAAATGTATCAGCAGCAACAAACCGAACTATTAAAGGCCTATTTACAAATGTTAGGGCAAATACTTCCACAAAAAATGAGTATACATCTATACATTCACACCTGAATCTTGGTGTTATTTAGGTAAATATGAAGATCCCATTAAAGTCTAAGAAAAAAAAATTATAGCAATCAATTACATTTCTTTCAGATAGTCTAAGAGTTTTCTACCAGCTCTTTTGTCTTTTTTTTAATCTCTTCTTCCTCACTTTTCTATCTGTCCCTTTATGATGTTCCCCTCTTTGTCCTACTGCCCTTGAATTCTTACTCCTTTGCCCTTGCATCTGTCTCTGCTCTCCATCTGTTTTGCTGAACAGGTTGCAGAGCAACTTATATAACAACTTTCAAATCTTCCTGCTGAAATTGGCCACAACCAGCCTGCTGGTCTTACACTTGCTGAGTCAACCTGCTCTTCTAGATGTAGTCCTTCCAGTGTACGATACTGACAGAGGCAATGCTGGTTCAGCAAAGTCAACGTGAATAAAGGTGAGAGTAGGCAGCTGCAAAATAAGCTAAGAATTAGCTTCAAATGAAACTTTTGGCTGTTTGTTCTCTGTAGGCTTCAAAGTATGAAGGTTTTTAAGTTGTTTTATAATGTAGGTTCAACTGGTTGAGGAAAGTAGTTCCATTACTTTCTCTTTTTATACTGGACAACCCTAAAAATCAACTCACTCAGAAGACATTCATTAAAGTGTCTTCTGGTGACTACAGAAATTGAAGTGAATGAGGAAACTGAATTAATGTATCATTTGTCTTCTCCTAGATTTAAACCTGTCAAGGCAAGAATCTATTCCCAGTGAAGTCCATAAAGCTGTTCCCAGTAACAGAGGATTAGCACCTACAGGTATAGCTGGAATTGCTATTTTCTCCTACTTTCTTCTACACTGATATATTCTATATCAAACCAATTGCCAGTATCTTTTAGTGTATTTTCTTCCTCAACTATCATTCTCCCTCCTTCTTTCAATCTTTCTGTTGTCTTTATCTTTTCCTCTTCAGTTCCATTAATCAGTTTTTCTGGTATTACAGACACTACTGAGAAGAAATACCACTCCTTATCTCATGACACATCTTACATATTGCGTTTTTGCTTCAAATTTTCATAAATCCTTAAGCCAAAGACCTTCTCATTTTTGTCTGCATGTATATGTGCATGTAACTATTTATGCATGCACATGTGCAGCAACTGTCATAATAAGCCCTCAGGTACCCGGGGCTGTTAATACACAATAACAACAAAAGCAACAACAGAGAGGCTATTACCAATTACAGAACCAATGATTGTATCATTCATTCTGTTCTCTCACACTATTTAATTCATACTTTCTTATCAAAACAAGCCAATACTTTTCATCCTTCTGGACCAGTGCCAGCACTACATTGCAGTTCGACCAAGACTACTGCAAAATGTACACTCTCTCTTATGAGGGGGAGGGGAATAATATCAGGCTTGCCTGTGACAACCTGTGGGATAACACGCCAAGGTTAGAGGGACAGGGTGCTAGTGAGGGCCCTCAGCCTGTTGCTCTGAGATGTGCTGGCTACACTGCAGCACACCTGAAGTTTTATGGAGATGAGCCAGGGGCTCCTGAGGTAATAGAAGCCAACAGAAAACCAGTGAAATACCTCAAAGAAATTAAGGGGTGCTCCTCTAAGAAGGTGACATGGCCGACAGCCCAGCTGAAGTGCCTCTACACCAATGCACACAGCATGGGCAACAAACAGGAGGAGTTGGAAGCCACCGTGCTGCTAGAAAGCTATGACCTAGTTGCCACTACTGAAACTTGGTGGGACAAAGCCCATGACTAAGTGCAGCTATTGATGGCTACAGGCTGTTCAGAAGGGACAGGCGAGGAAGGAGGATCAGAGACGTTGCCCTCTACATCAAGAAATGGATAGAGTGTGAAGAGCTGTCTCTGAAAAATAGCCACAAGCAGGTTGAAAGCTTATGGGTAAGAATCAGAGATTGAGGCACCAAAGAGAATCTTGTGGTTGGTGTCTACTACAGGCCACCTGATCCAGAGGAGCCTATTGACAAAGCCGTCCTACTCCACCTACAGGAGGCAGCACACTCACAGGCTCTCGTCCTGCTGGAGGACTTCAACCACCCCGACATCTGCTGGAAAAGTAGCACAGCAAGCTACAGGCATTCCAGGAGACTCCTGGAATGCATTGAGGATAACTTCTTAAGCCAGGTAATAGAGAGGCTGTCCTGAGGGGATGCAATACCGGACCTGTTGGTCACCAAGCAAGTGAGCTAATCAGTGACGTCAAGACTGGAGGCAGCCTGGGCTGCAGTGATCGTGCACTGGTGGAGTTCGCAGTCCTGAGGGATATGGGTCAGACAAAGAATAAAGTCAGGACCCTGAATTTTAGAAAAGCAAAATTCCAGCTCTTCAATAGGACCCCCTGGGAAACTGTCTTCAGGGACAAGGGAGCAGAACAGAGGTGGCAGACCTTTAAGGATGCTTTCCATAGAGCACAAGAGCTCTTAATACCTGGGTGCAAGAAATCAGGAAAGGAAGGCAAGACAACAGCATGGATGAGTCGAGACCTGCTGGTCAAACTAAAGGGCAAGAATGAAATGCACAGGCAGTGGAAGCAGGGACAGGTATCCTGGGAAGAGTATAGGGACACTGCCCCGTTGGGCACCCCAGTAGGGATGGGGTCAGGAAGGCCAAGGCACAGCTGGAGCTGAACTTGGCAAGGGATGCAAAAAATAATAATAAGGGCTTCCACAAGTATGTCAGCCAGAAAAGGAAGGTCAAAGAAAGCATACCCCCTCGTGATGAGCAAGACTGGCAAACTGGTAACAATGGACAAGGAAAAGGCTGAGCTACTCAACAACTTCTTCACCTCAGTCTTCACCAGCAACCTCTCTTTCCGCACCTCTGGAGTGGATGGACCGCAAGATAGGGACTGGGGGAGCAAAATCCCTCCCGCTGTAAGGGAAAATCAGGTTCATGACCACCTGAGGAACCTGGATACACACAAGTCTATGCGACCTGATGAGATGCATCCCAGAGTCCTGAGGGGACTGGCTGATGTAGTTGCCAAGCCACTCTACATGATATTTGAAAAGTCATGGCAGTCAGGTGAAGACCCCGGTGAATGGAAAAAGGGAAACATTGCACCCATTTTAAAAAGGGTAGAAAGGAAAACTCTGGGAACTATCGACCTGTCGGCCTCACCTCTGTGCCTGGGAAGATCATGGAACAGATCCTCCTGGAAGCTCTGCTAAGGCACATGGAGGACAGGGAGGTGATTCGAGACAGCCAGCATGGCTTCACCAAGGGCAAATCCTGCCTGACCAACCTAGTGGCCTTCTGTGATGGAGTGACTACATCAGTGGACAAAGGAATTGCTACGGATGTCATCTATCTGGACTTCTGTAAGGCCTTTGGCACAATCCTCCACAACATCCTTCCATCTAGATTGGGGAGATAAGGATTTGATGGGTGGACTGTTCGGTGGATGAGGAATTGGTTGGATGGTCACATCCAGAGGGTAGTCAATGGCGCAATGTCCAAACGGAGACCGGTGACAAATGGTGTCCCTCAGGGGTCCTTATTGGGACCAGTACTGTTAAATATCTTCATCAGTGACAGACAGTGGGATCAAGTGTACCCTCAGCAAGTTGGCAGACACCACCAAGCTGAGGGGTGTGCTTGACATACCTGAGGGACAGGATGCCATCCAGAGGGACCTGGACAAGCTCGAGAAGTGGGCCCCTGTGAACCTCATGAGGTTCAACAAGGCCAAGTGCAGCATCCTGCACCTGGGTCAGGGCAACCCCCCATATCAGTATGGGCTGGGGTATGAAGGGATTGAGGGCAGCCCTGCCGAGAAGGACTTGGAGGTACTGGTGGATGAAAAGCTGGACATGAGATGACAATGTATGCTTGCTGCCCAGAAGGCCAATCTTATCCTGGGATGCATCAAAAGAAGCATGGCCAGCAGGTTGAAGGAGGTGATTCTGCCCCTCTACTCTGCTCTGGTGAGACCCCACCTGGAGTACTGCGTCCAGCTCTGGAGCCCTCAGCACAGGAAAGATGCAGGCCCAGAGGAGGGCCATGAAGATGATCAGAGGGATGGAGCACCTCTCCTGTGAAGAAAGGCTGAGAGAGTTGGGGTTATTCAGCCTGGAGAAGAGAAGGCTCCAGGAAGACCTTATTGCAGCCTTTCAGTACTTAAAGGGGGCTTATAAGAAAGATCGGGACAATCTTTTTAGCAGGGCCTGTTGCAATAGGACAAGGGGTAATGGTTTTAAACTAAAGGAAGGTAGATTTAGACTAGATATAAGGAAGAAATTTTTCACAATGAGGGTGGTGAAACACTGGAACAGGTTGCCTAGAGAGGTGGTAGATGCCCCATCCCTGGAAACATTCAAGGTCAGGTTGGACGGGGCTCTGAGCAGCCTGATCTAGCTGAAGATGTCCCTGCTCATTGCAGGGGGGCTGGACTAGATGACCTTTAAAGGTCCCTTCCAAGCCAAACTATTCTATGATTCTATGTCCTGATACACTGTGCACAGCTACCATCTTCTTTTAACGTCTCTCAATGCAAATTAGATGGGATTGGCAGGAGAGCACAAACAGATTTAGGTGGTAACATTTTGGTACAGTAGGTGATGTCTTTATTATAAATATAGCATTTTCTTCTTTTTCTGTCAGTTTCCCCATTCTTGAGTTCCACTTGGTAGTTTCCAATACTTCACAAAATTATATTCTTGGATATGTTCAAACCTTATTTCTCATTCTAACAACAAAACACCTAAGGTTTTGGGTTTGGCTTTTTTTTTTTTCTTTCTATCTTTGTTCGTTCTGCTAATGAGTATTTCTCTGCATTCCATCTCAAATAGCCAAAGCAGATTTGCCCACATTCCTCTAGGTTTGCTGAGAAAGTCATGGATAATATCCCATACAGTCCATCAGAAACAAGGTATGCATTTATGGCTACTTATCCTGCTAGAAGACTCTCAAGTTCATGGTAAGGACACAGTTCAGTACGCAATCTAGAAGTGCCTGTTACCAACTTCATGGCCCATTTTCTGGGCAGCCAGACGATGCATCAAACATTTCCTCCTGAGTTGCTCCTCCTCTTTCCCATCACTATTATAACAATGAAAGAGTTCATCCCATATCATAAATACAAATGCTTTTACCTCATTTGAGCCATACCCATAGTATCCAAAGATTTTAAAGCAGTTTATTCTTCTTGTGGTTTCACAGCACTTTGCAGTCCCAATTGTTCTCGAAACATCACTTGCAAGTTTTTGCCTTATTACATAAGAAATTTGAAATAACAATACCTCAGGTTTCATATATGGTGGTTCTTGAATTCTTTCACTGCCTTTACCTTAAAATCAAGGGCATAATCCTTCTGCTTCAATTTTATCTTAAGAGATGATAATGTGTTTTTAGTGACCAAGTAATTAGTGATTGTGAAACATATTTAGTAGCTAAAAATCAGTATTTAAAATATCTAAAACACTATACAAAAGCTATATATTATCAGTAATCTTGTTTAGGTATGGCAGTTTGAAAAACTCAACAGTATGTGACAATTTAAGTAAAAATAGGCCTGTATGATGATCTACAAATGACCCAGCTCAGAAGCTATTCAAATATTCATATGATTAAAGATACAGTTTTTTTTCATTTGGCACAAGGAAATTGTCTTTAAATGGATGTTTAATCGCTCATTCTCTCTGGCTAGATCGTATTTAACAATTAAGTGAAAAATGCTTTAAGAGCATAGCCTTAACTGCATTATCTGATCATTTAAATTTGAGTATATGTTAGTGACTCTGGCACTATGTTTCAGTGTGTAATTTTTTTCATTTATAAGTTATGTCATAAAAGTGAGATTGCACTGAAAACCCTTCTCCCTCATGTTGAATAGAACAGAGGCATATCCAGAGATGCTTACTGAGCTGCAGAAGCTGTAAATCAGTGGAGTTGCAGCATGTGGAACAATGTATCTCTCAAACCGCTTTCAGAAAAAATTGCTCCATCTGCTTGCTACTTGGTAATAAATAAATAGGATCAGAATAAAATGCATTTTAAAATAATTGAGAATAAACTATACAGAAAGCTTTTGTAATTCAAAATATTTCCACGTTGTTTTGGCATGATTGTTACAAATCAGCATTTCCAGTAATCTTTCCTTTTGCACACGCACTCTGATGCAACACTGCTTCCCATAACATTTTAAATTTGGTTTAAGAGAGTTCAGTAAGTTATATAGTGAATTAAAGAAGAATCAAGCCAAGTATTTTTCATTAAATCTACGGTTTACTTTGATTGTTTTTCACTTCATCATTTTGAATAAGACTTCTCATGAGAATTTAATTAATACAAATACTGATTTGGAAATTAATTAAATTAAATAACAAAAGATTTTTAGAAAAACCTGCTGTCAGTGCAACTAAGTAATGAAAGAGGAGTTGAAAGATGCAGTGCTTCATCTACAAAATGGCCCAATAGGACAGTATTACAGCAAACCTTTGTTTGACAAAGGCGCTGGAGTAGTTCCAGTGCTCACTGGATGTTAGAAGCATGGGGAGGATGAAAGTTTTGCTTCATGAAATCAGAGTTAAAACTGAAAATTGCTGTGTTCTCAACCCAAACATATATCTGGAAAAAGAAAAAAAATCACTGCAAAAAACAAAAGCATTTTCATTTTAATATAATCCAAACTAGTAAAAAAATTGAAAAGTAAATTCAAAACAAAATTGGAAAGTCCTGTGTCAACAATTTGAAAAATTTCTTTATTCTTTCTTTGAAATGAAATTCTGGAACAAAAAGACTTTAGTTTTATGAAGCATTTCAAATGCAACAGAACCATGTAGCCTACAATAGTATAATTTCAATGTGTTTGTGTTTTGGGTTTTGGTGGTAGTTTTATTTTAAAACTCAGCAGTTATACAAGGCACTGCACATATATGTATTTACAATATATGTACAAGTCAGCCCACATGGAGGAAGGAAAAAGTGGTTTAAAACTGACTTTTACAGATGAGGTAATAACTTTGTCATGTAAGTAGTTCAGAGCTACTTACAATCATAGAATCATAGAATGTCCTGAGTTGGAAGGGACCCACAAGGATCATCAAGTCCAACTCATTTCCCTGCACAGAACAACCCCAAATTCACAACATATCTCTGAGGACATTGACCAAGTGCTTCTTGAATGTCGTCAGGCTTAGCACCATGACTACCTCCCTGGGGAGCCTGTTCCAGTGCTCCACAACACTCTGGGTGAAGAACCTTCTCCTACTATCCAACCAAAACCTCCCCTGGCACATCTTCCTGCCATTCCATCGGGTCCTATCATTGGTGGCCAGAGAGAAGAGATCCACACCTGTCCCTTTGTGAGGAAGCTGTAGGCCGCAATGAGGTCTCCCCTTAGTCTCCTCTTCTCTAGGCCGAACAAACCAAGTGACTTCAGCTGCTCCTTGTACGGTTTCTCCTCTAAACCCTCCACCAGCTTCATGGCCCTCCTCTGGACACTCTCTAGTAGCTTTATATCCTTAATGTACTGTGGCACCCAAAACTGCACACAGTACTGAAGATGTGGCCGCACCAGTGCAGAGTAGAGCAGGACAATCACCTCCCTCAACCAGCTGCAATGCAGTGCTTGATGCACCCCAGGACACAGTTGGCCCTCTTGGCTGCCAGGGCACACTGTTGGCTCGTGTTCAACTTGCCATCGACCAGAACCCACAGGTCCATCTCTGCAGAGCTGCTCTCCAGCCTCTTGTTCCCCAGTCTGTATGTATATCCAGGGTTGCCGTGCCCCAGGTGCAAAATCCAGCACTTGCTTTTGTTAAACTTCACACGGTTGGTGATTGCCCAGCTCTCTAGTTTGTCTAGATCTCTCTGCAGGGCCTCTCTGCCCTCGAGAGTGTCAACAGCTCCTCCCAATTTTGTGTCATCAGCAAACTTAATTAGTATTCCTTCAAATCCTGCATCCAGGTCATTTACAAAGAGATTAAAGAGTACCAGTCCCAAGATGGATCCCTGCGGAACCCTGCTAGTGACTGGCCACCAGCCCGATATAACCCCATTTACTATAAGCCTTTGAGCCCGACCCATCAGCCAATTGCTCACCCATTGCATTATGTGTTTATCCAGCTGTATGCTGGACATTTTGTCCAGAAGGATACTGTGAGAGACAGTATCAAAAACTTTACTGAAATCCAAAAAGATCACATCAACTGGCTTCCCTTGGCCAAGTAGGTGGGTAAACTTCTCATAAAAGGAAATCAAATTTGTGAGGCAGGACTTTCCCCTCATGAACCCATGCTGGCTAGGACCAATGACTGCGTTGTCTTTCAGGTGTTTTTCAATAACTCCCAGAATAATCTTCCCCATAATTTTATGAGGCACAGAAGTCAGATGAATGGCCTATAGTTACCAGGGTCATCCCTGTTGCCCTTCTTGAAGATTGGGACAATGTTTGCCAGCTTCCAGTCAACTGGGACCTCTCCAGATTCCCAAGAGCATTGAAGAATCATTGAGAGAGGTCTTGCTCTGACATCAGCCAGCTCTTTAAGTACCCTCAGATGAATCCCATCAGGCCCTATTGACTTATAGGGACCTAGCTGGAGCAGCAAGTCCTGCACAAGTTCAGGGTTTATTAGGAGTTTATCATTCCCACAGTCATGGTTCTCTAGCCCAGGGCTCTGGTATCCCTGAGCCCACCACCAGTGTTGAAGACCGAGGTGAAGAAAGCATTAAACGTCTCTGCCTTATCTATGTCCCTGCTTCTGAGGTGACCATTCTCATCAAGCAACGGGCCAATGTTATTTCTGGCCTGCCTTTTGCCATTAATGTATTTTAAAAAGCCCTTCTTATTGTCCCTTACGGTACCAGCCAGCTTCAACTCCAGTTGAGCTTTGGCCACGTGAATTTCCTCCCTGCAGTGGCAAACAGCATCCCTATAGTCCTCCCAAGTTGCCTGACCTTGCTTCCACTGGCCATATACTTTCTTTTTTCTCCTTATTTCAAGAAGACTACCCCTGGTCAGCCAAGCTGGCATTTTGCCTCACCTGCTTGACTTCCTACACTTTGGAATTGCCTGCTCCTGTGCTTTTAGGAGGTGGTACTTAAAAAGCAACCAGCACTGATGGACCCCAGCACCTTCAAAAGCTTTTCCACAGGGGACCTTACTAAGCAGTTCCACGAGCAAACTGAAGTCTGCTCTCCTTATGTCCACTTTTCTGTTTAGCTTTCACTACACAGTAAATGGAAAATCCTACCAAATCTACATGTTTAAGTTTGCTTTCAGTGAGACAGAATTCTTTTCAGAATTTGTAAGATTGATATTATTTTCCAAAATTCTGATAGATATTAAGAAATACAATTTCATTTTGCATTTGTGATTTTATTGAGCTAGAGAACAAGAGACTTATTTAAGGCATTGGAGTGAGAATCTGCTCACCTGAGATTAGTTTCTGAACTACTTACATGATGCTACTTGATAATAAATAAATTGGATCAGAATAAAATGCATTTTAAAATAATTGAGAATGTATTATACCAAAAGATTTTGTAAGTCCAAGCAGAGAAGAGGTAGCAAGGAGAAGCCCAAAGGCTATCAGAAGGGTTTTCAGAGCCTTGGGGTGGATATTGTTTTTTTCATTATTTCTGGTAGGTTAGAATCTAAAAACTTCTGTTTAAAGGTTAATTATGACTATTGTGCTAGGCAGCCTACTAACAAACATACAGTGCTTTGTTATTTTCCCCAGAGAGTCTGTAATTATTGCTTCTTACAAACTGCAGTAGCTAAGGGGAGAGTAATGAAGTAATGTGTGTTTTTGCACAAATCAGGGTCAGAGCTAGATATCTGTCCTGCCAGAACAGACTGAAGACCAAATTCTTGTTTCCACCAGGTCAAGAGATATCTTTACAACAATATTGGGATAAAAATTTCAACATAAAATCCCCCTCTAATTTCTAAATACAGCTACTGGTGAGTGTTTTAGAGGAAACTGTCAGCCCCTGGAAAAAAACTAAGTTTGCAGTATCAGAATGTTCTTGCTTTCCACAGCAAGTTATTTACACTTCTTACAGTTTTCTTCATTCAAGTCTTATAGCCATTTGGAAATTAACTGCATTTGGATTAGGCTGATAGTAATTTCTAATTGGTATTTAATATTTTGCTGATGAAATTTTATTATATACTGCTATCACAAAGAGGGCTTTACACAGTAGGAAAAAGGGCTTAAGGGAAGCAGTAACTTGGCAAGGTATAGTTGCAGCTGGAGTAAGTAGAATTCTACTATGTTTAAGTTTAAGCTTCTAGAGTTTCACAGCTCTCAAATAGGAGTGTATTTGGGTTGGTTTATTCACAAATCATGGTATGTTACAACATAGATTTGATCATATTCAGGGATAAACCACTCCAGAGTGAAAAATTACTATGCACTAACCACCCTTACATAGCTGCTGAAAGCATTTGCTTTTCATCTCATCTCTCATTATTCACCTTGCTGCAGATCTGTGGGTGTAATAACCATAAAATGATCCTAATGTCCTATTGTATACTATCACTGAAATGTAACATGACTGCTTAGATTCAGTTTACTACTTGACCGCTGTGAATCTGGAATTTGTTGCTTATGAACAGCAATGAATTTATGCATGGGAAGTTCCAACACTCCCAAGTGCTGTATCACAGGAATTAAAAACAAGATCTTAAAAATTAGTAAGGGTGGCCAGACATGAAAATAGAGTTCCTTCTTTTGGACAGAAGTTATCTACACAACACCCCTACGTCAGGAACATGAAATGTGTCATTAAAGTTCTGAACAGAAAAATAGCATGCCCTGATTCTATATGGTCAATGAAAAATGAGAACAGCTTTTGAAATTTTTCTAGCAGACAAGGCAGTGATACTCCATGAAAAGACAGGGGGGAAGGCTGCATTATGTTAACTCAAAAAAATGAGACAAGACAGTTCAAAAGCTACCTTCTGACTTTGGCAGTGGACTATAGAGCTTGGAATTATTTTGCCTATTTTGAAGGCTAGCAGATACCTCATATTGTTCTCTTAAAGTCTTTTTGTTTGGTTGAAACTCCTAGAGTTTACACACTTTATGAAGAACTTCAGTCAGGAGGTACGATGGATTAATCTCTTTTCTCCTTTATCTGATCTCTTCACTATTTACCTCTGGGTAAATTGGATTTGATTTTATGTTGCACATCTATTACATCTTCATATGGACTCCTACAGTGCACCTATTTTGAAATTGGATGTTTACACAACGAACAAATTTTACTCTTCAAAGGGCAAAGAAAACATCTCACATTAAATACAAATTCATTATATAAGTCTATGTTTTGAAGAATAGTAGAAGGGAGAAACGAAAACTGGTGATATTTTAAACACTAAAACCAGTCATAGGTGTCACCCAAAATGTCTTTCTGCCATTAACACAGAATTCAACAAAAACGTTTGTTTGAATGAAGACTGCAGGATTCACCACTAAATCCTTTTCCATATGGGAAGCCTATCAGTAGATGTTAGTCTCCATACATTTTACTGTGTTATTCATAAATGACAAAGGATATTTGAAATTAGTCTAGAGCTAATTGATTAGAACTATGCAACTACGCTTACAGTGGCTCTGCATCAGGTTCTGTTTTAATACATACAAAAAAAATCATAATGAAGCACTTAGGCTTGCTTTAGAAACACCACACACACAAAAAGCCAGGAAATGTCAGCATGAGCCACTACATACTTGATTCCAAGAAGCACACACTTAACACACACACGTTACTATAAGTTCTGCTAAAGACTAACTACATCTACAACTCTCAACATGACCTGTTCCCCTTAAAGGAATGGGTCTGTTCTATAGGATAACTTAAGTCTTGCTTTAATGAATTTGTAGTGTGTTACAACTTTTCTTTCCCTATCCAGTGTATTTTTTTCCCCCCTAGGGTTAATTTACAATTATTAACTGGGGTGAAGTATACATAAGAATAGGAAGAAGAGGTAACAGTTTACAAGAGAACGTCAGTGGAAATGCTGAACATAAATGAGAACAAAGGTATGCTAGCTAAGGCAGATAGTGAGGAAAAAAAATCTAAAATAGCAGAAAAGAGCTGCTGTTAATGAAAAAGATTTCTATTGAAAACAATTCTCCCTGGTGGCTATAGACAATTTTATCTATCAGTTATTTTATTATTTGTCAGTTGTTTGCAGACATGTTTTCAGCTATTAGAGTAATTATAAATTACCCAACTCTACCTGATTTTCTTCGAGAACACTACCACACATTGTGCCTTATCCACCTAAGATACCCTTATTTAAGAAACACAACACATATATGCAATACCATTCAAAAATATCTGTCAATAATGAAAAACCAAAGTGCCAATGACAAATTTCAGCCAGAGGCAAAGTTACAGTAACTCCTATGAAAAAATGTATAAACAAACAAATACCCCACAACCCTACACAAAGAAACCAAAGAACTAGTACTGTAAAAATTTCCTGCTGACAGGCTGAATCTGTTTAGAGGAAAAACAAGGCTTTCCCACATTATTACTGAATTTATTATGAAAGTTCCAATAAATCCGGTCCCTGGAACCATTACAAACATTAATAATTATACTGAACTTCTGTAAGGAAAAAAAAATCCACACATATTTCCTCTGTCTTAAGGCACTTACTGTAAATAACTGAATCTAGCTGATTCACAAAAGGCCTTTTATTATGTCAATTCCCAGGTTTTCTGTTCTCACAACATAGACGAGTCTTTAACTGAAGGTTCAAAGATAGTAACAGGAGTAATATAAATAACAGGTATGAAAATGACAATCAGGAGGAATGGTACAACCAGTAAAGGGACTGTCAAAGTCAAGTCAGGGAAGTAAAAACAGGTTCTAAAAGGAGTAATGTTTGTATCATTAGTGAATGTGTTCTAACTAGTTCTAATTGAGATAGCTCAGCTGGCACCACAGCTATAAGGGAGGAAGGCAGAGTCATTGAAGGATGCAAAAAGCCCAGACAGAATCCCACACTTGATAGGTTCATTCATTTCAGTGCTGTAATTAGCTAGCTTTACGTTATCTTAGTTATGTTTACAGTCACACATCTCAACTGCCTGAAAGCACACCTGTAAATTTTAGTGTAACTATTGCTGATCACAATGTCATAAGTGAATGTAGCTGCCACAGCGTGGTAATGACCTCAGAGTCCTAGGGCAGGCCAAGACCTAGATAGGGACCAAGCAACAATGCCTGACTAATAAAAAAAAAAATACCCATAGCCCTATGCTATGGTAATTACACCCTCAAAGATGTGAGGATTTCAAACCCAGACTCTGAAATGAACCCTCCTTTGCATTTACAAGTAGCTGTAGTCACATCATGCCCATGTTTGGAGTCTGTACTATTTTGGATATATAGATAGAGGTTTTCTATGTACATATAGCTACGTAAATACATATGTATAAATGTACACAAAGCGCAATGACTTAGCTTGATAAACAATTGTCTTGAAATTCTGAACTCAATCTTAGCTCTAAAAGAAAATTTTCTTTTAGCAAGGAGAATGTTATGTTAGTGTTGATGGGCTAAATTCACAAACAGTGTAGGCAGGATCAACATGTCAATATACCTAACTACTCAATGTCACTCATCTTTTTCTTAATATTAAAAATAAAAAGGAAATGGTGCTCAAAAATGTGTTAAAAGTTAAGCAGTGGGGCAGTATTTCTCACTGGAAAAACTCATTAAAGTCACGCCAGCAGATAATCTGATAGTCAGTACCCAGTTTACCCCCTGCACAGTCAGCAGGAGAAAGTTCTAACCCCATGCCTGGGAAATGCTTCTAAGTGAGTGAGTGCTAATTAATAATATTATGGCACCTCCCTCCTTTAATGTTTGTTCACATTACTTACTCTAACTAATCTCTTAAAGGTTTATCTTACAATCGCAAAAGTTAAACAGAAAACACTCAGAAATATTCAAATATATATTCCTTTTTCCTACAGCTCACTAAAGATGCAGAGTCCTGAATCTTGCAGAATAACATTGTCATGGTTTTAGCTGGGATAGTTAATTTTCTTCACTGTAGCTGGTATAGTGCTGTGTTTTGGACTTAGTATGAAAATAATGTTGATAACACACTAATGTTTTAGTCGTTGCTAGGTAGTGCTTGCACTAGTCAAGGACTTTCCAGCTTCCCATGCTCTGCCAGGTGCACAAGAAGCCGGGAGGGGAGGGGATACAACCAGGAGAGCTGATCCGAATTGGCCAAAGGGATATTCCATATCATGTGACGTCATGCCCAGTATATTAACTGGGGGGAGTTGGCCGGGGGAAGCAGCAATCGCAGCTCAGGGACCAGCAGCGTCAGTCGGCAGGTGGTGAGCGGTTGCAGCACTTGTTGTTTGGTTTTGGGTTTTTTTTTCCCTTCTTCCAAGGTTTCATCTCTCTCTCACTCATTATTTTTCTTTTCATTATATTATGATTATTATTATTGCTGGTTTATTTGAATTATTAAACTGTTCTTATCTCAGCCCACGAGGTTTCTTACTTTGGCCCTTCCGATTCTCTCCCCCATCCCACAAGGGTGGGGGTGTGAGCGAGCAGCTGTGTGGTGCTTAGTTGCTGACCGGGGCTAAACCACAACAAGCATAAAAGACTTTCTCTGACCTAGAACCTGGACTAGTCAAGTAGTCTACTTTCTACTTAATTTTGGGAGCAATGTGACCTTCCATGGGAGTTTTGATATGAATAGCATACAAGCTGATGCCAGGGTCTAGTCAGAGATCTACCAATGCTAAGGAGCTCAGCTCATTGTAGCAGTGAGCTAGTAAGCTATAATTTAAAGAGTCAAAAGCCTTCTGTTATTTTCTTATGGGGCTTTTCTCTTTTGATGACTGTGCTAACAGACCCTATTATACTTATTCATTGAAATTTATGTTTCTCTTCCATGGGAGATGCTCGTCTATCTGCCAACCTGTGTCAGCAGAATTATAAACCTGTCAGTGACACAGTATTTTAGTAGTAACCTACATTGGCTGTAAAAAACCAAATGCAAATGTTCAGACAATTACTTATATGCAATGAAAATAGCACTTTCTAACAAATAATGCTGTCAAATAAAATAGTGACACTACTCATCTTTAAAACAATGAATTTTTATCATCTACTTTGAATCGTGCTAAGATTTTTGAAAGGATTTATTTCATCTACTACCTTAAGAAAATGGCAGGCACCTTCAGATATGTCCAGAATGTGGTTAAACAGACAAGTGCCAAACAACCTTCCTGAAGCATTTTTCAAGGCTGTGCTGAAATTAAATACAGTTAACTGAATTCAACCATACAAAAGTTATCTCCCCTAGCCCATAGATGTTAACACACTGAAAACTGCCATGTCAATACGTAGGTAGGTATTTGCATATTCAATTATATATGGTAAATATGTTTGATTATATTCAAGAAGCATATTTGCCATAAAACATTAATTCCACTGCTTTTCATCTTCATGGGTGAGGTTATTCATAGAATTAATTCAACTCCATAACAATGTAATACTGTGGAATACTAGGCGGGGTGGGGGGTGGGGGTGTGGAGGAAGGAGGGGAACCACAGATTCCTTACACAGCCACAGTGAAGAAAATTATCTCAGGAATTAATGTCTTGGCTTTAACCTTGTATTTACAGCTAGAGATGTACGAAATTTATGACCTAATGCAACCAAAGGTATGCAGCAGACTTACTTGGACAGTACATTTACCAATGTGTTTTACTGTTAGTTAACCTTTACAATGCATGTTGCCAATATTATCATTAAATAAGGCTTAGAAGAGATTGCAAGAGGTTATCTGGTATATTTTCTTGCCCCCAGGTTTTACAGAAGTGTGCTTTTTGCCAGTCTATTGTGTGTGTGCATGCACTATAACCAATTAGTGTCCAAGCCTTTAAATTAGTTATAAAATTAATCACAGCATATTAAAACTATAAAACAGCACTTGTAATATGTGCTCATTTTATAGATAAGCTAAATTAGCATAGCCATTGCAAATTAGCTCTATTTCAGGAGTTACAAAGACAAACAGATCCCATCCTTCAGTCTCTGTATATACAAGGATTATGAAGGATTTGATTCATAATAGCCAGACTAATTATATTTACACACTTAGGGCATTCTTTCATATGAGTTCTAGCTTCCATTCAAGAAGCATATAAAATGTTTAAATGTATAAAGTCATACCTCTTTTGTCTGCTAAATATTAAAGGAAATCTAAAAATCATATTTGCTTTAAAAAATTAAGATTAATGTTAATTCCATGTATTTTTTTAATTAGTCTGCCATTGAAAGTGAAGACTTAGCATCTTTTCTTCCACTTAGATACTTCACATTCTCCTAGTTAAGGTGTATTTTATAATAGAAAAACAATATAGAAAGATTTTCCAGTTCAAAGTTTCCTCTCAACTTTCCCCCTACCCTTAAAAGTAAATAATTTTTGAATTGTTTTATTTGATATTTCCTATGGGAAGGAGGATGTTACTGATAAGCCAGCTACTTCCTGGTTTCAAGTTTTTACTTAAAACCTTAAAAAAAGCTGTGATCTCTATTGCAGAAACTTTAAAAAAACAAACAAACAAACAAACTTTCCAATAAGTGGTATTTGCATTGTCAACTAGCAGCTTCAGAAACACACATTTTTAAATTTAGCCATGAATAAACCAACCTGTTTTTCCAGAACTTCTGCTGATGGTATCCTGGTCTCACTAATGACAAAGGAAGAGTATCTGAAAGTAATAAAAGCAACACAAAAACTTGAGTAGAAACTAGAGAAGGACGTCCATAGTCTCCCTACTTTACCTGAAAATAGATGAATGCATAATTATTCTTACATAATCTCCTTGAATCTTATTTATCCCAGTACTCATGAAAGTTTCTCTGTAGTTTTACGCATCCCCATGTGAGGGACAGAATACCAGAAGAATGGGAGAATGAATTTCACTCACTCAAAGAAATCTGAGGAAAGTACTTTATGAGATTTCCCTCATTCTTGGGTTTAGATATTTATACTTCAGAGAAAGAAGTTCTGTTACATCTACACAGTTGCAGACAAATTTTCAAAAGAACTAGGCATGCTGAGGGGCAAAGTCTTTTAAAACTTTGGTCTTAGGTGTCACAATGGGAACTGTGCTAGTGAGTGTATTTGAAAATCTAGTCCTGATATATGTGCCCTAATCAGAGTTAAGATATTTTAAAATTCCATCTCCAGCTACAAATGCTTAAAAATTAGGCTTCAGACTCTTCAAGGTTTATTTTTATTTAATAGATCCTCTTCAGAGGTTCTGAGCATCTACAGTTCATGTTCAAGTTCACATAATCACTGGAAGCTCAGCATGTATGAATTACAGGCCTATACTCATTTCTAGATATTCTGGTTATTGATTCCTGGAAAATTATGAAGACCTTTTTTTATACCCCTTTCTCAGTCACATTCTTTGACAATGTAGCTTCAAACAAATTTCTGTTCCTTGTGATCCCTTTAGCAGTTAAACATCGGCCAAATTAATTCAGCATACTCATTATAAAAATGTTCTAAATGACATAATATGCTCCAGAAAAGCTTTTGACAAGACAGACAGCCAAGGGACTGAAAGGTGATAGTCTTTTTCCATTTCTGAGTGATGTAGCTGCCAAAACTCACGGACTTGAGGTTTGACCTTGCACAGACAGTGATCTGTCTTCATGAAAACCGACTGTCACATGCACATGCCTCAATTTCACAGGGGAAGAACTTGAACTGTAAAACAAGAGAACCTTGGACATCCCTAAAGAGAAAAAATGTGTAAAGCTTTCAGGGCCTCACCAACAGCTAAAATTAACTCTGAATCACCCATGTGGATGTATTCTGATGCAAACAAATTTGCCACAAGCCATAGTGATTACTGTCTTCCATGGCAACCACAACTGCAAATGAAAGTTTCTTTCTCTTACCAGAGCTAAAAAGCTACTAAGTCTTCATTAGCACAGAACCATTTTTTGTCTGCAAGGACAAAAAAGTTGCCATGCCAAATGCAGTTTGAAAGGATAAGAAAGCATTCAGCATAACAAAACATGCATTTTTAAGGAAGGTCAGTATCATTTAATGCCACTGTTCTATGTTGAGCACATTTGTTCATTTTTCCATCACCCTCACAGAAAATATAAACAGCCATTAGGAGCCAGAAGGGCTAAGGGAAATGCAATGTTTTAATTGCTTTGCCTTGGGAATGTTGCAGAAACTGGTCTTGCACAATCCATATGCTGACAGCTCGAACAGAGATTTATCTATGGAATTTGAAACGGCTTTAAAAAGAACACACATGAACCTGACAGAAAAGTACTGACAGAAGACCCAGTATTAGCTTATTAAACAATATAAATGAAGGAAGGATGCATTCATAGCTTGATTTGCTATGTCCATCTGGGATCCTTTCAGGCTGATAGGAGTAACATATTATTGCGTGACAGAATTCAGGAGGAATTTGAAGGAATGCAAGGAGAATCCCTGTTGCTCTGTACAGAAAATAAATGTACTTATTGCCAGACTCTTTCATTTTCTAACAGTTTAAGAGCAAACAACAAGCACCACGTTGGAAATTTAGGTATTTTTAAATTGAGGAAATGAAAATCTGATCATTTATTGTCCCATTACAAGCAGTAATCTTAATACTGGAGTCAGAGCAAGGATGGCAAAGACTTTTAATACTGTATGCACATTACCTAATGCAATAGAGGATCACTGCTTGGACCTCAAGCATTTAACACAAATCAGTACTAACTACCTGGTTTGTATTTTACCAGTTTTGAAATATAGGGGTTATTGCTATTCATACCACAGTGTTTGTAAAACACTAAGTTATACACAATTATATAAAAACACACATAAGGGAAGAAAATAAAGAAATCTTTTCCCACTCTCTAAATAGCTCTGTAATCCTCAAACATGTAAACAGCTAAAAGATATATTGAGATAAACTACATTATATAAAATGAAAACAATGGGCTTCATAGTCCAAGTTAAAAGAAGCATTTTAATCACACCTCAGTTTTGCCAAGCTTCAATACTTAACAGCAACTCACATGTTATTTTGAAAGACGTTGCTATTGAAATAAACTGTTTGCATGAAATATTCTGATTTTAGTTTGAATTCCGTAAAAAGTAAAAGTGATATAAACCTCAAGACTCCCAGTGAGAAAGACAGAGGAAATTGTTTATAGGTTGTTGGTTTTGGGTTTAATAGGTTCATTATTTCAAACCAAGCTCACGATATTTACACATCAGAACTCTGTACTAGTGCTTCTTATGAGCTTCTTTTAGATCATAGCATAGAAATAGGAGGATACGACCAAGCTGCCAGTAAAATCAAGAAAAAGGTTTGCATTTAATTACTTGCATCCTAAATGAAATTTAAAATCTATTGATTTGGGGAAAAACAGAAAAACTATCATTCTCCTATTTGTCACACATTTGCTATCAGCTATCATTCCTTTGATTTTAGGAAAATTGTGTGTCAATACTGTAAACACAGATTTCTTATGTCATTACAGCTAGGCACATCAGAAAAGTTAAAGATTTTAACCTTAAAGAAACTTTCTAAAGTAAGAAGGAATTACTCTTACTTTGTAAAGGGAGAACTATACAATAGAACTGAAGGTGTAATGAGAACATGGCTAAAGGAACTCTCACTTTTGTGAGGTGGTAGGAACAGGCACAGGAACCCTGAGTATCATAAGCATTTAGCTCCAAAATATTGCACATGCAACCTGCATAAAGTAACTGCATTATTTACTTGACATTAGAAACCAAACTGGGAATAGTGCTCAGAGTATCTCAGTCCTCTGACCATGCCTTAATCACAGATCATTCTCCCTTCGATAAATGCTGATGTCTGTTTCACAGAGATGGTTACAGGAGATAAGTCATTAGTATAAAACCTAAAAATTTCTAAGTATCCAAAGCCCAGTTCTACAAACATCTGTGGTTATACACTACCCACTCTTCACTAAGTACAACTAATTACCTTACTATGTAACAGCATTAGGTATTCAGTTATACTCCAGTCAAATATACCCCAGTGCTCTGCTGCACTAAATATCTACCCGCCTACTTGCTCCACCTCTGCAAATTAGGAACGAAACTACACGCTGCTACAAACCATATCTCAGAGAAAGCAGCTGTGTTCCCACCACGTTTCCAAAACAAGCAAGTGAAATGTTATTACTAAGATTAAAGAAAATTAATTTTAGATTAGGCAGTTTCAAGACACAGCAGCGAATTCCATCCTTGCCGTTCAGAGATGTCAACCATCTTTATTAATTTTCTATTTATGACCATGGACTCTTTTAGAAGATGTCATATGATCTAACTGAAAGGATGAAAAATGTTTTTGATTGCCTATATTATGTTTACTTTAAAATAACCTTTGTTTGCTACTTGGTTTGAAAAGTTAGAGCTACATTAGATAGAACATGGTTGCATACATTACATTCATAGATACTACTAGCTCACCACTACTAGGGTAAGGGAACAATGCAATAAATATTCATGCATGTGAGTAGTCCCAGTGGTTAAACTTGAAAATAAGGATGGTGCCAAATTTGTACCACATTCTTTATCTCTTTCATGTATGAAAGAAGCAACTTCATACCTAGTGAAATGAAATATATTTCAGAGATAATTGGTTTAATCCTTTGGACTACCTCATTTACTTTTATTCATCTCCCATTTTGAAATATTTTTCAGGAGATAGTCGAGATTTATTCTGGCAGCTTTGAATGTCTGCAATGAAACTGTCACTACATCTGTTACTCTTACCTCCACCAAACAAAGTAGAATCACAAAATAAATCACACAGTTTCTGCAAAGCAAAAAAATAATGGAAATAGTTATCTTCAAGACAACTGTGATAAAAACACCTCAATTCTAGTGGGAAAGATCCAATCCAATAATAAGTAAGTTCTTATTTGAAGAAAGTGGTGAGGTTATGCTGCCTCTTGTGTTTGAGGACAGAAACACAAACAGAATACATACAACTTTTCTTTCTTGTTATTTAATTCTCTTAATCACTGCTATTTTGCCCAAGTTTTGAACCTTGACATTCACACACACACACAAGGAAGCCACAGTCCTATTGCCTTTAACACCAAATCAGTGCACTAACTGATCGGGCCTGATGACACGATACTATTTCTGTCACTCTTGCTGGTACACATCATAGAGTTTTATGCCCACTTTACAGGGATCAAAGGTACTAACAGAAGGAAGTTATGCTGGATCAGGGCCTCATGTAGCTGCAGCACTTTCAGTCACACAGCAGAAGTCCATACTGAACCAGGGTCTGAATTTGTAGAATTGGAAAAATTTCCAAAGAAGGTTTTAAATCTTCTTTCCAGAAGAATTTAGCAATAGCGTTTGCAGCCCATGAGCACTTAAAGTTGGTACAAAGTCTTGACATTTCTAGAAGAATCAGTCTAGTCAGCTTACTCATGATCATTTTTGTTTTGGTACCACTCCCTCTCATGCCAGTTTCTTGATTATTGTACCATGAACCAGATCAGGAAAAGTACCAGGGCTAACTAGATTTTGGTGAATTGCTTCTTTGCTGGCTTAGTTACAATTCAGATCAGTTTCCCAATCCACATAGGCACATTCATGCCATCATGAACTATCAGAGGGCAATAGGTGGGTGGAACTGATCAGTAAAGACCAGGGGCACTGCTTTTTTTGAGCAACAGTAACAGCTTATGCAGGCCTACGTGATTTGTAGAACTACCACAGTAATCATGCCATTGTTCAGAAAATTTGAACTTAAAAGGGGTGCAGGCACTGCTCAGATATAGAGGAACACAACTGTAAATTTATCCAAATCTAATAATCACTTACTCTGGAATCTTGGCAGAAAGCTGTCCATGTTCTTGCAAATAGTCTCATGGGAACTTTTAATGGACTTAAATATTCAAAAATTTTATTCAGTCTCACCTGAAAAAAAAAAAAAAGAGATGACACTGTCATAATGGAGAACCACCTTGTAACTGGGTTATTAGCTCAGTGACTCAGGAGGAATAGTGCCATCTACTGAATTAACTATACTCTTTAAAACACAACTTAACAAAATCATCTCTCATCAGCTAGCTATTGTACAAGGATGAGTTGTTGCCCAGTTAATTTAATAGAAAATTGTTGTAGTACAGACACTTCAAATCACTTGGCACCTGCTGTTTTTCCTTTGCCACTAGTGCATTTCAAAAGCTAATTCACAAAACAAAAGAAATAAGGTTATTCCTTTCAAATATTTGCAATGATACTTTAAAGAACCTCACATGGGCAGAGAGTACTTAGAACAGTCCAGAGGGACACTAACTGTTGGCTGCTAAATGTTACAAGAGAATAGAAGCCCAGAACATGCAAGCAATGAGACAAGTCAGGAAAAAATAAATCTACATTTACTGTTTCTGCAAATATCCAAGGAAATTCAAAATCCAGCAGTGCAAGCATATGGCATTAAAAGAAACATGATGAAAGAAATTACCATGCCTTCGCACAACCAACAAAACATCTAGCACGCAAAAGGAATATATGTCAAACAATTGAAAAAAATGAGTGGGATGGAAAGGAGTTTTGGTGATATTAAAAGAACAGATTGAGGTAAACAAGATGAGGTTTAAGCACATGAATGCCTTAAGTAATCACTGAAAATGCTAAGTCCTTCTGGGTCTTCCACTGAAAATTCAGCCAATTACCTCCAGAGCAATGAGCAGGGTATGAATATTCCCCATCAAAATAGATACTGTGCTTTGAGATGATGGGTGGATATGGAGAAAGTGTTGATACGCTATTATGGACTCTGCAAACCAAAATAATATTTATAGATCAAGTGATACTTACGCATATAAATGAAGGAGATACAAATGCTTTATCATCAGTCATGTCAGGAGGGAACTCAAAGAATTGACTGCCATAAAAATTACCAAGTGACTAAGGAAATATGCACATTACTGAATCTTTCACTTGGTTAAGCAACTAATATGATCAGAGGCTCTTCTATGGTTAGTCACTGAAAATAAAACAATGAAGCAAATTTTTTCTAGATTTATAAACTACTAAGTAAGGCCTAGTAATCATAAAATCAGATTCAGAAATACCCTTTATGTATTTCTTAGATTTGATAGTACAGAATCCAAATAAACACATCGTTCTTATAAATCATGAGCACTAAAAAAAAATGCTAAGTATCTCAAGAGATTTTACTTTATCTAAAATTATCTGTACATTTTCATCCTCTAGGAAAAAAATCAGACATTAAAGGAAATAATATAGAAGCGTATTAATGTTTTAGTTCTGTGAATCATACAATGCAAGGTTGCTATCCTGTGTCTTATTCAGACAGTTCCCAATAGGGCTTTGACTATAAGAAAAGAAACCCAAACTTTCTGAACTGCTAGCTAACAATAAAACAGGTATTTTCCTAAATATTGGAAACAATGCTATTGATAACTGTTTTGAAATACTTTATTGCTATATATTCCAATTAGTAAAAATTCTTTCCAGATTAGATTTTTCCTTTTATATAATACATAAACTTCTACAGGTAATCTTTAAGCTGATTTTAAATGCTAAAAATATATTTAATGAATTACAAATATACCATTGAATTGTTAAATCACAATGTTGCAGACATTTTTTGTAAGTCTGCATATGTTTCAATGAATTTTTTTCAGAAAGATAAAATATCACGAAGAAGTGCACATCTTTTGAGAGAATGGTCTCATGGTAGTCTTTAAGAACTCTGTGGATTTTCAAGTCATCTTGTCAAGCAGCAGAAACCCTATTATATGAGCTATCAGCCCAGTCACAGAGCATGAGTAGCCAGCTGAGAACACAGCTTCATCCCATACTCACTGAAGTCAATGGAAAAAATATCTGTAGGATTTTGTATCTGAAATGTATAGGAGCCTTTCCAGTTATGTCAATGAGCATTGAATCAGTCCCATCACTGGCAGCAGAAGCTATAGTCACTGTGAGTAATATATGAGCTATCCTTAAGCTGTGATGTATTTGCATAAACCTTTTCTTGAATAACTTGAATTAAAAAAAAAATCAAAATTGAAATCTATTCACAGTTAAATGGCAAGCTGGAAAAGAGATTTAGTGAGTTAAATTATTTACCATGCTCCAGTGAGAGCATATTTTACAGATTCACTTTCCCAAGTGAACTCATGCTCTGCCACAGCAGCTAAATTTAGCATGAATAAGCATCTCTGGACAAATAACAGCCACATAAAACAGGTGCCTTAATACATGCACTCAACACCTGTTATTTTGCAGAAAAACACAGCTACACATACATGGTTCTCATTTGATTTATTAATATTTCCAGTGTGTACAAAGTTCCCTGTACTGGGCACCCAAACAGGGCCTTGGGCTATTATGTATTTGTAATACTGCATTAAATACAGAATTCAAAGCTTTTTTTCTATGCCTGACTGATTTATAGTATTAAAATATCAGTTGATTATGTCTACTATAATTTCTGTGAACTACTGCTCTTTCCTTTGTACTCTTTGTGAGATGCAGTGACTAGAACTGAAAATACAAATTCCTATGATAGCATTATATTATTTTTATACACATACAGCACTATGAGGGCTGCTATGGGGAAGTTAACTCCATCCCAGCCAGACCCAATACACATCTGTATCCTTTCCTTTCTATATTATAGTCTCTGCATTGTGGTTCTATAAATGTGGAAACAATAGTTCACTGGATTCTATGGACTCCTCCTCCATAGTGCTAGTTTCTCCACTAAACTATCCTTCCCAAATAATTTATATTTGGATTTTTCTCCAACACGTTATTTTGTCATCCTCTTGCCTTTCATTAACGCTTACTCTGTTAGAAGCACTTTACTTCAAAGGAGATGTTAAGCACAATTCTCTCAAAGGTGCTGGTTTCTCTGTGCATTGAATGTAAACACTCCCACGGCACTTTTCAAAGAGAGAGAGGAACAATCAGTTTCCTTGGAAGGGCTCCTGCACAAAGTTCACGTGACTGCACCAAAGTGGTCATACCTGTTTGCACAATCACTTTGCTACCAGTTCCTGAGAGGACACTGTAAACGTATATAGAGAAACAATGCCATATTAAATACAATAGAGAAGCAGAATTATGCTACTACAGCTGTTTGGAGGCTGTCAGAGAACTTGGGTTTCAGGGGAGCTCTGACACAGGAATCCTGTGGTGAAAGACAAGATGGGCCAGAACAAGACCCTGGATACTGAAGAGTACTGAAGCGTACAGAAACAAAGGATACTGGCAAGTGAATTGAAAATGATACTGCTTGAAGAACAACAAAAATCAGTAACAAACATTGACATTAATAAGCTGAATGAGTGGCAGTTTGATCAAATGCTGTTTTAACAGTGATGAACAATTCAGTCACATTTGCCAGGATAAATATTAATTTTATGTTAAAGTCTCTCCTATCTTATTGTAGCTGCAGTAGAAGACAAATGACTAAAACATAAGCATGTAAATGTGGAAATAAATGTAGATTCTCAAGAATTAAAGCTACTAATAACAGAGTGTTAAATGACAATTGGCTGTCCTTGCTGAATTCAGACGCTTAAGAAAGTTTATAGCTTTCAACAAGAGAAAAAATAATAAAGAGTCTGGAAACATACTAATTCCAAAATTAGTAAATAGAGATGATCTAAGATAAGACACTTCTACCCAATAGAAAAAGTCATAGAAGTAACAAAAATAATTGCAAACCATTAAGATAGCATGCAGAAGGTAACAACTAAGATGATTATTTGAAGAGCAGACAGCTTGGAGAAAAGACAACTCCAGAGAACAGAAGTGCAAAATAATCAGAGTTGAAAACCCCAAACTTTGTTTATTTAAATTAGCTGTACTGAAAGAGAAATAGAAAAATCGTTGAAGTGAAACTAACAATGGATATGGGCCATAAAACAGAGAAGAGAAGGATCAATCTACTAATAGTTCTGACCTCCCTACTCATGCTAACCTGTTCAGAGCAAAATAAAGCATTTCTAGTCAGACATGGCAAACAGCAAGGGAGCATATAATTGCACAGGCATGCTTTCTCAAGTCAGTGATATTTTTTTTCTCATAGTTTATCTATGGTTATATAAAAGCAGAGGTAACGATCTACTTATGCATTAATTTACGGTCAAGGAAATAAAGCACAGTAAATAATAATTAACATCACTGTTTTGTTTTAAACCTTGCTACAAAATTCTCAGTGGCCAATAAGCACTCATTTAGGACCATTTTTTTCCTCCCCTTTATAAACATTGCTGTATTTCATCCACTTTCCTTTCAGAATACAATTTCACCACAGAACAGCTAAACAATAAATAACATCGAAGTCTTCAATAGCATAAAGATATAAGTAGTTTAACTCTATATACATAAATTCACTGACTTCAGTCAGATGCATAAAGTCAAACAAGTGTCTATGTCTTTGCAAAATACAGGAATTAATTATTAAAATACATTTTTCAAAACAAGACTGTCAAATTCTACTTGTAGGAAAGACTTAAAATTCTGTAACAGCTGTACTATATCAAACTTGCTTTGATCTCCTTAAAGAAACACAAGTTCAGCTGTCAAAAATAAGCTATTGCTCAAATCTTTTACAGTTCTGATCCAAGCAGGAATGTGCTGACACCTAGCATTTCTTTTTCTCCAGAAACATACTTCTGAGTATATCTGTTCATAATATAAACTACAATCATCTGTTTAGATACTTTAAGTGCATTCATATCTTTTGCAAAGCCAACTGTTATCTTTTTGTATTTGTTGTAAATATTTCAGTCTAGCTGAGAAGCGTGAATAAAATTTATTCTGAGCTTCTCCAAAATTCTTAATAATTACATTTATTGTGAGCTTGTATTAATTCTAAATGTGCTATCAGTTTTTGCTATTCATAATCTGTGCTCTCATATATTCCTTTATACCACTTAACTAATTCAACTCACCTGCAGATACATCACACATGAAAAACAAGACATGGAGTTAAGCACCAAGCCACTCAGTACAGACCAGAACTGAAACAAATGGAACAACATGTCCTCCCTCAACAGCCCCACTCTTTTAAAGATGAGGTCTGTTACCACAGGTGATCTGTTGATGACACCTGCAGGAGTATCACAAAGGGTATCAGGTGGCCGAGTCCCAAGGCATTTAGGACTTTACAGATCAAAACCAACAACTTGGACTTAGCCTGCAAGTTAATTGGAAACTAGTGGTAACTGCAGAGCCTCGACAAAGTGTGCTTGTGTGAGGCAATACTGAAAAAGCAGGCAGTCCTATTTTGTATTGATTTAGGTAGCCAGATTTGCCACCTCCTGAAGACAGATACTGTGTTAAATTTTAATCAAAATTTAGCTCCTACACCAAAGCCAACTGCATTCAACATGGAACAACTCCTGCTGAAACCTTCAACAAAGAAAGCCCATATATATAGATCTAGAAGTCACTCTAAAAGGCTGCACAAAACATACACTAAGATAATTCCATTCCCTTCACATTCTAGTAATTACAAAATGTTAAACATAACATATTGCCAATTATATTGCCAATTCTCTTGAATTGATAGGCTCTGTCCTCAGCAGGTTCCCCACTTAGCCTGAGCATTACACCACAGTGTCACAACAGTTTGCTTCTGGTTCTGGAAATAGGGCAGCCCTGTTCTCCGCTATACTGCATAAGATCAGCATGCCTTGAAATGCTTAAATTTTAAAACATGGACCAATATGTGTAAGAAATTATAGTGTTTCTTCTTAAAGTGTAAGAAACTATTAATGCTGAGGAAATGCTCACTCCTAAAATGTATTATCCTATTCCAGAAACTGTCCTTGACATCAGTCATTTGAGCATTTTTCCTAATTAGCATGATGAAGAATGTAGAAGAATAAACACAAAAGGCCACAACAGGGAAGGGACCCTAAACAAGAATAAATTCTTTTCCCCTTTACCCCCTCATTTCAAGCTGCAGTATCATAAAAACAGGTTGACAATTTTTAAAAAAATCCTATAAGGCAAAGAAAACTCAATAGGTACCAGTGCCAATCTGGAACCCACTGGGTCTTCTGCCTTGCCAAAATCTTTCATTGAGCTGCTAGTTGAAGGTGTGAGGAGCATGCTGATGCTGCAGCTGCTGCTGTGTTTGTCGTGTCCTATACTGGTGGAGCTTCTCCAAGGATTTCCTCCAGAACAGCTCATTTTCAGTTCAAATGTAATAAACCTTCACTTCAAATAAGTTCAAAAAAATTCTTCTCAGTAAGAGAGATCCTGACAGTACTAAGCTGCAGGTCTAAGACAGGCTTAAGCAGACCATTAAACTACATGCTCCTTTTAAGCAAATGAATAATTTGCCATGTGTTACTTGGTCACTCCCCACAACTCGAAGTCATTAACAGTTGGGCCAAATTGCTGAATGCAAGATGAAAAGCATTTTATAAAAAATCTTTGTCAACTGCAGGCCCTTTCTCATTAGCTAAGTGAATGGATGTTACATGATTTTACACATCTGCACTGCATCATCATAGAAGTACACAACAATTTAGATTAACAGGTAAATCCCCAAACTGCTTTTTACAATCCGAGCAAAACAAATACTGTTACAATATCAAACCTGAGAGAAAGAAGAGTGACAGAAGAACTGTGTCTTGCTGGAGGTACAGATGAGGAAAGGAATTGGATTTGCTTCCTATTTTTGGCACACAGAACTGACAAAAAAGTAACTGGGTCTGCAGGGATTACTGAGGAAATGCTACCGTGATGGAGTACTGAGAAAGAAGCATGATGCCTCATGTGCATGGTGGGCAGGATGTGAAAGGGCATTGCCAGGTACCTGACTGTGGTATTGGAAGAAATCTCAGATAAAGAACAATGTAATTTCACTGCTCCCAAAGTAAACTGAGAGCCAAGCTGGGACTTTCTGGGTCACCAGCTTCATAGCAAGTGCAGACTGTTTCCCCCTGCATGACAACATATATTCCCTTCAAAAAACTTCTTGTGAGAGATGGACTGAAAACCTTGCATGGCTTGCCAAATGTTTACAAAGTATAAGCTGACAAAAGTCAGCTGTTTAACAGAGATCATCCAACTGTACAACCAATGTCTGAAAACGTGTTTTTAGCCTTTTTTAATCTTGATTAACAAAGAAAAGGGAACTTATGTAATGATTCTACTGTTCAGAACATTCCCAAATATTGTCATTAGAGAATAGCTTCCAGGGAAGCTTTTAAATGGCATAAATGATGATAATGGTAATATCTAAGTAATGGTAAGTAACTTGAAAGTCAAATATATATTATGCCCACATAGGTTCATACACTTTCTCGGACTCCTAAACTGTAGCTATTCTGTTCAGTCTGCTAACAACTTTGGTATAAGGATCCATCCAGGGCTACAAAGCCATGGACTGGAAGGGAACTCCAAGCTTGGTGATTGTGAGGCTGAGCTATGAGTGCACACATGATATAATACATGCTCAACACTTGTAGCTGATCCAACAGTGACCAGGATCAGGGAACAATTGAGGGAAAGGAGAATATGTACTTAGGTATGCCTAACAAGGTAAAACAGAGGAATGACACCTTCAACTTGTAGAAGCACAAATATCTACAAAAAAAGATATAGGAACAATGGGAATCTGCCCTATTGCTTATAGGGTTTGCTCTGAAAGTACCATCTTTCATACTGCAGCTCAGATTATTGTGTGAAACCAGTCTCCAGAGATTCATATTTTGAAGTAGATGTCGGACAATCTTTACTGTACTTGTAACATTTCAATTTACTGTGATAGATCTATTTTAATGCAATATCCTCTACTTTTGGAGAGGTTTAGCACCTTTACCTCTTACTGACTTCACTTGGAGTTATAAGTCCTCAGCAGCCATGAATAATGGGCCCAATATCTTTTTCCACAACAGGACCTGATGAAGATTTGCATTGTTTAATAATAGTAACTTGTGTAATGATCTGCATTCCCTCTGTGTAGGTTCCCATAAGAAGCTGACATGACTGAAAAGATAAATTTAAAAAATTGAATATCAGTCAAATTTGAAAAAAATACATTCTAAGACTTTTTTAGTTATAGAAATAATTTTCAGATTATAAGAAGAGAAAAAGAGCTTGTAGGAAACAGTAACTGCAATGGAAAGAAGTTGCACTTGTATTCTGTAGTGACATCTATGTAAAACCTTAAGAACTAGTGTCATTCAGTACCTCAACAAATAGACCAAAATTAATGTGTTCTTAATGGTGCATGGAATTCATGTTATTCATATGTTATACAAAATAGTTATCATTATTATCCTTTCAACTAATCTTGCAGTCCTTCTTTGTAAAAGAAACACACTGAAAGCCAGTAGTATGGTATTGTCTGATAGTACAATAATTTAGGTAAAAACTGTCTAATCTAAATTTTAAAGGATGCTTGTCAAATTGGAGTTCCATAAAAGGACAATAATTTTTATTAACCACAGATAGTTTGCTGGAGGATATTTCTCTGGCTTCTGGCTGTTTTGCACGTATTACATATGCATACATTTTTCAGTGTAAATGAGTTACACCCCTTTTACCACATGAAACTACTAACTATGCTGCAGATCAGAGATCAGCTGCATGAATGAATTCAGAAAGAGATGCCCATTTGGCTGATTTGAATTAAAAAGAAAACACTTTTTGATCTGGGTTTATTGTAGTGAGGAACTGCTGCTTCTATAAAATTCAAAGCAAGTAAATGCAGATAAGAAACTTTGTTTATTAGGAATAGTTAAAAAAAATTTTAATATGCCATTTTAGGCCATAGTCAAATCAGCAGTTTCAGATAGTACTACTTATATTTTGCAGTAGATTTTTTTAGAATAATACTCTTCATAGCTTCTTACAGCCATGAAAATAGTTTTCAGTTCATGAACTACCAGAATATGCTGAACAGTAAGTTTCATGTTGTTTCTAGTGTTTTGTGAACAAGACAGGAAGGAAAGAAAGACTACTTTATGCTAGTATGATTCCCTACTGAGTATCAATATATTGTCCCGATATCTAGGGCTCAGAGTCTGTTAAAGTTGCTGGTGCTAAATTTGCAGAGGTGAGTAGAGTGAAGAAAGAGCATATGCTACAGCCTTTCAACACATACTGCAGCTGCTGGTGCAATGTATCCTGCTGTGTAGCCCTTTAGGAGAAACTAGAAATGTTTCATCTGTGCCCTAATGTTAGAGCTGACACAGGGATAGACAGTAGACAGCTTGCTCCCCTTTTGTACCTGCTTTGTATCTGCTTTAAGAGCAATCCTTATGGGACCTGCATCTTCAAGGTGGCAGAAGTGAATATTGCATGAATCATATGTTCTTGTGATTTTGCACTGCTGCAATTGAGATATTTCTTTTAAAGATCACATCAGAGTTTTAAATTATAACATAAGACAGAGGCTGTACAACCCAGCTGCAAATTCTGTACAGGAATAGAGAAAAGAACAGAGACAAGGGAGTAGCAGCAGCACATTGAGGCAGCTGGGTCAAAGACCACGTCAAGAACCTGAAAAATCATAGAAAGACACTAAAAAGGCTGTCAGACATATTCTCCAACAGCGGCAAAAACACTGAGACTGTATAAGCAGAGACTGGTCTGAAAAGCAGCGCATTTGAAAGAATGTGAGGCATAGCAGACCAAAATGACTTCGCATTAAAGGCATGTCTCTGTGGTGGGCTACATGGTTCTAATGCTACAGAAATAGCACAACAGATTCTTTATGGAAAAAGCTCAAATGTCCAGGGATGGGCATCTCTTGCCTTCCTACTCTGCTCCATAGAGGAAATCAGCTTCTCAATGAATTTTTACAGGTGCTCATATCTCTGAGATACTGTCTCTGGGATGGATAATGCAAGTTCTTCATTACTTGTCTTAGCATTAGCATCAAAAACCTTCCTTCTCCTTAGGCAACTACTACTTTAAAGTCTCACTTTTCATCTTGTAGAATAGGGATTGGAAAGGTTGAAGGCAGACTTCATGAAGTGAAGTAAATCAATGAATAATTACTACCCTACATAGCAGAAGCAGCCAGCAGCACTCGTAAAGAGTGAAACAGACAGACACTGCTAATATGCTGTTGTAATCTTGTCACAGCAATCCAACCCCTCAACCTGTTTCTTTCAGCTGAGAATAAGATGCTGCATCAATGACTTTGCAGATTAAAAGAAAAAAACTCATCAGTCTAAAGCAGAAATACACTAGACAAATAAAAAGTCAAATGCAATCATTCAATTAAAAAAACTCACAAGCCAACATTTGACAAAAGTGAATGACGCTTGATAGCATCATATCTAATAATATGGGAAAATCAGAAGCAAATTAAATAATAAGGTTTAATTCTTTTTATTCCAAACTGTCTACTTCAATTATTTAATTATCATAATAAAACATTTTCATTTTCTCTAAATGGAAAATTTGTTCAAAATTCTTAACTGTCTAAAAATTGTGGATTGTCTAACTCTTCTTCACCCACCAATAATTTCTGAAGTTATGAAAGAATTCAGAAGTCCTTTCCTCCATTGTAGATCATAGAGCCCTCACCTGTCTGTCAAATACAAAATATGGATATAGCTTCACCAAAAAGTTCATGCAGCTTATGTGATACGAGCCACATGAATTTCACTGCAATATATATAGCAGGACAGGTATATTTGCAGATATATTATTAAATGTTATGTTATTTTAGAATTTGGGGGAAAAAACCTCCCATCTTACAATTATAAATTTCTGTGACTACCTCTAAACTGAGAGTCAGTGGAACAAAATACATCATTCAGAGGTATAGAAGGTATTAGGACATTCTGTTCTTATTGATCTGTGAACTGCTGGTCTCTTCCAATCAGAACGTCTGTCTTGCCTTGTTACTTCCAAACCATTAGTGCAGTCTAAAAGAAATATGTAAGTACAGGGGTTTTTAATTGCTTTGTATAAATTTAGAATTAGAAGTTCACAGGAGATGTTTCAATCTGATTTGCACCTTGACCATGCTGCTTTTTTCATTATTGTGCAGCTAGCAACCCAGGAAAGACTAGAACTATTAATAATCATTCAATCCTGTGCATGCACAGCATATTCAGCCCGGTAACAATAGCCCAACTCAGAAAAGAAATGTAATTTACAATGTAGTCCTCTAAAGGGCCTTGGCATGTTAAATGATCCACTATTAATAAGAAGAGTTGCAAACAAGAACTGTTCCCAAATAGGTACAAATACATTCTAACAAAGCCATACCTTCTCACATGTCAAAATTATCACTACCTACATATAATAGCCATTCAGAACTTCATGGTCGCCACTAATGTTTGGACTTTTCCACTCCTGTATCTGCTAGTCATTACACTAAACATCGGTTTCCAACACTGAGAATCCTGTTTCTATACAGTTACACAAATTACATTCCATTTTAATGGAATCATATAGGCTGCAGAAACTTAGTGTTCAAAGTAGCAGATCAAGCACTCAAAGTGACAACAACAATGATAAACTTACTATTCACTTGTGCACTATTATGCAAACATTTGTACATCATAAAACCCCTTTAAGGATGTATTTCCTGGTTTTCAGAATTTTAGGTCTAAGATATTCTGAATATTCTGCAACCCTGAACTCTTTAAAATATTCAGGCAATATAAACAACAGTAAGGAATGTAGTGGTTTAAACTTTGTAATTTTGTGTACTAGACCTATATGTGGATTATCACTAGAGAATATGTGAAAATATGTAAGGAGTGTAGTAGTATAGTATATACGTAGTATATAATGGTACATTACCTTGCTGGTGAGGGATTGCTTCAGCAAGTGGTTACCTTAAGAAACAGTAATTACATTTTTAGTTATTCTTTTCTTGTGAGTCTATTATACCTTACATACCATAAATTAAATTCTTCCGTAAATGAGACATACAAGATGGAATAATAATGGACTATTATGCAAAGTATTGGCCTCTTTACAAAGCTACTTAAGAACGATGTCAAAATAATATCTTTTATCTGCTTTATTAGTTACTATTCCGAGGTTTTTTTGTCTGTTTATTCTTAGTCTGACCTGCAGAAACTAGAAATTTAAGCCAATTGCATTGAAACCACGAGAGAAAACTGTCTGTGATTTACTAGGTACAAGACTATGTTCTAAAGCCTGTGGGAGGCAAAAATGACCATGTTATCTGAAAGCAATCTAGCAGAATTCAGATGTACTAGAAACCTAATCTAGAATGTTGATAATATGGAGTCCATTGTTCCCTTCTGTTTTCCCAACAATTTTATACCTTTTATGCCTTTTAAATATGGTGCAGCACACAAGAAAATTATCTCACAAGTATACAATTTCCTCTTCTTAGCAAAGTCTCTACTATACTTTTTGCCATGCCAAGGGTTCCACCAACAAATAAAATTAATTTCTTGGAAGTAATGATCAACTTAGACATTCAGCAATTCTAGGCTTGTGCTTTTCCTTAGCAAAAATCTTGTATGTCACTAAACAGAAACACATGTTGTGTTTAAGGAAAATATTGTATTTACAATAGAAATTCAGAGCAGCCAATAATCACATTAAAAATTGAACTCCAATCTCGAGCTAAAACATTCTCTAAGCTGTTTATCATCTTGATCAATGTTTAGAAATGAATTTAGGAAAAGCGTTCTCTAGATTAAAAACTATCAATGATAATCTGATTTACATGATTAATTTTTGCAGAAATAGTGATATTTCTGAGAATTAAGTCCAAAAATAAATAAAGTAATATAATTAAAATATCACTGTTATGAATCTGGAATCCATACAAATTTATTTACCAATAACTCTAACACATTTACTATTATAATAATTCCCTAAATTGCTATGATTCATTAAAAAACAAGCAAAATGAGAGATGTTCGTCTTTGAGATATTTTCTTTGCTTGGCTCCATTTCCCTGCATTAAACTTTGAAGGTAACTAGAGACGCAGAACATGAGTGAAGCACAACTTTCCCTTTGGCCAGAATGTCAGAAACTAGCAATCAGAAGCTCTCATTTGAGACTCCAGGTATATGAAGTTACAAAATATAAAAACATGAAGTTTGTGTCTAGCTTTTTTTTTTAAGTCCTCCAGAGTGTAAACCTTCCTAGAAAAGTGAAATCAAGGAACAGACTCCACAGGGAATAGATCATTTTGAGCAAGTCAGGCGTGATTCTGTGCAAAGGAATGACAACAAAAAATAACTTATGCGTATGGATTCCTTAACCTTCTGGCCCATAAAGAGTTGCTCTAACTGCAGGTTTCCTTCTTTGTGGGAGCTGGGAGCTGGCCAAGGACATAGTTTGTGAGTCTATCCACCATAGAGTTTCTGCTGGTCCAGACATTACTGTTCCTATTTAACCATAGACAATGTTACCAGAGTGGCTGGAAACTTTACAAAGTAATTGCCTATCAAAAAATACAAGTGTGGCAAACACTAGAAGTTTGCTGACAATATGTTTTGTGCAATAAAAATCTCGAAAATTCTCTGTTTTCCTGATTTTTTCCTGTCAATACTTTAAGATGAGCTGCCCATCTGCTATGCTTCCTTAGATCCCAGCCTTTCACAGTCCCCAGATCCTTTGGGTTACATGGCCAACTGATTGTCTAGGCAGCTCCTAAAGAAATTCTGTGTGAAGAATAGATTGTTTTGACAGGTTTTTTTCAGCAGAAAACTCTATAGACTCCGTAACAATTGTTTTGGACCACCCAGTTTCTTGGTTTGCTCATCTGTCTATGAAATCAGCTGCCTGGGTTGACCTATGCTCAGAAGACACAGGAATTAAACTATCTCAGAGAACACATAGCAAGAATTTTTCCAAAACAGAATTTTACCCTTAAGAAAAATTGTGGGTGGTTGGCTTATCATCTTGATTCAAGACAAAAATCTTACAGGACAAAGGATCAACACTTTTTTCTGAGGAAAAGACTAGCTCTAGCACTGCAACTGTAGCATGGCTAGTTGACGTTAATGCTTCCACCTCTCAGATGCTGGCCTCCCCCAGAGAAGCCAGTGTGTTCAAAAAAGTATTTTCAAGAACTTATCCCAAATATATATCACATTTTTATCAGACTGACCATATTAAAAAATATTTTTATATAGTTTTAATCATATTTTGTGGAACACAATGTAGCCCGATGCAGTGCACCACATAACTGGATGAGAAGCAATTTATATGACATAATAAGAAGACAACTTATGGTCAATTGTGTCAGATCAATAAGCAATAATGACTGAGGCAGAAAGTATTTCCATTGAGATTAATGGCCAGTTATAGAAGTGTCCTAGTGCTACATCCAGATCCATTAAATCCACCATGTCATTAGCTTTTCAGCAAATGCCCTGTGGTTTAGTTATTACAAGCATATGTTTGTTTTTAAAGAGAATATCATTAGGATATTTTGTTTTCGCTTCCATTCTTAGTCATGCAAAACATGGCTTCATGCTGCACTAAAACAACATATTATAATTTATATCCAATTATTTTCTTATCAAGATACTTCAATAATAGAAACTGTGCATAACTCTTTAGAAAGTAATCAAATTTTGACATTTTTAAGTTAATTTAATGCTACGGCTAAATTTGTGGAACAAGTTGATCAAGTTCTCCATTTATTCTCCAGACAGATACAGTATTGATAAGAGCTCGTAAGCTTTCCATAAATTTATCTTCTCTGATTTTAAATCAGGACAATCTCCAGACCTTTTATTTCCCAACATGAGTCCTAAGATAGCCTAAAATGGCATCAACTTCCTTTTCAAGTGTACACACAGCCTAAGATAGCAATTTTTTCCATTTCTTAATTTGGTCACATTTGAATTAGGGCAAATTGGGATCAACTGTGAAGCACTATTTGAATGGAAGTAAACTAATTTTTTTTTCCATCACATGTAATATATGTCCTTTTACTCTCATGTAAGAAACTCTGAAATATCTTTATTTTAGATGGAGGGAACAACAAATCAAGAACCTATTTCTTTCTACAGACAACACTCCTGCTCTTCCCTTGTGGCTCCTTTAATTAAAGTTAAAACTAAAAACTAACTTAGGAACAGATCCAGTACTCATGAGAATACTGGAAAGCCTTAGTGGATGCTGGATCAGCCTCTTAATTTATATACTCTTCTGTTACAGAGTAGTGCTCTATTCTATATTACAGCCACTGAGTTTTCTTGTTGAGATTTGTAAGATAAGTAGAGGAAAGGAGAGGTAAGCACTGGCACAGCTAGGCCTAAGCAGAGGAAGAGTAGTCGTAACAGATGTGAAATAGCAGGAAGGAGAAGAGAGCATTATGAAAAACAAGGTAGGGTAAGCTGACAAAAAAAACAGCAGGATCGGAAAGCTGACAGGAAGAGGATCACAGCTAGAGAAAGGTGTTAGCTAGTGTGAAAGAACAGCTTGCTCAGCAATTCTGGAGAAAAAGTCACTAGTCAACCAGGAACAGATACAAAGACAGAAATCGTTAAATGAGCTTCATTGCTTGTGGGATAAAAGTAGTTCTACCACTGAGGCTGAAGGGCTGCTGAACAAGAGTGCTACATTCTTTCATATTGATAATCCAGTCCTCATCTGCTATTAGCTTGCAATATTCCAATGGAAGGATTATGAGCTTGATTAACTTTCTTCAAACTATTTATTACAAAAATTATGATGTTTCACTACCTGTTCAGCAGACAGCAGCACTGATATATATCAAAATAGATGGTTAAATTTTAAGCTAGTTACTGTGGTCATTCAGTTTTGAATTTTTCTATTGACTGTTCAAAAAATGTGACATGATATTCAACTTCCCTAAGCACACACAACTCTCCCAGTGATTACACAAGCAGAATCTTACAGAGGGCAGGACTGGATATAAATAGAGGTAAACAGACAGGTTCTCTGAAACTCAATAGATAATCCTCAAAATTAACTGAAGAGGATTACACTTAGTTTTGTTACGAGACTACTAACGGACTTCACACAGATCACTACAAAGCTATGAAATGGAAGTAACACAACTGATTTAGGCCTTATTTGAACCAGAGCACAAGCTCTTAGTGATGTCCAGTACACTGCTGGCCTTGCTTCCTACTGTACTAGCAGGCCATCGTAAAAACTAAAATTTCTCTATAATAATTAGAATCAGCTGTGTATCGGCAAGTTGAAAGTACCCTCAGGCATGTAACATTTTCTTTAATAAGCTGAAATTAATCAACAAATATGCTGTGCGTATGTAAACAAGACAGTTAAAGGAAAGCATCATTGTAACAGTAGTATTATCACTATAATCTCTACAGTACTAAAAATTATGTAGAAATGCTTTGTATATTTCATAGTGTCCTGTGGCAAAATCATTCTGTATTTTAAAACAGAAATGTATTAAAAATGATACACTCTCTTTGAAACAATTAAACTCAATCTTCTAAAGCATTAATTAAGGCCTACTGTCATTCAATTTTTTCTCAAGCTAGATTGATAACATTTCCCAACTGCTCAAATTCTAAATGATAGTGCCATTGCAAGTATACTGTGAAGTTACCATATCTTTATCCCATTGGTGTATTCTTTTTTTTCTGCTAATGTAGAAACTACTGAAAGACAAAAAGGAAGAATTAGAACATAGCCCAAAGGAGAAAAAGTATATTCAAATGGCTATTTTTGATTTTTTAGTATACTCATTAGACTTAGGATGCATGGTCAGACTAGCGATACCAGCAAACCTTTTTTAATTGCACATTCTATTTGCCCCTATTCCATGCATTCAACCTGCAGAGAAGAAAGACATTTAAAGATTACCAAGGCAAGTTTGTAATGAAGCGGATACCTCTTTGTCTGTCCTTGCGCCAACAGCAGCAGAAGGGATACTAATTAGAGGGTGAATTATTAGCTTCCCATGGTGCACTGCAGGGGCATTAAAAATGAGTGTAGTTTGTTGCTTTCCTTTTAGATGGTTAGTAGTGGTTTAATATATTCTTGTTTCTAGGTGAGCAGCAGGGGACAGTTTTTATGATTATAATTGTTGCATAATTACTGGCCTAAGGTTGCCTATTGTTAAATAAAAGTGCTGAGATACTAATGTTTTATTGAACAGTACAAGTAGATAAAATTGCAATATATTTTCCTGAACAATATAAGCTTGTTATCTGGCAGCTTGGTGACAACTCTAAGTTGTCTTGCGGATAAAGAATCTGATTTTTTGTGAAGACTAAAATAAAATGTGATTTTTTTTTAAAACTTGAAATACGGTCAATTTAAAAAAAAGAAGTTTTATTTTATTTTATTCCAAAAAGAGGACCAAAGTCTGCATACATAACCTAACCTCCTGTCAGATTATACCTCACAAGGAATGTGAACTGACCTCAGAAATAAGACTCGTAGATCTCCCTTTTCTGCAATCACAAATACATTCTAAATTTTCTGCTCATATTTTGCCTTTGCAATAATCCAAAACTGATTAACAATGTAAGAAATAAAAGACCAAAATAGCTAAAATAAAAATAAAGAAAATTTTAAAATATTCACTATAAAGCCAAACCAGAAATTTATAATATCTCCTTTGACTCCACCTTTAGGTAGCAGAAGAGCTGTCTGAATTTGTAGCAAAAAGGTTTTCATACTTCATCTCAATTTCCTGTTGCAGTTCCTGTATGTCAGTAGGTAACAGGCTACTTTGATATCCCATGGTTTATCCAGGTGGACCTCTAGCTGCCAAGCCACCTGCTCTGCAGCAAAACTCCCTTTAGAGAAGCATTCTGAATGCAAAGGATCAGCTCCTGTCACTTGTGCCTATGTCACATTTACACAGACTTCCTTCTAAATTGTGCAAATTCTAAATGTAAGTCTTCAAACAACTACCCTAAATAAACGAAATGCTATTTTAACCTCATCTGGTACTTTCCACAAAGGAGCAGCATGAGGATGTAAGAGAACGGCAATTGTTTGTAATATTTTTTGAAAAAGAAATTATTTTCCTCAAATGTTGCCAAAAGCCAGTTAGAAATTTGCTCAGCATTGTATTAAAGCTGATAAATTTCCAGTAAACATTAGTCTAATGAATTGTTTAATGGCAGAACCTCTTCATTTGTCTGACTTTCAGAAAAGTAAAACAACTAAGAAATAGTTAAAACTAAAGAATAATTAGAGGACAGAAACTAATTAGCTGTCTTAAAGAAGTCCTTAAATGGTCTTCCAATGCTCTTTTTCTTGTTGAGCCTGTTCTTCCTAATGACTTTTTCTTCAGACAACATAGGCCTTACTCATACACTTTAAACTGAAGAATAGGGTCAGACCTTTAAAGATCTGGAGACACCATCTTATTGCCTTAGAAGTCATTCTTCCTCTTGATGTCTTCAGTCTCTTAAGTAGCATCCCTGAAAACCTCCAGTTCCACCAGCGCATTTGAGAAATGCTATGGTTATGAGGAACATTTTGGAAAATAAGCAAATGTTTTAAAGCCTTTGCTAAACTACTTTTTTTCTCTAAATCATGACAGACATCTAAAACTCTGTAAGATAAGTAAGCACTTTTAGCTAGGCTCCTGTTGTGTATCCAAATACACAATATGTTTCAGGGGAAGAAGAGAAATAAAAAAAACCCTCTAAGTACCATCATCACTGTCTGGAGGTTCTCCTTCAAACTAATTCTGCCAGAAAGGAAGATATATCAACTCTGTCCACACTGATGCCTACTATTTCAGTGTTATTATATCTAAGAGACAATAAATTAAGATAAGCATAGTATTACTTGCAATTTGTTAAAATCAGGGTTAGCATTATAGTGCTTGGGTCTTTAAATATTGTTATACAGTGAAAGAAAAGAGGACTACACTGTCAGTTCACAGCTGGTGGAATACTGCACCCAATAACCACCTTTCCCTATTCAAGTCACCAGTATCCTTATTTAACTTCTTCCACCTTGACCCAGAAAATACATCAGTCATTTGCTATTTTTATAATGAAATGCTGATCTATGCAAGACTGTGCTGGCAGCTTTATACAGTACTTTCACTGCAACATTCTGCCGGCTGCCAATCTCAGAAAACCCCTTGGTGTTGTTGAACAATAAGAGAGCACTGACCTTTCCTTCCTCTCCAATGAATGAACTATTTAAAAGCTAAGGCCACTGTAGAGATAACACAAATGAAGGAACTGATGGCAGGTGTCATCAGTGGAGTGTTATGCTATTGTGATTAGAAGTATATGCCCATTTATATCACACAAGCATCTCAAAGTAAAGACAAAAGAAATGGCTGTGCATGTTTGTAAACTTCATTCAGGACAAAAACTTGGTATTTCTATCAAGCCGAGCTTTGCATTTCTGATGTGGAAACTTCATTATCAGAAAATCTCATTGTTTCCCACAAAAACCTTGGTGCAACTTGTTGTTGCTTCTTTATATATTTTAAAAGATTTTTCAGTAACTACAGGAGGAAATCTATACAGTGTCTTCTATTTTAGGAATTTGTATTATTCAGCATTCATATTAACAATTTTTTTTTTCTTCCTACTTGTACCAATCTCATTTTTTTTCTTCTGGCTTCAAATTTCTTGTTTTCTTCTTTTTTGGTGTCAATAACCCCATGGCAAAACCTAAAAATCTTCAGTGACTTTGTTTACGCAACTCTGCGGAACTTTCCCTAAACAAAACCAATAGGAAAAAATACCTTAGCTTAGCTCCATAAGCTCCAGTACCAAAGCACAAAAATTCACTGATCACTTAAAAGAATGTGCTAATTTCAATCACCTCTTCAGACTCCATTCCAATAAATAGATTTTAAGCACATGCCTAAACTGAATCAGAAAGGGAGATGTTTCTGAACTGCAATTATTTATTTTAATTTCAAGCTTTCTGCTTTAGAAGTGCAAAAAAGATACTAAACCTCTATGAGCATTTTATGTTCAGAAACTGATTACACAAGAGCTAGACTGTGATTGGGATCATATAGTTGCACAAAGAGACAAAGGAATCAAGCATCCTCTCTCAAACACCTCTGGAAAACACTTAGTATCTTTGATTTACTTGCACAAATGGGCAATACTCACTCTCTCCCTGCAGCTGAGGTATAGCTAGTGATAAGTGTCTCTACTGGCCAGGCACACACATCACAGAAGGAGAGCTTTGATGTGAAGCAACCTCCACCCCAAAACCAAAGAAGATGTTAGAAGAAACTGTGACTCTTTGTCCCAACTTATGTCAAAGGTCAGTCTGTCCTGGTCACCCATTGAAATTATTTATAAAGCCACACAACAGAATATCAAAACAATTCACAATCTGTAAGGCACATATCAGAGGTATTTAGTTTTTTTACTCAATGGCCCCAGAGAGACACACAACTGCTATTGGGTTTCATTGTGAGCTAGGTGTCAAACCTGTGGGGGTTTTTTCCTGTTTCCATCACTAGTTAGTTATAAATCTAGCCTGAAGACGTCAGTAGTGTAACAGATTCAGCTGAGGGACACGAACCAACCTGTCAAAGTGTATATTGAATATCTTGGGTTTTATCAATTTAGGTAAAACCCACTTAAAATTTTAATTTCTTTTTGCTTGTGTCATAATTTCTGTTAAAATTAATCAAAAGAATGTTATACAGTGTTTTGTCCTGAAAGACTGCAGTGATCCTTCCAATTGAAATGCTTTTATTCCCTGGAACTGACAAACATCTCTCTTGATAGTACATCAATCAGCATCAGAAAAAGCCATTCCAGTGCCTTGCATTGATACAGTTAATAAGTATTTGCATGTATAGGTTGCTTTTTATAAGGATAATAACAACTGTGTTTATGATCATGAATTCTATGAAAGGAAAGACCAATCTTTGTCTCAGCAAGACCAAATAGGATTGAGCGGCACCTTAAAGGTCTCATTGTGTAAGCCTCACTGGATTTGCTTTCATCATATTATTTAAAAGAGAAGGGATTGCCCAAAGCAAGGGTAATCAAGACCTAAAGGGTGACTGCTTAAGCAAAATGACAGATGAATACAGCCTCTGTAAAAAAGAGAACACAGCACTAAGAAAAATTCAATTTAAAATAGAAAAGCAGAGAAAATACCTTCAAGTGCTTTCTTTTTACAATGTTATGATTACTAGAGAGATTTCTTGGCTGAAATGTGAGTGTCCATTAACCTGAAGTTTGAGATAGTGAGGAAGGAAAATCAAAACTTAGTATTAGGAGAATAGGTTCCATTTCCTGAGCTGGATTTATCTTGTTCTCACCCTCTCTGCAAAATAGGGAAAAGCTACTGTATGGTCAGATGCACAGTGTATTAGATAAATAGCTTGAACCTCTTTCCCAAACATGCATATGGTGGAAATTTTTCCAAGAAAAATATAGAAACTACATAATGATATATAAGTGCTTTAAGTGATAGCAATGATATTTAAAAAAAAAAAAAAAAAAAAAAAGCAGAGTGTAAGATAAGCTGGGACAAGTTCCAAAGAAATAAATAGAGTTACCATAATGTGAAAGGCAGTTGTTTTGCACCAGGGAGGGGAGGTGGGGCGGGGGGAGAGAGAGGTGGTGCAGGCTTCTTTCTGTCTCTTGATAAGAAAGAACCACCAACAAATGACTTAATAAAATGGATGTTTCAATAAGATAGAATAAAAAGAGGAATATAGATAGTAAATCTGACAAGATGGGAACCCCATGTTTGTACAGCATCGGACAGACCCTGGATGGATTTTCCCACAGGACTCTGTGCAGAGCCCATCCGTGAAGAGATGCTCCTCCCTTTGGCTCATCCAAGCTATTATATGATTTACTTACAAGAAAAGAATTCTATTCGTCATTTCTACTGTCAAACAAGAAGAAAGTTCACACAAGAACTTGCTGTACTTTTAGACAAAGATGAGGCACACAGGTAGCGTAATTGCCAGTACCAAGTGGGAGCTGCCTGCAGGCTCCTCTGTCAAAATGAGCCGGCTGAGGTTATCCTGTGACCAAGGAAATCGTGCAGCCCAACACAGGCCTGAAGGCTAAGCTGTTCCCACAGCACAGCACAGCACAGCACAGGTTTGGGCCTGCTCAGGTTAACTGTATTGGGGATCACTATACTCACGTACAATGGTCTCCCAGTCAGGATCACTACAGTGTTGTAGGAAAAATGAACAGTCTTATTCTGCTGAAATGATCCTTTTCACAGAAAACACTAATGGAAAGAACCAATCTAATTTAATGGGGGATTTTGACAAGGTTTTAGAGGGAAAGGACCAGCCCCCAATTTGTTATAAGAAATGTTCAGTAAAGGATAAAAAAAGTGTTTATCTAAACACAGGTTTCCTGAATCACTGTTGTGGCAGACTACTAAACAATTAAGTATTTTCAGTGAAGAAAAAACAGTAATTTCTGAAATATTATTTCTTTAAAAAAAAATCAAATTATACTTATTTCAACTGAAAGAATAAAACCATAACCTTTAAAAAATGTTTTGATTATTTATCCTACATAAAAGAAAAAAAAAGGTTATTTAGTATCTCTAAATTTGTTTCCCAAATATATCCTTATGATAAGGAGAAATGCTGAAAAAAAAAATCTGCTGACACTCTTTCACATTTGACTTCTTTGTGATCACTTTTAAGAACAACTGAAGCAAACAATTCCCAAACAAGCATGCTGTCAATCCACTTGCCAAATAATCAAAGAAAGCAAATTTTGGATTAAAAATTGGGAGGTTTTGCATGAGAAAATGGGTTCTTAATATGATTCCCACCCTAGAGAGTGAAAAGAAAATAACATGTGACCTTTGCATCCCATCAAAACAGCCTGAAATTAAAAATAAGAACATTGAGAATCAGAGCAAAACTCACATGAACCTTTATGCTGAAATAAAGAAAAATAAAATACGTTCAAAAGAACATTTGGATATATTGATGTGATTGTGCAAGGAGAAAAGGATTACATCTGATAAAGAGTTGACCACTGAAACAAGTTGATCCAGCTCCACAGATTACATCTGATAAAGAGTTGACCACTGAAACAAGTTGATCCAGCTCCACATGCAGCTGTAATTAAAATCAATGTCTTGTAAGATGCTGTCTTAAATGTGACTCTGAGTACTGAGCATTACAGTAGAGAAGGTCAGGGAAGGTTACAGCAAGTCAGGGAAGGGAAGGTTGGGGATGGGAAGGGAAGGGAATTTCAGAAAGGGAGTTTCAGGAAAGGGAATTTCAGGGAAGGGAAGGAAATTTCAGGGAAGGGAAGGCAAGGGGAGAGGAGAGGAGAGGAGAGGAGAGGAGAGGAGAGGAGAGGAGAGGAGAGGAGAGGAGAGGAGAGGAGAGGAGAGGAGAGGAGAGGAGAGGAGAGGAGAGGAGAGGAGAGGAGAGGAGAGGAACTGAAAGTATAGAAGACAATGTCAGAGAAGGGAAGGTCTAAGTAGAGAAGATGGGAGAAGAGAAGGTCAGAGAAGAGGAGAGAAGAGAGAAGACAGGATGAGAGAACATGGTAGAAGAGAAGGTCACAAAAAAGAAGGTGAGAGAGGAGGAGACAGGAGAAGGGAGGGGATGGGAGGGGAAGGCAGGGCAGGGCAGGTTCGCCTAAAAATTATGTTCTTAAGTAATGCCATGCTTCTTAGTGATGAATAAAAGCACCATTAAAAATCTTGGGGTTTTATATTAGGAAGAAATAGACATTCTAATATGCATTAGTCTCTTTTTTCATTGTCCATATTTTCAGTCAGTACAAAGCAAATCCTAAAAGTAAGAAATTCATGTACTCTAGCCATCAGGGGCTGTAATATTTATATTCTGGTGTATGTATTACAGCTAGTTCTAGACTTTGATCTAGTGCATGTACCCTCATTCAGATGGAGGACTACTGTTGTTTGAAAGCTTTCCATCTCACAGTAGATAGAGAAATGTCAAATATTAATATATTGATTCCGCTACCCTTGATGGCAGCAAATTCAAATCTCATCATGACTGGTCAGGATATTGTGTAAAATAAAGGCAAAGTCTCATCAGCTCCAATGGCATATCTAAGATCTGCTATCAAAATGACAATGTATGTCAGTTTCAACAAAGATACTCTCATCCTAAGCTGTTTTGAAGGATATGAATCTGTATTAGAATAATACCACATAGAAAAATTAATGCGTTTAGGTCAAAACATGTGTTACTGCTATGACCCCAGTACTGAACTACCATCTGAAGTTTAAACATCATGTTAGTGGTGCCAAATATGCCTATTACAATACAGAGAACCTAGTGATAAATCATCACAGACAAAGATGGTATGTAGTAATAGACATCACCGTGGACCAATAGAATTTTAAAGGGAAAAAAACGAATACATCCCTTCAAAACAAATAATGCAACAAGTGGTTTGTTGGGTTTTTCAAATTTTCCTTGTAATTTACACTTACTGAAACCTCTAAAACAGTGATATAGAAACATTCTCCAATGTAGCCACCTGCCCCCATTTTCATATAGAACTATTCATGTCATAATACAACCATCTCATTTCACAACTACACAAATCATGGCTATAGGCCTTGTTGTTGTTTACACTGTAGGAGTGTATGTTGCTGCAGTAGTATTGAGGGCTTGGAAAGTGGATGAAGAGTAACCCTGCAAGTACTCTTTGGAAGCTTTGTTCAGTCTCTCATATAGGTGTTGGAACTGAACACTGTCTAGCAGCTATCATATACCTAAATGAGAGCAATTGTATGAGCTGGGTACATCATATGCAGTAGAATACAGAGGGTATAAAGACAGCCTCATAAAGGGCTTTCTTAGCATGGGAACAAAGAACAAAGCATGGGAACAATTTATCCTCATGTCTGCAGTCTCTGTAGCACTTCACTGACTGCTATGGTCTATCTAGTATGAAAGCTAGCATTTTAAGGACTCCATTTTGGTCCTAATTTTAAGTCCCATTAGACTGCCAGAACTGTAAAAGTAGTCTTAGTATAATTAACAAGAGACTTTTAAACTTAATTTTGTGCTAGATCAGAAAAAAATGGTTATTGCAGCACCACACACTTACCTAGCTACTGAATGAATACTGCAACTTGTCAAAAAAGGTGCCAAAAGGTAAACTTCCCTTACAGTCAGAACTAAATTGTACACATCAAAGAGATAAGCAAACAGGAAGTTAAGGTAGGTTGGCCCCCGCTAGCAGCCAAGCACCCCCATAGCTGCTAACTCACTCCCCAACCAGCAGCGGGATGGGGAGAAAATAGGAAGAACAGAGGAGCAAGAAAAATCATGGGTCAAAATAAAGACAGGGAAATAATTCACCAGTAACTGTTCCAGGCAAAAGAGACTCAGCTTGGGGAATTTAACTTAATTACTGCCAGTTAACATAAATATTTAACTATTGATTTGGGTGTTGGGAAACAAAGAAGACAAATATTTACTTTGGGAAAATACCAGGCTCAACTTTGTTACTTCACTCCAGACATCTCTTCTCCCTCCCTTGCTATTGCTGCAGGTCACACTCAGACCCTTCAGTGAGGCAATGAGTAGTGCAGGCAGTTGAGGCCAGTGTACAGTGGTTTCTCTCTGCCGTTCCTTGTTTCTCACTCATTTCCCATGCTCCGCATGGGTCCTCCACAGAATGCAGTCCCTTCAGTGATGAACCTGCTCTGGCATGGACTTATCCACAGGCCACAGTCCCTTTGGGGCCATACCTGCTCCAGCATGGGCTTGTCTATGAGCCACAGTCCCTTTGGGGGCGTGCATGCTCCACCATCAAGCAACTGCTCCTCTAATCTTGTTCCCTCTGTTCCAGCCTTCCATGCATTCTTCTGTCCCTTCTTAAATATGTTTTCACAGAGGCACCACAAACTCTTCCAAATGGCTTGGCTTTGGCAAGTGGTGGGTCTATTGCCAAGCTGGCTGGAAACAGCTGTGTCTGGCACACTGCAGCCCCTGAACTCTTTCCACAGAGGCTACCCCTGCAGCCACCTCTGCTACTAGAACCTTGTCATTTACACCCAGCGCAGAAGTTAGCAATTATTAGCCTGCTACTGATCTGTAAAGATCTAGAGAAAATGAGGACTTATCAGGATGCTTTCCTCTTAACAGAAATAGAGAACACATTTGAAAAATCAAAAGGGTATTTCTAAACCCATTGGTTATGAACAGCAAATGAAAAATAAAAAGAAAGACAATAAAACTTTAAGTCTTTTTCTCCAGTTCATGCCACTAATATCCATCCATGTGGGGTTTTTTTTCAGAACTTGGAATAGTACAAAAAGGGGAGAGAAGTTTTAAAAAAGAAAAAGAATAGCGGGTAGTCCTGAGGTTAATTTCATTAATATAAAAAGGCTAACACTATCTCATACACAATCTGCTTTTTCTTCTTTCCTGTTTATTAAATCAATGCAGTTTTAGTTCCATTTAAAGATGATATTTAAATGTATTTGACTATGTCAAGGAAAGAAAGAAGGCTTTGGAGGGTTCCCTTCAAAACCACTTTAATAAAAATGGACTTCTTAAAATCATTTGGGGTGTTTATAAGACTATTGGCCTTCTTTCTTTTCTATTTTTCTCTGCAACTCATGGATCACTAATGATGGCATTTTCATCAAGTAGCAGTGACATGCTAAATTAGTTTATATCCTTTTGGCAATTTAACAATGAGCATTAACTATTAAACTTTAAAACCAAACAATATCATTGATATAAAACTAGGAGTTTTTCAAAAGAAGATAATTAGAAGAACAAAGAATCTTTAATGCTGAATTTTTTAATAAAATGGATGCAAAATTAAACATGTAAAACATGACAGATGAAGAAGCCAAAAAGGCATACAATTTAGTAAAGTATAAAATGCAAACTGTTCATTCCTATTTATCACTACAGCAGGGAAATGTCAAGGAGTTTTAATGCTTAATGAGCCCATCAAGCTTAGAATCCACCAATTGTAACATTTTAGCTAATTGGCTATAACATTTTTGTCTTCAAAATCCATCCTCTGTGGCCCCTTCCTCCTCTTCTCCCCTTCCAAAACAGCCGTGCAAAAACTCTGATCATCTTGCCTGGACTAAATTACACCATTTATAGTGCACTGGGTAGTTTGTGGGTTATTTTTGAAGAAGGCAGTTCAGACAATATTTCAGAAAGGATTTTTTGCTTTTGGCATGGCTGACATTTGTTTTGATAGATAACGATATAGTTAATATAAGTAATGGTGGAACAATAATCAGTTCAGCTTTGTAAGGATGTTGCTTCACCTTTTATACAACCTCACATTAAACAAAAAAAGCCTTGCTAAGCTATCCATATCAGACATACAGTATTGATATCAGTTTTATAGTACAGAAAAATAAATTACTGGCATTTTATTAACCAATATTCTTAGAGATCTTTAATCTCAATGTAAAGTCTACTCTTGGGAGCATGAGGGAGGATTAAGCATTTCTGGCTTGCTTAAGCCAGAAGTTATTTTAGTCACCTATGTCTGTATCTTTGGTACACATACCGCACATGGCCTTGTGCTAGAAACAAGAACATATGGGTACAGGGACACAAAACTTTTTTCCCTGTGACTCCAGAATGAGTGTTTGCCATAGAATTTACAGTCTAGAATATACGCTAACCAATGAAGAACATGCATTACCACACAGACTTTCTGCTTTTCTTTTTCATGTAGTTATAATTTAAGTGCAATGTAAACGCACCATCATCTTTGCAAGTTTTACATCATCCATTGAAACCTACTTTATGTAACATTTTAAAAACATACTACAGATGACTGAGGCTTCTTTGGAGGTATATGAGATTGGTATATTTCTTTTGGAAGCTACCAAAGTAGGTCATGCAGAAGAGCATCTAGCCTAGGCATAATTTGCTAGGCAAGAGCTAATACAGGCTGATACATTGTGATATCCAAAAAAGTCAGATAAGTCAGACATGGGTAAATTTCAAAGCTGTAAAGAATGATTTTGAAGATATTTGATCCACAGGAGACCTCACACAGAAAAACAAGGATGTGAGCCCAATTGCTAGTAAAAGAAACCATAGGCACATCTTTCTAGATCATTAGATTTTTAAGATCAGGAAATCGGACAGCAATCTGTGTTCAAATCTTGAATCTGCAAGATTTAGATTAAACCAGATAAGCACACTGCTAGTTACTGCTTTTCTGGCTCTATTTTTTTCTCACAGATATTAAATAACTACTCTAGAACTTAATGTTAAGATTACCTAGCTAATTTAACAACTCTCTTTGGAAACAAAGTATTTCCGAAGTAAAATAGAGGCAGTCCTCACCTAATGGGTGTCACACCATTCCATCTGTGGACACTATAGTTTTGGTTGTGTTTTTTCTATTCTGTTCTGAAATAAGTACTGTTATAAGTACTGGTTTGCATACAGTAGTCAGATGAAAAAACAGTTCTTTTAGAAATGCACTTAAGCATGTGCATAAATCCTATTAAAGTCAAGGGACTCATACTATGCTTAAACACCTTATATATTCATGTATCTAAGCATATATGCATGTAATTTTCTGGATCAAGAAATGTAAATTGGATCTGTAATTTGTTTCTTTAAAACAAATGTAATGAATTAAGTAATTATTATTCAAAAACAAAATCGGAGAAAAATCTGATTATCTAATAATTCTGAGATAATCTGTTGGGGATTATAAATCAATTTTCATACCTGAAGTTACACTGCTTTAAAAAAAAAAAAAAAAAAGAAAAAACTTAAGAAAGCCCCTGTCCTTGTATAAACCATGCATTGGATTCTCAGCAGAGATAGAGTTCTTGCACCAAACAAGAATCTGTTTTTGGTTCCATCAGTTTTCTTTGAATTATCTTCCTGACAGTATAGATGTGTCAGGTGGTAATGCTTATCTTGACGGAAGATTATCCATTCAGCACAAGCTTAAATTAAGACAGTAGGGAACATTTAATCTCCTCCCTCTAAATAATGCTGCCCCTTTAAATCCCAGTAAATATGTTTTATTGGTATTAGACCTCAAAGATTAAAAATATCCCAACAAAAAAACCATGCTGAGTGATTGATACATATTACCATTGTTAAGAGACAGCTGACACCAGCTGGCCTCATGCTTCATCCAACTTGCCCATTAAACCTGCCTCACTGCTCTGAATGAGTTTATATAGCAGGGTCTCTGGCAAAACCTTGGAATGCTGTCAAGCCACACAATCATAACTATTCAATATAGTGTGCATAATTGTATCAGCAGGGAGACAAAAGACTATTATTATCACTGAAGAACTAAAAGGTACAGAGCTTTACTGAGTAACATTAGCACTTGAATGTTACATAGTACCACCGTCTTTCAGATCATCCTGATTGGGAAATGCTGATCCTTTCTCCTCCGCAGCTGCTAAGTTTTACTAGGTTGCAGAATGACAAGTGTTAAAAAAAATAAAAATAAATAAATAGAAGTTGGAGAGAAAAAGGGGCAGGAGGGGAACAAAACTGCAAAATATGTGCAGTTGATTAAGTGGCTGAAACCACCACTTTTGTGTTATGTATTGATTCTCACACTTTTTTTTTATTTATTTGATTGATGACAATGGTGTTTCATGTCAGCTCAAGCCATAATAATATTTTACAACCATGTTTGGGAGAGCTGAACTAAATGAGAACAATTGGATCAGAAGGCCCTCAGTCACATTTCTTTGATTTAGTGAAGCAGGAGCCTATCTTTATTGTGCTGTTGCTAAAACCACCAGTAATTAAAGCTGAGTGCTTAAATCTTTGAAGTTCATCAAACAACATGCCCAATGTGCTTGTTTATTGCTAGAGATGTGCTAAACCTTGAAGTCAACCCACCCAGCAAAAGCAGTCCTCCGATGATTTGAAGAACCACAGGGAGTATTTGTTAGTTAGAATAATTTTAGAGGCAAAATATGCCCATTTTCTTTAAAATACTATTCAGCAAATAGTTCCCAAATGATTTAAGAAATCCAGAAACAATATGGGGTTTGGTGATGCTTCCCATGCTAATCTTCTGCAAAAATTGAGAAGTATTACATCCAGAAAGTAACACCAATTAAAAGAGGTTCTGATTAGAAAAAACAAAAAAATATTAGCATACTTGTGGGTGCACTCCCATTCAGCAACAGTTTTGAGAAATTTACTTAAGTTTGAAGAGGACCTTAAGAAAATACTTAAAATAAAGCGTGTGCTCAAAGATTTATTGAAACAGAGTTCAAAATACTGCTTTTAAAAGACAGTCCAGCACATTTCAAACTTTGACTTCACTAGCTTCATTAACAAAGAGGTGATGAGCTGTGGTATTATTCTATTGCTGCTTCTAAAAATAATGTTTTCCCTTAGAAAGCCACGGCTGCTATTCCTTTGAAACTGTATGAAAAACTACTAACTCCTTGAGTTCTCTCCCTCTACCTGAACCAATCTTCAGGACCTTTAACATTCACTCTTTAACATTGACTTGAATTATAAAAAATTTCACCTATGTTTGAAAAATATGCTACTTTTGAAGGTCTCTAGCTCACCAGTACCTGTCTCTATAAGGTATGATTTAATATTTATTATATATATAAATTAGATAATTTATTTAAATAACAGTGACACACAGGTGAAAAAATATCTTTTTTCAGGCAAGAAAAGTCCACAGTTGGAGAAAAATATACCTGGGAACTCATACCAAACTGGTCCTATGGAGAAGTTCCTACTAATTACTTACTTCCAAGAGGTAAGACTAAATTTCAAGTCTGATTTTTTTCCTTACTCCAGCAAGAACAGCTTGTAGCACAAAACTTATAGCACAGAAAAACACAAGGTTTCTTTTGGCTTTTGAACCTTTCCTGTGCTACAATGAACTTTTAGTTCACTGTATTTTGGTCAGCATTAGTGATTTTCAAATTACACTAACCAGAGAAACTATTCTGTTCAGCTGTAAGCTTGTAATTTACAGCGTATGTCTCAGTGGTATATGATCCTCCCTTCCCTTGGTGGTCATGATCTACATGAGAATCAGGTCTTAAGACCTACTGTAAGAACAGCTAACATCACATTAACAAGGATATGAATAGCAATTACCTCCAACTGTTTGGTCATACTTTTTCAAAAATATCTAGGATTCAGCTGACCATCAGAATTCTGGTTTCTTGCCAAATTTTAACGTTTGACTATTTTCCCCTGCCAATTTTTTCTTGTTTCTTGTGAAAGTACATTTTTAATTGCTTTTTGAAAAAAGTGTCAGTTTCACAATTTTTTATATATTTACAAAATACTTTTTTCAATAAATATCAGTAATATAATGTTTGAATAATGAGTAATATAAGCATTTTATTTTCATGTGTTTACAAGTGTTAAAATTATTTCAGTTATTTTATTTTTAATCAGCTATTGAGTTTTCTGAAACTACTAAAATATTTTCTTTTCTTCAGGGATTTCCAAAACTCTCTACACTTTCACAAAAAATAGTTTGTCAAAATAGATCTTTTCCACAAAAAAAAAAAAAAAAAAGAAAAAAGCAACGAGAATTTTCTGACCAACACCAAGTATTGCAGTTGATGATTTTGAAGGCAGAATATCACTGGGATTAACAAATATGATGTTTCTGTAAGGAGGTAGTTTTAGCAGAGAAATGGTTTAGGGAGGGCCCAAACCCTTTTCTACTTAAAAGAAAGTTCTGTTCCTTTCAGCAGCTGTTTTTCAATAGGACTTTGGGGTGTAAAAGTTTGAGGTTTCCTTAGAGCACTCTGAGGGACCCCAATTTAATGTTTTTCTTTAAAACACAACAATAGCAGAAACGTGTCCTGTTTATGCTAACTAATCATTTAAAACCAGACTCTGCAATGCATTAGAAAATACACAACAGAGGGTGTTGTCACAGTGTGCCTGTGAGCTCACTACAATAGTCACAGGCCTTTTTTCCCACCAACTGCAATGACTACATAATAGTCCAAGAATTACTGTTTTTCCAGACAAATGAATTTTTCTCTTATATTTAATGCAATGTACTATATACTACAAAAAAAGTCAGCACTGCAGATTCACTTATGAGTAACATTTACTTCCACTTTTCATGAGAGGGCAACACACAGACCAAACAGAAATCAGAAAGGCAGCCCTAGTGCACTGTTATAGCAGTGTAGCTACTCTCTGTACAAGCAAAGTACTTTGTGCAGCAAAATTATTTTGCCAAACTCAGGGGCAGCTGTGTTAGAAGGAAAATGTTATTTTAATAAAGACACTACTTAAAATATTTAATTGGATTAACATGAAGTCAACTGTCCTAAATAGCTGAGCTATAATTAACTACGTATCTAACAGCTTGAAACAATAAAAGCAACCTTTATCGACCATGTTTGTTAACCGCTGTTTTTTCACCATACCCAGGTTAGTAAAAGGCAATTTAATACCAGCTGGTATGCGCAACAGTTAGAATGAGGTAGTCAGATAATGAGAACGTTGAGTTGTAGTTAACGTTCAGTAATTCATATGAAGAAACAAAAAGGAGTGCTTTGTTTGCCAGCAGTAGATTCTTTTGATGAGTAACAGACCGTGGGATTTTAATTTTCAGGACACCGCACACATATCTTTCAGTACAAGGACTCTCCAGCAGAGCATCCTGATCTGTTAGAAGTGATATTTTTTTTTTTCTTATCCTCATGACCAAAAGCCTTCTCAGTATAAATGACCCCCACCATGTTCATTGGGAGATATATGAAGGTCAGTTCTGTAATGTGAAGCATCTTTCTTAGTACAAACTGAAAACGTTCAAGGTTTCTCTATCACTTTCAGGGTAGTTGTGATGCTAATTTCTATCCCATTCTTTTTATACAATAAATACAAGAATTATATATTTCCATATATGTGTTGTCAGACTTATTTCTGTCAAACAACAAAAGGTAGAATTTAATCACCAGTCAGAGACTAAATCCCTAAAATTTCCAAATAATAGCTGAGGATGAGCATGGAAGATGTAATGGAAAGTTGTTCTTCTCACATCAAACATTTAGTTCGTGGATCTGCAGGGCTGACTGTTGGTTATGCAGAATATCTAGACACCACGGTGAATATGCTATAGACTTTCAGATACTTCTAAAGAGAGAAATGACTGATCCAGGCACCAATTTAGATGATGCAGATGCAAATTTTGTGCCTTGTTTTGTGTTACAGAGGACTATCTGTGACTTAGAAGTCACTGTGGACATGTAGTAATTATGTAATGAAGTGGGGTCCCTGTGCTGTTGCTGCCCTGAACTGGCATGTAAATACACAAAGAGACTAAGAAGACAGACAGCCTTAAACAGTAGTCACTAAAGCCAGTAAACCCTGTCTTTTAGCTGTTGTGTTTATACTGCCCTGGGTTCTGGCACAGCCCTAGCTGCTGTAAATTCAGGACTCTGCTCTGTGATGCATTTCTCTGCAGAGAAATGCCCTTAGTGTGCTTGCAGTTCTCCTCTCTATCTGTAAAATAGTTTTCATTTTGATACAGCAAAGACTCATTCATATTATAGGGATGAGTGTTGTCTTGATAGATAAATAACACTGTAGGACTCCCAGAGATCTATAAAAATCATTCTTCATAATTTCAGTGCAATAGTTCATACTGATATAATGTAGCAACTACGTGGTCTTTTGGTTGTATACTACAATAAAAAAATGTTAAGAAACCCATTGTTAAAAGAAAGATGGAGCTTAGTATGAGAGATTTAGAAATCTTGTAGAGATGGGATGGGGAGTTCAATTATGGGTTTAACCCAATCAAGTATTAATAAGCCATGACTCACTGAAGTGCTGTGGAATACCATGAGATCATACTGTTATGATTGTTATCACTTCTTTTTAACATTTAGATTTAATCTTAATGTTTACCATTCAGGTTCCCTAAATAAGAGAGAAGTCATACCAAACACATAGTTAGGGATTTCTCTTCAGTACGTGATTATGCCATTCATAATCTTTTAAAAGACACTAATCACTTTTACTAGTTAGACAGAAGTTACTAGCTTAAAAACATATTTTTGGTGTTTAAAACTAAAATTCAGTAGTTGCAATAGTTAGCAAGACATACCACGCTGGTTGTTTTATCATACTAATGCCTTATCTGCTGAGTTACATAAATTTAATACCCAGGGAAAAATTAGTATATTATAAAATATTCTGCTTTATCTGGCAAAAAGGAGGAAAATGGATTGGAGAAAGAGGCTTAGCATGACCAAGAACCACTTGCAGTTCCCAATCAATGTTAGTCTTTAGTGTTATCTCTACCCAGCGGCTTGACCAGTTGCTTAAAGAACCTCATTTTTTCACAGGCAGCATGCTAAACTTGCTCAGCAGCAAAAGCAACAATTTTTCTTTCAGACATGGTTGGCATGCCACATCAGCATGATGTGGGTATGGAACCTGCACTTCTGCATGATACAAACATTTCTTGCTACTCTTCTGTTATGTGGGTGGAATTCTTCAGTTAACCTGATTTTAGATAAAGACTTGTATATCCTATGATCACCCTGGTGTACTTGGGTCCTGATTCAAAACTGAATTCAGATCTGCAGTATGGTTCCCATTGGCTCTGGCAGACTTTGGCTTAGGCCTTTGCTAAGAATTTATAGGAGCTATCCCCTTCCCTTAGTTAGTTTGCAAAATAGATCACATTTTGTTATGATGCTAGATAGTGCTGTGCAATGCACAAATAAGATGTAGAGTGAATACTTAATATTTTGAGCTAACCATAGGGGACGATAATCCTGTTCATGCTTCTGAGGTATTTTACCAGCTATCCTGATATAGCATAATTAAAATTCAGAATCATAAAAATCCTATGCAACCACTAAAATTTAAACACCATATTTTCAAGTTGGGTAGTTGCTTTGAGTTCTAAAAGTATCCAACTTAAATCTGTTCTGGCAAATGGTAGCGTTACAAATCTGAAATGCAGACATGATTAACAGACAAATCACATGATTTCAGTACCTTTATCTACATCATCTACGTACCTCATGTGTACTTGCCTACCTTTAATTATAGGGTTTTTCCTCTCTTTTTAAGAGGGTTCATAATAAAACTGTGATATCAGTATAAAGGTTATGTGACATCTACTTACCACACAGTGCAGTAAGTAATCTGCCATAATGCAGGATGGAAAAAAACTGCCTGAATGCTCATCTGTTCTTTTCCAGTTTTACAAGTCTTCCATTCAAAGAATGGATATTTTGGCAACCGATGATGATTCATTTCAGAACTAAGCAATGGGTGGAATTATTTTTTTTAAGCCAAGTCTGAGGTTCAGTTGTGCTCTTATTCACTGTGATTTCAGAGCCAAACAAGGGCATGAGACCATAAGTGAGTAACACCTCTTAATTTATCAGGAGGTGCTGATAACAACACAGAAGCCAGCATAGAACAGTATATGGCACAATCATTACTTTGGTTTATATCAGGAATGGAATCACCCACCACTTCAAATAAGAAAAAGATTTCCATAAACTTTTGAACAAATGACATTAAGCATATTTTAACTAATATCTACTTCTGGGAAAATTTGTAAGCTTCAGTTGCTAATACACTGCTAGAAGACAAAAAAACTGTATTATACCCAATCATACATAATTATTCTAAAGGATATTTTATCACTGTACTTCATTTTAAAAGAATAGATGCAAAAAAAATTATTCTACAGGATATTTTCACACAATATTCAAATTTTTATTGAAAAGGTACAGTTTAAAAAATAGAAGCAACTTAAATATTCTATAGGCAAGATTTTTAATTTGTCATAAACTTTGGACATATCTAAATTAAATATTGATCTAGAAAAGAAGAATCATATTAAATTCCTTTGCATTTTAGTTAGCTGAGAATTCAAAAACTTTTAACATATTTAACTTTCCTCTATTTAATTACATGTAAATTCATCAATGTAATTCAAGCTATTTAGGAACCAAAGGTGCTTAGAGTTAAAAAGAAGAAAGTAGGAGAGTTTAAGTCCTATATGGCATAAAAAGGTAAGATATTTCCAAACAAGTGTAAATTTGTGCTCAGCAAGGTTTTTTTCTTGAAATTGCACAAAGTTTAATTTCAGGTGCTGTGTATTCCATACTCATCTGTTTATTTTGCAGTTATCTATGGGAGTGAGACTCATTTACCTTCCAAAAATGTAAATGAAAACGGCAATGGAATAAATGTAAAATGAAAACTCTTACATGCAATAAATTTTTTTTCTGAAGTGTTAATAAAATAAAGCTAGTCCACTGGAACCTTTCTATCATCATTTTAAAATAAACATGGTACTACAGAAAACAGATGATGTATTGATATCAAAGCAAACAGTTTCCACCTGAAATATAAGCATACAGTATATGTTAATTATTATACATTAATATATACAGTATACATTGTATACAGCTCTGTGAGATATAAACCAAATGCAGAAAATGGCTTCTAAGAACAATGATCTAGAGCAATGATTCCTTGGCCTGAAACACAGAGAACATGGCAACAATTTACTAACAAATGTCATACTAATTGTAACTGTAGTATGTAGTACATATCAATAATATGTATGTAATTTCTATTACTTTTTCAGTTTACATCCTGTTTATTACAACCACTTGATGATGCCTACAGCACCTCTCATCTCAAGTCCTTCTCTGTGATCTCCAAGCATTCATGTGCACAAGTGTTTTAGCTGGGTCAAAATCTGAGAAAAACCAAGGCTCTTGAAGAGGCTTGCATGAGCATGTGCTGGAGGATATCTTCCATACAAGCAGGGAGCTACATTATATAGTCCCTCAAAAAGATCAGATCTTCTGTTAGTTAGTTTTATTTAAACTACATTAATCAGCAAGGATTTTACCAAAGTCTAAACATCTGAGTTCTACACTAACTTCAGTGAAATTTTTCATACTAACTTCAGTGTGGTAATGATCAGAATCCAGTATTTACTATGAAGAAAATGAGGAAATTGTTTAAATATGTAAGGATTATCTACAATTTTTTATGCTAGAGCAACTTTTTATAGGTAACTATAAAAACTTGTTAGTGATCAGGAGAAAAGAAAGCTTGCTCAAGCATCATTTTAATATACCCTATCTGATGATTATTAAATCATTTGTATTTTTGTCAGAAGAATTTATTCATATTGTTTTATTTTAACAACACCCATAGTGTTCTAGCACCTTGCTAATATAAACCAAGCCAAGTTACCAGTACAAAAAAGTTATATGAAAGAAAAAATGAAGCAGAGGAAGAAATTAACAAGATAATCTTCTATCTTGACCCTACAAATATTATTCACTTCAAGTTAGGAATCTGGATGGCTTGGCTGAAGACACTGACAATACTGATATATGTATATGTTTGTAACACTGGAGACAAAATGACTCGGCTGCTAGCTAGCACGTCTTGCAAGGTCTTGTTAGATTTCTGTGGTTGATAGCCTACTACTACTAATTTTTATCAGTGTTGCAAAATTGTACAATCAAGCTCAAATCTTTGTTTTGCTAGGTACAATAAAAACACACAGTAAAACATGTCCTACGTCCAACAACTTTACATTAGTAACAGATTATAGAGCTACGGGATTGATTTCCTGAAATGCACAGGAAACCTTTTAAATGAAACAATTTTTTTAGAGACACTCATGTGGATCTAAACCCTGTATACCTGTCAGAAGCTGCTGAATAAAAACCCTAAAGTAGTGGTCTTGGAAGGCTGGTAGAAGAAGGGTTATGAATGTCAGGTGAAAGTGACCCTAGATTTAATCAATGTTAGTCTGACTATTAGAGAGCTCTAGCAATTGAGCAGCAGTAATGTTTGCCTGAAACACTCCTGCTGAGTCTCTTGACTAACTGAAGCAACTTATTTTTTGCCAACTGGATATAAGCAAAAATAGCTTTAAGGGAGAAAGGACACGGAGCCAAATATTTTTGAGCTAGGATCCTCATAAACAGCCAAACCTGTGAGGAACTAAGATTAACTCTGTCTACTTTACTGTTATAAATAAAGTGAAACACCAAATAGGAGAGAGACTTTACATAGCATGTGGACTGGATTGGTGGAGCAGGTTGGGAAACATTTCTGCTTATCATATTTCATAAAGTAATATATACTATATTTATAGTGTATATATATTATATAGTGTGCATGTATATGTAGACTATAATCATACATAAAGTAATGCAGGGGATATGGAAACTTTACCTATTTGATTCTTTAATGTAAATTAATTTTTTTACTTGTCAAAATGATATCAAAACCCCAGTGGAAAGAACAGACTATTCTTTAAAAAAGTAAACAAACAAACAAGACAGCTTTGATTTGAAATGAAAAGAAACAGCTACAAAAGGATAGGCTTTCGTTGTTTTGGAGACCTTGGCATTCCTGCAGATATATTCATGAATTAATCATTGAAAAACTTAAACTAAAATAAATCATGCATTTTCCAATGCCAATGTTCTCTAAAGAGTCCTGCAAATGGTTATTAAAGCATAGTTCTTTAAACTCCTTGCATCAGGAATCTCTTTCACACACAACTAACTGAAAGAAATATGTGACATTAAAGTCCCTGTAATCTTGCAAAACCAAAGAAAATTGTGAGTAGACACTAGCAGTATGTCACCATGTAATAACAGTACTAAAATCTGTTAACGAAACTACTATACATATAGTAAACAGCAGGAGTTTTGGAATGCCATGCAGCTTTTACATTATTAGCACTAATTAGCCAAATCAAAAAAAGATCAGGAAACACATTAGAAGTGAAGACAAGTCTACCTGTATTGCTGTGTCAAAATTACATTTCCAAACAACCAATTAGTAAAGACAACCTTTCAGCCCAATAAGCCATATGTAAAGTGGGACGGCTTCATTACAGTGGCTCCCTAATTAAAATATAAAGGCTGCTGATCATTGCATAATTAAACAACATGTCATGTGGTTTCATCTAGCAATTGCAAGCAGCTAGGCCTAAAATCATTAATGACTAAGACGTCATCTAAATGAGTCCAGAGACTGTAGAACTACATTCTGTCAGAACAGAGAGCATCCTACGGTCATTATGGAGATAATATCCTCCAAAGGGACTGTTATGTTCAAAATGTTGAAGTTCTTTCTCTCAAAATGACTTTGACTTTTTTATATCCAGTCTTCTTACTAATTAGCCTAAAAGAAAAAGGCTAGCAGGGCTAATTAACTTCCAGCTACTGTAATCTAAATATGAAGCTGCAGAACCAAAGATTTTCCCTGTGGATATTCTTAAAGTTTTTCATAAGTTAAAGCTCTGCTATTGAGAAATTATTTGTTAGGTAACCTTATGCCTTGATTGAGAATCCCTTATGCGGTTTCTCACTTTACAGAATGCCTGAGGAGCAAAAACCATTTGCAGCAATAGTTCTCTGTGTTCCCTATACCACAGACAGTCCATTCAACCTTCACTGATGATGTACAGAAATACTAAGAACCAAACAGTGAATCTGTAGCACTGTGAATTTACTGGAGAATTTTTGGGGAGGGAGGTTTTTTTGCAAAATAATAATGCCACAAGAATAATGTCACAACAAGAGCATACATTGTGTAAATATACACACCTCTCAGTCTATACTTTCAGAGTTTAAAAGCGTAATGGACAAAAATAACATTATTTCAAGTTCCTTTGAAAAGCAGAGGAGACAGGATGTTTGTAACCAGACAGAAACAGCATCTGTTCCACATCCCAGTCAATACTTTACAGTTCGTCTTCTGCTCTTCTTGCATCTCCCATGTGTATCCTTCACAGATACCTTTACTGCAATAGGGAATTCGGATGCCTTCTTTTGATCACTTTGATGCTAAAACTCATTCAAGGGCTTTGCCATTTGAAAGTAAATACCACTGCATCTAATTGAACTTGAAAGAAAACAACTTGGCAGAAAAATTAAGACATTCTTAGTGTTTGCCAGATTTGCAAATAATAAGGAACTAACTGAATTTAGGGGAGAAAGAATTAAAAAAATATAGCAACAATATCTGAAAATAGCAAGTGGATAATGATCTGAAACTAAGGGTGAACATGTGATAAATGCAGTGCACATTTTATTTCTCAGCTCACAATACCTATTGCAAGTTGTCAACCTCTCACCAGGTCTCGGTGAATGGAAAAAGAATCAGTTCAAAACTTCTGCTTGAATTTCACTTTTGTTTCTTTCAATATGTACATTTTTTCTTGCTCCAAAACATCACAGACACTAGGCACAAAGTAAACCACCAAGATGAACACTAAAAGTGAGAGAGACAACTCTGAAAAAAAAAAATTATCTCTTCACAAACTTTGTAGTGGAAAACCACTTTAAGTGTTATTTCCAGCATCTTTACTGCTTGCTTTCTCTCTCTTTAGCAATTCTGTGAACTTAGACAGATGCAAAACTGATCCAGCTAAAATAATTCAACTTCAACCAGTGTCAGGCATGTGAGAAAGACAAGAAAGTGGCCCAATGCTTCTTACTGATTACCAGGCTTGTACTTCACACAAGCAATTTGACTCAGAAAATGCAAACAAGAGTTACTTCCATTCGAACTAAATGATGCATTTCCTCTCCGAGGTTTTTGTATTTCTTGCAGCTTAAATTTTGTGTTGGTTCTATGGCACACTGTTATGATTGTTTTGATTATTCATCTTCATTTCCAATCTAATAATTGCAATCAACTTTATGCCAAGAAATCACCCTCAGTATTTCTTCTGTTATCTCTAACGCAACCTAAGTTTTGCTCTAGACAGATACATAACTCTCCTCTTCGAGCTTGCTGGAGAATAGTTATCAACTGTGTGTGATTACTCTGCAGAGCTTCTCTCTGGTAGAAACATAACTCAGAAAATTATTATAGTAGAAAATACTACTGGTTTCCTCATTCAGCCTCTTGTTAACACCAACTTTTGGCCTTCTGTGTCTCACAGCTTTACTCCTTACAAAGACTAGAGGCCCCTCAAATTAAGCTAAACAATGCTGCCAACTGAAAAATGGACCACAAGACTTTTAAATACTCTGCTATTCACAATGAAGATTACATACAGTCAAATTTCCCTCTTCTGAAAGAGGAAGTTCATGAAAAAAATTACTTTCCCATAGATAAAATAGAAAAGGATGACATATCTTTTTTATTTCCATAAAGGGCAACACTCAGTAGAAGGATATATTTGTAGCTGATCCTTTTGATTCAAAGAGAATACACTGACAGTGAGTTAGCCTAATTATTAACATACTTCTACAAAATAGCTAATGAACACTCAAAAATTCTCATTTGCATTCATGATCCAGCATCAGGTCTGGACTTTCAATTTTCCATTTTAAAATACAGTAAAAAAATAATGCCTTTTTTTGAGGAGCTAAGAGTATATGGTTCAAGTAGACTATGCACCTGAGGACTCTAAACAGCAAAGGTTTGTAAAGAGCAGACCACTGCTAACTTGTTTAGTAGAAAAGACAACTGTTGCTGAATAGGGTTAAGCCCACCATGGGGTTTACAAAGTATTCAGGATGCCAGTTACTCTGTTTCCTCTAAGAAGATGTTTTACACTGTATATTCAAATTACTGTTTTATACACACTATAAATGTGGTGTCAAATGAGATTCTTACAGCTGTATTAAGACCTTAATTTTAGAAATATAAAATCATAAAATAAGTTTTATGTCCTCTATAGAACACAAACACGCATCTTTCATGCATCCATCTTTGCACAAGGTGTAACAAGCAGAAAGTTATCCTTAGCCAAACTATTTTCTCTTGTTCTGACAAGGGTGATGACTTTGCCCATTTCTGTATCCTGTCATAAATGAGAACATAGGGATGGTCCACAAACATGAGTAATCTGACAGGCCATCCTCCTCGCCACTCCTGAGCTTCTCTGTTGAATTTTTTTTCCTATGTTTCTAATTGAGAAGCAATGAGGGCAATAGAGTTTCAGAAATTCCTGGAATTCCAACAGGGACTATCAGATGATTACAGTGTAGTAGTACATATTCTTTGTCCAAACACTCTTCTACATCATACAGATTTTCAGAGAGGGCTCAGAAGTAGACAAGGGGCAGGGCGTGTCACATAGCCAATCAAATATTTTATCTCCCCTCTGTATGGTATGAAAGAAATCTGCATGCACATGATCTAGGGATGGAAAATGTGTGTCTTTAAATCCTACAGTTGAATGAAGAAAGTATGAGGTAGGGCTACATATTTCCTCAGTTTGAGGATGGAAAGAGATGTCAGAAAATCTCAAAATCTTTAAAATAGAAGGGAAGAAGTTTAATAAAGGCCAGGAGCATTCAAGGTTCTGAGAGTGTTTTTTAAGCAGCTAGTCAAGGGACAGCAGTTACAGAAAATAGCAGAGCTGCCTAACAATACCAGTACATTTATTTATTTATTACCATAGCACTGTCACCATCCCAATATTATGTCCATTACTAACCATGATACTTTTCAGATACACCTGTAAGTATTGTTACTTCATGATGCTGTGATACTTTCATGTTGTTGCTGTTGTGAAAGATTCAAATGTTGTTACCCATCATTCTTCATAAACAAATAAAATAATACAAAGCTTCTCAAAGCAAAGGTTAAAAGGGGAAGAAAGCAATAGCACTAAAGAAGAAGAAGAAGAGATATCTATTGCAACAAGTACTGGATACCGTTTCTGATAAATAAATTTTCAAATGATAGCAACAGAGTAGGGATGAAGGAAGGAAGAGAAAGGGAGACAGAGAAGAATGACAGAGATTATGGGGAGGGAGAGAGGAGTACAAACTGTGAGAAGTTACATGGCAATTGCTATGGTTCCAGATAACAAATAACTGGTCTGTGAGTTCAACAAACCATCAGATGTGCTTAGTTTGTAACAGACATATCGTATTATCACTCTCAGTCTGAGAGCACAGCTAAAGTCTGACTTTTTAAGTCTGACTCAGTCTTGGAATTCTTTAGGTCATTCCCAGAATCAACCAAGATAGCAGCCGTTAATTAACATGGAGTTAAATTCCAGACCAGTAAAATAAATTTGCACTTAATTTTAAATATTAGGGTATGATCAGACATGCTTTTTCTTCTTTATATTATTCACTTTTTTCACCACAGTTTACACTGCTGGGAACAACCTGAGAGCTGGCAACTTTTCAGTGAAACCCTGGCAGACAAGCCTGTTCTTTCCCTGTTCCATGCAACTACTCTTTCAGTTTTGAATGCATCAATCATGCCACAGCTAATTAATGTTATCCTACAAACAGATTAAAAAAATTAAATATAAAACCATGGTGAAGAGAGGGATATGTGTCTTTTCTATATAATGTATTATTTGCAGTAAACCATATGAATTCTCATGCTTATTAAAGGCACTTGAATAAAGTTTTCCTTCATTCATCTGCAGCAACGAGATATGCTTATATGTACTATGCATACCTGACTTTGAAAGCAAATGTGTGCTATATGTCACTGTGTACATTTCATGATACAAATACATGCCTTTTCTCATTCTCATTAAAACTATAGCAGGTCAATTCCATCTAATGAACTTTTATAAGGAAAAGGTAGCAGCCCTTCTCTTCCTAACTATGATGACAGTAGTGAACCACAGCACTAACAGGGTTGTGAGAGTTCACCTGATACATGAATCACTAAGCTGACCGGGAAGGGTTCATTTCAGATGCATTTCACTCAAAGCAGGAACCAACTACTTTGTGTTGCAAGAAAAAGCTCAGAACTGGAGATGTGTTTCCATATTTTTCTTCTGAGTGTCAAATGTTTTTTTTCTTGCTGTTTGTTCTTTTTCCTGTGGTACACTAGAAAACTGAAATCCTGGTATCCAAATAAGAATATAAATTTTGGCTCTAATACAAAGCTTTCTAGGAAGTTAGTGATAAAAGCTATACCCTGTTACATCCATTTCTTCCCCACTATAATTCTTGTATAAGCTAACTCCACAGAACCGCTAAAACCCTAAGATAGGAAAGAACTGATGAAAAATACTTATATATAATTAAAAGCAACTGCAATAGAATTTCACCTGCCCCTCAGGGGTGGAGAAACCATAAAGTTTCTGCATTTATATCTCCCCTATTTGTATCTTTTCAGTCAGATTCCTAATAGCGGTCTGCATTTGTTGACTTTTCAGAAGGATTAGTAAACAAAGTGTACCAACATGATGGCTCCAGGCAGGGTAGAGTCATGAGGGACCAGAAGAAAACTCTGAATTTTCAAAGTATGGCTAAATCATAATCCCTTGTGGTGAAGGTTCAGACTCCTGTAAGAAACTACCTGTTTCAGAATCTAAACCTTCACAAAGGCAGAGAAATCTACAAGAAATCATTCAATTACTGGGAAACTGTTAGCACTGGCAACATTGCAAAATGTAAACAATAAATTACAGTGCATAATTTCTCTACAAAACTAAGAATTCTTACAGGATATTGAATATAGAAAAGAGCCAGAAGGTAAACTTTCAAGAAATTTAGCAATAGAATTCAAGCTTGTTCTGAGGAAGCTGTATAGGCTGCAGGGCTGATGATAGCATTATTTTCTATCTACACTCATTCTTTCTAAAAGGCTGGAGTCATTGATCCAAAATCTGTTCTCAGTTAAACTGGGACAAACTCATTGCTGTCCAAGCACAAGATACAGTAACCAATGAAGATTTCCTTTATACCTGGATTCGGACAATATATTTAGGGTAAATACCCTAAGTACTCCTTTGCATCTTTCCATCAAGCTTTCTCAAACATTATCACAGAAAACAAATCTTATTAGATACAGTACATAAGAAAATAATGGACTTTAGATGGTTAAGTACATAGGCACTTCACAACATTGCAATATATTCTTACCAATAATTTTTCTGAAATCAGTCAAACAGAGTGCGTAGTTACCAACTCTTCTGAGATTATAGATGATATAGAGATGCTCATTCTGAGGATTTTGGTTAAGGAGTAACAAAAATGAAAAATTAATAAACCTTTCTGCAGCATACCTAACAGGCAATTTCACAAAGTTAAAAGTTTGTAAACAGATGGCAGAAGAAGATTTTAGCATAAAATATGTGAAACAAAAGGAACGCGAGTGGGGATACTTCCTCATCCTTACATGTAATACTTTGCCACCTCAATCATATCTTGAATGCTAGCTGAAAATATTACAGATATGCATTTAATTGTGACCCATTAAAATACAAAACATTAGATACGAATGTTCACACAAAACTTCCAGCATTTCAACACATTAAAATATCAGGATAATTCTAATGTACATGCAGATTCTATGCTACTGTAATCCCATTGGTTTTATGGGTTTGTAATTTTTTGCATAGCAAAAGTTGTAATAAAAATATTTACTGACAACGCTAGGGAGAGAGGACAGAGAAAATCCTGAAATATACTACGTACAATGAATACATTTTACCCCTGAAAAATACTATTCATCATAGTATTTTCAGACCATTCCTATGAATGTAATCTCCTATTATTTCCTTTTGGCATTCATATTAGCTATTCAGGAGAGTGTTGTACTGACATTGTCAGATGCCTAAACAGAATGATTTCAGATAATTTTGGCAACAGTATTTACTAAAAAATTAATAGGACCATTTCAAGGAATCAAATAAAACATAATTTGGTCTGTATCATACCTCTTTATGGACAGAGTGTCCCAGAGCACTTTATAACACAGTACCTTACTGACAGCACCATGAGTACAGGAAAATGTGGCAGCCAGAATGCTCTCGGCAAAAGCTCATATATAATCACAGGCAACAGAAATTCTTTTATTGAGAAGAATTGTTGCCCAGGAACCCAGAGTTTATTTCTGTTCTTTTTCACAAGAAAGATCTGAGACAAGTTCTTCTTCAACAAGAAAAGGATCCTCTTAGATTCTTCTCATCAGATGTGTTAACTGGTTTTAGTTAGAAGACGCATTATTTCACACCACCGAACAGAATATTGCAAATGGAAGGCTGAACAAAATTGTGGTGTAAATAGTACTAAAATACAGGGATTCTGAAGCAACAGTGTACCCTACACTGTTTTGCTGATACCGTTATGTCTTCTGGAGTATGAAAAAAACCCATATAACCCTGCTGATGTTTCTATAGATGATAAAATTCCCAGTGCAGACTGAATTTAATTTACATCAGTGAGTAAAATGGGAAATGTATGCCAACCAATATATTTATGTATATATACATATACATATATTTCTAGCACATGTGACATCACAGCTATGATACAGGAGACACTGGAACGTAACTGGCAGAACCAAAATAACAGAATTGATACTGCCAGTCACACTGGAATCATTCACTCAAACTCTTGCACAGTTCTTGATGAGACAAATATAGCCACAAATTTTTGGAAGGGGGAATGTCTTAGATATGGTCATGCATTTATCTTCCCTGTAAATATCAACAACCACAAAGTTTTAGCCTCAGGGATGTGTACTTAGCTGCCACTTCCTGTGGAATTAGGATCACATGCTTGTTTTACCCAGCCCACAGAAGTGATTATTTCCAAGGCCAGCTTCACCCCTTCTGCTCACATTCCACTCCATCCATAGATCACTCAAATTGCTATTTTTATTTCATCTGAAGCAAATCCTCTTTACTGTCTGATCTTGCAACAAGTTGGGATTTTTTGTGAACAGAGACATCCAACCAGGTTCCTGAATGTAGAGGCATTACTTTTGTAGCATAGGACAGACACCCTGGAGAATTACCATGGTTAACATTGTTATCTCTATGTAAAATATCCACCTCTAGCATGTAATGAAATTAATATCACTTAGTGCAGTGCATCCACTAAGGGTCACAAACAGCATTCTAGGATCTAATGGAAGCCAGTTATGCCAGTACTGGCCAAATCATTATTTGGTTTTTTTGCTAGTTTGGTTTTTTTGCTAGTACCGTGTATCTTCACTTCCATGCTGCATCCAAAATCAATTACTTGGCTTTCCCCAGGGCTGCAAACTGAGGCAGCTTCAAAATGAGGGTGGCTTATATTAAATATATTTTAATTACTGCCTTCTGCATCCATAACAGTAAAGGTGGTTCTGTTAATCAAGGGGAATGAATTTTCCTTCACTCAGGTCAGTAGTAAGTCCACTTTGGACTTTCACAGGGAGAAATAACTGTTCATATTTTTTTTAAATAAAATATACAACTGCTTTCTTAAAAATTATGAACATCCATGGAAAGTGGGAATCATAGTTCTGTAAACACAAATTGCACCCAGATTTTCAACCTTGTCTGGTTGTATTATTTTACAGAATAAGAGCTATTAATTCATTCTGATCTGCAGAAATGGAAGCTTCTGTGCAAAGGACTATAACTAAAAGCTGAAAAAGGGCACTGTGCTTATTCTTTCAGGTTTTATTTTCAAACTCTTTTCCATATTTATTTAAATTCTTCGATGTACCTAAAGGCATACCTATGACTTATTTGACTCCCACTGAAGAACCAGAACAATACCCATACTTTAGCTGAATGAAACCTGTCAAGCTTGAGTTCAAATTCATCCCAGCTCTCTCAACAAGTAGAATAATTCCTAAATATCAAGTTTTTGCAGCTAAAAAATAAATCAAATGGACCTTCATAATGTCATGAAGGTACAGAAGAATGAGTACAAGAATTTGTGAAGTCCAGAACCCTTTAAACAGCGCTGTTTGCTATAAAGCATGACAACACCAGAGAATATTGAGAGAGTGATTCTACTGCTCACTCTTCAAATATGCTGGACTAAAGAAGACCAAAGCAGATTTTGCTGGGGTCAATTTAGTACTCAGTGTAAATTAAATAGTAGTTTAACTGAACTTTCAAACTTCCTTTTTTAGAAATGGAAAAATATTGTTTGAAGGAAGATAATTGCTTAGTTATTTGTGGGGGTTTTTTTAAGCAAATATCTGCACTCATTGCACCTCTTGATACTGCTATGCAGCATTAGCACTATGTTTCTATCCCTATTTGTAATACTATGTTAGACTTAGGCCTGATCTTGAGGGAATTACAGGTCACATAGTGCTGTTGCTCAGAAATTGCTACTCCTAAGTAATACAGTTTAAAAAAAAATCAAAGAGAGAAAACTAACTAGTCCAAGGTAAAAAATGTCAACCTAAAGGGAAAGAAGGTAAAGGAAGAAACAGTGGACATGATTATTTAAAAATTAAAAGTAGAGTCTCCCCAGATACGGTGAAAGTAGGAAGGACAGCATCATTTCACTTCTTCTGTAGATTTTAAAAGAAAACAATCATCATGTAGGCATATTTTGAGAACACTCCATTGGCTAAAAAAAGCTACTGGGCAGCTAATGGGTAAGATGATTCGGAAGTCTAGAATAATTCTGAAAATGATCACAGGCAGAGCTTAAGTGACCTGGACATTTTTTAATAGACTTTAGCCAAATCTAAACTTCATTTTCTCCAACCCTGTATGACAACTAACTGGGGGATTTGAGGCTTGTATATTAGTTATCTAAATAGTTTTGTTATTTCAGGATTAACTCATTTTTCCTCAGTCAGTTGGGTGTTTTTGAGTTTTCTTTTTTTAAATAAGGCCTCAGCATTAAAACAAATACATTAAAAGCAGTAGGGAAAGAGAGAAAATTCTTCTCAAACTATTCAGGTCATGGTCCTTTTATGGTGCTTTCCAATTCTATAACTCCATATCTTTTGGTATTCTAGAACTACTGGAAAAAAAGAATCAGGCCCAAAATATCCTACACCTTCTGACAATCAGTATATGACACTTAAAATATGATCCAAGGTCCACTGAAATCAATGGCAGTCTTCCTAAAGTTGTAAAATTCATCTTGATGCTCTTCAGTTACTCACCCAATACAAACAAATTGAAGAATGAAAGACAAAACTTTGCAATCTTTATTGAGGAAGGTACTGCCTGTACACTTATGCTATTTTCAAGCCACCTACCACCACATTCACCAAACATTTAATTTGAAGGATCATACATAGAGCTGATTCTTTCAGTTTTGAGCAAGCTGAGTGTTCCAAAAAGTCTTACACAGATACATAGAGACTGGCAAGTCTTCAGACAGTACTGAGACAAAATTAAACTTTGACATTTCAGATACAATTATTAAAAATGTGTACTAAATTCAGTGGCTAACTGGATTACACATTTACTGACTACATTTAAACTACAATCCTGACTATGCAGTTACCCTAGGTATCAGGTTACCTAAAGTAAATCCACAAACTACAGTGCTCCTGTTCTCCAAATAATATGGTTAGAGGTCTCTGCACAGCACTTAGTAATAAAGAACTTTCTCTTCTGGAAAATAGCTGCTGAACAATGACATCTGCTGATACTGCAGCTTGTTATACATCTTATTAGAAACCCCCTATTCTCTCCCACATTCATATCCCCATAGTATCCTGCAGAGTAACTTCAGTGCATCTAAGAAAGGGTAAAACCTTTGGGTTAATAATTCATTCCGAAAAGTCTACATTTTCATGCAGTGTGTATCCAGATGATACTATGCTTAATATAAATTCAAAATGTCAGCTTTAGGGGGGAAAAAAAAAAAAAAGAGGAAGCATTTCTGCCCTTGTTTTAAGTGTGAACCCTGGAATAATTTATTCATAGTACCACAATAAACTGTCAGCTATCTTGACAACTAAAAATTAAGTGTACTGCACTCTTGGAAATTCCCAGAAATATTTTTTTGTATTACAAAAAGAATAGAGAGAAAAGTCAACACATTGAAACCCACAGCCAGACTCCAGATGCACAGAAACTTCATTCAGATGCCACTGCATTAGGATCTGTAGAGCCCTAAAGTCATAACAACCTATCAGAAAAAAATCACCTGAAGTGATCTCAGCATATCTAAAAATGTTCAACTGTCCTTTTGAAGCAGTAATTCAAGTATTTAAACTCAGAAAAAAATCTTGACAGAAAATACAAGGAAAAAAGCATGTTCGTAGAAGAGAAACTGCCTTAATTGGGTAGTTAAGAGTATTCGATAGGACTCTAAAAAGGCAAAACTGTCAGAATGTAATTCTTCTCCTGGCCACTGGCCAAAGCAGTGCAGATTTTAGAGGAGAAAATAAACCACCACAATTAGTACAGTGTCTCCCACACAAGATAATTTCAAAACAGTTCTCAGCATTTCACTTTTATTTGCATGAGTGGTAATTTTCACTCACTTTATAATTTCCCACTGAATTTCTTCACCATTTAAGTCTTTGCCTATAAAAGGCAATATGCCCCAATGAAATGCCACTGATAGCCAGCAGCACGAACACATATCTCCAGTGCAGACAAGCAAATACTCTAATTTCACCAGAAGAATTTATTTATTCTTGTTTGATTCATTCCGCTCATGAAAAGGATCTGTACCAGAAGCTGCATCAGTTTAGGTACACCAATGACTCAGCTGCAGTTGCAGCAAATGTCCACCACAGAAAAGTTTTGGAATGATTAGAGGTAATGGGTCAGCAGCAGCTCCCTGCTGTGAGACTTTTATTCATCTTCAGCGACCAAAGTGCTTCTCTTCTCCACATGAGCCACAACTTTGTTTTTCTCCAAACTCTAACCAGCGGTTTTTAAAGGCTAACCATTCTTCTGACCTGAAAAAGCCTGCTGTAAGTAAGGAGAAACTCACCAGGAAGGGAAGATAGAATGAAGATCCCAACACCTGTTCAGCGCTGCCAAGACTGATTTTATTTTCAAAAAGAAAAAAATTTGCATTACTTTATATAAGACCTGCAAAGCTGTCAGTGGAAAGAGGATATTTCCACTTACTAAAATGAAGAATCTCATGAAATACCTTCATGTCTGCTGCCCCTGACAAGTAAGGAAGCTTTTTCTTTTTCCCCTGTAAGTGGCAAACTTATTTCTAAGCATTCTGTGATTACAAATTTTATATCAAAAGGGCCCAAAGGAACACATGAGAAAAATTAGGTTGTATGTTCACATATCAGGGCTCGGAGCTACATTTCACTTGACCTTAGCCTACCAATAGTTTGTTAATTTGTTGGTTTATATTTATATATTTAAATTTTATTTATATTATGTATGTATTTTTGTATTGTACATATATGTCTTATCCACAGCAGATATCACGTCATGCAGTCAGTTTGCTCATTGTTCTCTCAACTTCTTTCATTTGATCAAAGAAAAAAATATTTGAATTATGAAAGAGGCTTCAGAGCTATATGTTTGATAGTATCTGTCATTTGTTACAATCCAACACATTCTGAGAAAGGACATGAGGGATGAAAGTCCAGGAAATCCGCAATGCGCATGTAGGACTAACATCTTCAGATCAGTATTCCTCCTTCCATTCCCTTCCCTCCTACTACAATATGACTTTCTCAATCAACATGGGAAAGATACATTGACAGCAAAAGAAGCAGCAGCTATGTTAGCAGCATTTCTGTTGGGTCTACAGGGACAAATTCTTTCAAGCAGATGAAACACATGGCATTCCCATATTTCTCTTGATCCTATAGTCAAGGCAGCACTTCTTCAGTAGGAGGCATCCCAGACAGACATTTCAGAAGAAATATTATCTGTCTTGTGAAGAGTCCCAGGATTTTGTCCTATATTGTTTTATCATAACTGCACATTAAATATTAAAACCTGCAAATATGACAGACAAAAAAAGCCTCTTGACTTACTCTGAGGATGGTTGCAAAGTAGGAACCATGGTATCTTGCAGTATATGTCTCTCATCTGTACCACTTCCAGTGGTAGACTAATGCTTTTAAGCAACAGCTAGTATCCTTGCATTTTCCGTCCCTTATTGGAGATTTTCAGTTTCCAAATTGGGATTTCCAAACACAACAGTTCTGATAACATTATCAGATATCCAGAATTCTAGGGAAAATAACTGCTGCACAAAAACAGATCATCTCTTTATTTTATATTCACGAGTCAAACACACGTGCTCATAGCATGCAGAAACATTTCTACCTTTTCAAATGTCCATAGATATTCTAACAACTGATCAATATGCAAAGTAACAGTTTATTATCTTTAGCTGAAGAATTTTCCTTTGGTTCAAGTGGAAGCTACCATACCTTGACACTCCAACACTGTGAGGAGGATTACCATGCTTAGGATTTGGTATCTATTACAAACATTTAATTTGGTGTGGCGTATTACAGTATGAATAATAGCTTAGTACAATACATTTTCTTGGTTCACCAACAACCAGCATACCCTTCATTTTTCACACAGCTCTTCTGTTCTCAAATACAGCAGACCAGCCTACTAAAAAATAAATTAATCTTCTTTAATGTCACATGCGTGACATTTAAAAAAAAAAAAAAAAGTACTTCCTTTCTTCTTTCCTTTTTCCATAAGTATCACTAGAATAATTTCTTCCTCCTTAACTCACATTTAAGCACATTCTACTCAACATAGCTGTAGTGTATGAAACTAGCATAAATTATGGTATCTGCAATTCTTACTATTACGTCTTCATTACCTAAAATAATCCAAATTTAAGGGAAATTACAAAGTATATCTATGCAATGCAGGCTGCAGGAAGATTTTAAAAATTATCCTTCTAAGATTGTAAGGAATCTAATTACTCTGACAATCCATCTTTGCCTACTGTGTGTCATGAGAGACAGCTGGTACTGTTGGATTCATAATAATCTACCCATCTCTTAGCTATAACCAGCCAGCAAGGGCTAAGCTAATCAACTAGCTGCTTTTTTGTTGTGAGCAAGCTCAGCCAAAAGACAACTTCAAGTAAATGAACTAGTGAAGACTCAAATACCAGCACAAATTACAGACACTGGCAGCCTCTTTAGTTGTTAAACAATTACTCTAAAAGTAGGAGCAGGACTGAAACTACTATCAAGTAGCCCTTAGTGTTATGAAGGCCAAATATAGTGATCATGGGCGGTCCTGCCATGCAAATTATGTAATTACATGTATATTTTTATATAAGCTTTCATGTGAAGAGCCTCTAAATGCTTTGAGTTCCTACAGCTGCATGACTTAACATTTTTTTCCTCCCAAAACATTAAATCGAGGCTGAAAAATATATTTCAGAATCTTACCAAACATCAGTACTCTTCCAAAATAGCATTACATAACTTTTATTTCTATTCAAGTTTTTCTGCATTTTAACTTGTACATAGTTCATAAATACTGACAAATATTTTTATGCAGTCATTGCTATGATAAAAACAGGTCCCAATATTGAAATATAATAAGGCCTGAGATGGGCAAAAGAGAGATTCAATGTTCTGGTCTTACGGAGGGCCATGAGCCTGAATCATTCTACCTGAACAATCCTACCCTGAAACCAAAACATACTTTATGAAATCAGCACATACCTCACAGCCCACACCCCACCCAAACATATTTGATGAATCAGCACTTCCTCACCATGGAGACAAAGATGGAAGTACTCATAGTGTACACAGTTACAAAGTATATTCTTTTTCTCGCTTGAAGAGCATGGAGAGTAATGAACTTGCTATAAATTTGTTGTTCAATTACAAACCAAAAAGCAACATAAACATTTAATGCAAATTTAAAAACAGTGCTTTAAAATAAAAACCTTAAAACTGTTTCACTTACAATTAAAAAATAATGAGGTTTTATAAATAATGTACATATACATTATAAGTGAATGGCAATGGCTACGAATACAATTTATTTACATGCTGCTAGTTGTTTAATAGCCTTTAAAATGTCTTTAAAATTTAATTTTAAAATGCTTTCCTAATCACAGTTACTTAGCAAGTAAATATTATGAATATGAATACCTTGCTTGCTTTGTTTCCACATTTCATAAAGTTGTAATGCATTTAGACATTCTAGGATTTATATACTGGTTTGAAATCTGTGTGAAGGACCAGACATTCTATGAATTACAAAAATTGACTAACACATCAAACAAACAAAAAATGTCTGTACTGTTTAAAAGACATAATCAGAGGATAAAGAACTGAGCTCAGAAAATAAGTAAATTAGATTTATGTTTTGCATGTAAAGATCACTGATATCAAGTGCTCACTCGCCTCAATTTATCTTAAGCAGAAGTGAGGGTAATGGCACTTACAAAAGAGTCTAGAAATGATAAATTACATCTTATTGTATGAAGTCAAAGGTTAAACTTATTATTGCTCACCATAGGCCAACCTTAACCCCAGGATTAATGCCATAAACAAAAAAGAAAATTCAGTTTGCGCACATAAAGCACTGGGATAATGTCTCTGAAGAATTACAAAAGTGAAATGATGCCCCCTACTGCTTCCAGAAAATGTTTCTGTTTAAATAGGGTCTTTTGGTTCAAAGGGAAATTATCACATAAACCCAATGAACATGTATTTTCAAACTAACCAGTGCTCATTAGCATGACATATGCCAAGGATAATTTATTTCTTCTCTGGCTTTTAATTAAAATATATGAAGGGCCTTGCCTTGTAGAGGAAACTCTCAGGAACATAAACTGCTAGAGTGAGTATATAATCTAAGTTTCTCAAAAGTTATGTATTTGGGTAAAGAAAGGATGAAGATTTAATTAAATATTTTTTATGTATTTCTGAATACATCAAATTGCAAATTTATATATACTATTATATAGTAATGATATTTTTCAAATAGTAAAGTTGATAGGATTGATTTTGCTGTCAGCTAGTAAGTTGACACAATTCATTAACAGCTAACAGATCACACAGTGCCTTTGAGTTGTGGAAGACCACAGTTCAATTCCCAACTCAGTTGTTTAGCTCTGGTATCACAGCTACCGTTGTAATGAATTTCTTGATGGGCAGGTAAAGCGATGGGGTTATTGTTTGAAATACTTTTCAGGGAAAGAGAGAGCTCAAGTACTGAAGAGCCATTACCAAAGTCTCTTTTATTTTTTTCTGCTTTAAAGCCATGATAGACCCAATGATATCAATACTGTTAACTCCTGATTTCCACCAGTGTAAGTGAAAAATAACCCCCAAATTCTTAAAGGTATTTGGACAGAATGAACTTCTCTATTTCAAAGTAAACTAGTTACATAAATATATATTGGGTACATTATTGCCTTTGATGATCTGATCTTCAGCACCCTTGAGACAATTGTTAAAAATATCAAATCTTGACATTGCTATCACCTATCTTTGTTCAAGGTTTGCAGAGTGAAATGGCTACAGTTCACAAGTGTTTATGGCACAAAAATAAACCAAATTAAATCAGTAAGCAAAGTTAATGAGCCAACATCAATAGGCATACTTTTTTATTACAAAGTCCTATTTTATCACAAATCCTACCATGTGTTCTGATGTCATTTAGACAATACTACTATGACCTTACACTGGTCATTTTCAACTCAAAGCAAAATGAAACACTGATACAAAAGGACCAGATTTTATCTGATTCTTACAAGGATGCTCCTTCGGTAGTATGTGAGAAGCCAAAAAACTTTCTTGTTCATTGTCAGAGTATAAGAAATTGAAATTGAAGCACCTGTATTATGGAAAACATTTGGATAGAACCATTTCTGCTCATTTATGGGAACTTTACAACCCATCAGCAATAGGGAAGAAAAAAAATCATGATGGTTTACCCTCTAAACATTAACCAGACCCAAGACTGGCTCAGTGATGAGGTTTAGCAAAATACAAATTCTATTCAAACTTAAAAGATTGTATGTCATAAAAATACATATAATTTTTCTTCAAGACCATATTTTCTAAATAAGATCAGAAATCAGATTTTGTCCCACCTTAATTTTTCTGTTTTTTTCTTTTTCTTTTTTCTTTCTTAATTTCTTTCTTTCCTTTGTCCCACCTTAATTTCTTTCTGTTGACAGTTTCTAGCAAAAAAGTTTGGCCCTCATATTGCTCTCTGAATAACACTAATTCAAGAGATTGCAATGTAACTATCCTCTTCCAATCCTCACATAATATAAAGCCTATGGGCTAACTGGACTTAGAAGTATATACAGATTTAAATAAATATAAAATGTTTTAAGTCATAGAAGATGATTTTAAACCACTCAAGAGTAGACATTGACCAGGCAGGGAATTCTAATAATTACATTTTATTTCCATGGCAAAATTGCATTTAGCTGTGCTCAAATACAGCTCAAATGCAATTGAAGATAGCTCTGACATATGTATTTCTACAGGCATGATAAAAGTGTGTTGTTTTAGGATTTAATAGTCTGGAGATGACTGGAGACTGACAGGACATCAGTATGAAAAAGTGGATAACATGACTACAGAAGTTTCAAAAATTTCATCTGTCATATAAAGCAAATTATCTCCAAGTTATTTTTCCTAGTTTTTGATGTAGGAGTCTTTACCATAAAACAAAACTTAGAGCTTGTTGCTATTACTTCTAGAATAGGTTGAAATGGGATGGTATCTTCCTGAAAATGTTGTACTATTTTTCTACCACTGTGAAAGCAAGCACATAAAAGGAGGTGTGCCATTTCTCTAAATATGCTTTCTAAATGTTAAAGGGTTGAAGCAATTTCCAGAGGTCTCTGTCTGGAAAAAGCCCTCCACTGATATTTAATTGAACTGCCTTTGCTCTGAGGCATGCAGTAAAATACACTGGAATCAAACGTAAATGCATCATTGTCCTTTATGTAAAGAAAGTCAGATTAATTTGCTTTTTTCACCACTATTACACAAGCCTAGCATGCCCAGTCAGTGTAAGTAAAATTTAATTGAAATTGGTGGAAATATTCTGATTTACAAGAGCTGATGATCAATCCCACTGATTTTAGTATGATTATATTAGACCCTATTCTCACAGAAAGTCTGTAAGCCTGATTTTTGACTGCAGTGTTTTCATACAGATCTCTCCAGAGAGAATCAGTTACAATGTAAATATATCAGAAACATTTTCACACACTTGAACCAAGTAGAAGTCATTGTATGGAGTGAAAAGTACTGAAAGTCTGGCCCAGCCTACTGTCCATACATAAAAGTTTAATAAGCATGGCATATTCAGAGGGAAAAAAATATTCTTCAACTGAAGAAAAAATATTGTTCTGTACAGGAAAATGTAAGCCAAACATCACCATTCTTTTTCAGACATTAAAATAAACTTAAAATTTACGACCAGATTCTGGAAAACCTTATTAAAGTAAATCAGCACCCATGCAAAAGTCCAGCCAGTAGGAATAACTTTATTCACTTGAAGACCATATTGCATAGCCAGATAGGTACGTTTTTTTACACCTGTAATGTTAATTTATTATCCAATAGTCTTCAATGACAATTCCTTCAATTAATTTTCCTCTCTTGTTCTTTGTTACTATTTGGCTTTTGATATTCAATTTAACTAGGACTATTACAATTTTATCTGCTCCTGTACATCTGATTGTATTTTTGGGACATATGTAATCAGTATGGACAATCTGTTTTCATTGTGCTTCACTCATTCAGATAAAAAACATTTAGTCAGTTTAGCAGTCTCATTGAAGTCAACAGAACCATACATAAAGATGAATAATATTAATTTCTATTGGTCTTAACCTTATAACAGTCAGATTTTGTGTAAGCTACCTGCCAAGTGATGTCGTTCAGACATGGAAGTTTTTACACCTGTTCTCATCCTGCTTTGCACAAATCTTAATAGCAAAACAAAAAGCAAATCACCTACAGTTAGGTTTACTACATGCTACATGTCTTAAAAGGATTAAAAAGCCATTGTAAGCACATCTTTCAAGCTTACTGCACCCCTTGTACCTTTCAACTATTGGTGCCACCTTCCACCAACTCTTTTATACCTTACTAAACCTCCCAGAACAAACAGAAATCAGTTGTAAGCTCCTATCAGCAGTCAGATAACAAACAGGTATAGTACGTACAAGAACATTGCTCAGTAACTATAGCTAGTGCTTTACAAAAAGGATTTAAATTCCTGTAGTCAGGCTAGGAGCAAAATGTTTGTTTATGAAAATTAAAAAAACGCAGAACCTCTTGGTTGCAAAAGTCATAAAACCTCAATGGCGGTCAAGAGTCTAAGTCTACCTTTTGATAAACTATAAAAAAATTACTTGAAAGAGTTTTATAAAATCCCAAATTACAAGATTATCAAGACTACTGCTTTAATTTTTGCAGTTGCAGAAACTTTGATAAAGTACCCCAATTTTAAACTAACTTACAGAGTGGCAATTGAGCATGGCACACTTTTTGCACCATTTCAGCTGAAGCTGGGCTACGTATTCCTCAGAGGCAGCTGCATGATGGTGACACCCCTTCATATACCACTTCTCATTTCTGCCAGTAATTCAGTAGTGTGCAATCCCCTCTCACAATAAAGATTGTACTCTTACGTTATCATTTGTTTTGTCAGTCATTCAAGTGAAGCTACAATGTTTAAATACACAGCAGGCACACAATGTGGGACCTTTAAAGTGACTGGTAATAATTCAGCTAAATATTTACATTAAAAAAACACAAAACTGTCTTCTGGAACATTTCCCAGGCTAAATAACAGTCTTTGCCAATACACCTGCAGCTTTTTTTAACTAATGAAGAAACTTGAGCAAACACACTCAAAAAGCCTCAAAAACCAAATGCAGACTCCATTACATAGAAAGAAAAATATTACCCATGCTCAACAACTGATGCATGTATAATTGCAATGCTTTTGTCTTTTCTTCCTTTTATAACAATTCAATTATTTACAACAGATTCTTCCGAAAGGAATTTGGAACAAAGAAAAGTAATTAATTCTAAAATTAAGGGACAGAATAAGTTTCATTAATAGAAACTACAAATTACAGAATCTATACCTTGGATTATTTTCAAAAAGTTTGCCTCTTGATACTAAAGAAATAAGACCAAAGCTTTGATCTATAAGTTTATTAAGATGTCAGCATTGCAATGAGGTCTCCAAAAGGGAAAGATTTTAATCACAAGTGTCACCAGGGCTTCAAGCAAATATAAATGTCTGCCACTGCATAACCGGAGACTTGAATAAGATCTAGGAGTTTGCCTTTATAAAGCATTGTGAAGTCATTTTATTTCAAACCATTTTTGGCTTTTTGCTTTGTAGTTCTGTAAACCAAAAAAACTTTAAGTAAAGCGTATACCAAAATCTCCTAATGAGAGCTTGATACAGAGGCAATCGTGAGTTTTAGGATTATATTACACACAAAGACTTGAGAGCTCTAGTCAAGGCTCCTTTTCCTTTCTGAAATGTATAGAATTTATTTGAGGTATCACTTTTAGAAAAACTATGCTACTAGTTTTGTTATGACTACAAATTAAAGTTTCTGTTATTCAGATTCATGCAGGGTACTTTCTGTACCCTAGTATTTTAGGTCCCCATCCTGCAAACAATCAAACATATATTCAAATTTATGCATACAAATAACCCCACTGAAGATCATAATACTAATAATGAGAATCAGAGCACCATCTGTAAAGTGCATCATCATAGACTGCATAGCTCATTTAACCAACACAGATCTGAAAGACAATTTTAAGATTCAGTTTCCATGTTGTTTCAACCAGCACAGCTCCTATTTCAAGCACGCAGCTCAAGCCCAGACATTTCAGGAAGGCCCAGTTTCATAAAATCATTTACGCAACCAATTTTCAATTGCAGAATTTTTAATAAAAAGCAAGAAGTTGCACAAGGCAGCTGAAGCAAGCTATTTTAAAACATGAAGAAAAAAAATCCTATTTGCACATTACAGTATTTCTCCAACAGTAATACAAATAATGAACTTGGCCACAACTCGCTCACTCACATTCAGGACAATCTGTAAAATATCCCACTGGTGCTCCAAGTAGAAACGCCAGAGCAGGCATTGGGTGTAACCAATTCCTTTGACTGCTGCCAGCTAAACATTGCACTTTCCCTTCCCTAAAATAAGCTTATAAGATGCACCCAAAGATTCAGGAAACTGAAATTTCCCCTCCAACTAAACAGGGCCTATCACTTTGGATATTTTACTGTGAAAAGCCCGTAGGCTGAAAAAGTCTTTCTTCTTTGACAAATCCTATTGGTAAGCAGCCTATTATAAAATGTAAGAGAACTTCTAGCATTCTCAACCCAGCTCATATTTGGTTTTCATACACCTGAATATGTGTTTTTGACAAGGGGCTTGCAATTTCTCCTAAGTATGAAGAAGATTAAGTTCAGGCTACGGTTTCAAACATCCACTAAAAAACATTTTTTTAAAAATACTTAATCTAAATATTTTTTCTAGTCTGAGTCACTACAAGGCAGGGAGAAGGTTCCAACTTGTTTTGATAATTGACTCATGTTTGTAAACATAAGTAAGCCTTTTCAATAGCATTGGTCTTTTCCACTTCAAAAGGGTTTTATTTTGTCTTGAATGTTACAATGTCATGTACTAGCTAACCTTAGCAGTCTGGGTCACAGTCCTACAGAACCATTCACACTCACAATGACCTCCCTGAGAGCAGTTTCAGACCATTATAATGCTGGAAATAACCTTTGAATAGAGGTTTATAGAGAGTACATATAGTATTATACAGATTATAATAAATTCCACACTGAGACCAAGTTTTATAACATACAGTATGGCAAAAGAGACCACAAGAAAATATACACAGCACCAAGCACTGTCCACTTTATTTGGAAAACATTTAGCTTTCAGTTATCCTGAGATATTCTAAAAGGCTGTGTTGACATTGTAGACAGAAATAAAAGCATTTTCTTTCAGCTTTTGAATGATACTTTGTATTCCAAAATGCTGGTAATTTCATTTATAATATAAAGTTCCTTGTTTACAATTTCATTTGGAATTAATAATTACTGTAATGCAACAATGGCTGCAGTGACTACATTTTAACAGTTGATGGCACCAATCACCTCAAGAAATTGCCTAGCTAAATGTTAGATTACATTCTTATATGTGAATGTCGTAGAATAATTTGATGGGAAAGCAGAACACAAATGTCTAAACAACAAAAATAGAAAAATTTTATCTTCAGGAAAGTACAGCATCTTTCTCGAATATGACACTCATTGTCAAAACCCTCTCCTGTTTAGAATGTGCATATATGTGTAAACGCAGCATGTGTACACAGATGTAAATTTTTCCATTTTACTATGCCACAGACAAAAATTATATTGAACTCAAAGGTACAACATTTCAAATTCAGAGAGGAAAATGTATATAGCTATACCTGGACATAAGCATTTAGCGTGATTTTCCGATATGCAAAGAACTGCAAACTCTCGTTTGGTTAAAAAGTTTCTAAACAGGGATAAAAGTGACTTTATAAAAATGGTATTTTATATTTTTTGTATTAGTCTTTCCCTGGTCTAACATAGAAGCAGACTAAAACAAAATATGTACGTTTAGATACACAACCGTAAAACATTCATCCTCCCTTAGGAAGCTATATTTCATGAACAGCTACTAAAAACTAACTTCACAGTGGTGCTAAAGAGATGGACAAAACAAGTGGGAATCAAATAGTCTAGGGGGAATTTGGAAGATATTTACCTGGGTCTGGGATGGGAAGAATGAAAGAAACTTAAGATATTTACTCCTTTGTACAACAGCTGGTCGGTGTTGACAACTCCAGGCATCCAAACGTCTAGTGAAGCCCCAGAGCTACTTTTTAAGAACTAATCTTATCCTTCACGTCTGATTTTAAGACTTTTTGAAGTAAACATGTGTCCTCTGTTTTCCAAGCTATGAGAGCTAAGGATTTGGGGAACGGGACTAGGCTTCTGTCCCCTGCGACCACGAGGGATAAAACTTACATTTCTTTTTAAATCGAATCCAGGACGACTATACCAGAACATAGCTGGGCGAACAGTGTCTTAGAACCAAGCTTCTGGGCTGTGAGGCCGTGAAAGAGGAAGGTTTGTTTCCGAGGCGGGCGGGGCCCCCTGCCCCTGAGGCGGGGAGAGGCCGGTCTGTGAGGTCCGTGCCGGGCGCGGAGGGCGCTGTGAGGAGCCGCCCCTCAGGGGGCAGGGCGGCACACACCCGCCACTGCGAAGGGAGCCGCCACCCGGGGCACAACCGTGAGGCAGGCGGCTCGGCCCCCGGCCCCGCCCCGGGCTCCGCCACAAGCCGCTCGTCGCCCCGAGAGGCGAGCCGGCGCCCGGCCGAAGGAGGGGCGTGCCCGCCGCCCTTGCTAAAGATGGCGCCGGGGCGGAGGGGCGCTCCCCGCCTCCCGGCGCCGGGCGGTGGCGCCGTCGTCGCGGGGCGATGACGTCGCCGGGCCGTGCGGAGGGAGCCTGGGGATTCCCCGTGTTGTTGTCCTGGGGCCCGGCGGGATGGGAGGCCGGAGCGCGGGGCCGCGCGGCCGGCGCTGATGGCGGCTCGCTGGGCAGCCCGCGGCTCCCAGCCGGGGCCGGAGGTGGATGAGTTCACTGTCCCTGCGGAGAAGAGCCGCCTCCTGGAGGGGAGCCGGGGCCGCATCGAGGGCTTGTTCGAGGTGCGGCTGGCCGTGCCGGGGGCGCAGGGGGACTGGCGGCCCGCCATCCCGCCGCCCGGCCCGCCGCCCGCCGCCGCCAGGATCTGGGTGCAGCTGGCGGGCGGGGGGAAGGCCGTGCGCAGCGCCAAGGTACGGGGGGCCGGGGCGGGGCGGGGAGCGGCGCACGCTCGTGTCGTTGGGGCCTCGGTCACCCGGAGCGGGACCGGGGCCGTGTTGGCGTACGGAGAGGCCCCTCCGGCCCGGGGCACGGCTCGGGGCCGCGGCTGCGGGTAGGAGGAAGAAAGGGTGGGGAGAGAGTCAGCGCTCCGCGAGGAAACAGAAACGGCCCTGCCTTGGCAAATAGGTGTGTTCCAGGTGCCGGGTGTCTCCGCTGATGTTGACATAAGCGTGGAGAACGAGGAGAAACAATTCAGCTGAGAAGTGCAAAGTTCGGCGGTATTGCAGGGCGCCTTACGGTCACCGCGCTGTGAAACGTTGCTGCCGTCCGCCTGTAGCTGCGTGCGGGGTGTAACGCCCGAGAGAGTGGGCCAGGTTGTGTTTTGAAGCGCGGTTAAAATGTATCGCGCTCCTTTTTCTTCCCTAAGTCAGGAAATCCTTCGGAGTTGGTCGGGTGTTGCCATGTTTCACACTTACTCTACAGACTTAACTTACTCTGTGGCATTTAGTAGCTTATTAGCAAAGCTCTCTCTAACAGCTTAACAGAGCCTATATTCACTTAGTGTAAAAGCTAGCAGATCCAGCGTGCTTCAGCAGTCTGTTTGCTGGAGCAGATAGCTTTCTCTTTAACCGAGCGCTAAACAAGGGAGGGAGAGCCGCCTGGGCTGTGTCTCTGACTGTGACGCTAGTTGCTGTGAACTATCTTCGCAGAATTATTTTGTTAAATCTCTTGTACAGCTAACCTTTGGGGGAGCTCAGCAGTAATGACGAAATTAACATTACTCATAATGGACCTGGCAGCTGTAGCTGTTTGAATCATGTGATGAGGGTGGTAGTGTGAGTACTAGCTAGGCTGGAGGTGGCTTTAAAAACCAAAATCTCTATATGTGGGCGTTTGAGTCTCTTTGTTGGTTTGTTTAAATACACATATATATTAGTGGGGATCCTTAGCATGTATTTTGTGACTTAATTCACAGACTTGGCAGTCCACTTTCAAAGCTTGATTCCTTAACTGTCTAATGCTAAAGAGTTGTAAGGAAAATACTGTGAATGTTGAGGTTTTTGAATTGTTTGACTCTGAAATTGACTCTAAACAAATCTGTGTGTATATTTGGGCTCAGAGACTCCAGAAACCATTACAGGTAGCATAAACAGCTATTCTTCTTCTCCAGGCAGCTGCAGTACAACTTTCTTTTTTTTCCAGAAAATTAAAGCCTGAAACAAACAGCACAAGATTTCCTTTTTCTAATTGCTGCTTTTTCTAATAACACAGAAGATGCTTCCTACTCCAAATACTTTAAAGGGTATGGGAGACATGACTTTCCTTACATGGGGAGCAGCTTTCAGACCCAGTCTGGAGAGGTTATTGACTAGAAAGTACAAACAATTGCACATCTTTATTGTCTCCCTTTAAAAGGTTTTGTGATAGCAATTTGTGTTTTAATTCATCAGTCACATGTGATGTATTCATTCTTCAGTACTGTCTAGTAAATGTAAAAAAAAAAAAGTGTTCCCAGATTTTGAATATCCTTTTTCCTAATTATGTTATTGTCCTGTTGCTCTGCAAAAGCAGTCATGGGTTGACTAAGCCATGAAAAGTAATCCTGCGGATTTTGTTGCAGAAGCAGTTTGTGCTAATATGGCCTTGAAGCTGCCTGCCTTGATACCTGTGGTGATGTAACTCAAGAGATGATAGGAAGTGGTGTTATGTTATTCATTACCTTGTATTGATACTGAGTTCCATTTAAAAGAGAAGTTTAATTTCTGAGAATAAAGATGGATAATAAAATTTGGTATACTTGAGAGTCAGCAAATACAATGACTGCAGCTTAGAAGTTGGTTTTACTATGTTATAGAATTTTAAGCACAGAAGGAGACAGTTTGGGGAAAAATAATGCTGCCTGAAAGAAGAAATCGTATAGTGTGTTGACAGGATTCTGAACTCTGATGTGTTTAAAACAAGGTAGGATAGTGACTTTACCTACGGTAACTTCTAGGTGGCAGAAATAGCAATTAGAGCTTGGTTTTGGGTTTTTTTTTGTTGTTGTTGGTTTGGTTTTTTTTTTTTAATCTATTAAAAACCTGAACTTCTAGAACACAGAACTAGCTGGTGCCTGGTGTTTTCTCAGTCATTTGTCAGTATCACCTGCTTTTTCAAAATACTGAGTTTCAAAGCCTCATGTGGAAAGCTGACTTGCTGTTGAGCTTTCTGGGTGTGATTTTCTTTGGTGTTATATACCCATTGTAAGTAGGTGCTCTGGAAGTTGTAGTTTTAAAACACAAATATTTTACTTGGTTAATAAGGGAATCTGTGAGAGTCCAGATAGTGGTTTTATCATTCGTTTGGTTTTAGCTGCTTTTTTTTTATAGGGTATCTTTTAATGGATACTACTGTGGCTACTAGTTATGTTGTGCCATGCCACAGGATCAATGTCCTTGATTCGCTAGTAGTAAGTATAGAATAAGTAACACATAGCTACTTAAAAATATAGAATAGCTACTGCTATGGTGAGCCTTTGGAAATTTTCTTTTGAAATTGTTTTTAGAAGTTCAGTTTTATAGACTAGGTAGAATTCTCTAGTGCAAGGCATTTGTTCATGAAGTGTGTGTTCTCAGTGACCAAAGAATGACGATGGGAAAATAAATCTCCTTTGACTTGTCTTTTAAACTGTTTGAGCTACAACTTAAATACTCTGCTACTATCAGTTTCAAGTAAATTTATTTATAAACAGTAGGATATAAAAGAAAGTTAGCTTTCTATGAGATCCATTTAAAAATTATTTCAGATATCTGTATTTTATCTCTATTATCTGATTTACTGGCAGTATTTATTTTCTCACATTTCTTATGCTAAGTTGGCTTTATCTTCTAATGTACTTGTCTGTTACTGACCTAACCAAAACTAATTATATATATTAGCTTTTCACAAATATTCACTCTGCTGTCTTTTTCTCCTTCTAGGAGTATATTAAGGGACTCTGTGAACCTGAACTAGAAGAAAAGGAGTACTACCCAAAGGATATGCACTGCATCTTTGTTGGCGCACAGAGCCTGTTCCTCAACAGTCTTATTCAGGATACCTGTGCTGATATAACAGTGCTGGAAATAGGATTGCTTAGTATTAAGGGGGGTGCAGAGGCTGTTGTTATGGCTCAAAGTCATGTTCAGCAGTTTGTGAAGCTTTTTGAGAATAATGAAAGCTTATTAAGTGACAATGAATCAGAGATTAAAAAGCAATTCAGACAATTTGTGGAAGCACATGCAGATAAATATACAATGGATTTACTGATTTTGCCTAGCTCACTAAAAAGAGAACTCCTAGCTCTCACACAAACTGAATGTTGTGAAGTGGAGAGCGATGTCATAGATCTTACAGGTTCTGAAAGCCCGACAGAGCTTTTACAAAAGAAAACCTCCAACGTAATCGTTACAAACAGAGATGGGAGAGCAGGTGGTGAGGAAGCAAGAAACAATGCTGGGACACCTGTAACTGAGCTTACAAAGCAAATGGACACTGTGTTTTCTGATGCTCCTGAAACAAGCTTTGTTCCCATAAATGTTGTGCCTCTGTTAGAGGCAATGGTGCCTAAAGAAAGGCAGTCATGTAAAAGAAGATCTTCTGATGATGAAGAAAGGCTCCCTAAAAAGCAGTTCTCTTTGGAAAATGATCAGGAAGTTAAATCTGCTTCACACAGTAATCCTTCGGATAGCGATGCAGTTATTGATCTGCTTTCGGAGAGCTGCAGTGAATCAGATGATCCCAGTTATTGCCTTAAAGAAGGTGATGATATCAGTGAGGAAATGGAATATAAGATTCTTGTGAACTTTTTCAGAACAATGGGATATTCCCAAAATATTGTAGAAAAAGTTATTGGTATCCTAGGACAATCTGTGGAACCATTAACACTGCTAGAAGAAATTGAAAAGGAAAATTTAAAATTTCAAAAAGAACATGAACAGTCATCTCAAAAGCCTAGAACTATCAATCCTCCTTTAGGAAGTAATGCAAATAATTCACAAAAGCTAGAAGACAAAGGCATTTCTAGCAATAAAAGTCCACTTAAGTCCAGTCATACTTCAAAGGAGACAAAAAATGAATATCACAAAATAAGAGATTCACCAAGCATGCAAGCTGACGCAGAAGATAAAATGCATATGTCGCTTTGCAAACCTGCTTCTCCTTCCAGTAAAAATTCAGCTATATGCTATGAACAAAGAGATATTTATTGCCGTGGTAAGAATCGCAGTTCAAGATCAAGTGATATAGAAACTGATGGTGATGTAACTTTCAGCACTATACAATCTGGAGCTCTAAAAGATGTTGATTTTGTAGCCAGAGGGAGCTCAGATGTGCAGCGTATTTCAACTAAGATGAAGACTGCAGTTCAGCAAAAATCGGCAGGGCCCTCAACTGTACAGAATAGTCATCCTGTTTTTGAGGACCAATTAGGACATTGCAGCTCCTCTTCTCAAGTGAGATCTCTCAACCAACACCTTCCCCAAACCTCAAATTCTCAAAATCCTATCCCAGACCAGGTATTGTCTTCACAAATACATCCTTCAAATCCTGATAGAGAGACAGTGGGACCACACAGACGTCATCCTGATCCTTCAGTTACTGGAGTTCAAAGATTTTTGGAATCTCTGAAAAAGCCTTACAGATTGGAGTTGAAAAATGAACCTGGGAAACCATATTTAAAACATATCATTATCGATGGAAGCAATGTTGCAATTTCGTGAGTATTGTTCTTTACAGCTATCTCTTTATTAAAAGTTCAATGAGCTTTCAAATGAAATAGGGACTAAGAGGTTGCTGTGGCATGTGTAAAGTTATTGCTAGCTAGGTTTTTGGTGACCAACAGGCCATGTACATGGCAAGGTTTTACAGCTACTGGTAATGGCTGCATTGGTAAGTTATGGTAAGGCTTGATAGTGAAAAATCACATGAGATTGAGAGTAGCCATTTTAATTTCCAATAGATGGCAATTTTGATAGTTTTTTTGACTTAAAAATTGGTTGGTAATTGCCATACTCTGGAAAATATTTTCTGTAAAGCCTTTTAACACTTAGCTTTCCTGCTCTGGTAGAAATCTGTGAATTTGTAAAAACAGGAAGCTCAGATTTATGAAGCCCAAATAGGTAAATAATCTGAAGCAAACTTGAACAGAATAGGCAATGTAAACTGAAACTAGATATATGTTAGAGGTAGATGAGATTCTTTTTGATAACAAGATGTTTCAAAATGAAAAGTGAATTAATTCTATGGCATTTCTTACTAGGCACTAGTCAAATTGAAGCCATTTGTGCCAGTTCAGAGCAACCTACTTTGAATTATCAGTGCTCCAGCTTGATGTAACACTTCAGTCAGAATTTCAGTGAGCTCTGCTCTGTTGCAAGCAGTGTTGTACGTGAAACTTAATTTGCTTTTCATACACATAACAAAGAAGTAGAGTTACCATCAACTTAAGTGTTTTGGTTTTTTACTTTTGCTCTTAGCATCTTGCAATTTTATAGTGGAGGTTCTTATATAGTAGTAAGGTATCTGTCCTTTAACAACGTTACACTTTAGTGCTTGGGTCCTGTTACTTTTTGCAAATGTAGTCATGCAACAAAAATATTCCATCCCCCTCCATCAAACTTGCAGAATAGGGAACCATGTGTATGTGTGCACACACCTCGTCTCCTATTCCTCCCAATACCTGAAAGAATGTATGCAAGTGATAGTAGACAATTATAGGGTGTTTGATAATCTTAATAGATTGGCCGACAAGGCACCATGCAAACAAACCCCATAAAATGGCCGCAGTTAATACTGAAAAGATCAAGAAATCCCTTTCATTGGCTATGATGCAGGGATTTTCCATTATAGTAAATACCTCTAATTCCTTTTTTTTTAACTTCAATGTTTCTATTGTAGACAACTTTGGAGGGCATTGCCAATTACAATTTTCTTTTTAATTATCTTTTTTTAATTTTGTTTTAACTAACTAGATTAGCAAAAATCAATTAGAACCTATATCTCTCTGAAATTGTGTGTTTCACTTGGTTCATTTTAACATTTGTCTCATCAAAACTATCCTTGAACTGATTGCTGTACTCTAGTCAAGAAGAGACTTGGATTTGTTCTTTTTATACTAAGTAATTTTGGCAAGCATGCATGTCAAAAAGTTTTCTCAGTGTTTGCTATGGGGCTTTTTTGTAGTTTTGGAATATGAAAGCGAGCAATGACAAATGCAATATTTCTTCTTCTTAATGAGGAAGTGGTAGTTTTTAAGAACAAACTGACTGCTCCACTCGTCAACGTAACAATAAGTAAGAGTAAACTTACTATGAGAACTTGCTATTTAAGATTTTTTTGGTGCATTCAGAGTTCCTCTACCGAACATGTATAAACCCTTCCAAGTACAGAAATTAGTTTTCATTCTGAAACCATGCTGCCAGAACCAAAACGGAGTACTTTAAGCAAAAACAGTAGTAATACTGAGAAAGATCATCGGTATCCCCAGACAAAGTGGGGAAGATTAGGCTATTTAAGTGTTTCTTAAACTCTTAAATTATTTTACAATATGGATTTTGATCTTGGAGATTAGAAATCCTGAAGAGCCTCATATCAGCTATATCATCTTGTATTTAGTTGTAACTAATTCTCGAATAGGGTATTTTCTAAGAATAGGCTAGAGTACTACCAGTGATCCCATGAATTCGGTAGGATGCTCTTAGGCTGAGAAAAACGCATTTGACTGGTTAAGATACATGTATCTTATGTCATTACTTCCAGTTATTAGATGAAACAGGCTTCCCAAAAGAATGTACGTAAATGCTGTTTAGAGGAAGAAAATAAACTTTTCCAGGGAAAAAAAATTGTTATGTACCATAAGAAAATAATGTCAGACTGTCTTAAAATGAATTTACTATTTCAGACAGTTAACAGCTGGTACAGTTTCCCAGAAGTAACTATGTAAACACAGACCTACATGTGCATGTACACACGGTGGTGTTAATGGGGGGGGGAAAAATGGATGTATGCTTCTGGTTTCACAGAGGTAGATAAAGATGCCCTTAGATATTGTTCTTTCATGGTTATGAAAGATTTACTGTAGCTCCTAAACATTTCACCAAAATTCATGGAACAGCAAAACTTGCTCAGTTGTTAGGGATAATAAATAGTTCGAACTCGCTTTTCTCTGTAATACGTATGAATTTTGCTTGAAAACAGAAATAATAAATTCTGTTATTTTTGTGAAGTGCTAGTAGAACTGTTAATTTATTTTAGCTAATTACTTCAGCAAATTGGGGAATCAGTCTTAACTTCTTCCCTTTATATACAGTCCTAGCCTGATGATTTCTGTTTTGATACCTTGGTATTTGCTGATACCTTACGTAGACTATCAGATGATACCTTAAAATTCCTGGACATATAGTTCATTCAGTTATATTTCTGATGATGTTTTAAACTTAATTCATACGAAAATATATCTCACTTTGCCTGTTTTTTTGACAGGCCTCTTATGTATTTGCATGTGTTCCTGCTAGATTGCTATTTTTCCCCATTCAGAACAAACCATATGTTTTTAAATACGATTATTTTCAAATGCAGTTCAAGGACCAAGGACCTAGTAATACAGAAATGTTTGCAGTTAGTCCAGAAGGTCTCTATAGCACAGACGAGGTGTCAAAAATAAATTTAAGTAACTTCTGTTTGAGAAGGAATGTCGGAAGATTTCTTAATATGTAACCTTTCCTACTAAGAGATCATTAGTTGAAGAAGGTGATGATCATCCTTATAAATTCATTTCCCCAGGTTAAAGAGCCCACAGCTAGTCCCTTAGGACTGGCAACAGTAAAACTTTCCAGGTCAATCACTGGAGAATTAATGGAATTAATAGATTAAGGTTTCCTGTCATTTTATAGTCTTGCTAACTTTAAAGGGGAAGCCTGACATGATTCATAACTCTTGACACTCCTTTAATTCAAGTACAGTGTTTTGTTACAGTAAAGAGTTTTTAAAGCAAACTTATTTCCTCATTGTTCAGACTCTGTTATTTAGAAAATAGTGATGTAAAAGTGCGAGTCACAACTGAGTCATAAGCTACCTTGAACTTTTTAAAATTATTTCCCAAATGTGTATTAGTGCAAGAGAAATGCAAATTGTTGGGCTCATGTAGAAGATAACAAATACACCACATCCTTTTTGTCTTTTTTTAATATGGAGAGATTTTTTTATCTATGTATTTCATCTATGGGGTTTTGTGTCTCTTTTTTTTTTTTTTAAGAACAACCAAATACATCTGAAAGCAATGAATTAAAAGATGGTGAATAAACATCTACTTATCTCTCTGATGGCTGTGAGACTACTGTGGGCAGTGGTCTCCTAACTTTTTCTGATTGAGCACCCTGTGCTGGTTTTGGCTGGGATGGAGTTAATTTTCTTCAGGATAGCTAGTATGGGGCTATGGTTTGGATTTGTGCTGGAAACAGTGTTGATAACACAGGGATGTTTTCATTACTGCTGAGCAGGGCTTACACAGAGTCAAGGCCTTTTCTGCCTCTCACCCCACCCCACCAGCGAGTGGCTGGGGCTGCACAAGGAGTTGGGAGGGGACAGCCGAGACAGCTGACCCCAACTAACTCAAGGGATGTCCCACACCATATGGCGTCATGCTCAGCATATAAAGCTGGGGGAAGAAAGAGGAAAGGGGGGATGTTCAGAGTGATGGTGTTTTGTCTTCCCAAGTAATGGTTACATATGGAGCCCTGCTTTCCTGGAGATGGCTGAACACCTGCCTGCCGATGGGAAGGAGTGAATGAATTCCTTGTTTTGCTTTGCTTGTGCACGCAGCTTTTGCTTTACCTATTAAACTGTCTTTATCTCAACCTATGAGTTTTTTCAATTTTACTCTTCCCATTCTCTCTCCCATCCCACCGCAGCAGGAGTGAGCAAGTGGCTGTGTGGTGCTTAGTCGCCAGCTGGGGTTAAACCACGACACACCCCTACCAGTAAAAAAATCTTTGAGCATGCACCTGCAATATATGTATATTTATCAACTGTATATGTGCATTACTGAAGTTCTGCTATTTTCTTCATGCACCCCAATGGATTGTCTTGCGCACCCCACATTAGAGTAGGGCATAGTAGCTGGGTACTGTTGATGTACAGTCTCCAAATATGGTTATGCAACATCTGCCACCAGCTGCTCAACCAAATGAAAACTCTGCTTATGAAAAGCAAAGGACAGAAAACTGTCTCAAAATAGCAGAACCATCGAGATATTTAAATGTCCTACTAAATAATCAATGCATGGGGGGTCTGGGGTTTTTTTTAATGTAGGTATTCTGTAACTTCCTTTTGGCTAAATAAAGCCTCATTATTTTCTTGCATCTTAGAAAGTGAAGAATTATTTTCAATTTTGCTTTGAATTGTTTGAACTGTTTTCAGTTTTACTTCTCGGTACCTTGAGGTTATGGACATCTGCTTCCATGCTTATGTTGGGTTTGTTTTGTGTTTTTTTTTGAACCATGAATGTCCTGTGTTTTGTGTTGTGTCTTAACTCTGGAAGAGTGCAAGAAGCTGAAGAATTTTTCCTCTTGACACGGGCAGCCTAGTAAAAATGGGACGTTGATGTATTAATGCTAGCTGTACTTTCAGTGTGCTTGTTGAAGCTCAGAGTTTACTTGAACTGCTAACAAGTATTTTTAAAAATTGACTCTGTGATGAAAACGGGCTTTTCAGGGCAGACTGAAATAGCCAGATAGTTGTTGGGTAACTTTAAATTTTATTAAAATGTGGAAGAAACTCAGAATGAAAGAATAATTGGATGGAGTTATATCTTGCTAGAATTATTTGTAAATAATATGTACTTTCCCTAATTTAGTTACAAAACCAAAGGGAAAGTGCTACATGTCCCAGAAAGCAACCTGCTGTTTGGTGCTCTGTGCTGCTTCTTATCGTCTCATGTTTAACTTCAGAAATACCTTTGTAGGGTCTTCACAGTTTTTTTTAAAGAACTGGGACAACCAAAACCAGTATTTACAATGGCAGTTGGGGAACGCATGTCTTTTGAGATGGATGTCTTGAAAAGACCACCTTGCTGTAGTAATTTGCTGTCCTTTAGATGTTAACAGAAATATGAAATGCTTTATTTGAGCTAGGTAATCTAGCAGTGACATATTTATATTATAGCTCACCTTAATTCTACATGTTATTTGATAGTTAAATATATTGCTTCTATTTGCATGCTTTTTTTTTTAAGCTGCTACAGAGCAGGAGTTTGTTATCATACAGGACAAATCAAGAGCTGCTGTTCTAGCCTTCAAAACATTTAAAAAACAGTACTCTGTATAGTTCAGCAGGTTTAAAGCTCTAAAGCAAGAGCATGGACAAGTAGAGAAGGCATAATTTCCAACATGAACATTGAGACTTCTGCATCTCTTGAGGTCCTTTTGAGAGCCATTAATACAGTGAAAGTATTTAACAGAATTTTTCAGTTCATTGAACAGGATATCTAACTTAAAGTGGGGGATGATGACTGCATTTTAAGTTTATGACCTAGAAGGCTTACAAGGGGTAACTCTTCTGTAACAATTGAATTCCTTTATTTGACTGCTCTTGACATCAAGAACACTTAATTTTATTAGGGCAAGTGTGGCATAGGATTTTTTTTTCTCCAAAAACTCTGTTAACTCAAGATATTTTTGCCTTTTATACTTTAGATGTAGCTTTCTCATTTTTCTGTCCCTCTACATAAAACATTCCTCTCCAAATTCAGAGAACCTTAATAGATTTATGTTTTGATACATTTATTTTAAAATGAGTTTACGAAATTGGAAAAGGATACATGAATGCTACTAAAGGCTGAGTTTCACTGTTAAACATTTACATAGAGATGTTTTAAAGAACTTTGTTCAGATTTCCTGGTAGGTTAAACTAGGGCTTTAAACATAAGATTCCATTCAAAACTAATAAGGCTTCCTATTAGGCTTATAATACACAATTGCATGTTAATTAGGAGACTGGTTTAAAATATGAATACTGCTTGATCACTTATTGTTATGAGAAGCACTTTGTAGTGACTTAACATCTAACTTCTAACAAAGTAGCACATACTGTATGTTTTAAGTGCTTTGCCTGTTCATGCTATCAGTTCTGAATCATTGTGTCTTTTCTAACTATGTATATCTTTGTTTTGTCTAAGTATAGCCTCTAATCTATGAAAATGTGTGAGGGGAAAAGTTTCTGAATGAAAACTGGATTTAACCCCAGTCCCCCCACCACCCCCCCGGCCAACTCCCCCCAGTTTTTTTTTGTTCAGCGTGACATCATATGTTACGGAATATCCCTTTGGCCAGTTTGGGTCAGCTGTCCTGGCTGTGCCCCCTCCCAGCTTCTTGTGCATCTCCAGCCTCCTTGCTGGCAGGGCAGTATGAGAAGCTGAAAAGTCCTTGACTTAGTGTAACCACTGCTTGGCAACAACTAAAACATCAGTGCATTATCGGCATTATTCTCATCCTAAACCCAAAACACAGCACTATACCAGCTACTAAGAAGAAAATTAATTATATCCCAGCTGAAACCAGGACACCATCATTACTGGCCTCTTTTTAAAGCTAAACCTGCTTCTAATTACTCAAATATCATTGTGCCCATGAAACTGAAAGGAGACTGAGCTATGAAGTTGTGATGTTTCTATTCTCTTGTTTTGCTGAAGATCTCTTTCCATTTATAAGATTCCTCACCTATAGTGTCCATCTACTTTTATTTTTGTGAGGCTGTATGTGTAACTTCCAGCTTCACTTTACAAGGTTTTGTTCCGTTTTCTTTGTATTTAGAGTAGTAAAACTCTAGTAAATCTAATCTTTCTTCTCTTTCTTTCACTCCCAGTCATGGTCTAAGGAAATTCTTCTCCTGTCGAGGAATTGCAATAGCTGTTGACTACTTTTGGAGACGTGGCCACAGAAATATTACCGTATTTGTTCCACAGTGGAGAACAAGACGTGATCCTTACATTACAGGTGAGAAATCGTTTCCTAATGTTTTCTTTATTAAATTAAATTGTAGCTATTTCTTTGGGTACTTCTGTGAAGAATGAATGGAGAAGGAATACTTCATAAAACAGTAAGCATGAGCCATCTGGTTGCTCAGCATGAGTAATTTGGTTTCCATATACAGTGTGGGACACTCTGAAATGCTCTTTAGGCTAACTGATGTGCCGTAAGTGGAAGCATTTTTGTTTGGGTTTTGTTTGCTCCTTAATTTCTAGATTCAACCTCCTCTTCCTCCCCATTTTTATAATATTAGCAATTTTTCAGCCAGCAATATGTCATTTTGATAGATTAATAGGTACAAAAATAGGCTATATTCTCTGCTAATTATATCTCAGATTAATTGTCAAATCTATAAATAGTTTACAAGAAAGCTTTTGTTTTTAAGAACAGTTGTCTCATGTTTTAACAGAGCAGGATTTCTTAACACAGCTCCAGGATGTTGGAATATTGTCTTTAACCCCTGCAAGGATGGTTTTAGGAGCAAGAATTGCTGCTCATGATGACAGGTACGGAATATACATAGTTTAAAAGTATTTTTGAACATCTGACTAATGGTTGTAAAAGCTTAATACTTCATAAGCAGTAGTATTAGCTAGTCCTTCAACCTGTTTAGACAGAGAGCTGTGCATCTAACTTGAGACTGAGCTCTGTTATGTTATTTTACTGTCCTAAGAAGCATTTTGATACATAATTCTCTAATAATGTTATACATACTGTTTTCAGAAATTCATGGAAAATGGCAAATTTTCATGGCAATTTGAACTAAAAAAAAAAGTTAATCCATTTAAAATGTCATCACTTGCACTGAGGAAGAAATTAGTCTTTTAGTAATGTTTTTATGCTTTCCTGATCATCAGTCTATCTCTGAATTGACTTTTATGTTTGGGGAGCACTAGCATAAATCTGATCAGGTACTGTTCTGTTCCATTTTTTTTCCCTGCTGCAGTTGTGGCATATGGGCATAGATGTGTATTTGGAGCAGGGTATTTGTAACAATATGTATGCTAGTAAATTTCCAAGTTAATTTAAGCACCGAAGTTCAACTTCAAAATGCGGGGATCATCTTTCAGTGAACAACAGGAAGCTTTAGGGGTTTTTTTGTTGGGTGTTGGGGGCGGGTCCTAGTGCCTGCATTGCTATTGCCAAATTTTCCCAGTCTTGAGACATGGTTAAAAGCGCATGCTGCCTAAGTTTTTTTTCCACAACCAGCTTTTCTACTTCTGCATGGATGAGCAGTTTGCACCTCTGAAATTGTGTTTTGCAGCTAGCTACAGTTCACTGGATCTCGGTTTCTTCCTTCCTACTAATAATCATTCATACTTTATTTTTCTGACTACAAAATTGTCAGGCTTTTGCATCATGGGCATGCCTATTTTTGTTAGATCGCACAGTCATGTACCTGATTGCAGAACTTGATAGGCAAAAGATATATAAAGTAGAGTGCACTTAATTTATCTTCCTTGTTAAAATATAGCAACTCTGATCTCTTTAATAATGTTGTAGTAAAAAAAATGTAGAAGGCAGCCAAGTTGGAGTTGTTTACACACTAATATTTTATATACACTCAGCATTTCATATAAAATGCTATGTAGGTGCAGCATTTAGGAATCCAGTTGAGATTACTGTGGAAATCTGTGATGTGCCAACATATTTGCACTCTCATCAAAAGCGTACACATTTCTTTAAAAGAACACCATCTGTTATCTCTTTGCTAAAATAGTTTCAAATGGCAAAAAGCTCATTTTCAGACAGGTAAAAAAAAATAATGGGATTTTCTTAATGAATAGTTACCTTTTGTCATAATTTATTAACAACAAAATGGTAGCAGTGCTTTTTGTTAACAAGTGTTGACGTAGCAAACAACTAATATGCATAACACTATCTTGCAGAACACAGACATAAGTGCTAAGCAAAAAAGTATATGGAAATAGGTTTGTGTTGGACTGTGTGATAAATACTGTACTCTTTTGTAAAGCAAACCATTTACCTCTACAAATATTTCAGAATATGATAATCCCATGGGTTTGGGGGGGTTTCCTTCTGGATTTTTTTTAAATGGAAAAAAGGCCTCCGATGAAGACTGCTGCACTAAATAAATGCATGCTACCTAAAACGTTGTTTACAGTTACATGGTGGGTCAAAACAGAGTAATTTCCTGGTAATCAAAGTGCTTGTTTTCCTGGAAATAGATTACTCTTGGATGGTGAAACGTTTAGTTTTCTAGATCTTTGCACAATTTTCAGCAAACAGACTATCTTAACAGTCTTCGAAATGAACTTTACAGGTTTTTATTACACCTTGCTGATAAAACTGGAGGTGTTATTGTGACTAATGATAACTTCAGAGAATTTGTGACAGAATCACTTGCCTGGAGAGAAATTATTCAAAAAAGGTAATTATTCAATTTCTGTAAAAGCTTAAAAGGATATCTGTCCTTATAGTTGTAGGCACTCTACCTTCATGTGGTAGAGTGCCTTCATTTAATTAATGTCATGCAATTCTGGTAGAGCCTGACAGAGTACTGTGTGTGTTTCACCACTTTGATTCATGGCCTTTTAATTGTGTGTTAAGTAGTCTAATGCCCTGATTATTCATATATTCTCTAATACAAGTCTGTTAATTGCTCACATAAATAGGAGCTTGGTGTAGCAGCTGAGCTATATCACTTTTGAAGCTTGATGGGAGGTCCTGTTAGAGTATATGTTTGTGGTCCATTCTCACAGGCTTTCATGTTCTACATTTCACTTCTTCAAGGAGATGTGATAGCTGATGCAGACATACAGTGTCGCTTTTAAGGTTTCAGAATCAATCACTCTGTACTGTAGTACAACAAATTGGCATCGCTAAACAAAATAATGACCACTTGCAACATATCCCTGTAGCCATTTCCCTGCAATTGTTGAGTGTCCTTTGGGTTTAGATGAGTTCACTTAGCTATCAAATATCCCTGCTTCAGCTTGTGGATTCTCTGTGAATTATAGTTTCTCCTGTGCAACTGGTTTCTTTTTTTAGTTCGTTTGGTTTTTTGGTTTGGTTTGGTTTCCACCCCCTCCAGTTAAATTGGGTCATTTTACTATTAAGGTATGATTTTGTATTGCCCAAATTTCCCACTAATCCCTCAGAGTCTCCCTGACATCATCTGAGGGTACATCTACTTGCAGTGACTGGGGCCTGTATAGGTTTAATGAAATAAATAATTGAAAATTGCCTTGAGTTCTCACAGTCTATCTGGGAGAACATGGAGCTGATGTTGACTAATCAGGTAGGTATTTATGCTATTTCTTGAGTGAATTCTACCCAAGTCAGGTTCTGTTCTCCTACAGAACTTTAGCAAGAATACTTAGCACGTCATTTGAGTCTGTGGTTTTTTAAGAACTTTTGTTAACATCTGCTATTAGTTTTACTTCTGGGGAAATTCCACTATACCGAATTCTCTCCTCGCAGACAAATTTTAGTTGAAGTGGTTTCCTTTAATGAAGATTTCCCTCTGTCCCAAAACGATTCCAGAAAAAAAGTCTTTTTAACTGTAAACAGCTAATGCTGTGTTTGCTAGTTGTGTGGCTTTCTGATAACATAAGCATTTTAACTATGTGGTTGAAGATCCTTACAAGGAAGGGGAGTTTGAACAATCAGAAAATCTTCTCTAATCACCTAGAAAATTCTACCCTGGTCTCTTTGCAAAAATTTGCAGTCATTCAACAGTTGCTGTGGAAAAAAAGAAAAAAAAAAAGCTCAGTGTTGTGCAGTGCAATGGGAACAGTACACGTAAGCTCCCATTAAATTATTTTGACAGTGAATACTGGTTGTATCTAAAATGGGTTACTAATTACATTTCAGTGACTCCTGAAGTGATGTGAAGTGTCTGCTCTAAGGCAACTTGTCGTATGCTACAGAGATGAAGGGCAGCGAGGGTGTAATACGTTGTTAGTAAATAATATTGAAAGAACTTTCTTGCAGGTTGCTCCAGTACACTTTTGCTGGTGACATATTTATGGTTCCTGATGATCCTTTGGGAAGAAATGGACCTAGATTAGATGACTTCCTTCGAAGTGATGGTTGTTCTAGGTACAAGCACTGTTTTCACTTCTGTTTGAGACAGTTATGATTTCAAATTTGAAATAAATTGTTTTCCTCGTTCTCTTGAACGCTTCTTTAGATCTATATAGTAAAGGTACAGTAAAACTAAGCAAGAACACTGTAGGATGTAGTAGCTTAACAAAAACATGTTTTTCCTATTACTAGCAGAATTACAGAAATACTAGGAATTACAAATGCTAATGACAGTGAGGGGTATTGAGAGAGCTTTTAGAAACAAGTGAGGTAAATAAAATTAGCAATACGAAAGGCAAGCTATACTTAAGGATTAATACAAAGAATAAGCAGGAATCTCAGCTATTGGAAACAAATGAGGAAAGTGAGACATGTATATGCCAGTGGGTCACAGGCTGATTTGAAAATTAGCATGTAATGTCAACATGAAAAAAGCAAGTGCAGTTCTAGAACTCCAGTAAGAAATGCTAAGAAAGTATTCAAGCTGTACCACAGAACCCTTACAAGATGTCATTTGGAACACTGTTTAGCCACCTGTGTCCCAGAAAAATAAATTGAAAACAGAGTGTGTTCTGAGAGGTGACTATGACGATTGTAGAAATGGAAAGAGATTAGTTTGAGAAGACTCTAGAAGAGCTTGGTTTCCTATCTGTAAACTTGGAACTGGAGTTAGGCTTTGGTTTTTAGGGGTGTGTGGTAGGGTTTTTTAAGACAGAGAAGAGGTACCAGTGTAAAGAGTTAATTTTGTTCCTTCCCTGAAGACTTTTCTACTTGAGTTGAATGATGCAGAAAGCATAAATGGCTTCAGGAATAAGATCAGAAACTAGAAGGATCTCAAGCAATTAGAGAGCCTTTCCATGTTGAATAGCAGGAGGTGTCGTAATCTAAATGTCTTTAAAATAGAGCTCTGTAACTTAGGTACTGTTTCCCTTGGTGGTAGGAGAATGGACTACAACATGAGTTCCAGTTCACATTTCTGTGTTACCTACTAGCATCTGAAGTAGACTTGGCCCTAAATTTTATAGAGCTCGCAACAACTTTTCAAAGTCTGAAATGAAATCTCAGTAATTAAGGAAGAGTATTCAGATCCTGAAGTTGCTGAAAAACTTAATTGCCCTATTAAGGATGTCATACGAAGGAACAAGGCCTTGATGTAAATGTGAGCACAGCTCACAGTCACGAGCAAAAGTAGGTGAGGAATAGTCTCCTGGAGCATCTGGAAGCCTCCTTGGTCTGCCAATATTTTCACACATTCTGAGTCAGTGTACATGTGTTTAATGTATCTTTTTATCCATTTAGCTCAAAACTGATGTTGATACTTCCACAAAATAAGCTTTGGCTGTTGCTGTATTCTCCAGTTAAAGTACTCACAGCATATTGGGACTAACCCTAGAAATGTTAGTTCATGTTGTTAGTCCTCCAGATTGAAATTGAAAACTGTTACACCTACTGTTTTGTTTCACTTTGGAAAAAATGGTGGTCATTTGATTCCGATCAGTAACTAGCTGAGCAGCAGTGAAGTATAGGAGTTAGACGCATTTTTCTTTTCTGTGTTTGTACAGAGACAGCTAGCATCTCCTTCATGTTAATTTAATAAAAATTTTTATTTTGTTCCATAGAGATTTTTGGTCAGCACAAAAGGCCTTACAGAGCAGTGGACAATATTCTTCTGAGACACCTTTCTTCGTGCCAGTCCCTAAACCAACCAGTAGCAGTCGCCAGCCTAAAAACAGAGTACCTGGTGATCGTTCATCAACATGGCTTCCACTGGAAACAAACATACAGGCTTGTCTAGCAAATCCACCACAGAGATCTGCCTCAGAAACAGTACAGCTAAGAGAAGCCCTGATAAAAATTTTTCCTGATTATGAGCAAAGACAGAAGATTGATCAAATACTGGCTGCTCATCCATTCATGAGAGATCTTAATGCACTGTCTGCCATGGTGCTTGACTGAATATTATGCAGGGTTTTTATATCACAACTGATCTGACTAACTTTGAATATCAATGTGAAGAAAAATGTTGCTCTGTTATGTTACTTTGTGAATATTCAGAACCTAATTTTATTTGTATAAACAAATATATTTTGTGTATGTTCTGTTGCTAATAGATGCCAGTTTTTGGTAAATTAAAAACTGCTGCTACTACAGGTTTGTAGTAATATTTTCTATGAAAAAACAAATCTTCTGCTTCACTTGAATTGCTTATTAAAGCAATAGCAGTTCTAAAGGACTGTTATCACTTTAAATAGCGTGTCAGCACTTTTTAAAAACCCCTTTCCTCAAAAGGTAAAAATCATGCCAGAGGCTTAAAAGTGACTCTTACATATTCAGATGTATTTTCCAGATGCACGCATCCCATATTATAGCGTAAGCCATGCAACTGTGGGATATCGTTGTTGGTGTTTGTATCTGGAGTATAGATACCCTTAGAAAACCTATGCTCTGCTAGTACCTCCTTCACTTATGAACTTTGAAGTATTTCTCCATGGAAATAAAACACATCCTTTTAATATTTTCAGATATGAAGACTCCTATGTAGTATGTATGTGAACCTGCTTTCCTTAAGCCTACATCGTGGATTTACTTCTAAGGGTCTACTATGGACAGCAGTTTAAAGATCACTGTACAGGAGCAGTGGATGTTCGGTGCATTGTTGAAGTACTGTCACAAGGTGGCGTTATGCCTCTTGCTTTGTAATGATCAGCAGGAAGGCTTCTGACATTCTGAAGTGCTCTTATATAAAGAAAGATTAAATGCAGACAGATAACAGTAACTGTAAGAGTGTTATGGATGAAATTGTATATTATATTAATAACTTACGGATATTAAGCAGCCTTCTCATATTACAGGCAGCTAAGAAGCTTTGTAGATATAGGTAAAATCTTACTGCCCATGGAATGAAAACCAAGAAAATGCACGTGCCTGTTCATCCAGGTTGAGAGACACTATACTAGAGTAGTTAGGAGAGGGGGAAGGTTTTAATTAGTGTAAATTCACAACTCTCCTCCTAGATGATATTTGTAATGCTTTAAAGGATCTGTGATACCTACATTGTTTTTTTAAATAGGAAATTCTTTTGACTATCAGTACTCCTTCAGAATAATTTTAGTATCTTTAACAATCTGTGATGTTACCTGTTTCTCTTTGCCCTGCATGTTCTAAATTTGAATGCTCTGATAAGCTATTAACAGAATGTGATGCTGTTTATATAGAAATGGCATGCTGTCTTGTGCAGAGCTAATACACTGCAGTTAACACTCTGCTCCACCCTCTTAAATCTGTTCTGGGATCTATCCCAAAAGTGAGGTGGAAAAAAAGGAACATAATTTATGAAAGCTGACCAATAGGACCACTTTTCAAGAGCTGGAGCAAAGTGAAGATTACTGTGTGTCTATGTCTCTGTAAATGCTTAAGTCTGTATACCTTCCTTTTAACCGGTTTCTCATGCTAACTGTTCACATTAGTAAAATCAAATTAGACTGTAAAGAAAATGTGGGCTACAGAGCCCGTGTTAAACTTATGACTTACTGAGCCTTACCCTAAAGCATAGGAATAGCGGCTTTCCCTCAAGTAGGAGTTCCCTGGATTCTGAAATAGCTCTTAGCTTAAATGCAAAAGAGCTGAAATATACTGAGGAAATGAGGGTGTCTTCTTGCATGGCCCTTTCACATGTATTGTGAAGTCAGAAACAGAAGGCAAAGTCTTGCTCTTAACAGGAGTAAACTGAAAGATGATTGCAGCAAGAGCAAAAGAAAAGTATTAGGGACAGTTATGATAGCATCTCAAAAATACAAGTGAGGAGGAAGAAAGGTTTTGAACATGTTTCTACATCCAAATAGACAAATCTTAATTTTTTTTCTGTATAAATGAGAGGGCAATTCATTAGTCAGGTGTGCTGGTCAGAATGACTGCCCGTGTTTGCCAAGAAGCAGTGCTTACCTGCTAAGTGCTATGTAATCACCAAGTTCTGTCCCTATAAAACTTGAACAGGTTCTTAAAGTCTGTTGTCACTGATAGGTATCATTTTAGTAATTAGAAAGGGAATAAATTAGGACCAGGGAAGGGCTTTTTCTTGACAAGGATAGGATCCCAAGGAGGACAGTGGTGGTGAATTGGATAATTCTGCTTAGTTCTGCATTGGAGTGAGACATAGGAACTTCGGGTCAGCTTCTTAATTCCTAATAAGCTCTTCTAGAGGCAATCAAGAGAATCAAGGAAGTGGGCCAAAAGCAATACAAACTAATCCATGTCTCCTTTGCATGTTAGGATACCCAAAAATGAAATCAACTGTGCAGTACATGTATATGTATGTGTATAAAAGTGCAGATAAGTATGGTTTTGTTTTCATTTGTTTGTCACAAGGGAGGAAGAAGATAAAAATTGGAGTATGTCACTGCAGGGGCAGCAAAAGATAAGTGCCATGTTGATTACTCTCTAGTGTGGGAGACATGGTGAAGTATGTAAAGTCTTCACTAGCTAGCAGTGGATTAGGGAACTATATTAATGCTAGTAAATGCTGATGTGCTGTTCACTTCTATGCTGAACATCCAATTTGTAAGGAATTAAAGAGGAATATAGCATCAAGTATTCAGCAGAGTAGTAGCTGATTACTTTAGCATGATACAAGAAGCCTAGCTGGGAATACTAGCTATATAAAACGTGTAATCTTCCCACTTTTTCCCAGGTAGAGGACAGACTTGACAAATTAATCGATTTTGCTGGCAAAAGCTTATTGCTGGACATTAAAGCAAGCTGTCGTAGCTAAAGTTCATGTCAAATGATACAAAGTGAGGCCAAAGGTTCTTTGTTTTCTACTTTTCTTTTTTTAGGTTCTGTTGTCCCTTCAGCTTTGAGTTTTAAACACTGCATCTCTGTTAACATGGAAGATGACAAACATAACCAGTATGGTCTGAATTTTCCTTGAGGGAAATGGGTGGACCTGTTGCAATGCTATGCCATATGGTGGAGGAACACCCAGGGTGGCATCTCAACTGCACTTAGAACAAAACCATCAGTGTATTTCAGTTTTGTTTTCACTTGTTCTTAGTTCCCTATTAGCCTACTTACTGTAAGTATGGCTGTTCATAAAGATCCATAAACAGCCTCTTTCAGTGCACAACAGAACTGGCACTGCATGAAACACAGCAACCAAGAAAGCCGCCTTGGACCCAACAGAAAAAGTTTTTTGTTTGGATTTTTTTTAATGGCAAAGAAAATATGCTTTTTTATGCAGGAAAGTTGGTCTCAGATTCTCTTTTATCAACTGTACAAAGTGCTCAGAGTGGAATGAACAGAGGAAAAGGTCAAGTCTAAGTCCGAATGTAGCCAAAATGTTCCTGATCCCTAGAATAAACTGATTTTCTGTGAGATGGTATATATCATTAATATAGCTTTCAATTTCTTGGTATTTCCACTGAAATGGGAAGATAAAGGAATATTTCTTTGATCTTGCTCAGAACTTCCCTGTTGTCTACGATAAGATATTCATAATTCCAGGTAGATAACTACTTTTACCTGAACAGAACAGCCCTGAGTTTACCCATGATGATAATAAAGTGCCAAGACCCAGCAACAGGCAACAAAAAAATCAAAATCCTAGATATATGTATAATCTCCTAGCTCCATGCTAAAACAATAAAATATCATCATTGCCTCAGTGCATTCAAGTAGTTGTCTGTGTGATAACTAATGTGTAGCTGTAGTCTAGTTTTGCTGTGATCCTTGTGTAGCAAACTGCAGTTCAGACACCCAAGACACTCTGGATTTGTCAGTTTGGGACCAGCAAAATCCAGCTCTAAGCAATGATCTTAGAGCTCTCTACTCTGCTTCCTGCATTGCTCCCAATCCCAGACAGCTCACACTTCAGATACATTATTGGGTTCTGTGCTGGCAAAAGAAGCATACAGTGAGTGACATGGTTTTGCAAGCAAGTTCTGCACTGATGGTGAGCCTGAACTTGTCATTCCTGCAGGACCTGACCTAATGCCATGAAGCATCTTTTTACTATGTTTCCCAGTGTGTCCCATAATGTGCTATTGGGGTTTATTTTTCTTACCAGTGCTAATGCCTTGTGTGTTCCAGGCACCTTTCCCATCATCTTGGAAGATGGAGTTGACTGAACCTAAGAGAAAAATCACATAAGTTTAAAAATATGAAATATACTGTTGTATTTATTGCAAAATAATATTTCCTAATGCTAACTTGTTTGAAGAAAGAAAATATGAAAAATTGTTAAAATAATGCAATATGTGGGAAAGCTGTTGTTCACTGAAAAAACTTTAAATGAAAACCTTAATATGAGTAGGTAAAAATCTCTGGAAGAATGTTACAGAACTGAACAAGGTTTTTTTCCACACTCACACAGGAGCATTACATAGGTCCATTCACAAGTTTGCTGAGGACAAGACAGTGCCTATTGGCAGCAAGTAACACACTGGGTATACGGCAAGTGCCCACGTGTTCTTTTTGCCTATGAAAAAATACTAATTGATTAATGATAAGCCAATAACATAATTGTAAATCACCTTTTGTTTAACACAGAGAATGAGCACGCAGAGGGTCGGTTAGTAGTGTGAATATTACTACATAATTCCCATTCTTTTTATAGACAGATCTGAAAAAATGCTTAGATTTTAATGGGTGGAAAAGGGCTTTGATGTGAGGAACTACAGAATTGCCAAGGAGAGTATTTGACAAGAATCTTTTTTCTTATCAACCAAAACGGTCTACACAGACAGCATAATCATTCCTATTTTTCAAACAGAGACACTGAGGCACAAGAAAGAACCATCTTGCCTAAAACTGCTCAGTATGGCAGATAGAAGTGGTGACAAAGCTCCCAAGCCTCACCGCAGCAACAAGCTCCTTGGTAAATCTCTCCTCATCCCACCACGACATCTATCCTGCCCAGGCGGATACCCAGGGCTGACGTGAAGATTTTGCTCAGCTGGCTCCAGCATCATCCACACTGCAAACAGCACCACAACAGCCATGCTGCTGTGGAAAATGAGGCCTCTGAGGGCATCCATCTTGTTTCACCTCAGGTGAGCTGTGGCAGGGAGGGAGGGAGGGAGTGAGGGAGAAGGGACTGTGAGGAAACCGGAGGGCTGGGAGGGTGGCACAGTGCTTAAGGAAAGGCTTTGCAAGCTTGCATGGCAGCCTAAGCAGCAGCTGTGCTGGTTTTCTGTGCCTTGGACTAATTTTGCAGCTGAAGGAGGCAGATTGAGAGTGAATAAATGAGAGACACCGAGGGGAGAGAGGCTAGCAGGAAAGTGACAGGGGATGAGGGAGTGCAAGCCAAACCCCTGCTCAGTGGCAGACCATGTGGTGACAGCGAAGCCCTCAGCTGGGTATCCGGCAGCTCTGCAGAAGGTATGCGGTTTAGGTGAGCTTAAATCTCACTGCTCTACCTGCACCGCTAGGCTTGGCAAAGTACAATAATGTCAGTATTAAACTGAGATGGCAAGCTGCAGGTAGCCCACTGTGCTGAACAGCCTATATACCAAGTGAGGGGTGTCAGAGAGGTCAAGACTGTACTGTACTTCTGGTGTTAAGTAATTGCTAAAAGATACAATTAAATGTGTTTCCTGTTAGGGCTGTGATTTAATGGTGCAAATGCTGTGTAAATGCTGTAGTTATCTGTAGTAAAGGAGATGGGATTCAGGCTTTTTACCTCAGTATATAGCAAGGCTTCTGTTCATATGAATTGGTTTGCTGCAACTGATGGCAGAGTTTTTTGCAGTTTGTTTTTCTTGTCCTGAATGATTGAGCTACGCCTAAAAATGTTAAGTATTATGTTCTTATGCCAAAATAAATATTCATGCTTGGACTTAATCAGGAATAGATGAATCACTTCAAAGTCACACAATTACTTAATCAAGCAAAGACAGAACCCCAGTGTGATTTTTGGGCTTTGTTTGTTTGTTTGTTCTCAGTTTTAAAGAGAAATGGCCTTCTCTCTCTCTACACTTGGTCTGATATTAGCTATAGGCTCCCTTAAACTGCCTGGAGCCTGCATGCACGTGTGAACATGCTTGTTGAAGAACTTGTCTTCTTTCACTTATGTGTATCCTGGTTGTGTACATGTTCATTTTTTAGGTGCTGGTGTGAGAATATACATATGTTGCAATCTTTATTTCTTTCTCTAAAGTCTGTTCCTAAAGTATGCTTCGTGCTATTCAACCTTTGGTTCCTGAAAAAACACAACTAGAAGCAGTGTTTTGAGTGGAAAATAACAGGGGCTATCCCCTATGAGTGACTGATGCGGCATTACCCTCTCCCTGCCTTTAACATTTTATAGAATGTCTGTCTCCAGGATGAAGTCCTGAGAATTTGACTCTTGATTCTTGGTGTGAGGACGAGCACAAGATTTTTGTAATGAGTTCAGCAGTTCATTGTTGAAAGGAGTTTTTTCTGTAAGTTTTAAGATAGGCATTATGTAATGTAAATAATTTTATTCTGGTTGTAAATAAGCAAAACTGCAAATGAGTCCTAGTATTCAGTGCTGGTGCTACTGTTTTTCCTTTCTCTTGCAGTGCCATGTTAGGGTAGTTTGTGTTTTGGAAGAGCATTTTTGAACTACCTTTTGCAACAGCAGAGAAAGTGCCTATCCATACAGTGGAAATACTACAATGTTCAAATAAAAGGGATAGACAATTGATGAATTTTAAAAAACATGGATTTTAGGTATGCACATTTTTCACCTCTGTGTATATGCACTTAAGTTTAGAATGTGGTTCCATTCTACTGTTGAAACTCTGCATCTGTGTATGACAAACCAACTTTTGCTATCTAGCTTATGGCAATATAAATTCTGTAAGATTGCATTATATCATTTTAAATGGTTAATTCCAAGGAAGCATTTTTTAAGAGGAAATTGGTTTTGAATGCATTGGTTCCCCTTTGCAGTCTCCACTTGAGTACATTTTTAACTGTTTCAGAAATGATACTTTCAATGTCCATAAAAACTAAATTATTACATATTTTTATTAAAAAAATAGAAACTATACTCCAAAGACATTAGAGTTCTGACTTCTGGCTGTTATATACCGATTAAGTTTTATTTTCTTATCATTTGTCACTAAGTGTAGGAATCATTGTGATTCAAATCCAAAGTAATGTATGATTTTCTATCTGGCAGTTGAATGAGCATACAGTATTTGAAGTAGTGAGTTTTAGTATTATTAATTTTAAGAGAAAACTTTGCTGAGAAAAATATTATTCAGAGGCTATTAGTAAAAAATAAAAGCAAAAAATAAAAAGCTGACTTGCATGTATGTTGGTATAGACACACACATGCACCCTTTTTAAAAAAAATGTTAAAGATGAATCCAAACTGTGAGCGTTTCAGTTCTTTAATTCTATATAATGCTTTTGATGGTCACAAAACAGTTTAAAGCAGTTTCTGGAGAGAAATACCAGTACTGGCATTCTTTTAACAGAGGGAGCCACTTGTTAACTCTTCAGTTTAAATGTGAACAGCTGCACGTTTGGCCTCCAGAAAAAATGTAAGATGTTATGGGATGGTGTATAGCATAATAAGTATTTGCAGAGTTACCCCATCTTAATGCAGAAGTTCACTTGTATGTTTATTGTATTGTTTTAGACTTTTGTTGGTATCCTTACTGCTGTATGTTAGGTTTCATTTGTTTCTTGGCTCAGGGACTGTACTTTTCTTCTGTTTGCTAATAGTTTAGGTTTGAGATGCAAACGAAATTGGGAGTAATATATTTACCTTTGATACGAGTTCTTTGAATTCAAAATTGTAACCAGAAATCTGCTGTTTGGATAATTCTGATTGCCAAAAGTTAAGATATCAGTGCATAAGAAATTATATTTAAGAAAAAAAAGACAAGAAAAGAGAAAAAAAGAAAAGAAATTCAGAGGGATTACATTAAAAATCAGAGAAGATATTGCAGAGACTCGCATAACAGGACAAGAGCAGGGCTGGTTGCCTAGTTTTGCCAAAAACTGGTGAGCAGTAAAGCAAAATCCAAAAGCAGAGGCAGGACCGGGCCAGCCCTTTCATTGGGACAGTGACTTAGGAGCCCAGAGGACTGGATGACACTGAAGCCAATCCAAGTCCGACTCCTTTATCTGAGGAGTGTTACTGCACCTTGAATCCAAATGAACCCAAGTCAATTGTGTGTTTTGTAAAGACAGAAGAAAATTGGAAATATCTAAAAGGCAGAGCATGAAGGTCTGGCAATATATCTCCTCTTTCTCTCAGAAAATATTGTGGTTTATAAATACTTTTCTGTAGGAGATCTTTGCAGCAGAGGGCCTTGAATTAAAAAGAGCACATAAGAGTCCTTTGCCAGATCTCCTATTGGCAGAACACCAAGAATATGGATGAGGACATTCTTCACATTCTGAAGTGAAGGGGCATTAAAATAGTAATATTTCTCTTTTGCTGGAAACAAATTAATGTTTTCTGTTGCATTTGTAGCTACCCAAGGGTTCTTTATGTTAAGGAAATAGAATTTGCTATATTTTAACTTTTAACCAAATTTTTATTCTCTTGGCATGCTTATCTATTGGCGGCTAGCACCTCATCTAAAGAGAAATTTCTAGGGCTGAATGTAACTTATTGTGAAACATGTAACATCAACACTCAGCTTCACAGTGTTCAAATTTTTTTTCCCTTCCAGAGCTGAGCCAGAAACTGACTTTTGAGTAAATTAATAAGAAGGTAGCACTAAAAATTAAATGGTTTAAGGCAATGCTAGTGTGATCATGAAATTAATTTGCAGAGTCTCTACTAATTCAGTGGGTGCACATAATTATTTTTGTTTTAAACCATTCAATACATTAGTTTTGATGAAAAATTATTTAGGGCTCTGATTCATAAGTGGTATATGCTGTAGTGGCCTAAAATATTACTGGTGTTATTTGCAAGAGATTCACTTCAGCTACCCTTGCTACTGCAGGAGTGCTGTGTGTTGGTTTCTCAGTTGTCGCAGCTGGCATATTGGTTTAAACTGCTGTAGGTCATGAGTCAGAGCCCTCAGTTCTCTGCTGTCAACAAAAATGCAGAGAAGATATAGTAGCTAGATGGTTATCCTTTGTTTTATAGCATCCATCAAAGTCCTACTTTATAAACAGAAATCAAATTAAGCTTTCCATTATTACAGCAGCTATGAGTCTTCCAGATTATGATGGATTGAAATAATTCATGCAAAAGCCCAGAATATCTCATCTACCCTATCTGGTGGGTTTAGTCTCAAGACTTTTCAGGGACATTATTCAAATGTTTCTGGTAGGAGGTGAATGTAATTGCTGCTTCAGGAGCTTTTTGGGAGGGGAGGTTATGGTTTCTTTTAATATGATATTTAATTATATACAAATAATAAAGCAGCTTAAATGAGTTTGTAATATTCCTGTAAAAATGTTATAGTCTTTTATTTCTCTCATCACGGATAGGCTGTTGCTTGTCTTCTGTTTGTACCATAATGCACTAATGGTGAGTGATACATAGTAAGAAGGATGTAATAGGAGTCTGCCTTAATTGTGTGCATCTGTTCCTAAGCTCTTAGGTGGGAGGAGGAGAAGTGAAGAGTTAGCAGAGCTGCCAATGGTTAGTCAGTGCTGTAGTGGCAGAGACAGAAGTAGAATCCAGATCTTTTTTCCTATCGAAGGTATATGTGACACCTTCTCGTTATTAGGACTGCTATTTAGTTGTGGTGGTTATGGATTAAACACTAGTGTTGCATGCACATATTCTCTCCCCCTCCTAAAATATGGGGTAGGTGTACTTTGAAAAAATTTCGTTAAGATAATATCTCCTAATGCTGTAAACATACAGAAGCACTCATACACAAGATTAATTCAGCTGAATAAAAGAAGTCAAGAGGTTGGGCAAGGAGATACCTTGTTTGGTGTCAAAACAAACAGTAGAGGTTGTGTGCTGTTCTATCTAGAAAGGTCTTTCCAGTCCAAAGGATGACATCCTTACATGATAAAGTGAACAGTTCTATAGTCTGCTATAAAACTATCAAAACAAAAAAAAAGTGTGAAAATTTGAAGTTATGAAGGTTTTTTTCCAGTTTCTTGCTGGGTGAAACAAGCACAAAGTCTACCTGCTAGAATCTTGTTTAAGGCTATCTTGTGGTTAGTGAATGCAGACATGGAGCAGAAGGTCTGATCAGATATAAGTGTGTAGAAGGGTGGGAAATATGATAAGCAGTGTTCAGCAGAAGTCTTTGAAACACTGAGTGGGTATATGGGGCAAGTTCTATTGCACAAGTGAAAATATGACAGTGTATTTGAAAACTGTGTGTGGATTTCAGAATAGATTGTGTTTGTGAGTTGTAACAACTTACCAAACTGACATAGACAATGCTGTTGTCTCACTCTGTCTCTGTACAGACTGTAATTGTGGAAGAAGCTGAGTATTAAATCATATCCTACTGTACAATACCAGTTTAACAGGCTTAAAATTTTGCACTTTCTTACATTTGAGTTAACTGCCTTTGAGAATTGTCTGTTCTACTAATTGATTTGACACTCTATGCTACCGAACAATGTTGGAAATATGCTCAACAGGAAATGTGCACCTATTTCAGAAGAAAAAAAATGGCATATATACTGTGTGGCTCTTATGCATGTATTTGCTTTAGAGTGTGTGAAGGTCAATATCAGGACCTATCACTATGCAGCTCATCAGGGCAACACTTGCAATCCTTGCACTTGCAGAAAGGCAAAGCTGCTTCCAAGACTTTCCTGCTAAGACAGAAGAAAGAGCAGGAAGGATTTCACCATCTCTTAACAGAGTTCAGGGAGAGAAAATATGACACACACTGTGGTGGGCTGCAACCTTATCTCTGTTCCCCCTTCAACCAGGTTGTTCCCTGAAGCTTTCTGCAAGCATTATATTGAAGACATCTGTGATACCTCACTCCCCCATGACTCCTAAAGCAAGGCTATGCACTGACAAGGTAGTTTAGCTCACAGGTGAACAGAATACACACTGGAATGATTGGCAACTGGTATTATGGAAATACCTGACAGACCCAGCTGAATTAAGGTGTGATGGTCACTATGCCATGTGACCTGCAAATTCAGAGTAAAAGATAGGCCATGTCGTGGAGACTGCATTCTGAATCAAAACTTTAAAGAACAGGGAAGGTGATGTAGGCATAGAAGAGTTTGATTTATTTTTTCATGTAAGGTTTGGGGTTTTCCCCTCTAATTTTCTAGTTATCGTGTAGTTTTGATTGTTGTGTTTTATCAGTTTCTTGTTGTTTTAGCAACATATGTAAGTTATTGCTTTGGTGTAAGCCTGCAATGGTTTGTATTTGACACTAATGCATTGAAGAGTGATTGGGGGGAGGAAGAAACCAAACCAGTAATGGAAAGCCAGAATTTTGAGCTTGCAAAACATGCACACCTTAATTTATAAGGACAATTTTTGATGTGGCATTTTTCTATGTCTTTGCAAGTCAATTTTTATGTTGGCTTTAGCCATCTTTTTGCATCTTAAATAGTGAGGTGTATCATAATGTTTTAGTGAAAAAAGTTATGTAGCTATTTCTGGTTTATTTATAAATAAGCCAGCAGATAGTTGGATAGGCCTATTTTTCCTTTGTCTTGGTTTTGTTCCCCATGAGAACTCTGTTTCAGAGTAGAATTAATTTAAAAGTAAAAATAACTACTGAAAATCTTACTATGATTCTCATTGGTATCTTCAGGTGCCTAAATACCATTTGAGCTAGTTAGGTTATAACTAGCTTGGAGAGAAATATTGCATCTATCAGCCCTGATATCAAGTAGCATACTTGCTTGAATGAACTTTTGCCTGTGTATGTTCTTCCCAATGACTTAAGCAGACTGCCATCAAGGATCCCTAAAACTGTTCCCATATCAAAATGTGGTGGCATGAATTGCAATAATGAGTTACTGTTAAACTATTTACAAAAGTCCTTTGTAGGCAGAAATCCATTTAAAGGTGCTGCAGAACAAAATATTTACAGACTAATGATAATTCTTGGGATATACAGAGGATTCTTCGCCTGTAATCTCTAGAGAATTATTACTAAGAAGTACATACTGTTACTTCCATTGATAGATAGAGTAATTAAAGTGCAAAAAAGTCAAGGGTTTTGCAGAGAGAAGTCTGCTTAGGTAATTTGGAAAACCTGTAGTTTGAATACTAGTAGAGAAAATAATAGGAAAAAATCTTGTAGAGAAAATACAGTTTGTACTGTTGGGTTGTTATCTTCACAATATTTCCAAAATTTTGCAAAAAAAAAAAGTAAATGTAATATTTGCATCACTATATGTAACATACATATTTTTATATACAATTGTTCCCTGTTAATATATTGACATTTTTTAAGTGATGGTAATACACTATACGTTTTCTTTCCCTGTTGTGATTTGGTGTTTAATATAATAAACCTGTTTAATAGTTTTAAGAAGGAATATTATGTCTATTTGAGGAAATCAAACCAGCTGAGCTCAATGTTCTTATCCTTCTTTTTTCTGCTTTTTAGTAGGGGTGATATTCATCTAGCTATCACTCAGTTTTTTTGGCTTGTTTTTTACAACTAGAATAATTTTATGGATAACATAAAAATGTAAACAAATATTTCCTTACCTCCAATTCATCCAATTGTAATGGGTAATGCTCCAGGATTTTCAGCTTCTCTTTTTTTTTTTTTTTTTTTTAATGAGGGCAGTTTTTGTTCCAGAAGGTACTCAGGAGCTTTACAGGGTGCTTAGGGGCCTAAAGATACCGATAGGAGCTCTACAGAATTTTCAGAAGTATATAGGTACATAGGTACTTCTGAATAAACCACAGTGCTTCAGGTACTTTAGAAAGTGTGTCTTTAGCACCTAAGCACTTATATTTTTGAAAAGCCCATCTTTTGCATTTGTATGGTATCACCAAGATGTGACTACCTCAGGAAAGGAAGATAAGATATGGATTTACAATGGGAGGTAAATGTACTTTAGGTTCCATGCCGTTAGCACCGTCTGGAGCAGTATGTCATATGTCACAGGAATGCACAACTGCAGCCACATGGCCGTGCAGCGTTTCCATGTAAACTGCCCCAAATGTAGCTACAGGTTGTTGCAAGATCCACTGTACTCTTGAGAGAAGGGGAAAAAATAGGACTGATTTCACAGTAATGAAACTGTGGACTTGCTACTTACTGGATTTAGTTCCAGTTCTGATCGTTATTAAACTTGCTGTCATGAAGATGGAAAGGATATTAAGAAGAGAGACTCAAAGCTGGAGGTATAAACATGAAGCAGGTTGTACTATAGCGGCTGCACAGGAACAAGTAGTCTGAATTTTGAAGTACGTGGGGAATGCTGTGCTGATTTCATTGCAATTGTTGGTGCAAGCCAAGATTGGTTTTGGAGGGTTCATCACCTTTTTTTGTGCTTAAATAAATGAGCCTGTAAGAAAGTTATGAGTCCCAAGATACTGAGCATCATGCTCTGCTGTCAATTCCTGGCATTAAAGGTAGGGAGGTCAGTATCTTGTTGCAGAGACTGACATTGAAATGCTTTCATAAAGATTCAGTGTACTTAGGAGTGTCTGTTTTTCTCTAAACCTGGCACAGGATTGTACTTTTCCAAAGCAGAAAGAGCATTTCCAGTGTGAGGTATGCCATAGAGCCATTCTGAATGTCTTTGGCACGTTAAATGTACTGATGCTTTGATCTTAGGTTAATAGGAAATCAAAGCCCTCTTGGCCTGAAAGAGCTTCTTGACAAATTCCCTATCTCCCTTGTGAGCTTTTGTTTTGCTGGTGGTTTCCAGGCCATTAGTTCATCCTCTACCATAACTCCTTTTGTGACTGCTGTTCAATACAAAAGTAAGCATAAATGTTTACTTGAAACACTGGTACACAAACTTTTTAAAAAAAAAAAAGTGGCTGTTGTGGTTTTAAAATACAAAACTAGCAAGCAACAGAATGCTTGCATAAAAGTGAAGTAACAATCATGGTGATTTGGTGTGACTGACAATGCTGTTAATCTGCCTAGCCTGGCAGTTGGGCGGTAAGCTTCTTACAAGTGTTTGTCTCCTTAGGAATTCCCCTCTGCTTAACCAGTGATAAAGAGATGATGGTCCGTTTAACCATAAAGGCTTCTCTACCAGCTGCCTCTGTATTTATTAGCACAGTTTCTATTACACAAAAATAATTTATAGTGCAATGGCATATCTGATTACAGAAGTGTGTTGTTATATTTTCTGTTTCTTGTGAATTGTTTAATATGAAGCAACCATGCAGAAATACTTGGATGTGTGAAGTTAGTGAGGCATTTAATTAAGTTGCAAGAGCCAATGCATTCGCAAATGGAATATTGAATGTACCGCTTATTTCATTTGTGAAACAAAATTGGTTGTGGATTTAAAGAAGAGGACACTTGAAGACAAGCATGTCCTTCTAAATTCTAGAGATGCCATAACTGGTCTACAGTTTGGGTTTAATTTGGAAGTGCCCTAATTTGAGTTTTTATGGTTTAACTAGTTTAATAAAGCAAATCCTTTTAGTATTTCCACCCTTGATTCTGCTTCATGTGCACCCAAAAAAAAAAAAAAAAAACCCAACCAAAACACTCTTCCTTTATCAGTCAATAGTACTTTCCAAAAAAGAAACAAAAATGTTTTGTGTGTTGTTGGGTTGGTTTTGGTTTTTTTATTTTTTTCGGGGGGGGGAGGGGGCTTGCCTTGGTTTTTGGTGGAGGTGCATTTGGGGGGTAGGCTTGGGTTTTTTGGGGGGGTTGGTGCTTAGTTTGGTTTGGGTTTGGCTTTATTTTTTTTGAGAGAGAATGGGGCTCTGAGTTATTTCTATGGCCTATAAAGGTGCCATGTGTGGGTTTTGAGTTCACACAAACTGGGTTAATCTGGGACTGTCACGAAGGGCATATGGTCTTGGAAGGAGCATATGGTCTGGAAAAGGGTGTTCATTGTAGTGCTTAGAACCTTCCCAGCTGGTTTATCTATGGGGTAGACTTAAGTGTTCACTGGGGAAGATTGCATGTCTACCTGGGGGTCAGTGTAAGGTTTCATTATTTGAGCCAGGATGCTCAGCTCCCATTATAACCTGTTCACTGGAACTATTTTCTCTCAAAAAATAGGTGAGAAATCAAAGAAAAAACTTGGCCACAAAGGCAGTCTTTGGAAATAATCCGCATGACAGTGAAATTGCTATTTGGGAACATTATAGCCCTGTGAGTTTCGTTAACAATGTCTATTAAATACTCTAAAATTTAACTTTAATATCATAGATCAGCTGCCCAGTCCTGCAGCTCTTATTCAGCTGACCTTGGTAGGACTACATGCTTGTTTGGGTTTTTTTTTTTAAGTTTGGAAAAACTGGCTCAGTGACTGAGCTTTTTCCAGTAAATGTGTTATTGGAGAGGCTGTTGATGTTTGTGGTGATTCTGTACATTGGTTCTATCTGGCCCACTGTTTGTCTACTCTGCACATTCTACTAATGACAAACATAAGGTCTTGAATTAGAAAATAAAGGAACAGAATTTCGTTTCCAGAATCAAGGCATCCATCTGAAGATCCACCGTTGTTCGCTGCTTATAAAGTTCTAAGCATAAAGAAAAATTGCTTTTAGATTTTTTTCAGCCTATAATATCTTACTTGTGCTTAACTTCAAATACTTATGTAGCATGCTTGAATATTCATGTATCTGAATAAAACACAGTGTAGCTTTAGGGATCCTTCTGTATTTGTAGATTTTATAACTGTATGCAAATTAGGATTCAGGATTCCCCATAAACACCTTATCTACAAAATCTTACCATTATTGAAACAAAAACAAGGCTCCAAGCTTGTGTCTCAGACCCCAAGGTGATTTTCCAGAACCTCTCTTTGAGGGGAATAGGAGAAAGAGAATTCCTGCTGTATAAATACAAGAATTTTGATATGGAAATTCTTGTTTCTATTAATATCACAATATCTTATCTATGCAGGTCCTCTCTTCAGAGTAGCAAAGGCAGCATCTAGTATGCATATTGCCCTTTTTTTTATGAAAGATTGATGCTTTTTTTCATTTACTTTGGCTTTATCAGTACTCATGTTCCTTACATTCTCTGTAGTGAATGCTTTTGTGAAGTCTAAGCATGTTTGATGAAAGATCTTAACTATCTTTTATTTTCCTTCTTTTTGAGTTTGGTTAACAGTTAGTGCAAGACAGGACCCAATTTTGCTTATCAAGTCAATATAATCATAGATAAATTCAGGTTGGAAAGGACCTCAGGACACCATCTAGTCCAACCTCTTACTGAAAGCAGGGTCAGCTACAAGATCAGGCTGCTCAGGGCCTTATCCTGTTCGGTCTTGAAAACCTCCAAGAACTGAGGCTAGGCAACTTGTTCCACTGTTTGGCTGTCCTCATGCTTGAAAGATTTTTCCCTTGTATCCATCTGACCCTCTCTTCATTCAATTTGTCTTTTATCTCTCATCCTTCCACAATACATTACTGTGAGGAGCCTGCTTCTGTCTCCTTGATAACCTCCTTGTAGGTACTGGGGAACTGCTATCGGGTCCCCTCAAAGCCTTCCCTTGTCCAGGATGTATCCAGCACTTTTTACTCTGTCTCTTGTCACAGGATAAGTGCTCCAGGCCCTGGCTGTCTTGGTGGTCCTCCACTGAAATCTCTCGAGCTTATTAAAGTCTTGCTTGATTGAGGAACCCAAAATGGGTCACAGTGTTTTGGATACAGCCTAATGAGTGCCAAGTACAGGGAGGCAATCACTTCTTTCAATCTATGGGCTATGTTCCTGTTAATACAGCTCAGGATGCTATTGGCCATCTTGGCTGCTAGAGCACACTTTTGGCTTATGTTCAGCTTGCTGTTAACCAGGATCCCCAGCTCCTTTTCTGCATAGCTGCTCACAGCCAGACAGTCCTCAGCTTGTATTCTTGCACAGGATTGTTCCATCCCAAATGTAGGACCCTGCACTTCTCCTTTTTGAATTTCATAAGGTTCCTGCTGACCCAAGCCTCCAGCTGAAGTCCCTCTGGATGGGAATCTTGCCCTCAAGCCTGTTCACTGGTTTCCCGCAATTTAGAGACACCAACCAAGCTGCAAATTTGGTAGGGGTTCAAGTTGAGATTTTTGAAGCTAAGCTTACAATAAAGTTGAAAATATTGAAGAGCTTTCTCATTATGATTTTAGTCTATGGAACTGGATGTTTGGATGTGATTGTGGAAATGTTTTCTGAAACTCTTCAAGGAAGCTTCTTGTGGAGCAAAACTTAGGTTGGGAAGCATGACATGTTTCTGCCCAGAAACAGCTCTTTGATTAGTAGGATCATTTTTGTATGTTGTTTTTATCTATGTACATTAGTCAGTAGACACTGTTGCAGACACAACAAATCCATCATATATTTTAGGGAAAGGAAATAACCTTCATCTGCAGCATTTCAATTTGGCATTTGCAGAATAGCCAGGACATGTAAACAGGGAGATCACACACGCAGAAAACCTGTGTGTCAATGTAAAAGCCTCAACATTCCAGTCCTTTGGCAATAGAAAATCCTGCCAATGAAAACTAGCTAGATACCTAAGTAGAACAAATCAACAGGAAACAGCACATGAAAAAGTTTCCAGCAGAAAGCCATTAGGGTTTTTTAGCACGGTGAGTATAAATTTCACAGATTATGTGCTTGTTTAGTCATCAAGGTAAATCTGAGGAAGACAAGATCTGCTTAATAGTAACTAGCAAATGGTATGGAATTGATCAACGTTCCATGTACTACCATTTTGCTTTTAACTCTGACTTTTTGAGATGTTCTTTGCCTGCCTGGTATGCTACATTTATTAATTAACTCCATCTGTTGAAAGTCTGGTCTGGCAGCTTAATAATATAATGAGTTGCTTTATTAAAAAATTGTGCCTGAAAGTGCTACTCTTGGTCATAACAAAGAGAATTTAAGGCAAATATATCTTGGAAATACCCTTATTTTGCTGGTGTGGCACTAAATCTTAACCTACTATAACTATAGTTCTCCACATTTGAGGTTTATAGGAAATGGTATGCCATGCATTTCACTATGCAGAATACTATGTTTAACAGAGTAATCTTAATCACACTAGCCTTGTTCTGTAGGTCATGTTACAAAATGTAAAGAAATCCACTGAAACCATGAAAGGGCTTGAATTTTGCAGCTTTGAAACTGCAAGTGAAAGAGGAAACTGCTGATAACTAACTTCACAACTTCTTGGTGAATTCTGTTTGAACGTGTTAATAGAGATGTTGGTGTTCTATTTATTAGACATTATTCAATATATATGTTCTTTACCACTAAAGGCAGAAGATTTGCCTGACAGTGTCATGGACATATTGTTACATTCTTAATGAATATGGGGAAGAAAAGGATGTAATATTTGTGTTCATTGGATCCATATGTTTTAAGTTGGTTTAGTGTATGTATTGCTATTAGTAGTATATATTCATACATATATTTGCACATATCCTGAGGCAAAAAGATACATTGATATTACAGCTTAATTATTCTTATTGAATACCAAGCAAATTTCTGACTTGCTTTTTAAGTCTGGCTTCTTCATTATGTGTAGTTAATTGTCATTTAGTTAATAATTTGCTGTGTCTGGTTCTCCAGAAGCCACTAGGATTCTGCTGTGTTCATAATTAGTCTGCATGCTGTTATATAGTTAGTAGAGATAGTTATAATGAACTTTCATAGAGTTTATAGCCAAAAAACCAAAGATTCTATAGCCTGACATGTAGATGATAGGCAATTATCGTTCACGAAATAATTTGGATGGTTGTGCTAGGGTCCAGATTTTTGCATTCTGGGAGATTAAATGCTGCAAGCAGAGAATTAGGAGAGAGCATGCCATTAAGACCCATCTACTGATAAGCAAATGGCTAGGTGAGAGATTCTTCTGCCACCTACCCTGATAAAAATGTTTGTCAGAAATAGTGGAATCTCACTGGTGGGAAATATTAACATTGACTTTTTCTTACATCCATTTTTGTTTATCAGCAAAACTGAAAAGCTTTTTTAATGTGTAAATACCTATGCTTAGTGACTGTCACCTATCAAAATTTTCCTTGACAAAGTTGAGCTTTGTTAGCCTCCTGTCCCCTATGTCACTGCTAGGGCCTCTGTGCTTTAAGCTTTCCAAAATATTTTCGTTCTTGAAGTACGGATATCAGAAATGGAGAGAAGCTGTCTTTCCAAAGATGTGCGCAGATGTGAAGTGTTATGTTTCTACTTGATATTCTTGTTAACAAACATGTAAAAATCCATTGTAAAGAACTACCGAAGTAATCAGATGATTAACATAGGTATTGCTGACCCTTTTTGTCACAAGGTTGCACAAAGAGCTGAATTGTGTTAATTACAATGATCCTCAGGTCTTCCTGTAAATTGCTCCTTTTCAGGATGGCTTCCATCTCAGAGGTACATTTTTTGTGTCCTTTCTTCTCCCTTCCTAGACATACTGTAATACACTCAATTATATTAATATTCAATATGACCATCAAACAATGTATTTAACATTATTAATGTAACTTGCCGTCCTATAAAGATTTTGGCAGCAAAGGTTTTACACAACTGTCTAAATTGCCTATACAAGTATAAATGGCATGATCCAAGAATAAGTCATCTGGTCCTGCAAATGTTGATAGTTATGTTTAGAGATCTATTGTGAGCCTGCTTTTAGTCCTTTTAGTATTGTCCCTCTTCCAAAAAGGATATTATATATACATATATATCATGTATATATATCATATATATGTATTTGTACATAGCAATAAATGAAATGCTCTGGTACTTGCAGGGTAGAATGCAGTTGCCTTACCTGCTGATCTTTTCCCCCTGTAAATTACATAGACCTATTTGTCAAGGTCCAGTCTGTATGCAACTGGATGGATAACTGACGCTTTGTCAGGGTTTTGTGAAGACTAGCAATCCTTGCGACAAAATAAGTAGTAGTTGGTGAGAAGCACACGGGATGCCCTCCCTCACAAATTCTTCCTCTTACCTACTCTTAGGTTATAGCTTAATCATAACTATAAGCTCCTAATTCAAACTGCTCCTTTTTTGCTGACAGAGAATACTTTACTACCAACATACTTAATCTTAAAGAATTATATTTGCACTTATTTAGTAAAATATTTAATAATACAATAACTAAATCTTGGGAAGTTGACCTGGACTATAACCATTAAGCAAATCCTGTGTGTAAGTAGATGCATCTGTAACTTCTTTCATTTCACTGAAAGTGCCTAGATGGAAACTAAACTCAGCCTATGTAATTGAGTTTGTGGAGAAAATTAGGCTGAGAATTATATTACAGATTAAAAATAAGATCCACAGGTTGCTTATTTATGACATAGCCCAACTGTACTGTGTCTGTAGATATCTGTCCTAATGTCTTTTTGTTTTCTTGGAATATTATACTTTGTATCAAAACCATGAGTAATTTATGTGTTACAGTATGATGTAATCTCTATTGACTTCTTTAAAATTATACAAAGAATACATTTGGATATCTTTTGCTCCAGAAGATGTATGTCTCTTCTTAAAGTATAATACATGTCATTAGCTACCACAATGGATCATAAATAAGCAACTTACACAGACCACTATAGTTCATTGAAAATTCTGGCTATAGTGATATTTTTGGTAACTGAGTATTCAGATATACACCTAATGGAATTTTCAGAACTGCCTATTTGACTCCTTCCCATTGATTTCAAGGGAAAATAAGTGCTTTTGGAATAGTATCCTTCTGCCAAAAGTTTTGGGTTCAGTTGGTTGGTTGGTTGGGGTTTTTTGGTTTTTTGGTTTTGGGGTTTTTTTGTTTGTTTTTTTTTTTTAATAGAAAACAGTTCAGGCTTATATTATCAACATATTTTACTTTGGTTACTCAAAGTGTCTACATAATGTCAAGGCAATATTTATTTGGCTTGATGGAGTTAAAAGGGATTGCACAATTTGACTAATTTACCACTGAAGTTTTTAATGAATGCTTAGTTAAGGGTGTGTTGTTTGGCATAAATTCAAACACAGTAACTAATTAGAAAACAATGTGAGGGCTAAGGTGATTGCTGAAAAGGCCTTCCTTTGCGAAGCTCTGTTCAATCAATCATGCATTACTTAATTTCATTGGTGTTTAAAGTGACTTTTAGGATGCTACAGGAATGTGTGTGGCCAAAATGGTCTTTCAGGGGGATTTTTAACACCTCAAAGTAAAGCAGCTGGATTTTTAAGCAATCGAGAAGAAATGAGAGTAAACTAGTCATCTTAATAAAGCAGCAAAGCAAAGGGAATCCTCTGTATGCCCATGGTAAGATCATCAGGCTCTAATTAATGATTATTAATTTAATAGGAAAACTAATTGTGAAGGGGAAGAAGTTACCTACTCAGCTGGTTTGCATGTAGATGCTCAGTAATGACATTTGATAGTTCTTATAGCTAGCTCATGCCTTGTGTATCATGTGGAATAATGCTCCTGTTACTGCATCTCATTATAATTATAATCTTTGCATTGGTTATCTAGTTGTTTATTATAAAGTCCACATTGAGCCATGGCCAGGATAATTGAATGTATCTTAAGGTAGCTAGGATACATTGCTCAATCACTTGTGTTGTGCAATCTGATTCAAGGGAGAGGAAGGGATTTGTGCTGACTGTGAACTTCATCAATTTTTATCTTATGAATCATATCTAAGGAATCCTAGAAACTGAAAAGTCAAAAGGCCATTCTTCGAGTGCTTCCTGTTAGTGCACAGATCTCTAATTGCTGGGTTCTATATTACTAACTGCAACATTGCTTTGCTTTTTACAGTTAATTGCTTATAGAGACTTAGAAATATTGGGTTAGATTTTTAGCATGGTGGCTAATTTTTTCAAGTCAAATGTGACACATAATGGTGTAAGAATGGCGAGTAAAGTTTTCTTTTAGGTGACTGTGCAGCTGCTTTCTTCAAACATGGGTGGTGGTTTTGCTATACTTCAGTCTCTTTGTAAATCTGTGAAGGAAATGTAACCCAGAGCTCTTTTGGGTCTTTCAGTTCTGCTGAATGCTTTGCAGGAATATGATTGACAGAACAATATATTTTTATGAATAACAAGAATTATTTCCAGGAGATATTGTTTGAAAAACTGCTGCTGTAGGGAAATCGATGTAAATTTACATGCTGTTCTACAAAAATTCTTTACCCTAACCAGTAATCAACAAATGTGATATTCATTAAAATTTAATGCCAGCCATAAGAATTCTGCTTTTTTAAAATCAAGGGTAAAACAAAATTACATGCAAAACTAAATCTAAACAGACTTTATCTGTCTGTTCCAACATTTGCCATTCTTAATTCCAGCCTGGTGTCTGAGTTAAACCTCTCATCATCCTTTCGAAGCTGAATGAGACTGGAAGGACAAGGGAAGAATAAATAAGGAGGGGGTGAAGTGCTTACAAACCACAATATTCATGTGAGTCCTTCGTGTGGTTTTGGCTATGGAAAATGTCATCCCTTGACCAGACTTGCCCAATGGGCTATCAAGACTCAGACTGTGTATCTTTTTGTCCTTTTGCCTTTTACTGTAATGGAAAAGCAACAGTGCAGCATCTTGCATGTTAAATCAGTTCATAGACCAGTAAAGATGAGAACAATATGCATGCAGAGGGCTTTTTAATAATGCAGTAGTAACAATAGAGGAAGAATAATATTAATATGGATCAAGATTCAGTGCAGATGTACCTGGGAAAGTAAAGTTGTGCTGCTTTTTTCAGCTATATTTCTCTGTAACATTTTTACCTGTACAAACCTGGCAAAACAGTTTGGCATGCCCTGTAATAGGACTGAGAGCTACAATCTAGAAAGAATAGTGCAGCAAAAACATGGTAACTAAATGGTTAAGGTGTCTTTTGATCCGTAATGAAGTATGACATTTTTTTAATGTCTATATAAATTAGCCCTATGGTTTTTTTGTAGTGGTTTCAGTTGTTAAGGATGAGATCAGTAGGTCTTGTCCCACACTTGAGGAATTTAAATATCAGTTGAAATATTTAGTTTTCTTTAGTGCATTCCATTGCAGAGTGTCTTGTTTTGCTTTTGCCTCTCCCACTTCCTTTCAGAATTGTACCAGCAGCCTACAGGCTTGTTCAGCATTTCAAAGGGGCAATATGATTCCCAGATCAGAATGGTGTCAACAGGAGACAGTCTGCCTAGTGTCATTTTTTTGTAAGTTGTTTCTTTGTTTACACTGTTGAAATGAGAAGGGGGGGAAAAATCAAATTACGCACAATTGGCTCCAGTAAATACCAAGTGACAGTAAATGCCTTGTTTATTGCCTGGGGAAGGCTGGTAACTTGCTGAATTTCCACTGAGTCTCCCTTGGAGCTGGTTATGCAATTGATGGGGCAGGGTTTTGGCTTCTGGAGCAGCAAGCTTGCATAACATGGTTTATAATCCAGCACTCCTTTCCCAGCCTGAAAGGACCTTTTTCATAAGGCGTTTTCTATAACAAAACCTGCTTCCAGATTTCTACACAATTAATGAAATAATGGTACCCTAAGTCTTTAAAAAAAAAAAAAAAAAACAAAAAACAAAAAAACCACAACTTGTACAAGAGATTCTTGACCTGATCTTTCTGTAATGGGGCATCTTTTTTTTTCTTTTTCAAATAATGAATAATTTATAAGACTTTTTTTTTTCAAACCACAGAGGCAACTTTACTAGCAGAATTCTTCTTGATACAACACTGAAGAAATTGAATTACACCAACTAAGCATTTCTTGGAGGTCTTAACACAAATAAGCTGGTTTCAGAGGGTTTCATTTTTCTTATACAACTGATATATGAAAGCATAGGTGACCAAACCTGCAACTAGAAGGTTTAGTCTCTGTACTTGGGAAAGGAAGGCCTGAATAATAGCATGATATTAATGCCACAAAGATGATGTCTGTGGAGATGGCTGCAGTGGTTACTTAAGGACAATGGGAATTGGGATGTCTTGTTCTTTATTGCAGCCTAGGGGCATGCATTCTTCTTGCTTTAACAAGAAACTTCCATCTATTATTTTTCAACTCCCTTCATAACATACGCTACCCATCTCCAGATGCTTGATTACTCTCTGCATGTTTCTGTCCTTACAGAAATGTATGCGTCTCCCTGTTAGCTTAGTTGAAAATTCTAGAGCAGCCGATGGGTGGTATTTGTGTGTTGTAATCCAGGTCCTACATTGCTTTGTGGCCTGTCTGTGCAAATTCATCCTTAGAGTCAATTTGAGGACTCATACAGCATAAAGTGGCATAAATGTTTATGTTACTGAACTGTAGGAAAAACATGTAGATGAAGTCTCCTTGGGAGTTGGAAGTAGGCAACCTAATATTCTTTCCCATCCTGTCCCTGAACTGCCCAACTGAATCTGCAGCCCCAGCAAGAAGAATGTTCCCAACTTGTTACAAATTTGGAGTTTCTCCAGTTAGGAGCTGGTGTCTTGGGCTAAAGTTACATATGCATCTCCCATCATTGTCAGCTGTAATTGCAGATGATTGGTCTTTCTGAAAATAACTTGGTGGTGAAGGGGTGATGCTACAATTTCAGAAGGCAACAATCAGAATGACTTATCTGAGATCACATGAAATCTATTATGCCTGTAGCAGTCACTACTTGCTTTCCTTTCATGAAAGCAGATATGAAAGGTGAAGCAAAGAAATTTATTTAAATATTACTTCTTTAAATTGTTGGAGAAAATTACTAAGAATTCTAAATGTGATTGCCAAAATCCTCTTCTCATTCGCAAAACAAGTATGGACAGCAGTACTGAAAGCTTCATAACTGTTGCACAAATAAGAGTTGTCATATATTTATGCATTGTTAAACCATTATCTTCAGGAATTGGACTCTGTGCCAGCAATGTTAACAAGGAAAGGTTTCTACTATAAAGTGCTCGCTATAGGAAAACTCTTTTTCAAGTCTTACTCTCTCTATTGTTTTTCTGCTGCCACTGGCATTGTCACCATAATCTCTGCTGTTTCATTACACAAACTATGGATCACTCCTTTCACAATATGTGGATTGTGCCCAAATCTTGAGGTGGTAATCAGAGGGACTGCTGTTTTTATCTAGTCGATTTTCTGACACCCAAGATGATTGATTATTGGATTAAAGACAGTATCATAATAATTTAATTTATGTCTCTCAGATTCATTAAGTGATGATGTTCGGTTTGGATTTGAATGACCAGAAAATGACTGTCTGTCTGAATAAACTTCTTTCAACACCCGAAGGTGTTGACAAAAATAACAGTATACCTCTGGCAAGAATTGTTCAGATTCATATTTTGAAAAATCAATAGTTTGCTTGTAGCAATCAAATCCGAAGATGTGCGATCAGCAAATTGAAGTAAAATCTCAAATTATTTTGGATTTTATTATTGAATGCAAATGCATTTTTAATATCAGCTGAACATAAATCAGGAGGTATGTTTAGAGGTTATTAACAATAGTTAAATCTTTTATGAGAAACTGCACATCTTTGATTTGTGGCTACCTAAAAGGCAAAATATATACCATTGCACACAATCTGGCTAATATCCACTAAGCAGCCCTAGTGTTTCATCTATGAGAAACTGGAATGCAATCAAACATTCTGTTTATGCAGTGTATGTTTATTTAATGAACTACTAACTAGGGTTATTTGATCTTTGACAGTTTGGGGCAGGGATGGGAGGTAAAGTTGCATCCTCACTGGCAAAATCCATGTTAATTTCAGGGTTTTTAACTGAAAGAAGTGTAGGGTCAAGTCTGTTGTATCGCAACGCATTCGCTAAATTGGGTATGATTGCTAGACCAATTCTTACAGTTAAAACAATTGTAAGTAAAGTCATGTGAATTCAATTTTATATTCAGTCTCTCATGTTCTGAAAGAGTCTACAATGACTAATAAAGAAACCTAAACCTAAATCTGAAATTTTGAATTGCCAAATAAGTTTCCATGTACTCACTGGACAAGAGAACTCTCATTTTTACCCCTTTAAAAGCCCTCAGCTCTGTTTGACTGGCTCTTGAAGCATTAAATGAAAAGATTCCCCCCATCTCTCCTTAAAAGTGTTCCACTGAGCTCAGGAGCAAGTCCAGGATGGCACAGACTGTATACAGCTCTAGGGTTATCTTAAAGTTGTGACTTAAACTAGAAGCACATTACTGATACAGAAATATTTATATGCTCTACTAGTAGGCAGTATTTTATGGACACTGTAATACTGATGACTGCAAAGTTTGGATTTTTTTTCCTTAGGTATGGGGAAAAATTCTTCATGTAAACCAAGTAAGTATTTCTATAAGAGTAATGTTAATCTAGAACAACTACACCCTCAAAATGAGCTTGCATCAATGTGTCCCTGAGCGTTCAGCTGCCCAGCTACTAATATGCCATGTCTGTGCCATAGATTTGTGTTAGTGTAGCTCCTTGAGCATACGCACCTCCTCTTTTGATACTTAAGATATATTACAGTCATATAAATCAGTCAAAAGTATAAGGTATGTTTATTAAAAAGTCATTATATCCTCACTTTACATTCGTCATTGTACATAGTGGATGCTTTGAATGATGGTTATTTGAAAGAAAATTTGTCTTATCAGATTATCTAGTTATGTAGCAATCTGGGATAATTCATTGCAAGCAGAAAAGCCACATAATGGTATATGTAATGGGGAAAGTTTTCTGTTTATTGGAAAAAAAAATCAAATTAGCAGCTTCAGAAATAGCCCTGAGTTAGACAGCTAGCTCTATTATTATGTTACTTAGAAGCTAATGTATTATGAACAAGTGCCAAATATTTCTGTGTAATGCAGAGGAGATTAAATGGAAGCTTCTATTTTTGAGATCCGCTTTGTAGCATACATGTAATCAACAGGAAGTCCTAGATAACAAGTAGTACACAGATAGCCCTGCTAATTATGAATAATTATGTAAATGGTTATAATCTGAGCATTGTATTTATCTGAAGGATTAAGAATACATACAAATAAACAAAAGTTTTGAAAATGAATTTACAAAAAGTCAATTAGAAGTTTATTTTTAAATGGTGAAGTGGGAGCGTAACTCAGGTATGTAGTTTTGTTTAAAGTCACATTCCTAGCATGAGGAAGGATAAAACTCCCTGACAGGGCTAGACTGCGTGAGTATATCAGGTTTTGAGTCTGGTCAAGAAACTTGCACAGTACTTGGTTGTTAGAGATGACAAAAATCGTGAGTTTCTGAATACATTTCTGTGCAATCCTGGGCTAGTTCAGTTTATACTTTCTGTATTATTTCTTTCCTGGAAAGGTCAGTGTGTAGGGTTGCAGAGCTGGACATGGTAAGAGTAGTTTCTCCAGTTAATACATTGCAGTGGCAGCTCCAAAACTATTTTCATGCAAATATTCTCATTTCTGAGATAAATGCCAAAACTGATTTCAAAGATCTCTGTTCTAGGAAAGTTCAGGTCTAGTTAGCACTATCAATAGCATTGTCATTGTACATATTTAGACTGATTTACTCTATTGTGAAACAGGATTTGGCATGCACTTCTTATTGTTTAGAAAAGTTTAGGGCTTTAACAGAAGTATCTAGGATAAATTTAACAGGAATGGACTTATTTAAAATATTCTCATCTGTCCAGAGCAAGTAGATGGCCTAGTTTTGAGTGAGAGAAAGCTGCAGTAAGAGTTGACTCACCCAAAATTGACCTACTGTCTTTCTAATTCTGTGCTTGTGGAGCCAGGGCATAAAAGACATCAGGGAATTTACACTTGTAGCATGGACTTACAGGCTCTGAATATATTTGTTTTCTGAATAGTTATTAATTGTTTAGTTTTGGGGATGTGAAAATGTTTGTGAATTTACAGGTGATTGCTACCCACAAAAGTTTAAACAATAGTTACTATCTTGCATGTTTTAAAGTGTCCATTGAAGGCTCCAAAGAACTTGCTTAACTTAGTGTTAGCACTTTAGTTCCATATGGTGCTGACTGTAGAAGAGGATCCTACTCTGCAACAGTCCCTAATGAAAATCAGAATGGATTGCTGTGGCCACTGGAGGAAGCAATAATTAAGGCCCTTGGAGAAGGAAGGGTACACTTCACAGCTACCTGGCAGAGCAACAAGCATGTTAGCCCATTGCTGATTTGAAAAGAACCCTAAAGGCAATTACTGCTACCTCATTAAAGGGATTAAAAACACCTTCTCTAATACTTAGAACCCTTTTGCTGTTGGCTCTGCAGACTTTATGGAAGTGGTTGAACAAGAAACTATGTTTTGTTTTGGTTTGCTTTTGAAAGAGTACCATTTAAAAAAAAAAAACAGAAACAAACTGCCTTTTCAATAGGTATTTGTTGCTAATTCTTAAGAAGTAAAATTTAGAAACACCTTGTTCTTATTGCCTTCAAGTATTTACATGCTATTTAAAAAAAATACTTGTTAGCCTCAACAAGCTCAGTTAGGGGGCCTTTGAAAGAATTTTCCCAAGATGTATTTAATTTACTGGGAAAATTTTTTCCATTTTGCTACCAAATAAGTTGCTCTTGACAGAAGAACATTTTTCTTTATGGATTAAATCTTAAAACTTTCACTTGGGCAAATTCAGTTTTGGTTTTAATGATGAAGTAGCTTCAGTTAGCTTTTTAAGTTTTGAAATTCAAAACACAACATATTAAATGATGAGATAGTAGCAAATACAAGATGATAATTCTGCTATTGCTAAATATTTTGAAAGATGAAAGTTCTGGAGTTTTTCCTTCTACACATAATCTTGATATTAAATATTACTTTTCCCTCAATATGCATTTACAATCTTTTCTTTAAGCAGTAGTCATTTGAGTAATCACTAGCTCATCTGAATGATACATAAGAATTGCATAATTCTGTCCCTATGAAATTTTGTAAAGGCCAATATTCATTTGAATTTGGCTCTAAAATTCTTACCAGATGGTTGGAAAAAGTTGATATTTATTATTGGTCTGTTCACGAATAGGGAATACTCATGTGATTGCTATGCAGTGAGATTCTGGTATGTTTCTAGAGTATGCCAGAATTTATCCATAGCGCCCTACTGGGAGCTAAATAGTACGTGATAGGAACAGAACATGCCTTAGAGGAGCTTATGAGTTAATACAAAATAAGTGCAATGAGAAATGGTAGCAGGCAGAAAGAAGGATCTGAGGAAAGTCAGAGGTCACAGAAATTAAAAATTAATGCTAAGGAACTTTTTTATACCCCTTTCAAGTGCTTTGTTTGGGCAAATAGGGTGTTATTTATTGGTCAAAGTTTAGGAGGATTTTTGCTTCCTCTCTGAATGTAGTAGTTCTAGAGTGCATTTCTTGATCTCTTCTCATACTGAATGAGTCTTTGTTTCTGGTTATGAGGCTTTATTTATAAAGGACCACAAATAAAGATGCGTATTCTGAAAATAAGGCTTTTTCTGTAACCACCTCTTACTCATTTGTTTGGGGTTCTGGGAGGAGCTCCATCTCCTATGTCTCCCAGGAAGCTCCTACACTCTCCCAGCACATCTGCAAAAGGGTGTGCTGATCTTTTTTAGATACTGATAATATCTGACATTTAACTGGCTCATTGAAATTCTCCAGGGAATTTCCAAATGGTGATGTACTCCCTTAGCTGCCTAGTTATCTTAACACAATGACTGAGTTTTATCGCTCCTGTCATTGAGGCAGCTACTGTGGTGTCAAGCCAAGAAGGACCATCTGGGATAACTTTGCAGATAAGTTCCAGCGATTTTGCTTGGAGACTTATCTCAACCCTAAAGCAACATTCTTTGTTTAGGCTGTGAAGCACTGCGTAGAGTAGAGGTATTTGCATCTGAACTTGTGGTTTCCACTTCTGTTTAACATACTTTATTATTTTGAGTTCAAACTGCTTGTGACATTGATTCCTCCCTTGTGACAGCTATACTATTACAAACAGGAAGTTTGCCCCTTGTGTGGTTCCTATTTACCAGCATAACTTCCTTCTCAAGGGGAACACTAGAGTACACACTAAACGTATTCTCTAGATGTGTCTCCTGTCATCAGTCCTGTGCTTGAATTGTTCATTATCATGTCTCTAACTCTTGTATTATATAACTGATGGGGCTGTTCAGATTGTTTCTAAACAGAGTTCAGAACGTTGTATGTTACAGCAGTCATGCTTAGTGAAATATGGATTTCTCCAGTGGTTATGTTTGACTAAATAATACTGTTGTTACGTGGATTAAGTTTACATAACGTATTGCCTTCCAAGGTTTTTTCATTAATTTGGTGACAAGACACAGTAGTTAATAGATCAAACCACAGCTACACTGAAGATGGAATTTCAGTCTCTGAAATGCTAAGACAACAGCTGCAACCCCGTGGGACAACGTAGATCAAAAAGTCCTGGATAAAGTTTTTTCATTTAAATGGTTCTGGCTTAGAAACATGCTTCCAGGGCAGATTAAACCCAGGCACTGAACATCTTTGGGAACTTCTGCAAAATCTTCTTTATGGAAAAATTATTCTTACTGTTGGAATTACATACATAATCTGGATACCAGGTTCAGCCCAAGAAAACCCAGGCAGCACCAAATAACTACTTGGACCAAAAAAACATTTTATATTTAAGTGAAGGTCTCTCAAACATTTGATTTTTACAAGAAAGAGATATGACAAAGATTTTGTGAAATATGCTTTGGACTTCACTAATTTGTATGTATTCAGACACTGTAATGGTAGGTGAAAGCATAAGCACATATGCTGATAGGTCCTAAGCAAATCATAGCTGTTCAGTTGTTTCAGGATCTGGCCCAGCTAACATTGCAAACCATTGTGGAAATCGGGACTTGGAGTTTTACATCTGAACCAATCTGATATTCTTAATTGTCATCTAAGGCTAAGGGTCCTTCTGAGCAGTAATGCTGATTTTTCTGGTGGTATCAACATTTTGTATCTAATTTGCCTGCAAGTGTATGCCCAAATCTGCCATCTCTCTTTTGATAACTTCTTTGCTTTCCTTTCCTGGTTTCTGTGTAGTAATGAAAACACTGCTAGATGGCCTAACCTCCAGATATTTTTCCTTAGTGACAGCTGGAAAATATGCTTTCCAAGAAGTACTAGGCAAAACAATAACCCCAAAAGAGCTCCAGCTAAAAGGAACGTTTAAGTTTACAGCTACAAGCCTGTTTTCAAATACAGTCTAAGTAGGAGGCTACCAACTGTTGCTTTTTGAGTGGTGCTATGACTTTCCCAGGCATTTCACAGAAGTAAAATTCCATTGCAGGAAGAGGATGTCTGGTCTGACTGCAAATTTCCTAAAATATGGAAAGAAAAAGAGTTATTTTCTAGTCTGTACTAGCAAATTAAGCTGGACTAGTGCACAGGTTTGCATGCTGGCCCTTAGTCATCCATGCTGTTCTATTGTTAGCATGCTCCCTGATGCAGTTCTGGCCTGCCAGGGAGCACTCCCCCAGGCAGTGTAAAGGCATGGCTGGGGGAGTAGCATAGGGCAGGACTGGATTTGGCAGGGGTGTGTGTGTGCAAAAGATGGGAGTTCAGCCCTCCCAGATGTAGGATGGCATGTGTACCACTTGTCCACAGGGTCAGAGACTGGGTTCTGGCTAATCTTATTTACCGTATATATGTAGCCACAGAGCCCAAGAGGGGAAGAAAGGGTAATGAAGATCCTAAAAGAGAAGTAAAAAGAAGCTAAAAAGAGAAGAAAGGTATGAAGAAAGAAAACTTATTAGATTCCTTTTTTTTTATTATTTTTTATTTAGAGGGACCAAGAACCTCTGAAGTGGTTAGGAATTTTGGCTACTGTCTGTTCCTTATAGATTCATTTAAAATGGCTTGACCATTTGTTGTGCTTGTTTTGTTTAAGGACTGCAAGTGCTTGCCTATACTGAGAAGCTAAATCCTGAGGTCTCTTTACTCAGCTCCCTCAAGGTTAAAGGTACCATGAATTAATGGTCAGGATAAAATATTTCAGCCTAAAAAGATTAAGCTCTCTTTCTACCAAAGCACCTGCATAAATATAGACAAATCCAGAATCAACAGAAGATATAAATGTTATATAATGTGACTCAGAAAAAGCACAGATGTCAGATCATCAGTGAATATTTTAATTTCAACTACTTTGTCTTTCATATAGATATGAGAACCATTTCTAGCAAAGTCAGAAATTGCCTGCTTTCCCCTTATTTATTATATATCAGTTATATATTTCAGTTTGGTTCTGAGTAGCTGTAGAAACTTTTCATATGTGAAAGTGCAGGTTTGTTCATGCTACAATCCTGTTACATTTATTCTGTAGCATTTGCAGACCATAAACATAGTCAGTATCCTACTCCTTTGCAACTCTCAGCCCATTATCTAAGCTCCAAAGTGAAACATTTCAAAGATGCTATAAATAACTTTCTGGAACTAAATATGAATGAAGATTAATTAAACACCAAGGCTTGGCATGGACACCTCGTTCTCTAAGCACCCTTCTTTTGACTGCATTACAATGTGAAACTATCAAGAAAAAAATGATAGGACAGATCCGGATACTTTATTTAAAAGATATGGCATTTGAAACAAGATTTAATAATTGGGAAGGGGGGAATAGCTGCAATTTAAAAGGAGTGGTACTATCTGTTTCTGACTACAGTTTTGCAACAAGTCTAAAAGAACCAGAAGCTCCCATTGAAATACATTGGGAACCTGAGTGCATAACCCCCTTAAACTAATAGGCTAGGATTCTCAAGGGAGGAGAGGAGGGGCCTGGAAGGAGTGAACTGTAATCCAGTTTTTATAGATTTGTGTACTACAGTTATCTCTAGTGTCTGAGTACATTCCTGGAAGCTACTGCTTTTCTGTCAACTAGTAATTATCAAGAGTCTGTCTTCAAAATAAAATGTAGGCCTGAATCTTGTTCTCCAAATGATATAAATATGGAATATTTTCAGCAGCACCACCCAGTCTATGTAGAGGTGGGAAGAATGCACTCTGTGACATCTCTTCCATATGTCAGTATAACACTGGACTTTTTTTATTGACATGCTTGGTATCTCATTTCAGTAACTGATATGAAATTCAAGTAAAGTAGAAGAGAAGGTAGTAGACGTGTATATCTATGGGCAAGCAGGCTTGTTAGCCTGTTACCCTGGTAGAGTTCTGAAAGAAGTCCTTGGTAGCAAACCAAAAATCAAGACCAGAAAGTCTACTTCTTGCACTGCTGTCTGTTTTAGTGTGCTTAACTGTTGTTGTAAAGCAGAATGAGGAATTTGGATTCCTCACGTATTTTTAGGTTGCAAAATTCATTTGATACCTTCTCCTGCCTTTGACACCAGATATAGGGTCTGAAAAGGGCTTCACCATCTGTGTTTGTGTTGGCTTGGTCTTTGCATGTCTAGTGGGTAAGTCCCACAAGTATTTCTCTGTGAAGAGTTCTTAAGAGTCTTAGCTGGTGCATTTTTGCATGTTCCATTATCTCTTCACGTTACAAATGCACTGAAAGTTTTTAATATGTCCCATGTATTTCCATCTCTTGTTTTAGGGAAGTATAAAATAGGATGGTTAAACTCTCCAGTGTATCTGTTGTTGTTGAGCATTCTTTCAACTTAGTTGTAATTCCTCACAGCATTTACATATAAAGATGCTCTGGAAATGTCTATGCCTTATATAGAATTTCAGCTTTTCTATCCAAATATTGCATTTTAACAGACATGTAATGTAAACAGTTTTCCTGGTGACAAAAATACTTTCTCTTGAAGTCTCTGGAACATGTTTCTACTCATGATATAGCCACATTTTACCACTCTGATGTGGTAAATATATCTGGTAGATCAGGAGGCTAGAGATTCCTTGCATGCAAAATGGTTGCAACAGCTGGGACAGGAAAGGGGGACAAACTTTGTCAGAGAGTAGTTCTGAGGAAAAAAGAAATTTGTGCCTGTCAAGTTTTAGTAATGAAGGAGTTTTCCTGACTAAACACTTAATGACACTTCAGGATAAGACTTCTGCCTATGAGAGGAATGGGCATCCTTAATCTTCAAGAACAGGAGCCTGGCTTGTATTTGGACCAGGAGGGATACAAATTGGTACGTGCATTTGAGAAAGTGAAAGAAAAATAAATTTAAAAACATAAGAAAGAGTGTACTACATTTTTAATTATCAAAATACTTTTCAGTACTAAAATGGGCCATAACTTTACTTCTTGCATATTGCAGGCTCCTAATAAAGCAACTTAGGCCAAACTACTCAAGAAGGAAGTTGAAATGTAAATGAGAATCTCATACTACCTTGCTGTATGCTTGAACATATTGAAAACACATATTATTTTCTTGACATGCTGTTGAGTCTTTACAGGTCAACTTCACATTGACTTCTATGAAATCTAGAATTCAGTTTCATATGTGTACAAGCTGCAGACACAAATAAACTATATATTTGTTTAGACAGCGTCAAATAATTTTCCCAGGAAATGTAAAGATGAAATGTCTTTCCAGGAAATTTCTGTTAAATAATAGCTTCTCTATGAATTTAATCTTCAAGAACTGGAACACTGTTAAATAGTACTATATTGTTATAGGGACAAAATGGTGGGCTACTGAAGCAGTTTTAAAATGTAAACACGTCTTTTCTTTTATGTCTAGATCTCTCTCTTAAAGATATCTGATTTGTGTTTCAAAAATAAAACTACAACAACTAACTTATGTTTATAGGGGAAAAAAAAACCAAACACCAAAATCGGAACCATATGTTTAGAACTAAGTTGTTATTGCTTTCACAACTGGTTTGTTGTACAGCTTTTTCAGAATTATCCCAGATAAGTATTTTGTTGATGACAAGCTGGAATTAAATTAGGATAATACACCCTGCATTATTAAAAATATAAAGTAAAATAAACAAAAGTATCTTTCTGACTAAAGGCTAGTTGTCACCTTAAAGAATTTTTGGTTTAGGTTATTAAAGCACTTAATAATGATTGGCTGCCCTTGGGAGACATTTGTTAATATTTTATTCCATGTAAACATCTGGATTCAATTTAGTCAAAGAACATTGTGAGTGAAAACTGGCCTCTCTCCAATGCACTGCAATAGGTGTTTGGAGGTTTGAATACTTTGTTTGCATTACTCTTCTGAGATAAAATTTATCATCAATCCAACTAACTGAGATCCGGTAAGTGCCCTTTAATACTAAATATCTTATGGAAAAAATAGAAAATTAAGTTCAAGTTCACATGCAGAATGCTGCTGCAGTGTAATAATCAGAATTTGTAATAGAGGTGTACAAAAACATTTCAGGAATGACTTTGCGAAGATATAGTGCTAAAATAATTTTTAATGCTGGGTAGTGGAAGTTTTCACCCAGAATTGAATTTTTTTGCCATTTGTTGTCATAACAGAAATACAACAAGCTCTTTGCTAGCCTTTGGCAAACTTCCAATTTATTTCCTCCAAGAGCAAGTGAATTTGGACCTTTATGACCAAATCAGAGAAGGATGAAGCATCTCTTTGAGGTACTGAATACTACATGAAACAGCAACACTGTTGTGAATCCATGAAGAAAATGTCCCTTGATGATCATAATATTTATGTTTTTGTCTGTGAGCATTAGTAACCATGAACGGCATTGATATTGTTGATTAGTTAGTGAACAAATTTAATTCCTTACCATTATAATAATGTAGCTGTAACTTCAACGTGATGGGCCTTCTTGATTTGAATTTAACTTGCATTGTTAAGTTGTGTTTGTTTTGCAATTTATAAACAACATGGGAACTGTTCCCATATGTAATAAAAGCCTTTTGGAGAGTAAGGAGGTGGGGAGATGTCTAGCTGAACATATGCACTCCAGCCCATATTAAGCTTCTCTGGCTTTGAGCGTAAACCACTGTAGTCAATTTTCTGTATTTTCTATCCTGATTCCTTGCAATTTTGTAGTCCTTTGTGTCAAGGAAGTCAAATAATGGCATTTCAATTTGTAAAATTTTGATATGCAAATATCTTACCGGTTATAAAAATTAATTTTGTAAAGTTTTCTGATTGTGGAAAGTGTTACCTAAGGTTTAATTAAACACTGTAACATCCTCATAAGGTATACAGTTAGTATTATGCAGCTGCTTAGACTTAGACACAGCAGACTGGGCACAAATCCTGCATGCTCTCTCCTACTTCCCCTAGTTTTTGGGACTTCGTTACTGGGACATGAATCAGTTGCTAAAACATAAATGTCCATTGCCATCATGAAGATCTAAGATATTTCACTTCTACTCTGGCTACCCATTCATAAGGGAACAGATACCATTTATGTTCTATGTTATATCTAAATATATATTTAAATAATTTGAAGCAGTATATGTTTCACAATCATTCTAAATATTAAATGCTCTAGGTATGATCTTAAGACCTTACACCCTAACTATCCTAGAAGGCCAGAGGGATTCTGCAGAGCCAGCTGGTGAATCAGGCCAACATCTGATATATTTGCTCAGATGTGCTGTCTCACTTTCACTTAAAAAGTTCCAATGTTGGGGGAAACTGTAGAACTATTTATTAACTGGCAGGAAGAGAAAATATAAAAATAATAATGCTCAGAAATCAAACAGTAAATATTAAAGGGCTCAATATTAGGTTTTTTACAATATCTTTTAAAATTGTATGATATAGAAATATGGGTGTGCAGAACATCCAGATGGAGTGGATCATGTATCCATCAGCTATGAATATCGCTTGTCATGGACCTTACGATGGTTTTTCTTTGAGATTTTGTTTACAAAAATAATCAGTCCAGATTTTTGAAGTACAGAAATACATTCACTTTTTGAGTGTCCCTCTGCAATTTTCCTTGGCTTGATAGAAAACATAGCCATCAAAGGCCAGTGGAAAGGTTGTTCTTGGCCTCCTTCCCAGTTTGCAGTAGGTGAAGGTCCATGTGACATTGGTATCCAGATCCCTGTAGGGGGATGTGGGTGGATACATGGACTATATAAACCATAATAAATCACTTGTTTCAAACATAGTTGATCCTTTTTCTTGGCATCTGAATGATTGAGATTGTGCTGTATTTACTTTGTCTCTTCCTAAATGTTGGGCAGGGAAGAATATGTTCGTTTTCAGTACATTTCCTCCTATGACTCCTTTGAATTCATTTTCAGCATTTTTATTTCTAAGCCCTTTTCAGGTTATTCAGAGGTATAATGGATTAAGGTTCCAAAGTGGTGTGGTGAGCTGGGCAAGACCAGAGATCCATTTTTAACAGTATTGTGTCAAGAAGGCTGATACCTGTGTGACCCCCAGATATTTAGTTAAAAAATAAGAACAGGACAGTTGAAAACAGTGCATTCTTTCTCATTCTTTCTCTATTAGTAGCTCTTTAAAAAAAAAAAAAATCCCAACAAATATTCTGTGTTCTCATTTTGGTCATTTTTACTAGTTGGGTCATTATGGAGTTTCAGGTTTTACATTGTCCTTCAGAAAACTATTAATAATATTGGCACTGGCAGTATTCAGAGATCAAAGTAGTTTCTTTTCAAGTTTTATGCATATGTTGTATTTTTTCTCCTATTGAATTGCAGAGATTTTTTTCCCCCCCAAGGTACCTTAAAGTGTTTCAGATGAAAGCCCTTATTTCAGTAATTTTCTCATTATATAAGAGCTCCACCAACTGTATCAATCAGCATCCATAGCAAAAGTCTAAAATACTAGACGTGCCACTAACATTATTTCCCAAAAGTTAAGGGTAGAAAATGAGACTGCAAACAAGCATCAAATATGAGCTGAAGAAAACACCACCAACTGCTACAATAAGTGAGATTTGAATGTGACAGGCCAAGACTGGCGATACCATAGTGTAAAAAAAAAAAAAAAAATCCACTTTTGGTGAGAAAGAAAATCAGAACGACTGGTTGATGTTCTTGAACCACTACACATAACAGTGGAAGTGACAACCTTTCTGATTATTTCCTTAAGTATAAATGAAAGCAGAATAAAAAGACTGGGATTTTTTTGCAAGTCAAGTAATTTTCAGCTATAGTCTTGCTTCCCTTTTGTAAAGGTACTTGAATTCATCTGTTCAGGGGATTGCCCTAGTTATGCAAGTGCTTGTTATGGAAAGACAACACTTCTGTTTACACTGGTATGAATTTCAACAAAGGTCAGATGCTTTCCGTGCAAGCTGTAGCTTTTTATGCAAGGAGTTTGCAGGAGGTCTCTAACTCCTGTCACTGTTAACCATTAGCCTTGGCTACCTGCCAGGGACCAAAAATCTTACTCATTTGTGTTTAAACTCTTTGGAGAATCATACAAAGCAAACATAAAGAATTTTGTTGCCTATAGACTGGGGAGCTAGCTGGATTATTTCTCATTTTCTTCTCGCCATACAAGCCACTGTCATTTTCAGTTTTTATGGAGCTTCCTGATTCCAGCACTCCCTCCCTGACAGTGAATAAAACAGCATTTAGCACATGCTGTCTGAATATCTCGGTGTCTAATTTTAAATATGTTTTTCACTGCCATCGTTGTGTCTCTGTTTTTGCAGTAGCTTAAATGAGGTCAAAGATTTTGTGCCTACAATGCAGGCTAATGTATCTGAGTAATCTACTCAGCAATTTAATACAGGATTTAGGGGTCCTGAACCCCCATTTTGCCTCCAGGTGTCCATTAGTTGGGAAAAAAAAAAAGGCAAAACTGAAAGCTGTATCATTGGCTGAGTGTGCATTTTAGAAGGCTCCTGGTTTATTTATTGTATGTGACCTGGCTGTCTTTTGGAGCTATGGAGGTTCTCCGAGTGCTTCAGGAAGCCAACTGAAGAAAACGTGAGGCATTCTGCTACCATTAGACAGGTGCAGGTGCAGTATTATGCAGGGATCTGTGCAGTGTTTTCTTAGAAGGAAGCAGGGTTTGCTCCAGCACACTAGCCCACATGAGGTCGTTGCTTTGCCTCAGCTCCCTCCGTTTGCACATGCCCCATTGGAACCATTCTTTGCGAGGTATAGTGTGAGCAAGAGAAAGATTGTTTCATTTGGCTTTTGTAAATATTAACCAAGAGAGGGTTGGTGTTTGCACCACCTTTCTTTCTGAAGCACAAAATCCTTGATATCTTTTCATGTATTTTTGAGGTGATGTAATCCCTGTGCTGTTATTTTTCTATCTATGACTAGCACTTTAAAAAAAAAATTGTTTCTAAAAGTGGGATAAGGTATCACTTTAAGATCTTTGCAAGATCTCTCTATTTGGAGGCTTAAATTTAGAAACATGTGCTGTCATTAAAAAAAAAAATAAAAAAGTTGCTTTTCATCTGCTTTCCCTCTGGCTCCCAGGAGTCAGTCTCAATGTAGCAGACACTGCATTGCTATTTCCTTTTTAAATCTAGGACAGCAAAGCTATGACACTTTTCAAAGTCCTGATGTCCTTGTTAATACATCTTTTTACTGTGAGTGAAGGTAAAGCTTACACAGGAAGTGTCCTAGTTTCCAGTTCCTAATTCTAGCAGAAAAACTTTAGAAAACAGAAGTTTGACAGGTTCTTATATTGATACATATTAAATCATGTATATTGTACTGTGTAAAAGCTTTGTGCAAGATAGAGGAGATAAAATGCAAAAGCATGATTCTCTATGATCCACTTGTAAAATATTCTACTGCTACTGTTAAAAGAATTTCAAACCTTTCACAGTAATTTAACTGAGATGCATCTGTCTGGTACATGAGTGCTAGAAGCCTCTTAATGGCTCTCCAGTACCAGAAAGACATTGAAATATTAGAGTTAATTCAGCAAAAGGCCACTAAGATAACCAGGGGGTTGAAGTACATTATACCCAAGAAGAGGCTGAGAGAACTGGGTTATGTGAACCTGAAGAAGGGGAAACCTTCTTGCTCTCTACATCTATTTAATGGGAAGGTGTAGAAAAAACAGAGGGTGATTCTTCCCACAGGGTGTGCAGCTATAGGATAAGAGACAATGGATGCAAACCAGAACACAGGAAATTACATATGAAGAGAAATGTATTCACTGTGAGGGTGATCAAACACTGGAACAGATGCCTGGAGAAGACATGGGATCTTCATCCTTGGAGAACTGGATAGGACAAAGCCCTGTTCCACCAGATCTACTTACACCTGCTTTGAGCAGAGGGTTGGACCCAAGTTGTTCTGTATTCCTATGACTGAGCAAAGGTATTATATTTGATGCTGGTTTTGCCACAGGAAGAGGGAACTATATCTTTCATACAAAAATCTTAACTGTTTTTATAATTTCCCTGAGAATGGGGGACTCCAGATGTACCAGCTATGGATCACACTTCCTTCTCCCCTCCATTATACTCTGTACTCATGCAGCATTAATAGAAATTGGACAAATAATACAGGAACAAATGACAGGCTAATACCATAATGCTTTTGCAAAGGGTTTGACCTAGCCAGCAGAGCATGTTAAAACCCTATTTGTGTGTGACTTTTGGTCCATGGTGAGGAACAGTGGGGTCATCAATGGCAGTGTTTTGAATTCGGCAGAGGAAAGCCCCAATGAAATTTGCGTTTTTAACCACTGATGATAGGAATGTGTGCCTCACGCATAAATTCCTACTTTCAGCTGTTTCATATTACCCAATGAAAATCTCTTACAAATATAAATATGCGCATACATACTTTTTCCTAAATTCAATCTCAACAATGTTTTTAGCTGCTGCTGCAGAGACTTAATTCAAAAAAATGAAAGTGAATACAAAGGAAATAAAATTCCACATTCTGATCCCTGTGCTCCTAGTTTTATCCACTGTCCAGTCAAAACCAGCTACCCCCTCTACTGCTGTAAGAAGAAAAGCTGGGATAACAGTAGTCCTTCCCCACTGACTGCAGTTCTTAGTATGTTTGCAACTCATGCCAGATGGAAAAAGTTTTGCAAGAGTCTATACCATTATAGCTGTTGCTTTCTGAAATGAAAGATTAACGGCTCTTACTTTCTTCCTATAAATCACTCCTTTTAACTCTTTTCCAGTATAATTGTTTTCTTTACCTTTTCTACCACTCCGCAGTGGGGAAAGTTTTGGACAGTATCTGCAAGCCTTCTGGAGAATCAGCAAATCATACAAAAACGTTTTTACTGGAAATGGAAAACATTAAATGTTCAATGAACTTCTAAGTATCATCCATGGTAATGTATACATAACTGCCCTGTATCTAAAAATGCCAAAAAAGAGGTAATTTTGTAATAAGTATTGGTGCTACATTTGAAAAGGGGAATTTTCAACTCAAATTCTTTTTATCTATTTTTTTATTAGATTGGGCTAACATTTTCGAAACTGTTTCACCAACACAGGATATTAAATCTGGAAATAGGAACTAAGGAGTTGGGAGGTTAGATTTCACTGTTCAAAAAAAAAAAAGTTTATTTGAAGAAAAATGAGTGGCTCTTGGAAGAAAGTTTGTTTATGCATAGTGGGGATGTTTTTATTATGGGATAAATGCCATTTTCCTGCATGTTCACTGACCTTGGTGGGACCGCAAGAGTACTACAGAATTCCTCAGGAGATTATTTTATTGTTATATTGATGTTATCCATAAGTGCTGTACATAGAAAAGATTAGATTCTAACATTTGTACTGTGATTATACTCTGTCCTTATCTGTGTAAGTTGGGAAGTCAATAGGGGGTAGAAACAGGAGGAGGAGGAGGAAAGGGTTATCATTTCAGAGTATAGCACTATTTAGAAGATGGCAAAAGTATTAAAAATGAGAGTGCAAGAAGCAGAGCAGAATGCCTGCCTTTGAAGGAATAATACCTATGTGGCATGCTGCAGTTTTTCATTTTTTTAAAACTAACAACTATCAGAGTACTAGCAGTGGGGAAAAAAGAAATGGAGCTCATCAGGCAGTCTGGGGGATTTTGTCTTTTTCCAGTGCACTTTCAAAATAGAGATGAAAACATTGCTGAGTTCCATAAAGCAAATACACCTCTATGCAATCCTGATAAATCAGCAGAATTGCATCATGAGCTAGTCACCCCTGCAATTTGGACTACATAACATTGAGTTCAAGGTGCTCATATATCAGGGGAACAGATACGTCACCCTTGGAAGATGCTGGCATGTCAGCTAGTTTGCTTCAGGGTCACAAGTTGACATGGAACTGTATTTGGAAGGCCTTCCTTTGGGAAACTCCCTCCTGAAGTATGGGAGTTCAATAGGAAATATTAATAAATGCATATACTAGAGAGGGCAGGGCATACTCTGCTGTTCTGCAAAATGAGAAATAAAGGGAGATCTATCAATTGCTGAGAAAGCATCTTTTGGGAGACTTCACCTTTGTTTTAATCTCTGCACATACTAGGATACAAAGATTAATTCTAGATACCTTGTCAAAATTACATATATGTGCTTTAGAAAGTGTATGCTACTGTGGAGCCTAATCATAGTATATAACTCAATGTGATGTTATATACCACTTATCAGGCATTATATAAATAAGGCTTCTTTTAAACAAACTTTACTATATTCCTTGGAACATATGCCGCAGAGAAAGGATGTGGCTGAAATAAAAATTTTAAGGTTCTGAAGGTAAAATGTATAGAGTAGGATCTTTTCAGACAAAATGGTAACTGGGATGGACAGAGCTTTTGCTGTGACTTGGGACAGAATTTAGCTTAAAGCAGGATGCAGCTTGGGGTATGTGGCTGTGCTCACATAAGAGTGATCCCAATGCCCAGATTAACTCTGTTACTACACGATGTCACTCTTGAAAGCAAAGTAGAAGAAGAAAGTAGATATGGTTCCACCATCTTTTAATCAGTTTATTTCTTAGGATTGACCAAACCAATGGCAGGGACTTCTGTTGGGTCACCTTTCTCTGATACATAAGCTGGAATTGCAACTTCCTGTGCACACTTCCACCCCAGTGCACCTATGTTATATTGCTGCCTGTGTCATTTGTCAATGGGCTTTGACCCACCCATACTCTGCATACTGACCTTTTTCACAAGCTGACTATAAAGAAATTAAAATAGCCTGGGTATTCTGTTCTTCTGGCCCCTTGCATGGGTCAAGATAAGTTCAATAGCTGCAGTATGCTAAGCTCAGGTTCTGCAAAGGGAGTGTAATGCCAGCAGGGGAAGAATGGTGGAAAACATTTAGCAGCAATTGAATAGTTGACTTACGGATTTCAAGATAAACTAAAGGTGTTCTGACAGCATCTGAAGGTCCTTTTAGGAGCTCCTAGAATCTATGAAAGATAAATCTAAGTAAACTCTAGGCTTTAAGCTTTACGTGCAGTGGACTGTAGAAGCATAGTGTGTTAAAGATAGCAGGCATTTTCATAGTTATCTCATTTTTGTCATGTGTGTATCACATTATACAGCTGTCTGCAGTTGGTGATATGAGGAGAATATATTGAGTATATTTTCTTAAGAAGCATTTTATGTTAACATATTCCATCTCATCACTAACTCATGATATTGTTTTCATACTTGCTAGAAAGCATTTAATACTAATTTAATATGCTTCTTTCTAAATATCATTGCTCTTTGTCAATCCTGATTCACACTACAATATCTTGAGCGTGTAATAATCTAGATTAGGACCAGATATTTACTCTGCTTGGCTTTCCAGTTAAATGAGTTTTATGAGATTTTGCCCTCTTTCAGCTGCTTTTCAAGTTGTCAGCTTTCACACCACTGTCCAATTTCTACCAAAGTGATGAAGGTCGTTTTGTTTTGTTTTTTCTTACTGTATTTGTGACAGTAAGTGATCAGATGCCACAAGTGCTCAAATTCCAGACAGGAGGCTGGATTTGACTGGTTTCACTGCTCGCAGAGTGAATGCTTGTTAGTAATTAGGTTTTCTTCTCATACCAACAAAATACCTCATATAAACACAGCTGTATTAAGTGTGGAAGTATAGCTAATATAACTTGCAAAATTACTATATGGTATAACAGTTCAGCCTTTCTTGGACCAAGCCTTGCCAGGATTAAATCTTCACTAATGATGTAACCTTTGATAATGAGGCTTCAAAAATATCTAGCCAAATAGTGCAAGATTTTACATGAATAATAGTGAATAATCTGAGGTAGCTAACAGTTCATTATGGTGTGGCAGAAGCTTGATGGAGTGCTGACAAATGGGTAGCAAAAAAGACAGACAATGTTTCCAGAAAATGTGAAGTGGTGACATTGTTTTCTATTGTGGATTTGACTCAGAAGGTTGGAACTTGACTTTTGGCCTTCATATCCAACACTTGTTGGCAGCATATCGCTGTGTAAATAAATCTATTTAGTTCTTTTATTCTGGTTAGTTTCCCAGATCATGTCAAAGTACATGAAATAAACATTAAAAAGGAAAATACCTTTTATCTTAATAATAACAATAAAAAATGCTTTAAATATTCTTCAGTCTGACATACATATTGAAGAAACATGCATTTGATATGATTATATTTAGTTTAAACAAACACTCGTACTTTCTGTGGGAAATAATGGGAAAGGTTATCTGTATCATAATACAGCTGAATATTTCTGCTTTGTATGATGCTGAGAGATTAGGTGTTCTTGCATGGCATACTTGAATCTATCCTGGCTTACATTTTGAACCCTTGACACTCCCTCCCCCTTGTAAAAAGAATGTTGGAAAGATACAGAAGAAATACAAGTTGTATTTTGGGGGAAAATCAGAATTATGAGATGTGATTCAGAGATTTTGATGACAGATGGGCAGATAAAGTTCGCTTGTAGGCACTTGCTTGCACTATAAATTGTAATAGAAACATTGGCAATCTCATAAATTTATACTATAGAGCGATATATTAATTTAGGATGTAAGCATGTTCCTTGTAACTTGACTGATGACACACAGAGAAGGATGATGATTATAACAAATCAATACAGAGAGTTAAAAGAAGATGATAGCAAGTAATATAACAGTCACAAAGTCTTTGTCTTGATGGATACTGCCTCCTTGTTCCCTTGAAAGCTTAAGAGGATATGCCTTTTGTTCTTGTACGTTCAAACTCTGACTTACATTTGAAGATTTACGTTATGGCCATCGTGTGTGGGAGGAATTTGTTAGTATGACAGACATGTTCTTTGAAACATGACTGAGTTATTATCCAAGAAGTTACTAATTTGTGTTGTGAGATATTCCATTTGTAGGGGCTGTAAGTGCAATGTAGCCAGAAAACTCTGGATCTGTTAAACTGGAGAACACTATTCAATAGAGCTGGAAGTGATTACATTTATCATAATCTCGTCTTCCTGTGTAAGCTATAAAAAAACATTCCCTCCATCCCTCATGATTAATTTGCAGATGTGCAGTATATTTTACCTCTCTAGTAATGAAATTATTTCAGATCTTACTGTGGATGTTAGATTGTGGTCACTGGAAAGGAGACCACATTCAGGTTATATGAAGTCCGAAATGTTATTATTTAATCATTTGTAAGTTTTTTCAATTGTGTTTTTAAAAAGAGTATTACTTTCCTATTTAAATTATGCTCTAGGCCAGAGGTGCAGATGCTACCACTGTTCTCTATTTCTCAAGTGATGAACCTAATGCAGATTTGCATCACCTTGAACAGAGGCCTTAGAATATAGAGAGACCATATATGGTCTACCCTGTACGATGTCCTTTCTCACTGTGTAGACTCTCACACACTGTTCTCCAAATTGGAACTTGCCTGCAAAATCCCCATATAAGGGTTAGTAGGGTAAAGTGAAAACCTGGATGTTGATGATGATTCTAATTTCCTGCTGTGCATATACAGTTATACATGTCAGCGGTCCTTTCTATTTCTTCATAAGTTCTCCTTGTTTCCCTTTTATGTAGTTAGGGATAGGGAGTTTATAAGTATAATATAATAATATAATTATATAATATATTTATAATAGGGAGTTTTTATTCAGTAATACGTACAGGAAAGAGAAGCGAAATATGATGGATTATGCAGTAACTGAGGGAGTTAACTCATAGCCACTTAAATGTATGGCTTTAAGATATATTATTCCCCTTCTTATCCTTTACTTAATTCCCGTGGAGAATTAAGGGTATGTGCGCAGTCAATAAATTATATCACAGGTAGCAATCTTTTTCCAGTTTAGAGATTCAAAGACTTAAGCAATTAGTCTGACTGTTAGGCTCAAATCACTAAAGCCATGGAGACTCTAATACCGGATTTGTTAGAAATTCTCCTGAAAATGGAAGAGGTTTAAAGCAGTTCTTTTGCCATGTGTCAGTAAAGGAATATAAAATAGAACTTTTCCTGGAGACTATCAACAAGTACCAGGGGAGCTCCCTGAAGATCTGATGCCTGACAAATTGCATCTGTTTTGATGGAGATCAAACTGGGTTAATGCCCAAAACTGCTGATGAAAATTGTAAAACAGCTTAACACTTTCAGCCCTTCTCTACCAACTATTGAAACCTGTGGGAGATTTTCCATGAACTGTAGCTCAGAATGTTGGCAGATATGTACAAAAGAATTATGACAGCAGTTTCCATTCTCTCACCACTGCACCATCATCACAGGGACAGAAATATTAATTTTAAATGCAATGTATGAGTTAGCCTGGGAGATCCATTTGGCTATAGCTGAGCTGTTCATGCTTGGCCCCCAAATCTTTAGGCATCTGCTGCGTAGATAGTAAAGGGCTGTGCTCCCACAGCACGAATGGGGTACAAATGTTTCCTGCCATTCACATAATTCTAATATCATGTGAATTCTAATGCCTTTTATAGGATGGAATCAGTCCTGTGTAAGTTCATGTATGTAACTGTTTATACAGAAGCATAAGCATATGAAGATCTGCTTCTTGGGAAGATGAAACTCAGGCTAGTCTTTCAGCAAATGGGGAAGGCCTAACACAGTTTCTTCATGAGGCCAGAGATATAACAGAAGAAATAACCTAATCTTTTCCCATACCAGACAGAGTTCTTCTGGCTAAAATGGATCTCTCCTAATGAAAGTCTTATACACACCAAGCATGAAAATTACTCCTTATAGCCAGCAGAGGAATACAATGAAAGGCAGCAGATGCTTTTCTGTGCCTCAGGATATAAAGTAACGAAGAGGAAATAGTAGGACCCAGAGGAAACAGAAGCTTTGTCTTACTAAAAAACAGTGCAGAAGAATCAGTAAGGCTTCTCTGTAAGTAATGTTACATGGCTGATGTGGGCATCTCATAAAAAATGGAGTGTGTATAACTGAATCTTTGTGTAAGCCAGTAGTGATGCCAGGGGATTCTTCTGTTTAAACATGTAGCTGGCAAATGTGAAATGCTTTCCAAAACCACATTGTGAGGATTTATTCTCAGTACCATAATTCACTACTTCTCAACAAATACAGAATGTCAGCCAGGAAAAAAAAAAAAAAAAAAGCTGTGTTTCTAAGATTCTGTATCTGTGCTTCATAGTAAATGAACATATTCTGGTACTTTTCTCTGCTGATGTCTATCTTGCTAGACCCCTTTTTTTTTTTTTTCCTAGACAGTGACTTTGAGAATATGATCCGTTTCTTGGGTCATATGCTTCTGGTTTGCGTATTGTATCAAGCAAACAAACCATCCTCCTTCTTAGATCCATTCACAGCCTCTCTGTTACTGTCTGTCTCCTCTGAATGGTGCTGAATGGTTAAATCGTTCCTCCAATAACATCAGCACAGTAGGATCCGTGCTTTTTTAGTTAATTACCTCAATTAAAATATTCACGTTTTTCTATGCTGCCACTCATGCTTCAGAAGAGGGTTTTGCACACCTTCAAAACTCTGTTATTTTCATTCAAATCCCTGTAAACATTTTGCCCACCCCCTTTTTTTGGTCATGCCTACAAAACAGAGGACAAATATCAGGATGTCAACATATTGTAACTACTTCCTATATTGCTAGCTTTTATTGTCTTGCCACTTTCTTTTGTCTGTATTCTCTTTCCTCTCTCCCATCGTATATGAAAGTCTCTGTGGGGCAAGAAATGTCCTTCTAACTTTATGTTCATTGAACAACTGGCATGCTGAAGCCCTGGCATTATGTTTGCAATTTATAGGCATGGGTGCATTTAATAAAAGAAGCCTCCCCTGTGTAACTTGGCCTGGTGCAAAACTGGACTTGATACCTTTAAGGCTATGTAAAGGGATCTATGATTAAACAAAAATCTCTGAAAATCCAGCTGACATATTTTTATCTAATACACTTTAGTGTCTTGTAATTTGAAGAGGTGGTCAGTTGCAATTTTGTGTAGAAGAAAGAACTAAATTAAATTCAGTCTTCCATCACAGAAACTGAGCCAACTGTGTGTGGGCTGCATATGTACACCTTAGCCAGTTGGCTTGCTCGTAGGTAACTTCACTGCCTTTCCCTGTCTGTTGTCTCAGATGTGACATCAAAGGATGAGAAGTTGTCCATCAGCATTCTAATGGCCTGGCTGTTCAGGAGGGTTACTCCATGAATTACAGTCACGAAGAGTTAGACTTTTCTTAGTCCTCTTGTAGGTACTGCGAGGGTAGTGAATGAAACCTATTAGTCCTTTTATGCACACATGAAGACAAGCAAAAATTGCAATTGGGAAGTGCAACAACTATTCTATTTTCCCCCAGGATACACAGAATCTGCTCTTGGGAATAGAGACACAGGATTTCAGGTCCTATTTTGCTTTTCTTGTTAATTATCTGAATTCAGAGTATCCTGGAATATGGAAGGTTGGTACCGTTTGTATTAAGTTGTACAAAAGGAGACATTAGAACGGTTATTCCCAGCTTATGCTTGTCTAGATGAATCTTGGTATATTACTAACACAGTATAACATATACATTACTTGTAGTTTATGTTGTAGATAATATAATCCTTTTGATGTAGGAAATAACATCTGTTAAATCTCAAAAAAAAGTAAATTATATTTTTCTATTAGCCTTGTAACTTGTCTGTACAGGTAATAGTATGTAGTTACAGCACTTGGTCTAAGCTAATCTCTGCTGGTGCAGAAATAAAAAAAAAAAAAATAATGCATACAGCAACTGATCTGAAAGGCAGAGAAACCGGCATTTCTTAGCCTACGGGCTGAAATTAGTTGTATAGTGTTTTAACATTCTTAAGACAGATCACAATATTTACATCTCGGTGTCATTGCAACTGCAGTTCAAAACTCAAGGTAAAAACATGATAAACTGGAAATGGCTTAGAAAAGTGCTCCACTTGGACCAAGATTTTTAGGGCAAGATTAACTTTTTGCTTGCTTTTTTTTCTCCAACAGCACAAGAGATTGAAATTTACAACCTCCCTGCTTAATTTGTATTGATAATCTGTAGAGACTTATCTCCTATCTAGGATATGGTGTTTTTCACCACCTTCTTTGCGGAAAGCAGGTTTTGGGGGTAGTATTTTTTATATGGTTACAGGTTTGACACAGGCAAGCTTAGGCTGCTGAGACCATGTATTTTGCAGTACTGACATAAACAGGTGTCCCCCCACCACCCAGTTCTTATTTGTGTTGGTAGTCAGTTTGCACTGTGTAAAATCCTGTTGAAAAAAGTTTTGCATAGTAAAAGGATTTTGTTATGGTTTCATTAAGCATGATGTTATAACAAAGTTACAAAACTAGAAATCTACTAAGATAAATGAAATTTAAAATAGTTTGTGAGGATTTATGACAAACATGTACACACTTCAGAAGGCCTCTGGCACTAATAAGCCCCAGTGTCTATCCCCTAATTAGATTAAATTCATTTCCATTAGAATTCAGTAGATGCAGCAGCCGTGGGTTGTTTTTCATTCCCAGGGGGTACTTTCTTCTTGATGGAAACTCCAGATACCCTTTTGCTTTTCAATGTCTACTTCTTAGACAGCAATCAGGAATGTGACAATAAAATTGGGAGCTTATGGTAAACACCAGTTAAAAAAGGAGGAAAAAGTTAAAGTGGCCATGGCTTAAAGTAGTTTCTTAATGGACTTCCTAACTGAGGAAAAAAAGGAAGATAGGCAACCCTGAAAAACCCAATGCATAATTCAAAAATTTGAACCTGAATTGGAATAAAACTTTTCAAGAAAAAACAGTCATTGTAAAAGGAAGCTAAGTTGTTAAAATGAAATTGGAAATGAGGAGAGGTGGCAGATTTAGTAGCTGGAATTGGGAAGTTCTTTCCTTTTTTCCAGGAATACACTGAAATTTGTCTCTGCTTCAAAAAAAAACTCTACAACAAAAACCCCAGAACTTTGGATGCAGCACTATAGGAACCCTACAGTAAATGATGAGGAGAATTTTGATAGGGTAAATTAGAGTTCATTCAAAAAATCCAACTAATTCCTTGCTAAAAGCAGTTTTACCAACTGCTTTGATGGCAGCTGGGGAAGATTCTGCTTTGGTTAGTTACCAGGATAGGTCACATTCCAGGGCTTCCCATTGGAATACACTTCTAAGGACCGTTTATTGGAAGTTCATGGATGAAATTTATTGATTGTGAAAATTGTCTGCAATGTGATGACTAAAGGGACAGACGTGTTTGTTGAAACTGTTGGAGTCAATTTATTTGAAATTGGTCCCCGAATAGTGTAGTTTAGGATATATACAGAGATGATTGGTTTTATTGCTGTGGCAGTAACTTTCCCTACCACCCATCCAAATTTTCTAAATGTGTAGGATGCCCAACAGCAAGAATAGTTCTGCAGCAAGAAATTCCCATGTTCTGGAGCTTATGTTCCTCTGAACAAACTAGGGATTTTTTCCATTACCACTCTTTTCATAAATTTTTAAGGAAGCGTGTGTTACAATAATATATTAAGAAATAGCAAGACTGAGACTGTGGCAGGCCTCTGCTTGATATGATATACCTTCAATTGCATACTATTTAAAATAAGAAGATGGTGATATTGTAGGTTTCCCTAATACTGTATATAAGGCCATGCAAGCAGACCGGGTTGTAGTATTTTATCGTGTCTTGAAGTGCCTCCCTGGGGTGTGCCTGTTGGAATCCAATCCTAGCCTACAGGATCCCTGTGGTAATGGATGCACTATGCAATGCTTCTCCTTATCCCCACTGGGCCAGCCAGGGCAGGATTTGCTCCATAATTATGAAAAAAGATGTGCATTTCATTGTCCAGATGTTCAAATTATGTGCTTGCTTTCTTTCATTTAGAGAGAAATAAACTTTTTAGCAGTATCACAGTGAACACAGGCACAGCTCGCAAAGGATTTCTGTTTAATGTCTTATTGAATGTTGTTACCATGTCACCCAAAAATACTTTGGAAGATGATATCTTTATGCAGCTGACAAGCTATAAATTTTCTCTCAGGCAGCTCTGCAAATGTGTGATCTTCCCAAGAGCTTTTCATTTTAAGCAAATTCACAAAATAATCAGAACAAGTATGGATTTATTTATAACTACCTAAGAGATTTTACATTTAATTTTGGGCTTACTTTGGTGTATATGCTTAATCTTTAATGAATCAATTCTAATAATTTTTTAAAAAGAGAGTCTTTCACCTTAGCCAGGGAGCTGTCTTCTCCACACAACTGAGAGAAATTAAAAAACAAAACAAACAAACAAAAAACAAAACAAAACAAAACCAAACCACCAAACCACAAACCCAAAAAACTCCAATCCCAAAAAACAAACCAACAAACAATAACAAGAATTAAAACCCCAATATCTTTAGTAGGGAAAATTACAGTGACATTATTGATGGTCAGTGTCACCATGCTAATTGGGATGGCCAAGCTGTTCTTGTCATATTACATTCTTTGAATTATCCTGTTGCAAACCAGGTTGTTTTAATTTTTTTTTTCCCCTTGAGACCAGGGATAACACTGTTATAATGACCTCACTGAATAAAAGGAAGCCTGTGACTCAGAAGCTTTCCTGTGAAGCACCAGCAATCTAGGGGGAGGGCTGGAAACAAGAGGTGCTTCAGTGGTAAATGATATTACATTAGGAAGGAAAAAAGACGTGTGCAGTATGAAATAGGCATTCATATCAAAGAACATTATAATGCCTCAAGCTTTCTCTGTACTCAGGTGTGAAAAACAGAATGTTGTCTTTTGTAATTTTCCCTCTTCTCTGGTAAATCAGAAGTGTCAGGGATAATGCACGTAATCAGATTTCTTTGTGGCCAACATCATCTTCAGTGAGGTGCCCCCTCCGATTTTTATAATCCTCATTACTGTCTGTGGTGTCTGCTCAGACTAAATCCCAGTAAAATTAACAGGAATGTTGCATGACAAAGGACACCTAAAATAAATATTCTTACTTTGTACTGTTTCCAGAACATCTAATGTAAGGTGTTATATTTAGCCAGTATGTGATTTGCTGATGTATTTCTCGTGACAAGATTTTGTTGACAATGATAATGATTTTTAAATGCATTTTAAACAAAAATAGGAATGCGAATAAAGTGGACCCTTACTGTACTGTATGATCTTGCTGCATTTATGTCTTGGTGACCACCAGAACTGTGCTGAAAAATTACTAACAAGAGGAAAAATCAAGACTCCCCAGTCGCCCTTCATTTAAAGCTGAATGCAAACCTTGCTTCTTTGTCCAAGCTTCTCCACGGTATTGCTCTCATTCTTACTGATTCATGCAGAAAACGAAAACCAGGAGACTTTTTGTCCCTGTTTGCATGGATAGAGGAAGAAGAGAGGAAAAAAAGGGGTGAGGTGTTCTCAAAATGCTCTTTTCCTGGCAAACCTTTGTGACTGTGCTCAGTCACGGGCCTGCGTACAGTCAATAACTAAAGGCTGAACAGGGGAACAATGAAACATTCATGTGTACTGAGAGGGCTAGAACAGTAGGAACTGGTAGACATGGCAGGATCTGAGTAAGGTGTTAATCATGTGCCTCAGGAGATTGGTTGCAAGTATAGAAATGGGGATTAGTGTGTGTTTTCTCATCAGAAAACTTAAAAAGCAGCCATGAGCCTCTGTCAGAGGTACTTCACAAAAGCAAAAAAGGAATTTGTAATCAAGGAAAGCGTTGCCATTTTCCTTTTCCCTCCAATATGTTCAAAACAACTATTTCATAAATAAGCTTATGCTAAAGACATTCCTAAATCCTATACAGGTCTCCTCCTGATTGAAACATTTTGGGAAGGCTTAAAATGTTAGCTATTTGCCTGAACCATGAGTAACAATATAATGAAACAAACTGTAATTTAGATAGGAACTACCTATAATACACTTGGTATGGGACTATATTTGTATACCTCTTGGAAAACTAACTTATTTGTGCCAGCTACAGATGTTTGCATACACTGTTTGCTGTTTATTTCTGTATTAAACTAAAGATGTGTTGAGTTTGGTTCAGAACTTCTAAAATAATGTTTAGGCTTTGGCTGGCACCTGATTATTTCTGTATACAGATTATCTGTCAAACTACTTCAGATCCGGTAATAGTCTCTGACTTGTAAAAAAAACCAACCAAACAACCAAACAAACACCCCACCAAGAAAAAAAAAACCCTGTTTAACAGATGACTTATTACTTGATAATGTTTCTAATTACCTATCACTGTCCAGTTATGTTGTTCTTCAGGACACAGTGTAAGAATAACTTCTTCCATCCCCAAAATGCCTTCTTATCTTGGTTGACCTTACAGACATGCAAATTTCAAAAGTGGAGAAATTATTATGTATGTTTTACACTATTTTAAAATCAGTTTTTCATCTTGTAATTGACTTAGTGAATTGTCAAGTAGCTATGAATTTACTACTGTATAGTATCATGTGCTACACATCCACAGGATTTTTCCAATGTTATACCATTTAAAATGTTATTTAATTACACATTTCATTTTTGACTCAAGGAGTTAAATCAGGACTGCATATTTACATAGTAAGACCTGGATGATTCAGGAAATTTTAATTGGTTTTAAAAGCTTTTAAATTTAGTTAGTTGGAATCTAAAACAGGTGAGGGCTGACTGGAATTGTATTTTGTCTAATGACTAGTTACAGATTCTTGTGAAATAACTTGATGGTCTTAAGCCTCTTCCTGGATTCATACTGATCCTCAGGAGGACAGTGCTTGTGCTGGCTCTTTCTGTTGCTAATAGGATACTACTACTGTCTCGAAAATCAGAGCTTGTTGTTCTAAAAGAGAATTTAGATTAATTACTTTACCCACGTTGGCAGACAGCCACTTGCTTCCCTCCTAAAACTGCAAGGTAATAATTGTCTAGAAATCTGCTGATCATAAATATTTCTGTGGAGCTCCATGACCTATCAGATTTGCTAAATAGCCTACAATTTGTTGATAGATTATTAAAATGTATTTTCTAAATAATTGCTACATAAAGAAAAAAAATATGTGCAACCTAATCCTATGATTCCTGTATGCTAGGATATCTACAAAATGTCGAGATGCTGGCTGTTATCAGGAGGGATGAAGCTGGGGAAAAGGCAAGTCTTATATTAACTTGTATAGTGCTTCTGAAGAGTTAGTAGATTTGGTATTGCCTAAAATCTCCAGTTCTGAAAACACTTCTGTATTATACTTTCATATATTTTTATGATTTAAAGGGTAACAAGGCACCTTTTCCCACCCAGAATAACTTCTTAAAAATAATTTAGTACCTTTTTCACTTAAAAAAGGTTCTTTTTGTTTTTCTCTCCAACACTGTGTCCATTGCTAAACTAAAAATTGTTCCATCTTCCTAATCTTTCTATAAAACCTGTCTTCTGTCTCTTCTTTCAATTTCAGCTTCTTTTAAATCCTGAAAAAGGACGTAAGTGGTAAATAAATCAAATGCATGAAGTTCAAACAAAAAACAAAAATGGAAAATGTTTCTTTATGAAATAACTGAGATCAGTTAAATTAGTCGATTATGATAATTATTAAATACAGAATATTAGTTTGATATTTTTTCAAGGCTGTCTTTTAAGTGTTTGAAGACTTAGTACATAGCTGCACTATAATTAATAACAGACTATAACATATAGTTTCTATGAGTATATCCAATGAAGTCAACTGATACATCAGGACTGTCAAATCCAACCGGTCCAACGTAACATTAGCCTCAAAATGAAGTATTTATTATTTTAAATATTAAGTCTTGGATTCTATTTATTTGCCTTCTGAAACTTTACCTTTTACTTTTGAAAGTTTTGTTTGATAACTTTTTTTAGTGGAAATCAAATTTGAGGGAATCACTTGAATGCTGCATATGTTAGAGGTAGCTTTGCAGGAAAAAATCCCCAAGCCTTTTGTCACGTAAAGTATATTTATCAATGCAATTACTGGAGTCAGCAGTCCTGTATATGTATGAGTCTTTGCAGGCTAAGAATGGGATATCACGCATGTTTCAGAGAATCTCATTACTTTCTTACAAGCTAGGTTTAGTTCAACAGTTTATATGAGACGGTCTTCAGTGTATCCCAAAATTGCTTTCTTGTGCGGTTCTTGTTAGCTCAGAATTTTGTTACTACAAAAAATGTGTGGTCCAAACATACAAAATGGCTATTGATGTTCACTTGAAAAAGTAAGATTATTTTTTAATGAACTACTTTAAGTAGTTGGGCTATTCGTTCACTTCCTTGCTGTCAGAAAGTCCCTAAATAAACCATTTGGGAATAGAGATGTTTCGTAGCCTAGGCAGTGAAGAATATAAATTAAAAAACTAAACTCATCCTACTGCAGGACGACGAGATCAGTGGAGATCAGCAACTGATCTTCCATCTTAATCAATACTATTGTCTTTAAGAGCCCTCCTGGACGCTGGAGACAAACTTTGAGAGTTTGTCATCTTCCTTTCTGTAATACTGGGAAATTGTGGATGGCAAAAAATCATTAGTAATGCATCCAAAGTGCTAATATGTATGGGGAAGATATTAACTGGCTAGAAAACATAAGGCTAAATATAACTTTATTTGTATTTTTGTAAATAGAATGTATCATTTTGCATACAAAGAATACCCTTTTTCTTGTATTTCGTACAGTATTTGTGCTGGTTTTAGCAATTTGAGGAACGATTATCTCAGATGTCCTTTTGATATTTGTGTAATCACTGATTTGTAATTACTGTACTATGTTACCTTCAGGTACTTTGTTTACATAAGTGTCAAATGTGTTTTGTTGGACACTATGTACTCATTTTTCTTAAGGGCTTAATGTTCTCATTTCGATACAAAAAAGTAGTTAGGATACTCAAAACTGGGTGAAAATTAATTCTTCATTACTTTTAGAGACTTTATAATGCTGTAAGTAGAAAATTCAGTTGAGCATGTGTATTTTTGCTAGCTTCAGTGTTGTTACAGACAAGCTTAGAAATGAATTTATGTTTGGGTTCTTTGCTTAGGATGCTTTGCACTTAGCTACCAGGATCAAGAGCTACTGTGAATGATCAGAAGCAGTGTTTCTGCCCAAGAAACCAGATCCAGCCACAAAATTTGAGTATCCAGTTTATCCATTGGTAATCATATTTCTACATCTCAAGAGAATGTTGCCATGTGTTGCTAACACTCTCTTCATTCTTGAAACAAAGAATGTGTTTTACAGAAACATATAAAACATCACTAATGACTTTCCACTTAAAATCTTATGTATACTGTAATAATATATGAACTTTGTAAAATATTACAGCAACTTGCATAAATAGTGTGAACACGTTTATCCCTTTTACTAAATGAATATGAAATAACAGTACTTTTAAGAACAAGAATACTATCTAAAGTTTAGAGGAGAAAAAAGTATTTTATTACATCTTAATATGAATCTGAAGACTTACAGACATTATTGTCTAGTAAGGAAACACAGTAATCCCATTAAACTACAGGCCTACATACATATATAACTTTATCAACCACAGTGCTATTATACACTCCCATAGTGACAGTAGGTACTTTTCCTACTAAACAACACATACAAAAGTAATGTCAATAAATTAATAATTAGTAAAATTATGTTAAAAAGACTAACTTCAGTTTGCAATTATTATGTTGACTGATACTGCTAATTTAATGGCATCCCCATAAAGTCAGCCTGTATTACTCAACATTTAAAAGAGCCTCAGTTGGAGTGCTGTGTCCAGTTCCCAGAACTATAGTCAAAAAAGAATAAAAGGAGCAGTTGCAGAGAGAAAAGACAAGAATCATCAGAGGCCTTGCAGCGGTGACCTATAGATGGAAAGGAACTGATGTAATTTACTGAAGATTAAAGTCTTCAAAAACAGAGAAGGGAAAAAAAGTGTTTCTGTGTTCACTGCAGTGTTTCAACAATGGGCTAAAATTACAATGGGAGATTTAGGTTATATATCATAGGGAGAAACAATGTAATGGTAAGGACAAACACTAGAATGGGTTTCAGAGGATGGTTTAAAAAATTTTACTGCAGGAGGATTTCTATGAGCTGTTTAGACAAACATCTGTCAGGAATGATGAAGGCATAGCTTATTCTACCTTGGAGCAGGGAAATGGATTAGATGACCCTTTCATGTGCCTTTGAGACCTTTTAACCTTCGTTTCCTACAGTAATGAAGCTTGTGTGATCTTGCTTTGGGGTCCATTCCAGTCAGGCCTTTCTACTAACTTTTGAACCTGTGGGCTAATTTCACCCCAGTTTGAGGGAGGCATGACTCAAAGACACTGAAGTTCTGGTAACTTTCTTGAAAAGTGTAATGATGGATAGTGGAGGAAAACTGAGATAAGCAGTCCTGTGGAGGGAAGGAGGGAAATGTGAACTCTTTGGTCTGCCAGCTGGAGAGCTTGAAGATGTGAACTGGGTGATGGAGAAGTGGGTGCATGCACACGGCTGGGAAGAAGCTACATTGGGTGCTCCCTCTGGGCCAGCTATCAGTTTCAGGCATGAGTGTGCTGGGGTGCTACAAAGGTTTAAGGCATGTGGGCAAGCTGGAGGCATTTCAGAGGTGTGGTTAGCAGGAAAATGGGAGTGAAGTGTGAGGTTCCTGTGGTGAGGAGAGAGATAGGAGAAAAATCCATTAGAAACTAGGCTTAATTACTTTCACTGCTCAAGGAACTAGTTTCTGTTCAGTGAAAGGCAAGTGCTTAGTAGTACTGACCAACTAATAATGCACTGATCTGATATAGGACTTGTGAGACCCCATCAACTTGTCTTTTTTTAGCAAAAAGTTAGTGTGTGTGTTTGCAGGATCAAAGCCTTAACCACAGAGATACTTTGTAAGAAACCACACAGACTACTGGAACAGATAAGCATTCTGGTTCTCATATCTACAGCTACTAACTGCTACTATTAGAGAAGCTTTTTTCCTTTGTTGTCTATAGGAGACTACCTTTTTTGAAGTTTCCACTACTGAATAGACTTCCATATGTTTAAAAATACATCAATAAATTGGCCCTACTCTGTACTAAAATCAAAGGTGGAAGAAAACCTCTAATATTGATAATGTGTTGCTTCAGGATTGTGTCCTTCCTAGCCAGGACAAAAGTAATACTCAGGTATTCAATAAGTCAGCCCAACTATGGGTTGGCAATCATTGCCATGTGAATCGCTCGTCATCAATACTCAAAGGCCGAGGCCCAAGAACCACTGCATAGCTACAAGACGCGCAGGGAAAAATTATTTGCAAAGAAGTTACAGTCCTATAGTTGTCATCCTTTGACAATAAATAATTGATTTTATCTATACTTGGGAGGATTCTTAAATAGTGGGTTTGGTACATATTGTACTGCATCACTACAGTGATGTGTTTTTGAGAAGCTGCCTTGAAACTAATCCCAAAGTCTCTGAATAAGAGCAGACTTGGCAGATTCAACATTAAGAATGTTATACAAAAACAAGTGCTTTCTGGTCATCAAAAGGAACGAGGAGGATATTGGGAGCCATCTGGATAACCAATTAAAGTGGCCAAGAAAGTGCTTCAGTCATTCAAAAATTGAAATAAGATCACAAATACATATTTTTAAATATTTTACTTAAACAATGGGTCTCCTCTGGCAAACCTCCGAATAGCTTCAGTAGGTGAACAGGGTCCCAATCCAACAAAGCATACGTAAGCACACTAGTAATTACATTAATTTCATGCAGTTTATGTGCTGGAAGTTACATATGTATTTAGGGCATTGCTGGACTGGGGCCTAACCTTGAATTATGCAAAGCCTTTGAAGAGGAAGAGACCGGAGGAGGGGTTTGTTGGTAGCAGTCCCTTAAAATCACCAAATCCCGTGCTGGACGTTACCAGCGTCTGGAAGAAAGGCCACTTTCGAGGGCTCTGCCATTTTTTAAAATGGAATCAACAGCCCTTGTGACAGAGCCCAGCGGGGCCTGTGGGACCGTGACCCCGCAAATGCTGGTGTGCCAAAACACTCGCTTTTGGCACAGGTGCGCTCCCTCCGACCGGGAAGGGGCTGCCGCCACGACCCCCCGGGCGCAGGAGGACGAGGGCCGGCCCTGGGGCCTCTTCCCCGCCCCAGGGCCCGGCGCAGCCCCGGCCTCGCTCGCTCCGGGGGCCGCGGGGCAGCCGGCTGACCGCGGCGGGGCTCGGCGGCGGCGCAGGTAAGACGCGGCCTCTCGCCGGACCCGGGAAGCCGGCGAAGGCACGGAGGGGCCCGAAGGTCGCCGCTACGCGGGTTCCCCGCGGAGCGGAGCGCACCGGAGCGGCCTTTGTTCCCCCTCGCCGCCGGCCCGCGCCGCGCCGGGAGCGGGGCAGCTCGGCCCGCGCGCCGCTGCCGGGTGCGCGTGCGCGCTGCCGCCCGCCCGCCTGCCCGCCTCGGGAGCGCGCCTGGCAGGCAGGAGAGCTCCGCCGCAGCTGGCGCGCCCCCGTGGCGGTGTCTCCTCGGCCGGCAGCGAGAGGGAGGGGAGGGAGCGAGCGAGCGAGCGCGCGCGCGGTCGGTCCGGGCCGGGCACCCAGCGTCTCGGCGAGAGCGGCGCAGCCAGTCGCCCCGCAGCCCGCGCGATCGGGGGAGCCAGGCCGCCTCAGCGGGGTCCCGCCCAGTCCAGCGCCCACAGGTGAGCGTGCGGCGGCGGGAGGCCGAGCGGCCTCGCGGCGGGGGGAGCGCCGCGCCGCGCCGCGCCTCGCCTCGCCTCGCCTCGCCCGAGCAGGGGCCCGCTCCCCGCCCGGCCTCCGCGCGGGGCGGCCGCCCGCCGAAGGCCCCGGCGCGGCGGCGAGGGCGGCGCGGCGGCCGCGGAGGAGAGTCGGGACAAGGCCCCGCCGCGGCCTAAGCGCAGCCCGGGCGTCCGGTTTCCTGCTGGCGGCCGGGCGCCGCGCCGCCGCCCGCGAGGGGGGCCGAGGCAGCCGGGCCCGGGGGAGCGAGGCGCGGCGGGGCCCTTCGAGGGGAGGAGGGGAGCGGCGGCGGGCGGCTCCGAGCCCCTCTGCCGGGCTATTGTGCGCTGGGCTGAGGCGGCGGCCCGGCCCGGCCCGGCCCGGCCCGGCTGCAGCGGAGGGCCTGCGCCGCCTCGGCCGCGGGGCTGCCCCTTTGTGGGCTCGGCCTCGGCCCCGCCGCGCCGTGCGCTTTGTGCTGGCGGGAGCGGAGCGGGCCCGGCGCCGGCCGCCGGCGCGGCGAAGGTCAGCGGGGCCGCGGCGGCGGGGGGAGGCGGGGGCGGCCGGCCGGCCTGCCCGCCTGCCGCTGCGGGCCCCGGCGGCGCCCCGCTCTGCCGGCCTCCCGTTCTGCCGGCCTCCCGGCGGGCCCAGCCGCCGCGGGAAACAGGTTGCTGGAGCAAACGGGCCGCTGGGTGCCCCTCCGTGACATTTCCTGGCGAGGCTGCTGCCTCCCTCTTTAATCCGGTGAGAGCGAAGCGGGGGATATTCCCGTTCGTCCCACGGTTCCCCTGTGGAATTAAACGGCTGGAGACCTCCGTTCTTTCTCCTTCTCCACGGTTTTGAAAGGACTAGAAACAATAGCGTCTGTAGTGAAAGGCAAAGTATCCTAAGTATTTCTTCAAGAGAAGAACCAAGTTTCTTCTCCAGTGGCGAGCTGGTGGCACTTTTGTTATAAGCTCACGTTTCATTTGTAAACGTGCAGTATTTCTCTCATTCTCTCTTCAGTCTCTATTTCAACCAGTCTGGGTGAATACTACCTTTCCTCTGTAATAAGCAGTTTACTCATATGCTAAGTAAATAGATAAAGTGACTTAATTTGTTTAACGTGGCAGATGAGTGCATGTTAGGAAGCTCGTAGCTAATTGGACTAGGTCATGAAGGACATGGGATATTCCACGTGCGGACATAGTTTCAGTTGTCTGTTTATCCCCCTTTTAAACTCCGAGGCCAGCACGGTGCATTCCAGAGGGAGAGGAAAAACGGAAGGGACTCTTCTCAACCCTGAGTTATTCGAGCTGGTCTTCAGGAAGATTTGAGGTATTGGAATACAAGTGGACTCGTACAGAGGCTTTTAGGCTAAAACTTGGATCTCTGGACTAGTCATCTGTTGCAGAAAATAACTTTGGGGAGCATACTTAAAGAATAAATTGACTAGTTCTACTTTTATCATTTGTTCTACACTGTAACATTGACATAAAAATTGAGTGCTAGAAAGGGTAATTGTGTTAACTTCAGTGGAAACTAATGTTCTTAAATAGCTTTAGTACTTTTCACAGCAGTGAAAAATCATACAGGAAAGCACAAGGATAAGAGTCATCCATCAGTCATATAGTTTTAGGAATCTGTTGTGACCCAAGAATTCTGAAACTGATGAAACGATGAGCATTTTGGTCCTGAAAGTGCATGTCTTAACAAAGTATCTTGTCTGTTAATCTGTCATTCCTGTTGGTAAGGTTGTAATGCTATAGTCTAATTAGACTGTACTAGAGGAGTTACCTCAGAAATTCAGTGGCTCCAGCTCAGTAGATGTGAACTAAGGAAAGTAAATATTTTAAATAACACAAGTACTTTCCATACTCAGGTTTGAGTATAGTTGCTGCTGTCTGCTTGGTGTGAATTGAGAAAGAGGTACTGCTCAGATGTCAAAGACACCTGCCTCTAATGTGGAAGAGGGGGGAGCATGAGCATGTTCATGTAACAAGCAACTCTTTTTGGTCTGAAAACTCAAATCAGGTAGGACAGTATTATGAACTCGGGTCTTCACATGAAACGTTCTGGAAGAATATACATGCAACTCCTATGAGAAACATGATGTTCTTAATTTTAAGTTAGAATCACTTTGTTTTATTTTTCTTCTTGTAATAGCGTTTGTAGTCTTGTAACTGTCAGCTTTAAAAGTTGGACTGAATTTTGCTAAATAGATTATCAGTGTGTGTTTTGCCTTAATGGTTGTCTCATTTTCAGGAGTTAAGCTGAACCAGAATAGTCAAGGTAAATCAATGGTATCTGAAATTCTGGACACATATAAGGAACTCAGTTCTGCAGTTGTGATGCATGTACCCAGTCTGCAGAAAGCCAAAGGGAAAATTGTGTTTTCTGCTGCTTACTGTAGTTACCTGAACCCCTGGTTGGTGCTATTGGGTGCTACCTGCTGCTGCAGAGAACAGTGGCAGTGAAGTAAGGATGCTGGCAAGCTCTAGTTCATCTCAGCTGTCGCTTAGGGCCTAAAGCTTAGGATCTCTTCTCTGAAGTTTATGTTCTTAAACATCACAAACATTGTAGATGCAGGAGATTGTTTTTACTGGATTTTTTTCTTTTTCGTTGCTTTGGTTTTTGAAGGAAAATCAGCATTAAGAAAAGTGAAAACTAGTTGTGATTAAAAAATAATAGTAAGTGATATCCCTTTTGACTCTAACAGAAATACAGGACAGGTAGAGATGTATTTTTATCTTAATGAAATGTTTTGTTTCATTAATAAGAAAACTTGTAAGCAATTTACTCTTTTTCAAAGTGTACGTGCTGTTCATGTCTTAAATGTACAATGTCATGATAAAAATGCAACATTGGTGTATGTCTTCTGTGTATGGTATCACATTGTGGACTAGAAATTGAGAGATGTGCGTGAGATGTTACTGCAGGTTTACCTGAGTTTTTCCTATTAGCGCTTAATTGCACGTAACAAAAAATCTTTCCAAGTCATTGACTTGGGGTTGTTTTATACCATGCTATACCGTGTTTAGCTGTTAACTATACTAGGTAAAGAAGACAAAACCTAGCATTAATGGCCCATTAATACTCTTAAATTTTATGCCGCACTTCATATAAGGATATATTTTCTAGTTCTAATCCGGACTACCTACTATGTTTGTGTAATGCCCAGGGCAACTATTTTAAATACATGCCTGTTTGAGTTAATCTATAAAATGGTGATTCTTTGTGTTATCACAGAACAAGGAGAGATTTGGTTACTAATTCCACAGTACTTTAATCAGATAAAGTGCTAGATAATTACAGTGAGCCAAATGGTGCACTTCTGATTTTGACTTCTTTTTGTAGAAGCTGAATACGGAAGCTGAGGTTGGCTGTGTTTTCAGTGGGGAAGTAAAATAGTAATTGAACGGTGAAAACTGTATTTGTCCTTCTGCATCTGGAAATGCTTTTTTAAAAATTACAGTGGATATATTCCTACAGAGAAATTGATGTAAAAAGAGCAGCAAATTCATCTACAGACAGTTGTTGTTGACCGTGTCCTTTTTTGTTTTCCTTATCTAGAAACAGTTTTGTACCTTTTCTTGTAACAATTGATGACCTTGCTGAGACATGAAGAAAAACAAGAAGTGTGTAGTGATAACTTCTGCTGCTTAAAGAATTAGTCATCAGCTCCTTTAAAGTGAAACAGCAGTTCTTTGAACTTTGATTTGTGTGGCGTGAAGTCTTTAAGTTAATATTTTAAAGTTCTTTTGTACAGTTCTTGCATATAGTACTGAACAGAGCAAAAATTCATTTAGTCTTTGATGAAAGACCACAGTGGCTTTTCAGTGTTTGTTTTTTTGAATGCTGTCAAGGAGGAGCATTTAGAATGCCACACTTCTTAAGAGTTATTTTCAAATACCTGTTCAGATGAAATATGTCAAGGGAAAACGATATATGAAGGAAAATTGTATGTTAAATTTTGCTAATGTACAGATTGTCAAAAGGTTGAAGAGGTTTTAACTGGAGTGGGAGTATTTTAAAACAATTTGGTGTTAAATTAGAGGAGCGAAAGCTTGAAAATAAATTCCTTTACATAAAAATTGCTAGAGCTGGTGTCTAGCTTGGAAATGTAGGTGTATTAAAAGGCTTATCTTTGTTGTTTCTGTGTAATCTGTATTACAGATCTTTCGTGAGGGAAGGTTCTATGTCTTCTGTATTTTGCAAGGGGACAACAACTGAAATGTGAGGTTTCTAAGTTCCCTTTTGTAAATCTTGGTACACGTTGCTTTGTGCTGAAACGTGATGTAGGTACTAGCTTGAAGTGGGTTTTAAAAGTTAGTTTTTCCCATGATTTTTCTAAAAGTCAGTTAGCATTATTTCTGAAATAGGCGGTTAGTTGCTGTTAATGCATCAGTATTAGGAAATAAATAGTAGAAGATGTAGCACTGCACAAGCTGTAGCGCATCCAGGGTGCAGTTCTGCAGTAGCTAAAGACGGTTTCTGTTCAGGCTGCCAGTGATAACTTGCAGTGTTGCTGTCACCATTGTGAATGTGAAATGGGCAGGTTTAGTCCCAAGTTTGGTTGAAAATTAATTGCCTGTGAGGAATGGGTAACTATCATCTGGTTCACTTCCCAGAGTAGCTTGCTGCGTGGTAACGTAAGAGCCAGCGTTGCTGCAAGAGATGTCATTCTCTGTCATCGTGGGCGCGCTCAGGATCAGTGTAAGTGCAGGCTTACAGCTAAGAAAGAATGGTCTCACCCTCCATTGCCAACTTGTTTTTGGTGTCTTCCTGCTGTGCCAGTGTAAGCACTCATGTAGTTGTGCAAGACTGATCTTGCTGAATACGTTACCTTAAAGAGAAAGAAGACTAATGGGTAAAAGGCAGGCAGCGCAACCATTCATTTTGGTGGCAGCTTGCTTTTGTTTGTTGTAGAAATGGTGGAATTGCACTCTGACATACTGTGTGCGCGTGCCTGGAGTCGTGGAGCCTGTATCTGGTGGATTGTTCTTTGTGCTGTAGGTGAACCATTTTCTTCAGTTGTTTGTAATGGTATCTGAAACCTCTTAAGAAATACTGTAACTGAGCAGTTCTTAAAAGTGCTATTAAAATAATTTAAGAATCTTTAAAACATGTAATGTTGCTACTTTCTCTTTGAAAGTTAATAACTATAACTCTGTGTATCAGCTTGGAACCAAGACCTTAATCCTGTCCTCAGATCTGTTAAAATGGACTCCGTGATTTTTTTTTTTTTTAAACCTTGCTACCTCCTGTCATTTTTTCTGACCAGACATAGGACTCAGAATTTGCTCCAGATATTTTAATCTTCTTGAATTACCTAATGTTGTTTTGGAAATCATCTTTGAAACATGCTTTGATATGCATTTGTGTGTTGACACATATATAACCCTGCTTTAAGGTGTACAAGATAAACTTCTCATGTTTAACTAAAGCTAGTTTTTGAATTCAGTGTTCACTTTTGCCTATATATAAGCCTTAAGTCTTGTTCCTTTCCTTCTTATATGCATGTGCAGTTTTCTTGTAAAAGCTATGAAAATGCTCTGCTCAACTAATCTTCTGATTTTTGAATGACTTTTTTTGAAATATATAGGCGCATATATACGTGTTTTATATATAAATATAAATAAAATCATTAGAGTCACAAAATGACTTTCATTCACAGGAATTTCTTCCCCTTTCTTGTGCATGAAGGTGTCAACACAGTTGAGAGTTAATTTGTGTGGGGTTCATCTCTCCATGGCCAATATCTGTGTGATTACGCAAGTACGTTAAGGATGTAATTTGAAGACTGGTTGCACAGGTGTGACTAGGGAATAATTTGGCTGGCAGATGTTGATGGTGTACTATAAAATTTTAGTCTGGCTTTGTGCTGGGTCCAGTACAATCATGAGAAAGGAAATTTTACAAATAAGAAGTATGCGTTCCGTAATAGAAGTTGAGACGGACATTCTTCTAAAACAGCACCTGTAAAGCAGTAATTTTAAGAGTACTTCAGCTGCTGCCCTAAACAGCTTTATTTTAAAATCGGGTGTTCCATTTGAGGAAAAGTTGTTGTTCCTTGTACAATCATAATTCTTCCATGGATGTACAGGTGCTCATCTACTAAAGGAGTTGAGTGTGGGGAAAAAGATCAGTTCATGAAGGCTGTTCCATTATATGCATATGAGGAAGTAGACTTAGGGTTGCCTGTGAAACTTTAAATTTTTTATTTCCTAATTTTTGAATGCTTATATGTATTTTTGTAACACTCCTGTAAAATAAGAAGGCTAAAAAGTACTGAAGTTTACAGTTATGCTCTAGGTAGTGAGTCATTGTTAGGATTTGATGTTCGAGATTCAGCACTGCAGCACAGACTCAGGTTTTGATTTAACTACAGAATGGAAGAGAGGACAATATTTTATGGAGAAGGATGTAGTGATAGGTGTTGAATTTAGAAAGTGCTGGTAAAGTGAGCATGAAGTAGCAGAAAGATATGTCTACTCCTGGTCATTTCCAAACCATTTATAATATCTTGTGTTTTATTTTCTGATGCAGACTGAGGCCTGTCTTCAGAGTGGTTATGGTTGGATTTTGTGTGCCATGAAGCATTTCCTAAGCAATACAAATAAGTGAAATAGCGAGTGCATTTTACTTAGCATTTGAGATATATCTGACCAGAATTTAATGGCAATAAAAGAAGAGATAATTCTCTTGCCTGAGAGCTCTTTTTCTGCTGAATTTGAATCATTTGCTTCAAAAGCTGTGTAGTTGGATCTTCACAAAGAAAGCTGAGGGAATTTTTTTGGTAATACAAGGATCCTTCTAAAGAAAGGTTATTTTATTTGCTTTCCATAAAATGTCAATATGGAGTTGATGTCTCAGAAGGAGGCCTTCAGATTAGATACAGTAGAATCAGTGAGAATGGTGTTGCCAATGTCTCCCTAATTCGTCTCCTTGATGTACAAAATATTGGAATGAATAGAGGGCAGTTATCCATACATGAGCAGGAGTTGGAAAGTAAACAGTGATTGAAGTTTGACTATTACTGACTGTAAAAACGGAGGTGTTAAATAATTTAACATAGTGTCCTTTAGCGTATAATGATATTTAGTTATTACTAACCTGAAGTAAATTTGAATAGGTTCTACAGAGTTAATTTAGTATACTTATCAAGTCAATTCATTCCCTTTTGCATTAATGTCTGAGACTCGCAGCTACTTATGGTATTTTAAAACCTGTAAAAGGCAGGGAAGTACTTGCCTGTGGTGACTCTGAAACTTGTGACAGGGCAACTACTAAACCCAGGTCTCCCATGCCACAGACTACTGCTCTAGTACCACTAATCCTTCTTTCTTTTTTTTTTTTTTTTTTTGTGGAGCCAGCAGTTCAACCCATTTCTGTGTGCTGTGCCTCAGGTTGGTAATACTCGCTGGAAGAGTGCTCTTATTTGTGAGATAAAGCCACATTCTAAACCCAGCGTATTCATGAAAAGCAGTCGAGCTGTTGCTCTGTGCAGGAGTGTGACCATGGTAGACTTGTCAGTAGCTAAGTTTGAAAATTTGAGTAACATTATAGTAATGATTTAAAAAAAGATTTTTAATGGTGGCAGTTGAATCCTTGTGCAACAATACTACAGAAACAGTTGATTCAGAACTGATGAGCAGGGAGGAAAACTTAAATGACTTAGGTAAACTGTATTGGTTTTAATGGAGGCACGTGTACTTCAACAAATGGATGCTAGAAAGACAAGACATGTAGAAGATGGGAGTTTAAATAAATTAAGTACAGAAGAGTTTGGAACCATCAGAAATGTGAAAATGCCACTGTGTTTTTGCACTTCTTTTACTAAGGTCTCACATTTTTTTACAATGTAAATAATTTCAGTGCTCTTTATTTTCTATCTGCGGTATATCAACAGAATACAAAAGCTTGTTGTCCCATCTTAGATTTCCATAGCTTTCCTTTTGAATTAGGTATCCATAGTAGGAAAAACTTACTTCCAAAATGCAGAAATGTCCATTTTAAAAATATGGACTTGAATCTTTACATTTAAAATGTAGTACATTTTATTCTCTTTGTGTTACATGTGTGTGTGATAAAATAAAGACATTATCTGACATTCTTCTAAATGTTCTTGCTTCTGAAGATTAAATATCTGGATTTAAAAAAAACAAAAACAACCCGACTTGTAAAAACTCTCCCTCAAAATGACTAGAGATTCTGTGTAGGTTAGTACTAGAAGTTCTGAAAAATTAGTAATTTCTGATTAATTAAAAGTTAGGCTTCCAGTGTCACTACTCTGTGCTCCGTGATGCTGGATGTACTGAAGTGTAGATTTCATGTTTGGCATACCTTGAGGCATCAAGGTCTGTACTCTGGAATCAGTATCTCAGTTTTCCAAGCCCTCCTCTATGTGTTCGCCCTCCACAGGTCAGATTGCCATTCCTCACAGGGCTCCACTGTCATCAGGACTGCAAACAGGAATACAGAACAAATTAAGGATCGCAAGAATAAATTTATTTAAGATGGAAATATGTATGAACCCAAGCAATGCACAAGATGGAGAAATCTTTATAAAAATAGTCAAGGTACGTAGTCCTGCCCTGACTCCTCCGACAGAGTGGCTTTCTGTGTCGTGATCAGTCTCTTATAGGCCAGGTCCTTCTTGATCAGGTCTGCTTATTTTGATGGTCTGCTCCCTAGCACTCTTTAGTTATGCAGCGAAAATATTGAGCTAAAGTAGGTCTTGAATTTGAATTGGAATAGTTATCGTAGAAAGACTTTGTGTGTGAAGAGGCATCAAAGTACAGGTACTTCTTTTCGTTTAGCCATATTGAATTAAGGTAGGCACTGCATGCCACACCCTCTTCCCTGTGTCTGCCACAGACACAGGAATGGTGATGCAATATTGCATGGCAATTACAGTATGCAGCGAAGAATATAGCTTTTGCAAAATCACTGAGGAAAGAAACACAGCCCCCAAAGTGTCACACTCGGTAGGATTTGCTGTCAACATTTACAGAGGGTTTTTTTTCCCCTATTTTTTCTTTTTTTTACTAATAGAGTGTAACTTTATATGGAGCCCATCTATGATATCTTGTAGAACAGAATTGAGTGCTTCCTGCTTTAGATAGTTCTGAATGGTAGTGTATGTTATAGCATGAAAAATAACTTGCCTTTTTTTCTGGTGCTGTTACTAATTCACTTTGTAGCTGATCCTCCTGTATGCCTGCCTTGCTTTTTATTGCAACATGCTATGTCTGGAACTTTTTAAGAGGTAACTGTCTACCTGTGTTTATAAAAATTACTGGGCTGAATTATTGTTGGAAGATGATCCTGACGCAGCTCAGTTCAGTGTGCTCTGTGCACAGTGAAAGGAAATGAGATATTGCTAAAAAGTAAAATAAAAGCTGTTTTCCTTGTTACTTATTGGTTGCATAGAGTTGTCTGTATTTTCATGTGAAGTTTATTTTGTTAGATTCTGTGGTTTCTGCCATCTTTATTTGGAAACCTGTATTTCTGCTTTATCTCAGCTTTACTGTGCTCAAACTATGGCAGGCTGCAGAAAGGCACGTTCAGTTTGGTATCTGAGAAGGCTAGTGTGGGACAGCTGCTGTTCTGAGTTCATACCATAGTTTATCATGCTATAGGTTCCGTGTGTGGGCATGCTAGAGGTTTGGGTGTCCTATGTCAAGGAAGGCTCTGGTCATTGACTGACTACTGATATTGGCAGGGAGGATAGAGAGCTAGTGAAGAGAGAAAAGAGAAGGCTTTTGTCACAGAGCACCACTTCAGGTACAGTGCAAGAGTGTGCAGTATCCACCTTTGAGCAGTATTTCTGTATCACCATTTTCATGCTGCTGTAGTAGGTGGGATTCGGCAGTGTCAACGAGATAAGTTATTTGCTTGTTTTTAAATAGGAAAAATATGGTAAAGTCCAATTTGGAAGTGGTCCATGATCTGTTTAATGCAAGTGTTTGGTTTTGATTTGTATTTGAAGAATGGTTCTTTTTCTCTGTATTTTTGTTTGACTATATATAATGGAAAAGGTTGATTCACTAGCTAGTTTGCAGCTTGACTTTCTTTTATTACAATAGATTACCAGATATAAATAATTTTTGCTGTTGTTGCTTATACCAGTTTATTTAATGTATCACTGCATTTTCTTTTTCTAGTGGTGGCATTTGATAAATTGTTTTTAGTATAGCTTGAATTTTCGGGAATTTCCTTTATTCCCCTAGCTTTTGCTTTCTGTCCTGCTTCCTCTCCTTCCAAGCTCAAAAGACAGGGGAGATAAACATCCTATTTTGCTTTATAATTTGTTGATGGCCTGAATTTACAAAGAAACCTGTTTTCTTATTTAATGCTACCTATAATTAAAAGCCGTGTGAAAGCTGGGATGTGCTCTGATTGTGTAGTACAGAGTGAGTGGTCCAAACTCAGGTTTTTGCTTTTGATCAGACATTTCTGGTTTTCATTCTAGAATGAAATTTAAGGTTTTGTCAGTTAGTAGTTTTTTTTCTCTGAACTTTGTTCCTCAGCTTGTCTGTCTTTGCAAGACTGGATTGTTATAGTAGTATAGTCTCTGATACTCTATGCTAACTTGGATCTTGATTCGCTAAATGTGGAAGTTTCTGGTTGGCTAAAGCATGGGTTACTTACTTTTTTAAATTGTTGTAGTTCTTTGTTGCATTTAAAAATGAATGCTGTAGTCATGGTAGTCGTTGCTTGCTAATATGATCTTTATGTGGTTGTTGTATGTCTTCCATAGGGCACGGTTCCTTCTTAATTTTGTATTATAAAGTTGTTGGAAAGAAAATCGTTGATAGCTAGGACAAAACCACCTCCTGGGTTGATGTTTAATATTCTGGCATAGATAGGCAGGAGAAATGCTTACTTAATGGTAGTGATGAAGCAGAAGACAAACAGCGCTAGTCAAGGCTCAAGTTTTTGTACTGGATTAGAAACAGGTCACTATAATTTGATGGGCGTAATAATACTGTTTGTGTTTATATAGTGCTGTTTGTATCTGCATCTGCCACGTAGCGTGCATTGAATTTGGAGAAGATCTGGATTGCCGACTAGCAATGACTCAGTTGGTGATCACATTGTGTACCAGAGAACATATATGATAGCATCAGAAACATTGAGCGTTACGGTCTGGTGGTTTACTGCAGAGGTAGCCATGAAGAGGATGACTGATTCCATGATTATATAAATCCCTTGGGATTTCCTTTCCTGATGATTGGAAAGAGGGGTTGTCATGGAGTGTCTTGAGGTGCAAGAAAAAAAACTGCCTGCAATTTCAGGCGGGCTGGGTCACGCGGAGGTAGTGGAAACTGTTGTGATTTTGTATGAAGAGGAGATGAACTGGATAGATGACATTTTGGAAAAGGAAATCATCATGAGACTTGCCTCAATTTTGTAAAATTTTTTTGGTCTTGTTTTATAATGTTCTGTTACATTGGATTGCTCTGGCTTTTGGTTATTATGCAGGAAAAGAGAAGCCCTGAGGTGTCTGAAATAACAAATGGCATGTAGTTAAGGGCACTAAAGAAAACAGTGTCTGGAAGGGTTGAAAAGATTCATAATTCATGAATCAAAACCAGAGTGTATAGAGACTAAATTGTGTTATGTAATTGATTAATAATTTATGTCATGAACTGTAAAAGTTTTGAAGTAGGCCGGTAGGTACAGAGGCTGTGTATAAGCAGGGATGTTCATTGCTGTGTCCAATGTTGTCAGAGCTGCAGGAGCAAGGCATGCATTTGATATTAACCGTGCTAGGCCTTTGTGATCTGACATCTCCCAAGGGCTGTGAGAGATGAATCGATAGACTTCAAAATGGAAAAACCTTGGGCCCTAAAATGTCTTTCAAAATTTAAATAGAAATTAAAAATATTAATTTTAAAAAACATTCACAAGCTATTCTCCAGGACACTTGTGCGTAATACACTTAATGTTGCATGTGTTTGCTGAAGTGTGGTTTTGGTGGTGGTGAGGGCAATATATAATATTTTCACAGGAGCTTGCTAAAACCTTTTTCCTTTCTGTTTTGCTGTACATTGATGATTGTGAGTGCAAGAGAGGACAGAGGAAAGGTAGATTCCTTGGAAAATTATTTTCAGAAGTAGTAAGTACATGCAGTTGAAAAGCTGCCTTGCCTGTAATGCTATAGATGTTGTCCTCAGCAGTTTAAGACTTCTCATAATTGAGCAGCTATGGTACAATAATATGGTATCCTAAGAATTTTTAATATAAAATTAACCTAATGCTACTTTAAAAATTGCAGGAAAGCTCCTTACTTAAAATACACCAGTGCCCCTTTTTAATCAGAACAAAGTGTGCTTTTTAATTACCTTCATTCTCAAGATGATAGTCCATTGAGAATTCTGTATCAGTAACACTTGCAGTTTCTTGGGCATGAGATTATGTACTTTGTGTGTACTTGTGTATGGGTACAGCCCCCCTTCTTGCTTCTAAATATACACATGCTTCTTTTCTCTGTTGCATTCATGAAACCTTCCTTCTGCCACCAAAGAAATATTGGTGACTCTTTAATCTTTCCAATTTATCATTTATAATATTTTACAAAATATTGTTTGCAATATTTTAGAGAAGTTATCAATATGGAATTGTACAAATACCTGATGATATTGGCTAATCTTTCTGTATATTCTTTTAAGTTCTTATTTACACCTGTTCAACGAGTATTTTCAACAGTTCATTTGGCTTTTGGGTTTTGACATTCTTTGGCTTATATCACATCTTGAAAGAAGTAACCTGTCAGTGGTTTTCGCAACTTTGAACACTGTCATGAAATGTTCTCATTTCCAGTGCTCTGCAACAGGGTATTGTTTTTTAAAAAGTCTCATTTTCAAATATGATTGTGCAGTTGAAAAAGTTGAAAGATTTTGTATTACTTTGTTGATGGCTGTAATGCATTAAGAATGCATTTTGAATGGAAGTCTCTGAATTCAATGAGTTCTGAAAAGTGATTGCAAAAATATTTTATTGCATCACATGTAGACATTTGCGAGAAGGCATTTTTTTCTGTCCTTGCATCACTCTTCAGCATTGGATAATAAGATTTTTTTTTTTCCCCTTCCCGCCATTAAGTTGACTATACAGAAGTTTTGTGGGTTTTTTTCCAAAGCTAATATTCAGTTACCCTCTCAAAAGCAAATTAAAATGTTAAACCCAAGTCTAGTCTATTTGATATGAGTGACAATTTTGGAGAAGTGGATGGTGCTAACTTGGGTTTGTCAAAGGTGCCCCGTATTTCAGTGAAATGCAGGAGATGAGATTTCTAGAATGGTGTCTGAAGCTTACACCTTTGAAAGAAGAGAAGCTGAAAGGGTATCGGTCTGTTCCTATATACTGTTGTTAATTCCGTGTCATGTGAGGTACATCATCTTTTTGAACTTCTCTTTCCTTATATCTGCACCTTAGCTGAGCTTTTTAAACAGTGAATTGATTGCGTCTTCCCATTCTCGCTGTCATTTTTTTTTACCCATCTGGGGTTTCAAAGGCTTTCTCTCTTCAGGCATTGTTCATTTTATCACAGTGTAGCAAAGAGCACACAGCGCCAGCTAACCTGTCGACAGGCTTGTGGTTTTGTTTTGGGGACAGACAGCTGCCTTGTGCCAGAGAGAAAGCCTAGGGCGTGTTTCAGATGCTTCAGAACACGCTCTTAGTTTCTCGAAAGCCGTTTCTGTGCTGATTTTCTACAGCTTTTCTGCTTTGCTTGGAAACTTTCTCAACTCTTAACTGGCAGGGATGCTGTATATTGCACATTTGGGGGTGAAGCTCAAGCATACCTTGTGTCGAGTTAGTGGCTTTGTTAATAGTAATTGGACATTATTTACATGTGTTACAGGGCCGATACGAACTTCCGCAGTCTTCCTTGAACAGGACTTGAATTTCATGTAGTAGGAAAGCATTTTTAAAGATAATTTTCTTTACTCAGACACCGTAGCCTTACTTTTTATGCGACCAAACCAAATTTATTGCAGTGCGTTCTTCCACTGAAACTTATACTTCCACGATCTTATTGTCGTTACGTCTGTATTCCATAATGCCTCAGCTTTTCTGAGCCCGGTGTGTGCATCACGCAAGCATGTTGGCTTGGTTTCCAACTCCTTTATCCTTAAACTGGTCTAATTTTTTTAATAGTCAATGTGACATATTCAGATATGCCACATTGTTACAAATCTGTTGGTCTCGTCTTTTCCTTGAGATTATTGTGCTTTTGCTTAACTGAATAACCTTTATACAAATGGAGAAATTCCTGTTGAATGGGTACTTTATAGATCCGCAGTGGAAAATGGTAGTTTGGGCAGAATCCTTGAAATAACAGGAACCGGAAGTGAAATTCATGTGTTCCACGGGTTTTGAATGGAATCTGTAGCTCTGAAGAGCAATTACGTAGGGAAGATGGTCAGATGAGTCAGTGTGTAGGTGTCTGACAAAGAACTAGCTGTGACCCCTGCGAAGCACGTACTGTGGTGGTGGCGGTTGTTCCGCAGGGCTGCGCGGGGAGCCGCGGGGCCGTGCGCTGCTGCGGGGCCGGCGGGACGCGCCGTGGGGCGGCGGCCCCGGGGGCGGGGAGGCGCTGCCGGCCGGGCCGGGCCGGGCCGGGCCCTCCCGTCCCCTCCCCTCCCCTCCCCTCCCGTCCCCTCCCCTCCCCTCCCGTCCCCTCCCCTGAGCGCGGATGGCCGCCTGCGGGCGGGGCCGGGCCGGGCCCTCCCCGCGCGCCCCCGCGGCCCCCGGGCGGCGGCGGGGCCGGGCTTGGGCCGGGCCGGGAGCGGGGCCCAGCCCGGGGCAGCCAATGGCTCGGCCGGGCCGGGCCGCCTCAGCCGCTGGCCGGCGGCCGGGCGCGGGGAGTTGGCGGAACCATTTTGGGGCGCCGGGCCGCAGCGCGGCTGTAGCCGGCGGATGCGGAGCGTGCGCGGCCCTAAATGGGGGCGGTCGGGGTCGGGCCGGGCGCGGTAACGGCGAGGCGCGGGGTCCCGCTGGGGACGGCGGGGGCGGGCGCCGGGGGCAGCCCCCCGGCCCGCCCGTCCCCCGGCGGGGCCGCTGCGCCGGAGCGCCGTGAGCCCCTTCGCCCCCTATGACCGGGAGACCGGCCGCCGGCGCCCCGTGTTCGTGGAAGGCAGCCCTGCGTGCGTGCTTGCCGGGGAGTAACGCCGGCAGGGGGAAAGGTAGTGGCTTGTAAACGGCCTTCTGCGCAGCGTTCTGAGCTGGCTTTGTAGCAGCTGTGAAATCGCGTCCCTCGGGAGATCGCGATAGCGCGTGTATCCCACCCTTCTCCAGAACGGTGCTGGGAACAGTTTCATCAACAGGTCGGTGCGTTCTGGTGTCGTCAAGGAGAGTTTCTCTTGATCTAGAACTAGGAGATCTTAAAAGACATTTTCGCCTTTTCACTCTTTCTCTGTTGGTTAAAGTTTTTCAAATTTGCACAATCTTTTGAATAATTTGCGCGGTAGGAACTAATGCTTTTGGAGATGACACCTCGTGTACCTTAGTTTGTCACTGTTGCTTAGAGGCTTATTCCCAGTGTGTGCGAACAAAGGCAACTTAATAACAGCTATTGCCTTATAGGGCTTTTTACCGGTAGTGAGGTTTTTGTAACTAAAAGTATCTTTAAACTTGTTTCCAGTTCTGCAATTCTTTTTACTTGGTTTGTAATTGTATGTTTTTGAGAGTCTGGTGGGTTAAATGTATTACACTGTTAATACTTGTGATTAACTTGTAGTTTTTAAGATAGCTGTAAAAATGAACTTCTCTGACTTTTCCATCATGATGTATTATTCATCTTTTGTTAACAAGAGTGATGAAAAATGTAGGCTTTGGGCAGGTTTAGGCTTGGTAAGTTACAGTTTATAGCTTTATCCAGTTTCTTCCTCGCATGCTAATCTCAATGGTGTGGTTCACAGATTCCTCCTCATTTTCATTCCCTGCTCATTTGATGGTCCTCGGTTGTTGAAGGTGTATGTGAAGGCTGGTCACAGACAGAAGTGGTGATAGAACAGGGCTGTACGGTTCTTTTCTCTAGTGCTTCTGTAGCTTAGCAAGGTTCAGTGGGGAGTACATCTGTGCGGAAGGTCTTTTGCAAAGTTTCTAGGTTGCTTAATTTAACTGTTGAATGAGCTCCGAGAGGTGTAATTAAAGAAACCGGAGCTCACCCAGCTTGTCAGACTGCCTAGGGAACTGGTCTAACACAGTGGTTTTTGCCAGTGTTATCTGTGGGTTACTGGGGATCCCTGGGTTAGGTAAGATGAAGCACACACAAACTTTTCTGAAATGTTTGTCTTCACAGTATTTGGAGGGAAACACTTTTAGAATTTTACAGATGAATATGCACAAGATTTCTAAGCTCTTTCCAAGGGAACAGCGTGATCAGCATTTGTCCTCCCGGGTACAATTATTCTCTGCGTATAATTTGTTCTAGAGTGTAGAACTGCAGTGTGTCGTCATGAACCTCCCACCTACGGGTGCTGGGGAAAAACAGCAGCAGTGCTCAGTTGTCACAGAGGCCTTACCATTTGAATCTCCTCGCAACAAGCTGGTGTGGCATCGCTTCCCCAGAACATATATTTGATTTGTCACAGAGATCTTAAACTTTTTATCTAAGCTGGAATGCCTTACAGTAGGAAAATAAGGCCAAAAGATACAACCCTGTCATCTCTCTGCAGTATCAGTTAAGGCCCAGCATTGAAAAGCACTGTATGGTTTTTTTTCCGAAGATGGGATCTGGGTATTTCTAGTCCAACAAGCCTGAGGTGAAGGAAGAGACTTTGGAGGGGTGAGGTGATGCTGTTGTTGGGCATGTGAGAGTCATAAAATCAGTGACTGAACGCTGAGTCTTAGACGCTCGTGTTTTTCTAGCTCTGGACTGGGGATAGGTCCTTCTGGGGAAGAATTTGAAATTGCCTGTCAGTGACTACTGGTTTAATGTCAAGGGATAAGTTATTTTGTATGTTGGAATCACTTAGTTCCTTCACTTCATGCCCTGAACAGTGTATGTCTTGCAAAAGCATGCACAGTATGCTGCTCTGAGGTATCTGGTCCAAGTATGAGTAAGTTTGTGGGTGAAATGATGCTAAATATGGGAAGCTTGCCTATTGCCTAATATTCCCATGTCAAATAGCATGGAGATTAAAGATGAGGTTTATTTTGAGAGCCTTATGCATACGTGACAGATACAGAGCTCGGGTACTTGCAGAGAAGCACTTAAGGTGGTTGAGAATTTTACTGTGTAACGGAGGCAATTTTGGATGGCATTTTACTTAACTTTCCTTAACCTACGAAGGTAAGGTTTATTTTTATCAAAATGGAGTGTTTATTTTTTCTGGTTGTACTAGTAATTCCTTTTGCACAAGGAGGAGGAGAGTTAGGGGATGCAGGACAAAGTGTAACATCCATAACGTGTTAAGAAATATGGTACTTTTACTGCGTCTGTTGAATGCGTGAGCGAGCTCTTTGGTCAGACAGCTGTTAACTTTTGTCTGGGGACATCGGAAAGAATAGAACTGCAGCGCAGACTCCACTGAATGTAAAACTTCACCAACATTGCCATGTCACGTTACTGGAAGTGTTTGAGTACTTACATGTTAAAATTAATTCTCAAATTTAATCCTTTGAATTTCTTGTCTTATTGAATAAAATAATTGCTTTGTTTTTCTTTTCTGGTATCTTCACAAATGGTTTAGTTCAGGAAGCTCAAGCAATGGATACGCTTCACAAGCTATGGGCCTTAGTAATGAAAATGAAGAGTCACTATCCTATCCTGGGAAAAAAGCCGTGTAGTAATCTTCTTAGCTGTTTTTCCTTGCTACTGTTTTTCAATTTCTTTAAAAAATTCTACAGTAAATGTGATTACTGAGAAGGTCATATCCGGATGTTTGTTTTTAATGAAAAAACGGCTAGTTTCTCGTCTCACTAAATACACAGCAACTTAAAATTCAGCCTTAGAATTGTTCCATAGTGCTCTTAGTTGTTACATGCAAGTGATCTGGACAGAGTAGTTCGTAAACGCCGTATTAAAACCACCACCACCAAACTTCTTTGAGGATTTCAGTTACATTTTTAGCACATCTTTACTCATCTCCCTTGCAGCTCCCAGTAGGTAAATTCCACTTCAGAATAATTAGTAGAACTTCTTCGCTTGTTAAATTTGCATGTCATACAAGTGTCTGTATTGTTTGCTGCACCACTGGTATTCTGCACGTAACGTATCCACAGTTTGCATTACATGTTTTTTTTGGCTTTCATTTGTATCTATTTTCTTTTGAAGCTGCTTTGCAAATCAAGAAATACTGAATGCAGAGGAAAATAAAATGTGTTCAGATACTCATTCTTTTTTCTCTCTTCTGTTACAGAAATGAGCCGTCAGACTGCTACAGCACTACCCACAGGTACTTCAAAGTGTACGCCATCACAGAGGGTGCCTGCGCTGACTGGCACTACAGCTTCCAATAATGACTTGGCTAGTCTCTTTGAGTGTCCTGTGTGTTTTGACTATGTGCTGCCACCAATTCTTCAGTGTCAGAGTGGCCATCTTGTTTGTAGCAACTGTCGCCCCAAACTTACGTGCTGTCCAACTTGCCGAGGCCCGCTGGGCTCCATTCGTAACCTGGCTATGGAGAAAGTTGCCAATTCTGTACTATTCCCATGTAAATATGCCTCCTCCGGATGTGAGATAACTTTGCCACACACAGAAAAAGCAGACCATGAGGATCTGTGTGAGTTTAGGCCTTATTCCTGTCCATGTCCCGGTGCTTCATGTAAATGGCAAGGTTCTCTGGATGCTGTAATGCCACACCTGATGCATCAACATAAGTCAATTACAACACTTCAGGGAGAAGATATAGTGTTCCTTGCTACAGACATTAATCTTCCTGGTGCTGTTGACTGGGTTATGATGCAGTCTTGTTTTGGCTTTCATTTCATGTTAGTATTGGAGAAGCAGGAAAAATATGATGGTCACCAGCAGTTCTTTGCAATTGTACAGCTGATAGGAACACGCAAGCAAGCAGAAAACTTTGCTTATCGACTTGAGTTAAATGGTCATAGGCGGCGATTGACTTGGGAAGCAACTCCTCGATCTATTCACGAGGGAATTGCAACAGCCATTATGAATAGTGACTGTCTAGTCTTTGACACCAGCATTGCACAGCTCTTTGCAGAAAATGGCAATTTAGGCATCAACGTAACTATATCCATGTGTTGAAATGGCAATCAAACCTCTTCAGGCCAGTGTTCAAAACCATTGCATTTAATTTAGCAGAAACTAGGGTAACCATCTTTGACTGTCAGACAAATTATTTGGTAGATGGAGGGTAGGCATATATGAAGGTAAATAAGAGGAAAGGCTGTTAAATTACAGGAAGCAGTTGCATGTAGTAACACTAATATATTTAAAATAAGTCAACAGTAAACCACTGAGAATATATATACACCCAAAATGGGCATCTTTTGTATTAAGAATTGATTCTACAGGAAATGTTGTAAAATAATTCTAAGAACTTGTTTGTAGATTGATTGTACTGTTGAAAAGGATACTGTTTCGTGTTTTTGTTTGTGTTTTTTTCCTCCCCCCTTTGACTGACAAGCCATGTTGAGTGGCCTGGTCTCTGGCCGCTGCTTCCCCTCCTCCCCCCAACCCCCCCTTTGTAAGTCACTATATAGTATTGCTGCTGTTTGTGTATATTTTTTGTGTATTTGCTAATTTTTATTAACTTCTAGTTTTTCATTAAATAAATATGACTTTCTTTTCTGTAATTCAGGTTTTTCTCTTTTTTGTATCTTTTTAAGATTAATTACAGGTGTCATCTTTTGATATGCATAATTGCTATGGTAAAACTTATATTTCTGTATGTTTGGTAAATTTTGTCTCTTTCCAGTAGTCAATTCATTGGTGATACTGTTCTTAATTGAGCTATTTTGTGAATGTACTGAACTCGAAAGGAGTGCTGTGTTCAAAGATGTGTCAGGAAAGAAAGCTCCTTTAAAAACAGGCCTAGATGTTGTTGTACTTTGAGTTATCTTCTAACAAAAATGAACAATTATTAAGACTTTTCCGAATTAAAAAAAAATAATAATTCACGTTTCAATTTTAGAGATGCTTAGAAACTTGATTGCATCCTTGTATTTCTTGGTTTTGCAGTACAAAGAAGGTATTGTCTTACACAGTATTTGTAATTATAAAACCAGACCATTTGTTTTAAAAAAAACCCAGGCAGTCAGAATGAGATGTTTTCGGTCTTTTTATATTTGTCATTAAAAGAATACCTGGCAAATTAAAAAACCCCAACTTTTGCTTTTTGCTTTAGCTCAAAGTTTGACACATTGATACTCTTGCTCAGTTTCTTGTCTTCATGTCTTTTGGTTGTTACTAAAGTAACTGTCTTGAACTGATTTTTGTATCTCATTTTAGTGACACGATACACATTACGATGCACATCGTCTCTTACAGGTGTGACTCACCAGCCGTAAAGGCTTTTGAAGGACATCGGGCTTTATGCAGACTGCCTGTATGTGAAAAATTTAACCATGAATGTATATGGTATTTGTGTTACAAAACATAGACCTGGAGACAGAAGAAAGAGTAAGGTGAAAAGCTGTTTCATCTCAAGCTATTTGAACGAAATCTTTGTCAAACCTAGTCGTAGCGGGCATCTGTTTGGAGAGGTAGTTTGGCTATTAACTGCTTTTGTAACACATTAAAATACGGTTTATTTACTGTGCGCTGTCTTAACTTTCTTATCGAAGTTGATCTATTAACACAACTCTTGATCTTTCTGTTTTGATGCGTGATGAGGTAAGTAGTTCTACAGGTAAGGAACATAAAATCCATCAGGTTGGATTAATAAAATGCTAACGAAATAGTTGGCCTCATGTAGTAAAAGTTTCACTTCTTAGAATGGGATTTTTAGGCTGTTGGAACTGTGCACAGATTTCATTTGAAAGAGGTACTGGTACCTTGTGACATAGATAAATGCTTCAAAAAAATCCTGCAACCTAGCATTTTTTTCCTTATAAATAGCCAACTAGTTGTTTGCAGTCTTCTAAATTCTGTAATTATTCTCACCTAATTAAGCTTGTCTACATTTACCTCAGGTTTGTCTTCTGGCCTTTGACAGAAACTTGGCTAAATACTTCACGTATTTTTCGAGGAATACACTGACTCACCATCTCACTTGCTCACGTGGGATTGGCTGGCTTGGACTGAGGTTTGTCTGCCAAGGTTATCTGATTTTCAGCTCTCCAGTTTTGTTAAGAAATCCCAGCCGCGAACCCGTAGGAAGCCCCAGCAGTCTGATGTGTACGACTAGAGAGTACCAGGGCTGCCTCAGCACACGGGCTGTGTACGCCTGTTCTCTGCCATTGCTTGTACTTGGAATGGTTCAACTTGCGTCCCAAACAGAACTGTGAATCTTAAAACCTTGTTGTGCTGATGTGCAGAGATTTTATTTAGGCTAGAATGGGCTGAAGATCACAACTATACTTTTGACGGGAACTTAAAAAATTGCGTTTGTAATGAACTTTAGAAGCTAACTGGTATGGCCAGACGGTTTTCCACCTTTTGCACGTGACAAGCGCTGTAGCATAACTAACGTGTGCTGACTTACGGTAATGTAAGCTAGTATTACTGTCATTTAGTGTTTAAAAAAAAAAACACAACTGTATAAAACATCATCAGAGGGAATGATTAAAGAAATTATACTTAGGCCCAGATCCTCAAAAGTATTGGAAGCCTAATTCATTTGATCTCCTCTAAAGAGTCTGGGGCTCTGCTCAGTCAAGTGCACTCTGTTATATATGAAAAAAGAAAACATACAAGAAATCTGTACAGTTTACCACCTTACCTAAAATAAATGGTGTATTAAAGCCTAGCATTGTCTTAACTGTAGCTGTTTATTTTAGAAAGTGCTGTTTTACTTTGCTGTATTGGGAAGGAGTATTCAATTTGTCTTCAGTAGCTGAAACACAGTAGACCTTGCATTTGTCCACTAGCACTACCTTGGTTGTTTGTCATTGCCTTTAAAAAAAAAAAAAAGCCTTAAGAGGAAAATGTTTGACAAATGTGGATGTTAATATTTGGGTTCTGTTTTGTCATTTCCTGCTAGTTCTTGTTTGCAGTAGTGCCTTCAAATCAAAGCAGGTGAACTGTTGCATTAGCCAGTACCCTTTGAAAGCTACTCTGATTAAAGCATGAATTGCACTAGCAGGACAGTTAGTTATTGGCTGTAGCAATTTATAGTGTGGATAGCGGAAAGGAGCTAGCACTGCTTTCTTTTTACCTTTGCTAAGCTTTAGCTATCTTATGGTATACTCTGAGGGACACATGTTTAATATCAGGCCCAATTAGCTGTCAGTTGCAAAGCAGAATAATCCCTAGCATATGGAAATTACTTTAAAAGTTCTTTACTGTTCTGGCTTGCTGCTGCACAGATTATTATTCTTGACTGTGTTCAGCAAAAGAAAAGGCACTAACATGTGTCTGTAGTATCTGATATAATGGGTAACACTTAGGTTTTATTTTAAAAAAATCTCAACAAAGTAACATAACCGAGACAGCTCTGCAAGCAGGAACATGAAAAGCTGTAAGCGCCTGCCTCTGAACAGCTCCAGAGTGGCATTAAACCTCTCACCTTTCAGATAAAGTCCACGTGGACAAGACTGAGGCATTGGGGTGGTGTGGCAGACAGAGCCATGGCATAGCTTTGCTTGGGAGCAACTCCCTGTTACTCTGTAGTGCAATTGCAGTGGAAACTGTTGGTTTTTTTTTCTTTTTTTGCAGTACTTACTATCTTTCCAAAAATGCAGGGTTTTTTTTCTACATGTATAAACAGACTGCACTGGCATTCCATGCGTGTCTGTCTTCTCACTGGTGCAAAGCAGTGCAGGATTGTTATTTGATCTGCATTCACTTTGGTAACAAATTTCCCCCCCCCTACTGGTTTTGATTAAAGGCAAAGCAGCACATTAGTTATCGTACCTTTCTGGTGTTTTACTGATTGCCTAGTTTCTTTGCACTTTTTGCATTCAAGTAAGGCAGAAAGTCTTCTGAGACTCTGTGGTTGTTGCCTCTTACCCCTGGAACTTACTTAGCTAATGAGTGACCAAGAGTAGAATGCTTAAAACAGTGAAACAAAAGGGGTTCTTATTTTTATCACTTTATTAGAGGAAGTCTTCTGTGAAAGCTGTAAAACCTTTCATAAATCAGGTGCAGAAATACCCACGGAATTTATTACTAGCAGTGCTATTATGTTCCAGGTAAATCAGCTTTCTATCTATGGAAATGAAAGCAAAACAAACTATTACTTTTGATTGATAGGCTGCTTCTGTAACAGGCTTTTGTCACTGATACAATCTGTATTTCATAAGCAAACTTGAGTTTGTTTCAGAATTAATGAGCAAGAAAATGTAACATACTGGGTTTTCTCTTGTGGTTGACCCTCATATAGAACAACGAAAAACTCAACAATCTTACATTACGTAAGTTTAAATTTCTATCTTCACTAATGTTCAAGGGAAGATAAGAGACAAAGCCATCAGCTGGGATGGGATACTGACAGACTTTCTTAAACCTTAAACTACTCACGGTACGCAGTGCCTAATGCAATGTAACGATCCAGTCGTTTCTTGGCATTGTTTAATTTTTATAGGCTAAACTCCAAACGTAGGCATCCCAGAATCAAGTTGGTTTCTCTCAGGTAAGAAATGAAGGACATGTACTTTGTCCCTCCAAAACGTTACCAGGTGCTTCCATAAAGTCTTCAAGTGCTGTAAGTACAACCGTGCATACATGAACTCGTTGGTGCGTTATCTCCCTCCCTACACCAGAACCGGTACATTTCAGTTCTTCTGGAGTTGCTTCCTGGACTTTGCTCTGAAAAACGATGTCTGCATTGACCTTGCTACGAACTAGAACTGAGTGATGAAAGGACTTACTAATTTAATTTAGACCATATTGCATCTGTTTGATCCCTTAAGCATACTTTTCAGATTTCAAAAACCTTATTTTTCCTGTGATGCTACTGCTCCTTAGCATATTGAATGTCATTTCCTGAGTAAGTCAACTCTTGCACTAAAACAGTTTGTTTTTCACTAACAACCCTGTCTATTAGATACTTGCTGCAATGTGTGTTCTCTGACTATGGCTCACAGAATCCCATATTATTCCCCATTTGTAGTGTGTCCTCTTCAAAGATGTATTCAGCAGCTGACATTTGTATACATATATGCCAGATAAGCCAAGGAATTTTTTCTCAACAGCTTCAGCTTTCTTATGCTTGACTCCATCAGGAAATGAGTATTTTTTTTCAAGATTCTTTGTAAAATGTGGTTACAGGTTGTTAACTGCTGAAGTAGTATTTTTATTTTGATTGCATTTACACCCACATTTAAACAATCAAGTTTAGCTCATAGTTATACTCAATACGTACATAGCTGATAGTTATTGATCTCCATTAAATTTGGTACAGAAGCAATCTCAGCCTGTCTGCTTAAAGTTTACTATTCAAACGTTCAACTCTGGGCTTAACTGCAAATCCTCCATCAAAAGCTGCATTAAGAACTTCATCTAGACAGCTTGCCATAACAAAAGTCAAATCTTGCCGTACATTCACTGCAATTTCTTCAAGATCTTTTTCATTTCTTCGAGGAATGATAATTCTCTTAAGTCCAGCGCGGTGTGCTGCCAGGACTTTGTCTTTAATTCCCCCAACCTAATAAGGAGAAGAAATATATATATATAAAAATCCATGACACTAATCTAGTAAAGTAATTATTGTTACAAATCACATCACGAGTTAAATTTTCATGAAAGGTTCTCCGTCCTCCAGTCATTTAGAAGAGCAATTAAAAATGCAGCAGTAGTTTTAGCTCATTATATGCTTAATGAGGGAAATAGGTTAATATGTGACAGTACCCTTTCTGTAACAGTTACTAATAAGAGGAAAAAAAAAACCCCAAAATTAAAAATTAATCTAGGAATGCAGGTCCAAGAGTATCAAGAGTGGAAAAGTCATTACTTTTCAGGATTTTTTTTTTTTTCTTAAGAAAGGCCTTAACTCAATGTTTTATGTGGCGTGCTGAAATCCTGCACCTACAGTAGAACAGGAGATTTTTCAAGATAAAGACAGTATTAAGGTTGGGGGGAAAAGCGTTGTAAGGATGCAATGCCACACGATAAGTAACTTGAGTTATACAACAGAAAACGCACGGAAAAGCAAACCTGTGCTTCAAAACTGCGGAGTGGGCTTTGTTCTAGAAAAGTAGGCATCACTTCAGTAAGCCACCTGTTTGAGTTTGCAATGAGATGTAAAGAGGGGGTTTAAAATAGTTTTTCTTTTAGTCACAGCTGTAGCTTCTTCCCCTTGAACTCTCTTCTAATCCTATTTAAAAACCATTTCACAGAAGAAACTTGTAATTTTACCATGCTTTAGAGGAAAGGAAAGCCTCGTGTTATATAGCACAAAGGGCAAAATCTAGGCTGCTGTAAAACAAGGTAGTAGCAAAGCGTCAGCCCTCAGGGTGATCTGTCTAGTCTGGCCAATGCTACATACTTACCCCGTGCTTGCTTTCAGGCAGCAGGTGCAGTTAATGGCATGCTCATGGCACTATTATTAGTAACTAGATTCTAGACATCATGCAGAAAGAAGGTAAACCTGGGTTAGTGTTTACAGATACCTAATTTTTGCACCCACCTTAAACAATAGGTAAAATTTGGTCACTGGTGCAATAAAGGCAATTTGTTTGGAAAGCAAAGCAAACCTGCACTAGATCAGAGTGAATGCAGTGTTTATTTTTCCCTAGAGCCTTGAACAACAGGCAGTCATGTCAGTCTAACTGCCATCAGAATGCTATTTCAGAGATCCTTCTAGCCTGCTCCCTTTTCAGGTTATCTCGGGTTTACTCCCTACTGCCTGAAACAAAATACTGTTTTCCAACTTCATCCTTCCTTTGTCCATCGTTTGGTGTGAGATGATAACTCCTGTATCTGCGTAATCGCTTATGCTGGGCTCTGCTTCATACTTAAAACTAAAGCTGTATTTGTTTGAAAACTTTCCTTTGCCCTCATGCCTTGAAAAAGCTTTAAGGGAAGATGTTCAGCTGAACTGTGTACCAGGAACAAAATTTAAGAAAAATCTAAAAATACACGCAGCGAGGTGGTATCAAGGGTAACCGATACGCAATTACTGCAAGAGCTTTAAGAAACAGCTTCTCAAACAAACCTGAGATACTTCTGTAATAATAGTACAGGCAAGCCTGTTTAGAAATCGCAATACGTATGTTGGAACCATCTCAAATGTTAAGATTTCTAGGTTTCCTTTCCAACTAGACATTTTAATGTGCTTTCCCTGAAAGCAGCATCAAGGCTACCTCTAACAGTCAGTGCAGAGCAGGCAGCGGGGTGGTACAGCACTACAGCAGGCTGGCCTCCGTCAGCCTCTGACGCCTGCGCCAGAACAGACTGGATCGCTGCTAAGGAATGATCCTGCAAGAGTTTGCTTTTGTAAATGGCTGTAAACAGATTTTATATCCAGAACATGGAGAATTAATACAACTTAGCTCTTTTCTCAAATGATGCTTACTGGAAGAACAAGGCCTCTCAGTGTAATTTCTCCTGTCATGGCTACATCTGAACACACCAGCCGCCCACTGAAGAGTGAAGCAAGACAGGTTACTATGGTAACCCCAGCAGATGGTCCATCTTTTGTGACAGCTCCAGCTGGGAAGTGCAGATGGATGTCAGTGTTGTCAAGGAGATCAAAACTTCCAGAAGCTTAGAAAAAAAAAAGAATGGTTTGAATGTGAAAAATCTAAACCCATTTTGTTCCCAGTCTTTATTCTAAAAGCCCACCAGAGAACTAAAAGTCTTAGCACCATTTTTTAACAGTAGGCTGAAAAAACAGCACTCTGCTGCAGAGGCCCTAGAAAACTGAACAAAAAGAAAACCCAACAAGCTTTCCTACATCCAGCTTCCTAGACAAAACCATAACAAGTTAACCAATAAGCTCAGCATTTGCATGTGTTGGGAAATTCAGGGTAGTGAGTAATGTAGAAACCAAGGAATTCCTACATAGACTTTGCAGGTTTTTAATGCCCCAAGCCACAAATGTCAATTTTCAGAGAACATAGCACAAAATCAGCACTCCACAGAAACCCAGTATTAACCAGTATTGTAAAGTAATTCTCCCAGTTACAGCTTTTCACCTTACTTAACCTGTAGGACGTAACAGCATAAACTAGAGATATAAATGTGTACACAACTAATGCCGGCAGCATTTCATACATTGGTTCAATTTAGGTTTTTAACTAAATTTTCATAAATAATGACAGATACCGGACAATTATTTGACTATTCAGCAGATGATCAAACAGAAAGCACACTTCTAGAACTCTTGGGAGGTTCAAACAAAAACCAAACAAGTTAAAATTTCTTGGCTGAAGCCCTGTTGCACTGCAGTTCAACAGCTGCCATACAAACCCAACTAATTCTCAAAATATTAAAACTTAGACCATGCAAACCTACTTTTAACAGAAACCATATCTTAATTTTAGAGGAGCACTACAGACTTGCATATCTTTATCTACATCACAAAAGTACTGCTGGAAATCCTGAATGTAGAAGAGGCCGAGGCTGCCCACAGCCTTCCAAGTTGCTGCAGGGAGGGACTGGCTGGAGGGGGGAGAATCTGCAGCAACAGCTCACGTTCTGCCTAGACTGACCTGTTTGGCAGGCTGCTAACACCTCAGCGTGGCAGGAATCGGGAAAAGAACTACAAAAAAAAAAACCTCTAGAGTTTGTTTCATCTTCAGCGTAGCACCGATTGCTGGAAAACCCTTTCTCTGTTAAGGCAACAGTTCATACATTTCCACAGCGAGTACGAGTAACTTCCACTGTTAGTCAGCAATGTTACAATCTGCTGAATTATTGAAAAATATCCAGTTTTAGGACATCGAACTTCCATGCAATCTTAACGCTTCCTTTAGGGGCATCCCTGCAGTAAGAGGCCAATGGGTGTGTACAATCTCTACAATGCAACACAGCTGCACATTGCTTGTCATTTTTCCCCAACCTACCATTGGTTAGCTGGTATCTCTTTGCATTGCTGCGCAACCAGCTAATTGCAAGATGCGCCGACTCCTTCATAACATCTCCCAGCTGGCCAGTCAAAGTAAGCTGACCTTCTCCGTCCATGCGACTAGCTTCTACAAACATGATCTCTCCCCCTAAGGGAGTCCAAGCCAAGCCTATGGCTACTCCTGGCTGACTTAAGCGTTCCGACACCTGAAGGAAAATAAGACAGGAAATAGTTTAGGAAACAGTCATAACAAATCTATCGCAAAAACAATTTGATAGCTGCCTTCAAAACAACTGTACCCGTTAAAAGACAAAAGTTAAGCCCAAGTGTCTGATCTCTTTTTTTTTTTTTTTTTAATGCAGCAGTAATTCTGCCTTATGTGTAAACATTAATTACAGAATAGCAGCTGTATGTGGCTGCTTAGCTTAAGGCAATGGCAAACATCTGGGTATATCATTGTTGAAACCTTCCCCACCCCCAAAAGTTCAATGAGACTCTTTCTCTTCAAAGGACTTCAAGTATTCAGTCAATCCTGACTAAATGCTTCTAGGACTTAATCCATCTGCTGGAGGTATCTTTGCCCTGACTGTTACTTAAATGAAAAAGCCAGTTTTGCTCCCAAATGTTACCTAAAAGTGTTTTTAAAGGTGGCTGCATTGCCCGAACTGCTGTCAGACAACACACTGATTTTGTTCATTGCAGACATTTATAAATAATTTTAAGTAATGAAATCACAAGTCTGCTAGCAGGCTAGATATGAAAGAGGACGGGAAATCTGACTGACTCCCTTTAGCAATTACAAGTAGTTAAGCAAGCTCTACGCCACACAAGACTATCTTCTACTTATTTAAAAGTCTGCCTATGCCCAGTTACTGATGAGAGTAACAGAGGTCTCTGAATCCCAGTCTCCCGTGTGAAGAGAAGGGAACAGAGGCAGGAGGTTTTCCATGAAAGTTCCAGGTTTTGATTTTTTTTCCCTTTGTCTGAGAGATTATTTTAGAATATACAGAAAGTCCTTTTGTTTTCCTGAGCTTCCAGATGAAGAAACCCTGATGAAAGATCATACAGCTATTCAGCATGTTCCGAACTACTAAGTTATGTATTTATTACAAGGCAGAAAAGAGGCTGGATGAATTTTTACTGTGTCAGGCAGTGACTAGAGCAAAAGACAAATATGCCCTTGTAAAACAAAGCGATAGGCCCATTTTAAAATAATTTTGTCTCTTAGTGAAATGCAGAATTGAAAGTTAATCTGATTCATTCCTGAAAGGGATGAATTCTTCATTAATCTGTTCAGAGAATTTGAACAAATGTTTCATTTCTTGGACAGAAAACCAGTCAAAGGAGCCTCACAACAGAACCATTCCAATTCTGAAATCTGCATTTCTAGTTACATTAAAATTTCTCGAACTGTTTTTGTCCCTTATAAGCACATTTAACATTCCACTTCATACTACTTGCAGATCCAGAACAATAGACCTGTTTTTTTCCTCTAGCATCAACTCATTCTGCACTGCACAATTTAGCATAATCTTAATGCTTTCATTTTGCTTCCTTCCAAGAGCTAGCAGACAACTAATCGGACTTTGTACTGACACTGAAAAGGCAAAGCTCTGTATACACAAAGTTGACTTGCTTTTAACCATCGGCCCAGCTGCAAGATCAGAAGAACCTGTATAGAAGAAGCCTGTATAGCCAGGCACCCCAGGCCCACAGGCAGAAATACTTGTATGCTCTGCTGTGAGCTCACTGTATTAGAAATACTTTGATTCGTGAGCTCCAAAGATAGTAAGTTAATTACGTATTCTAGTCCCTTACTAAAATGCCTCTCTGTAAGCCCGCTAGAAATGCTGCTGCAAGTCCCCAAGTAGCACATGGGCCTGAAGTTTTGCAAGTCCAACAGCAGCAGTGGATTACCTAAGCAGAACAACGAGCAGCATCCCGTGAGATTATCAGGACAAGAACTCTCTTTCTAAATAGGAGCCAAACGTTTACATTTCAGTATTAGGCTGAAATCCATCCCCATCACAAAAATAAAATCAAAATCAAGACCATAAAATTCTTAATGCTCAGTTTCTCTTTCCTGTTTCACAAACAGAAAACGGCTTCCTTTATGCAATAAGAGTGAACAACTATTCACTCTAGAGCTGGTACCTCTGGTTACTGGCTAAAGAGAGATGCACGTTTAAAAAAATAAGCTTATTTGCAAACACACAAGTTGTGCTACTTGTAGCTGTAAGGCAACTCAGATATATGACAGGAACAACTTGCTCATACAAGAGAACTGGTGAAGCAAAAAACAAACAAATATTTAAAGTCCTACAAAATGAAATTAAATATACACGCTTCTTGTTATAATTTCTGATTTTGTATTACATGCTTTGCCAAATGCTATACTGAACTATCAAGTGCTGTCATCTGCTAAGTTTGATGACTAAGATTTGAAATGTGACCCTTGCTCAGGATCACCGTTTCTTGCTTTGAGGGAAATTAGCACAATGCAGCAGCACTGTGCAAGTGGTGCCAACTCTGACTATAGCAAAGCTACGCTGATACAGGAGCTCCTGGCGCAAACAAGCCTCCTGCGGGCAGGCGAGACAAGCAGCAGAGGCCAGGGGGGCTGGTATTACGCTCCTGGATCCAGCTGACAGGCAGGTAAGTTGGTAACTCTACTTATCTCACACTAAAGCAAAGGAAGCCACACAGCCCCTCTTCTTGGTTCTCTTGTGGCTCTTTTATCTACATACTTTGAACAGCATCATGCCATCTGCTTTTATTAGCATAATTTAGCTAGAACAGCTCTTTCTTTTTCTAGCATTTAAGAAAACTGTACATAATAGAGTGTTTCACTTTTATGGTATCAAAATACCTCATCTTATTAAGCATTTTCATTTTTGTTAACGTAAGTTTCTATATCCATTCCCCACATTTTATTAGTTACAGAGACTTACTCTGATTAGCTTAGTAATTGCTTAGTAACTCAGGTAATCAGTTCATCCTGGTTACACTGAAATCCAACATTGAAGCATTGTCCTTTACACTCAAGACAATCATGGATTTTTGGCAACCTGTCATGGTTTCAAACATTTCAGGTATAATGAACAAAAGTAACTGTCCATATCCTCTCCCATCCCAAAGTAGCCATCGACAAGGTTTGTCGGTTTGGGGTTTTTTGTTCTCTTTTCCTTTTCTTGGACTGGATGTTAGCACTGGCTCTAACTGTGTATCAGTTCAAAACAGTTTACAGACTAATTCCATTGTTTGAGAGCTCAAGGGCAGAAAATAGCAAACATGACTAAAGATCAAAAACCAATTGGTTCTAAAGAGTCATCGTTTATCTAACCTCAGTACAAACTCCTTCCTCTATCCTCAGAGTAGGTAGGTACCTCCTCCTACTTTCACAAGGGAGCTGAGGTCTGGTAAGGGGTGTGTAGTAAGTTAATCACCTTTGACCCATCATTCTTTGCACTAACTGGTAGACTCAGAGGTTAGCAACTTCTCTTGCTGTGCTACTAGAGACTGCACTACCTCTACTGCAGCCTCCTCACCTGAACATTCACTGCTGCGCGTAGCGCAGGCATACATATAGAAAACACTCTGGGAGCTTTGCTAACTGTCTTCAGAAAAGACCCTTGAAAATCACTAACACCACTCCCCCCCCCATCCCCATCCCCCAAACAACCACACAGTACTTACAGGAAAGTACATTATATTTCATTAAATATACCTATGAAGTGTACAGTGAGCTCTGCAAGACTCTCTCACTCCTGGCACCTGTGAATAATTTCTTCTCACAAAAAGTCAGAGGAATTTAAATTAGAAAAAAAATCCTTACTTATACTTTTTAAACAACTTCAATTAAAAATGACCATTAGAATCAGCTGATGACTGATCATGTCTGTCATATGATGGAAGAAGAGGTCACTGACCTATATAGACAGTCTCGTTTTCTGAAAATTTTTCTAGATGAGACCGACCCAGCTACGATTTAACTGTAATCTGAGTACATGAACGTACTGTCAGATACATTTTAGCTGCCTGCACATGGCAAAAATAAAGTCTTAACATTTAGCGCAGTCATTTGTTTTAAAATATTTGAAGTTATTCCAAGATAAAGGAAAAGAGACATCATCTGCAAGTCTGCAGTTCTGGAGTTACTTTGTAAGTCAGCATAATTGACAAAAAGCTATTAAGTCGCTGATTCATAGTAGGAAGATGAGAACCAGTCCTAAGTTACTTGCTGGCCTTTAGCATCTTTGTTATCCTTCCACAAGCTCTCCCAACCTGACCGTACAGACCTTTTTTCTAGTCTACTCTTCTGATTCATTCCCTAGCCAACCACTGCAGGCAAAATTCGCAACAGCAGCTTCCCTTGAAGGGAGAAGAATTTCCCAGAAATATCACCACAAGACTTTGATAAAAATGCCTATCTAATCCTGTGCTTTGTACAGGTTTTGCTTCTAAAAGATAACCTAATTTGTTCCTTAATTAGAATTGTGTATGTGCCATGAAACACAGCTATTCTTTTATGGCACCTGCACTTTCACTTCCTAAAATAGATAATTTCACTGAGCTAGAGCTTCTGTCACTTCAACTTCACTCACGTGAGAATACAGACTAATTCTGACGGGCCTTCCTATGGTGCCAATAATGTTTTGTTAATTGAGCAGAAGGGGGGGAAGCTGAAATCCAAGTGGAAAGAGAAATACTTCATTATAAACATTCTGGATATGTTATACACCCTTTCCCCCAAAAGCAGGCTGTGCTGAAACACTTCATTAAATCTTTTACACTTTAAACTACTGTCAAGATTATTCTTCCAAAGCCTTACTATGTGATTTATTCCAACATTTGTTCTGTAGGGTGACACGTAAGATTATTCATTTGTGATAAATGAATTAATCCTACAAGTACAAGCTCAGTATTTTGTCACGCCTTTCTGCTGGGAGACCTCTGCAGAAAATATACAAGCAATGCACTGAAAAGGTGAAAGATGACTCACTTATTTTAAGGTACTCCCTGAAGGACAACAGATCAATTAAGTCATGTCATGTTTTCAGTTCTATTTGCTCAGTCTCATCCAAGTACTGACATGGTGGCTGCCTCCATTGTACCTTTACTTAAACTAATTATAAATGGCAAAATGCAGGTCAAAGGTGAAGCTTTGAAGGCTAGACACAGAAAGGAGAGAGACGCAGACTACAAAACCAGAAAACACACTAGTAGCCAATCTGAAATGCCTGTCACTGAGACAGGAGCTGTACTCTTCATCTGAAAGAATCTTGGGGGCACTTGGGAAAATACATTAAAACAGGAGTTTTATGTGGCTATCTGAGCAATTTACATTGAAAAAATAATAAAGTGTGGACTGAAAAATATTTACTCATTAATAAATACACCAAATAGTACATGAAAATAAATCCTGAGCTGCTCAGGGAATTGATGCTGTGTGGCTTCATCTCTAGTTCTACTTATGCACTACTTAATTTGCCTGCTCAATATGCAAATGTTTAAAAAACCTTTGATACACAGGTCAAAAGCTTCAGTCAGTCTTATTTCAGCTTATAAAGGCCGGCAGATCCACAAAATACTTATATGCATATTCATGGCAACTGTTCATGCAAAAAAAACCCCAGCCCAGCACTCATGCATTTGTATATTTGGAATTAAGAACCACACTTCAAAAAGTTTACTTCCACTACTTACTCCTGTAGAAAAAGGACAAAGTAGCAGAAATTGTTTGCCAACACAGCCACACTACCAAATTTAAATGAATAATCAACTCCAGAAGAAGTTCAAAACTAGGCAGAACATCTAAGGGAGGTCACATGTTAGCATATTTCTGGGCCTACAATCTAATTTTTAAAAAGTGTGATAAATTCATATTCATTTGAATTAATTCTACTCTTGACTGGGAACTGGGAGTACAGTTGCAAGTCACCAGAACTTTTGTACAAATTTACAAAATTCAATTTATTTTTTAGCACCTTTATGAACCTAATGGACCTAATAAACACCGTTTGTAGAAATCAGAGTCCTGGCTTGAATTTTAAGTTCAATTCACTACAACAGCTTTATGTGCATTGCAATTCAAGCACTCAGAAGCCAAATGATCCTGCAGCGCTTTAGCTTCAAAGACCAGATGTCTGAAGCATATAACGTACTTCAAAATGAAAACTCAGATAGAATGTTATTTCTCTGAAAAAACCCCACATACTACTTTTCAGTAATTGTTTCTAAAAGTCAGGTAGTGAGAAAAAGATAGACAAACTAGTAAAAATTTCCACAGGATTACTACAAATGGTCTGATGGCTACAGTCATTCCAAATCAAGCTGAAGTATATCCACACTACCTTCTTAATTAAAATGGTCTTAAACTGTCTTGTATGATTTTATTATCGGGCATAGCAGCTTCTGAGGGATGAAAAGAAAGAACGTAAGTTGCTTACAATAAAGTCATCTGCCTAAAGAGCAATCTCTTCTAACTTCTGAAAGTAAAAAGAAATAAATCAGAACACAAATGACCAATGTGAAGAAACTCAGCCAAGAGAGTCATAAGGTACTTGTCTCCTGATCACCTGTCTTTCCTTGCCTCCCATTCCCCTCAACTTCCACTGCGGCCATCATCATCTTCCAACACAATCAAGAGAGCTGTTATCGTTCAACTTGTTTCCTCATTTCTGTGTCTTCATTAAGAATCTCTTCCACAATAAAATCTTCATATCAAAAAACCTCAGTTCAGGTCTAAAAACTGACTCATTCCTTAACAGTCACTCATTTTCTCCTGCTTCCCCTGCACATCTTGTCTTTTCATCCTCCAAATCCCACTGGAGTCTGTTTGTCCCATCTAGGAGAGAAGAATTATCACAGGAAAGTTCTAAAAAGTTTGAATTTTGTCTCTTCTGGAAGTTTTCCCTTCATTTCTATTTTCTCCATAACTTACTGGTTTACTGATCTTTTCTCCAGGATAAAGACAGAAAAATTTAGTGCTCCGTCAGCAACTGGTTTCCTGTCATACCGTTATATATACTACTTACACTCGGTCAGTTCACCTGGACCTGAAGTAAAGCAGAGAATAACTGCCATGTAAATGGTGAAAAGAGAACCCCAAACCAACAAGGTACTTTAATCAATGGCATTTTCATAGAATGTAGCAAAAAACAGACGGGGGAAAGAAAAAAAACTCTGGAATATGCCTACTGAGGAACAGAGCTGGTACGAGGAAGCTGAAGGTGCCTGACTGATCATAAAACATTTTTAATAGCTAAGAGTCACATTAATCTGTCTGAGAACTTCTGGTGCAAACTGAAGTGGTTTTAATACCTAAAAATGCTGACTGGCTTTAAGGAGGTATGTGGGACCGTCCTTAACACAGCTGCCTCAGAGACAGGATTCCTGGGTTCTACTTTTGGCTTCTTTCCCAAGACCACCAAACATCCCCCAAACAAAAGCAAAGTTGTTATAAACTGAAAAAACACCACCACATTCTTAAGCACTGCTGCAGGCATCTTTGCTAACAGAAAGTCATGCCATTATGTTATTTATGTACCCTGAATTAAAACAAAATCAAAACAAAAACTTCCTTAGGTGAAAAAACACTTGGTGGAACACAAAGAAACACAGTTCTGTTACTAATACATTTTTAAAAAACTTAATATTTTATAAATTCAGTCAATAGCAATAAAACAGACAACTAGTCAAACCAGACAGAAACAGTAGTCAAGCAGAAACAAATGAGGATGTTACCTCCATTTCATACATGGGTGGCCCCAGGATATCTTTTAAAGCATGGAAATCAATTAAAATTGGCATTTCAGGTGGCAGAGCCAAGTCAGCTGTGTCACTGATGGATTCTGTTTTTGTGTCTTCTGTGACATGCTCTTTGCAATCTAAGAGAAGAAAATTTAATTTAGGATGTGTAGCAGTCTTTATTGACACAGGAATTAAAAAAAAAATCACAACAGAAAAAAATATTCAAAGAAATGCTTAGAAAGTTCAGAAAGTGTGCTTAAACTATCTTTCACAAAATTCTTGTCAAATTAAAGATAACATGGCATTAAATTTAATTATTAAGCCTAAACATGTTCTAACTGCTCAGCAAAGATAACACTAAATCTAGAGCACTGACAGAGATACAACTCACTTGCGTAAATGCATTTTAAACTAGGTCAAATAGCAAAACACATTAAGTTCATCTAGGACTTTGCACTTTTAATCAGATTTGTGCTGAAAAACAGTGTTTGTAGGAGGTGATCATGTTTAATGTAGTGGAATACAGAATATGGAGCTGAATGTGGAAATACTGAAAGTTCAGTACCTACTGTTCTTTTTATGTACCTTTACAACCATGCTCTCTGTGGTCTCTTTCTGCAAGGATTTAAATGCTGAACTTCTGACACTAATAATTAAGTTCTGTTAAATCAGGTAGGAGCATTTTGGCCAGCTTTACATACGTTGCTTTGCCACATGGCTGCATTACTTAGAGCTAGTCTGCATTATTACAGTCAATAACATCTCTTTTCACAGTATCCAACAAGGACGGCATAACTTACTGCTCTGTAACTCTGCCTTCATCTCTCCACGGCCCAGTCCTCGCACACATACTCTCAACACGAGCTGACCAGGCGCAGGAGAAGCTGCTACATGTAGATCACATGGAAACCAGCTCTGCTGGAAGCCTAACTCATCCAGCCCTGGGGTGCCGCCTCCTTCCAGGCTGTCTGGTGGAACCACTACCCCAACAGAGCACAGCCCACCTTTATTGCAGCCTATGCAGCACATATTCTGACATTACACTTTTTACTTTGATTTTTGTCTCTTATGACTACTGTGGCTTTACTCAATTATAGAACAGTTTGGGTTGGAAGGGAAAGATCATCTAGTCCAACCCCACCACCACAGTCGGGGACGTCTTTCACTAGATCAGGTTGCTTAACTCACAAAATTGACGTCCCTCATTTGTTCAACAGCCAGTTCAGAGCACAGCATATACAGTCCTTGCTCAGTGGAAAAACCTCAAACAACTTCAGTACAACAACTTCATCTATGGCTTTTGTCTTGAAATATTATACTTACACAGGGCTCTGCTCTTTTCTTTGTTGGATGAGATATTTCTAGTGACCAATAACCACTAGCAGCAAAAAATTCCTCAAAGATCAAATTATGCATTTTCAGAAATACCTACAGGTGTGATATACCCTTCAGGAAGGGTTATAAAACCCCATTAGCCTGACAGTTTTGAATGCAATATACTCAAGGATCATCAAGAAGGGACCATATAATTAAAGCAGTAGTTACGGATTCAGAAGTGTGCTCTGTCCTTCCTCCATTTACAGTATGATTGTATTTCTTATCCATACAATTGTTTCCTTAGCAGAATTTCCTTAAAATTTCTGTTTTCTCTACAAATGTGTTTTCTATACCAAAGTGAACTGTAATGGGGACCATATAAGTATCAAAGCCTCAAAATTGTTTTAAACCAGACTACACAGCCAGTTGTTCGCATGAATAAGCTCAAGAACTTAAACATCATCTGTACTAGGCCTACACTGCACATTTACTTAAGCAACTGTATACAGAAGGACAATGTAAACAGGGAGTAATTTCCCCACAGAATTTGATCCAGATGCAAAGGGCTCATTACCATTTTCTCGAGAGCCCTAAGCGATATTTTAGTGAAACGTGTATCAGAAAAATGAAAAATAGTTGAACAATCCAGATGTTTCTAAGGTTCTGTGGTAGTTTTATGGCAGTGCCTCCCTGCCCTGAGGGTGCCATTAAGAAAAGCATTGTACACATACTTACAGTGAAGATATTTCTTCCCACCCCAAAACCACAAGCCTAAGATGCATTTAAAGCAACAGTCTATATTACGCAGGAATGTATACTGAGCTTCAAGACTTCTGCACCATATTTCGTGAAATTATCCACTGTTGCTTCCTTTCTTGGAATTCTTTTTTTACTTTCAATGAAGAAACTGTCTTTCTTTGCATATTAATGCATGCTCAACAATTGAAGATCCAGGAATTTAAACAATTATAGAAAAACACAAATCACTGATCTACTTAACATAGCATTAAGAGGTGTTCTGTGCTGCAAAACTAATTCTCAGAATGGATGAAGAGAGAATGCCTCCCTTCAAAAGATACAAACTATCCTCTTCTTAATCCTGATATATAAAGGCCTTTTTACAGTTAATTTTGTTGCAGCGCAATTCTCACTAATGCCTTCATACAGTATCAAGGAAAACATTCTACATCACTATTACCATGCAACACCAACTCAGCTTTCATTCAGGACTCAAATCTAATAGTTATTATCCAAAGGCCACTAATCTTTCCATTGTACAACTCATTGCTCCATGCATAAATCCCATTCCTTTACTGTAAACACTGCCTTAGTCAGCTGGCCCTCCTGTTGTTCCAGAATGTCTCTGTATTTTTGTTGGACTACTATTTCTGTACATAATAAATTCAAATACGTAGATACTAGCAAGTCTAGGAAACATAACCCTGCGTGCTATTCTTGCAACTCACACTGCAAATTCAACGCTATGGCTGTTCAAAACCTGAATAATTTGATATGACAATTCTTACTTTAAAACAAAACTGAGTTTAACAACTGCTTTTGTTCTATACCAGGATTTTACCGCCTAACACACACGTTTTCCATTTCTGCTTGCTCTTATTTCACCTAGTTCTACGTATACAGCCGAAGGAGACAGACTTCTTGTAAACAAATCAGTAGGTAATTTTTGAGGCCACTTGCACTATTAAAAGAATCAGAATCTCTTTCTCTGAATTTATATAATCTAGTTAGTAGACCCCATTTTATAATCTGTAACAATAACAAACTCCAAACTTTTTCTAAAAATATTAACCTAAATTCTGATATTACCTAACTTTCTATGAAAGCATACAGTGATGTTCCAAAATACAATTACAAACACTAACTTTTCTTTGAAGGAAAAAACGTCGTCTTTTGTCACTTTTATAGAAGTGCCGACTCTGAAAAATCTAGAAAGTCACAAGTAATTAAGATTTCCATTACTGATGACAAATACAAGTTCCCTACCTATCCCAGATAAACAAGTTAAATGGCTAAAATGGTTAAAAGACAGTTAAACTCAAGTTTCCAGAAACAGAACTTTTGCTTAGGACAACAGCTTAATCATCTTACATTTTGAGTTAAGTTGGAGAAATAAGCTGAAAAGTCAAAGAAGTGCCCTTAACAGAGCTCCACACTGCACTGGAGGAACCACCTGCTAGTCTACTATTCCATTACTGCTTAAACAAAAGCAGCATGGTACTGAGTTGTTTTAACATTTAAAAATTGGAAAAACTAAATAAAACAAACAAACAAACAAAAAACCTGGCCCCAAAAACCCCAGCGAAAAACCCAAACATCCCTGCCCCCCCCAAAAAACAACCAACAAAAAAAAAAAATCCAAAAAACAACGAACCAACCAAAAGAAGATTATGTTTGTAAAACCTTCAAAGCAGAATCTGCAGCTACTCAGCAAAGATCACAACAATGTTCCTCAGGAATCTGCCTGTGCAAGTTCCCAAAACAGAAGAAAATCTTGCATGTAAATACTGGATTTGTAATAAAATGGACTCCTAAGAAAACATACTGACAATTAACTGCTACATATAATTCAGGATTTAATCTAAAAAGGAATTCTGTGGCACAAAGACAAAGATTTAAGAATTCAGGACTGCTACTTTCTTCTAGAGATATAATGGAAATGAGTGAATAGAAGAGCCTAAAACTTCCTCAACAGGTAGCAATTTCTCAGTTCCTCATAAAACATATTTAAATTAAGCACTAGTAATACGTAAGTCTTGAACCCAAAAGACGTCTAGCTTCATACTTACTGGCCAAGATAGAAGAGTGTAAGAGAAACCTAAAATTTTTCAACAGCTCTAAACAACATATTCTGATTTGCTGAATTGCTATGAAGAGGTATAAGAAAGAACATAAGCATGAAAGAAAAGGTTTCAAGTTTGTGAGCAATTAAAGGGAAAATAGCATGTTCTTTTTTCTCATCGGATTTACTAGTAGATGCTTCAGCACATGGCAGACAGACCCAGAATTCTTTTAGCCCCTCCAAACGAACCAACAAACTCCACAAAACTACATTTCGGTAGGAAAGGATGGGATTGCCCTTGTTGACAACAGTCCACATTCAAAGCCAGGCATAACATGAAACTACATCTTAAAAGCAACTTCCCATTGTCCAACTTAAATCTTCTCTTTTCACAAAATAATTACATTCCATCAATTCTGATTTAGAATAACAACATGTACTTGAAGCACTTGAATTTGAGGTTTTCATGCAGGAATATTTAGATAAATTAACATGGTAAAAAAATAGTTTGTATATAAACCCAACTTTTCATAACATTTATGCCTCTTTGGCCTAAACCAGAAAAGACATTCCAAGCAATTTTTAGAAAGAACCACATATTACAGTCTGCAGAGCTGATAAGTATACTAACACTGGCACAGCTGAGCTCAGACTAGAGTGCCTACAGTCATACCACCATGGGATTTATGCTGATCAGTTTTCATAAACTCATTTCCCAGTGCTAAGGGAGATCCTGTGCTACTGGAAGTGCTGAGTTTTGGCTAGAACATAGAACAGGTCACTTTTTGCAAGAGCAGTGATGTTAGCCCAGCTGTATTAAGGCCCTTATACATACTAAAAACAAGCAAAACCTCCCACAGTCATAATAATGCATAATAATAATGTATTGTGAATAAAATGCATTATGCCCTAGTTGAGGGAGAGTTAAGACTACCTGTTTCAGTTCACGTTGACCACTTCCGTCAAACTTGCATTTAAACTCAAAACCAAGTGTTGTTTCATCCACAAAGAGTAGAACAAACCATACTGTATTACTCAGTTATGAAGATATTTAAGTCTTTTCAAAGCCTTTGTTTCAGCATGGATAGGATCCTCATTTAATCACTTTTAGTTATTAAATATTACCTGCCCTAAACCTCCTTTCAAGTCTGAATTAGACAAATCATTTTTGACGCTGGGTTTCAACTGTTGTATCATGATATGACACCTTAGTGCGCAGTTGCTGCGTTGTATTCCCAAGGCAGTTGCACTAAAATAGGAAGGAGAGTTCCACATATTTTTGTGACTCCTAGAATTTCTTCTAGTGTCAAATACTAGATGAGTGTCTCATAAATCTTAGATAGCATTTCAGATTCAGATAGTGTTACTGTACACAAGGATGACTCCCTGGAGAGGTCTGAAAAATGACTCCATTTGCTTTTGCTGAAGTTCTCCGTACAAATTCAACAACTGACGCAAACTAACACTCCTCCACTTGCCAACTTCATCATAAAAGCTCAGGAATCAAAGGAGCGAGGAAGGCAATACAAAGCTGCCAGTGTATTTCAGTCAAGCATATTCGGAAGGTGCTAAACACAGCTTGACAGCATATCTCCTAGCATCAGTTCTGCTATGGCAGGTATCCTCCACTTTTAGAGCCTACTATCAAACACTGTCAAAAGCCTGATGTTTACAAAGCCTTGAAAACAGATGCTCCACTTTGAGTTAATAATCTGATTTAATCAACATAATGATGGAAATTTTGTGGTTCTACCACCTAATGTCTTTCAACTTTTATTACAAACCCACCAGCCAGAAGGCACTCAGCTGAATAAACACATATGCTACAAATCATATACAAATTATGCTTTAGCAAGTTAGAATCTACAAGGCAAGTCTGTAGCTTGCTCTCTCATAGACACAGCTCATGACACATGAATGCACTAACTGTAGAGTCTCAATCCCACATCAGTAACTGACAAATGTGTAAAGCGAAGATGAATTATAGGTCTTTTTATAGAGATGAAAAAAATAAATAATTTGAAATGAAACTATTAAGAGACAACAACTTGATTAACTATTCTTTCAGAGTAATTCATTATATGAAATAAAAATTCATCATCACTATGCACAACGGCACAAATGTTCACTAATCAACAGGGGAAAAAAAATTCTGAAGAAATAAATTTAGCCTACAAATCCCATTATTTGCATCAACTTGCAAGTATTTGGGGATATTTCCGAGTTTTGTTTAAATACTTGGTTGTTTCCAACAGACTGAAAACTAAACAAAAATATTTTTAAAAAGTGTCCTGCTCTCATACACTCCCAGCAAGTCACATATTCTGCTAAAAATACAGCAGGGTATAAGCACATTATCAGTACAAAATAAAACATATTTCGCAGACAGCACCGTTCTATATATGCCTTCTCAATATCAAAGTTTAACTATAGAGCCACCTGTCCCTTGGAATCCCTTTTATTAATACAGCTTTTTCTTATGGACAGTTTCAATTCCAGAAGTACAAAGGCAAATCTTCACACCTCATTTTCTTTTGGGCTTACTCCAAACTAAGTGTCAACTAAAAATGCTAGCATTTTGCCCTCTTTTGAAGCACCTAGCTTGCTATTTTCACTTAGCTTTGGTAAGTTGCAAGTCCAGTACTAATTTTAACAGTGTATAATTTTAACAGTATAAATACCTAAGTTGCAAGTCCAGTCCTAACTTTAACATTGTAAATACCTCTCACTGGTTTGAGATGTCTAATACAGTTCCTTTTTGTTCTTTGCTTTAATATTAAAATGTTTCTTCTTATAGTATCGGGAGTTGTGCTCTGAACCTACTTTTTGTTTACTTTATCAGAAGGCTTGAAGAGCAGTATGACACTTCTTTTTATTTAGCAATCGTATTAGACCTTTTAAGCACATTTTAGACACAACCACCTTTCAGTGCAAAGAAATACTTTAAAAATATGACTTGTCAAAATTACTATCAAAAAAGTAACAGTAGCAGAGACACCTGGTATTGCTTGATGCTAGTAAGGCCAGCCACCACAGCCCAACGGCTCAGCGTTCTGGTACAAGAGCAAGTTCAGGTATCACAGAAGTATCGACAAACTGCGTGTTTGACTTCAGAAAAATCCAGCACAGAAGAGAGAAGGTAGATGACATGCATGTAATATAAATGGAAAGCATTAATAAATAGCTCTTAAAAGCTCTTCCTTTTAACGTAGATGAGACAATTTAAGCTGGACATTCACACATGCGCAGCCACTGCTACTGTGAGAGTTCACTTTCTTTGAGCCAAACATTCAGAGAAAACTGAGCTGAATCCACTTAAGCAAACACTGCTTTGTAGACCAAATTCAATCTTCTGATATTACAGTTTCCACAGACATTATGATGTCCACAGACATATAACTCAGGAAAATCAACAAGGTAAAAGACTATTTAGTTTTCAGAAGGGAAATACTGAGTTAGGGGAAAAAAAGGCAAAGTAAAGCTGAAAGACCATCAATGAACAGATTTCCAGAGACAAATCACAAAAGTTTTTCCTATGAGTAACACTCTTCTAATTAATACCACTGTTTGTACAGATTGATTTTTATTTTATTTCCTCCCCCAGGATTTACTCTCTGAACAGGCGTGGGGCGGGGCACCATTCAGACTTGTGAGCTGCCTTATTTTAAAGGAACAGATAATGATTCTTCTAATTTGTCCTCCTCTAAACCAGTCCAGAACTATTCTAGCTCTACAAATGTTAAATCTTAAAGGTTTTTTCCACATCAGCTTAGTTGTGGAATCTTTCACAACATCAAACCAACAGGAGTCTGTTTGGTATTTTAAGTTTGTGAGTATTCTGGAGCAGAAGTAAGCAGCCATTCTGCAGTTCTTGCTTTCCTGTGTCCTCTGGCACACAGTTGTTCTCTGACAGACCGGCAGTATTTCTTGTCAGAAAGTGTCAACTGGACTCATCGCAGTCTTTAAAAAACAAACAAAACACCAAACACCCTGCTTACTAGATTTTATTGAGGCAAAGGACTACCCGCATTTTAGAAGTTCAACTTCAGGTTCGGATTCTGTCCTTTCACATTTCTCATCTACCTTGTACTGCGGGCTCCTGCAGACATCTAGTGCTGCAATGAGCACTCTGAAACCTTCAACAGAAAACTACTGTGCACAATGAGATCCTCCATCAGCAACTGGCTGGAATAAAAGCACAACCATCTGTACTATTCCTGGTACGTTTCACCAAACACAGTATGGATGTTCAACTTCCTTCTTATGACAGAGAACATTAATTTGGGGATGAAAAAGGTAGCAGTCATCAGTTGCATGTTGCACATGAACTGGATTATGGGCCTGACTTCTTCCTTCCCTTCTTCTTTTTCAAGACTAGAAAGAGGTCTACCTTTACTGATGAATCAGTTACCTGAGTATTTTTGCTGTTTGAGAATTTTATGCTTAATTTTCAGTCTGTTGGATGACCGGGAATGATAAATCACTATTGTCTGTATACATGGGAAACAAGAACAGATTTACTGAAGCCAAGAAGTTACCAAAGCTCCAAAAGACTTAGAATAAGTGCAGTCTTAAAAGGCACATAAAAAGAGCCCATAAACCTTTCTAATTTCAAAGCTCTTCAAGCAGACGTTTCTTTTAGAGTACAACAAAATAACCGGACTGAGTTCTGAGCTGGTAGAGCACGCACAGCACAGTTAAAGAACCTCTTCGAATAAAATAACTAAAGCCATGCCTAGTCTTTTATTAAAGAAAAAAGTGAAAGATTTGTGTAAAAGCGCCTAGGAAGACAAAAACATACACAAATCATAACCGCATACCTAAGATATGAAACAGATCCATTGTACTTCTCAATTACCAACTTGACAGGCTGAAATTACTCTACTTATGTCCCAAGCCATAATTCAGCACTACTTCAACCATGCATAATAAGAATGACACTCTATTTGCAAAGCTTTTAAAAACAGAGCCCTTAAAGAAGCATAAAAAAGAAGAAAAGGTTGATAAATCAGCTTCGTAGTGACTATGTTAGAAGTTTCCTTTTTAATAAAACATGCAAAAGATACACACCTTCTCCTTCACCCACTTCAGCACGATCTGGCTTTGTTTCTTTGTGCTGTCCTTCTGCCACTTTCACTGCCACTGCTCTGCAAATAGCTCCCAGCTTCCGATCCAGAGAGCGGACTCCTGCCTCTCTAGTGTATCTGGCATAGAGACAATTGTTTTACTGGTGGATATTCTTTGTAAGAGAGATTTCTTTTGAATATAAACACACTTTCTTTCTAAAAATACATCCAAATAAAATGAAATGTGAAAGGCAGTGAGACCTTGGGTTACTCTAATAAACAGGAAAAGACTGTCATGTACTTTTATCAAGATAATTGTGGTTTGCCAATAAAATTGTAAAGAAAGACAAACTATTGAGCGAGAAGAAGACATAACTAACACCTGGTGTCAAACCTTAGTGAGATGCTAAACAATGCTCCAATAGCACTGAGCTCTTCTCAGATGCATAAAAATTAAAAGGAAGAACTATCTTAAAACTCAAAATATAGTTCACTGAAAGCTGAGGAACTGACTGTAGAAGAATATTTTCTTTTAGTCTATGAATTAAAAAGAAATACCAGACAATAATGCTCACTAAATGCCAAAATGCTTTTCCTGGTCATAAGATACTTCAATTCATTGAATGCTGATACACTTTTTCCATTGGAAATGAACTAGTTTCAAGTCCAAAAGATGTTCTGATCAGTATCTTTGCTCTCACATCCAACAAAGAACTAGTCTGAATTAATACAAGCTATTTAAAATACCACATTTTAATTTTTTAACCAAATTCCAATTTTTAGACAAATGTGGCCCATCAAGTCACAAAATAGTAATTTCCATTTTTTCTATGAAAATGACAGAAATAGAACTTCATTCTTTAAAATAAAGGTTGTCTGCTGCCAAGACAGTGGCTTCACACACTGAAGACTGCAGCAATACTAGCTTCAAGTGTTCCTGTTTATTCATAGTGCCTTACCAATTGTGTCAAGACAACTGACTGTGAGCCACACTCTGACAACAAGACCACAGAATTCTCTAGAGAAGGAAGGATGATTCGGTTTAGACAGCAGGGCCAGGCAGAGCTCAGGAAAGAGCAATTCCATAAATTACCAACGGTTGAACTTCTGAAGCTATTAAGAACAACAGATCTTAGGCAATGTTTTGTGTTATCACTTTATAAATTATTTACTGGATACCAGAAAAAGAATTTACTTAAACTTAAAGCAATGAATAACAAATTTACCTAGTAATTATGTCCAAAGTGGTTACTTGTGGAATCTGTATTTGCTGTGGAGTCAGGCCATGTTGTTCAAGCTGTTTAGGAATCAAGTGTCTATGTGCAATTTCAATTTTTTCTTCTTGTGTGTATCCTTCAAAAGAAAAAGCATATGTTTACTAATCTTTTTGTTTATACATTATAATATAATCAAATTTCTTACCATTTGTAAGTGTACCTGATTGAATTTAACAAAAAAACCCCACCTATAATTTAAAAGGCTGTTGGTGTGATACTTTGTGGTTATTCGTAACTGCACGTGAACTAGAAGAATAGAATTTTAGTGTTTCAAAGATCCCTTTCTTCATTGGAATCTTAAAAAGGTGCATTAGCCAACAGCCATTTAGCATACAAACACATCAATTAGTGAAAAAATTGTTACAGAACGTATCGATGTATCTCCATATACCTGGAACTGAATTTTTGTCTGAACGAAATGCTAAATTTCATTCTCGTGACAGAGGCCATAATGGAGGCATCCCGACTAGTCTCTTTGAACAATTCTGGCCATTCAGTCTAGATTCCTGGCAGGCTTACCTTAAGGAACAGCTTTTCCTTTCAGAAAAAGCACCCCAACATTGTTTAAGGACTTGTAATAGCCACTTTAATAAAAACACTGTAGTGTTACCTGGAACTTGAATAATTTCCATTCTGTCCAGCAGAGCAGGTGGGATAGTAGCTGTAGTGTTGGCTGTAGCTATAAAAAGGACTTGGGACAGATCAAAGGCTACATTTAAGTAGTGATCGGTGAAACTGTGATTTTGTTCTGGATCCAAGACCTTAACAAGAGTGAACACAAAATCGGTGCAGTTGCTCAGTTAGAAGTAAATAAAATATGCACATTTTTATGATATTCCATTTGGATCTGTCAAACCTGACTTTCCATTCATAAAATATGTTAACAAATATTACTAAAGCCTGACCCTCAATATCCTGCCTTGCTCTAATTACTCTGTAACTACATTCCACACCACATGCAAAAAAACAAAGTTGCTTCCCCGTTAGTTCTTTTTACCCTTTTCTAAAGATGGCTGCAGCATTTCTCCAATCATCAAGTATCTCCTGCAACCTATCTCCGTGACCTTTCACAGATGGTAGAGAGCAGCCTTTCAAGGACCCTCAGCACCCTTGGAAAAGCAGCCCATGTGATCCCATGGACTTGTATGAGTACAACTCTCTCAAGTAATCCCTGACTACAATCCTCACCTGCTGCTGGTAGCTCTTCTTTCTCTAAGCATACCAACCTGAGAGATCTCACTGTGAAGACCAAGGGGAAGAACACAGGATTATCTCAGCCTTACCTGCTGTCACTAAATCACCTGCCTCACTCATTCAGCTTTGTCCAGCCTTTTACTACTCCTGTAGTAGCAGAAGCTCTTCTTATCACCCATGACATCCCATGCAAGTCTTGACTCTAGGGGAGCTCTGGCTTTCCTAACACAATCTTTGCATTTTTCTTTTGTTCCCAGATTTTTGCGATAAAAGAGAGACAAAATTAAACAAGCACTGAAGAATTACAACATGCAGTCTGACCAACCTCAAAAATGTACTGCACAAGTAGAACTACAGCTTAAATAACAGCGTTGTCTTCCTATAGCTTTTAGTACTACTTACGTGTGCTAATGCAATACTTGCATATATTTAAGCTGTTACTTGAAAAAGCTGTTTTTCTGCATTCAATGATAAATATTCCATATATGTGGATCATGAGTGTACTGAGGTGCTGTCTTGTAGGTTTTTTTAACAGTAGCAACCTACACGTGGCTTCTATATCACCACCTATGAACAACCTTCATTCCACCCCCCTTAAAGTACTGCCACACTTTTCCTTCCCAAATGATGAATGCTACACTGACATGAATAATTCTCATGTTACAAATAATGGGAACCTGTGCATCTCCTGAGAAATAGCTCACTGCTGTCAAAATAATTTATCTGCCTATACCCTAATGAATGTACCCCTTGTCTTAGCAACTTGAATTATAGCCAAGAACAGTGTTGATAATTCTAAAAAAGTGAAATTGAGCACTACTTAGCTGCTTATGAAAGAAACAATTCTGAATTTTCATTACTTTTCAATTCTGTTCAGTCTTTGAAAAGTTAAAAATCTTTAGAACAGAAATTTTTTATGATCACAACTAGCAAAATACTTTCTTTACAGAATGCCAGAAACACAGTAGAACTTTTTAAAAACAGAACAATTTCTGATTTTATTTTGAAGTACTGCACAGATTTAAGACTTAATATTTGGAAATGTATTGCAACTGTAACAAAATATAAGTTATACGTTCCTTTTAATAGTGAAATCTTAAAACACACTGAAGCATATGCCTACATTCTAAAACTAAGGTTGGAACTCAGTGAATGTTATTGTTCACTGGCTATATGCTATTCAAAAGCTTCTTTTCTTACCCTCTTCAGCAGGCAGCTGCTATCATTTACTCCCTTCTTTACTGATGAAGGCAAAGGCCTTGAAGTCTCCTGACTAGCCAAGTGCATAATTCAATCAGAGTTACAGATGTCTCTTACCTCAACTAGTCCTACAATCTAATTCCAAAATGTAGGACAAAACAATAGGCAGTGTATCCAAGCACAGCATCTACAAACTGTCTTCAAAGAAAGTACATCTATAACAAATATTAGTCTCCCATTCGAAGTCTACTCTTGCAAATTTTTCAAAACTGATTTAAACAGCAAATCCTAAATCAACTTACCCTTTTTTTTTTTACACTGATAACAAAGTATTTCTACAAAATTCCTCTATTAGTCAAAGCATTTGCAACTACTTCCAAATATGTTGAAAAACAATGACAGACCAAGTTGGTTTTTTATAACATTTATCTACGCATGTTTATCTCTTTCTCCTTCTAGTCTGCAACTAGAAAGTCTTACAAATCCTACTAAGTGCTAAGCTGGTGATTATAATATTATTTACAAAGACATACAAAATATCAATGCTGTACTCATGAGCAAACAATACTATCCAATAAAGGTAAAGGAAACTGTAATCAAAACCAACTCAGATTATACCTAAAAATGTGAATTATCTGAGATTTTCTACAAGGGCTACAGTTTTTCTGGACTAATAATTCTTTGTCATGGTAACTATTCCTTAGAATAAGACACAAAACAATATCACATCTATGCATTTAAAACAGATTTTCCAAAGCAAATAGAACTGTTCTTCAGCTAGGTATCTGCGCTAAAGTTCAAGTTCAAAAGTTGTCAAAGATATTAATCTAATACAAAAATATTAAGTACAAAAAAAGCATTCAGTGAACAAAACATCTTGGTTAATTTATGGCCGACAGCTCACATGCATACAAAGGCTTCTCTGTACCAGCATTTTATTACCCCAAAATCCAGAATAAGTTCCATGAACATTTAATTGCCTGGCTATGCTCCTGGTCTAATTTCCCTACATAAAAATACTCACTATCAGGCACTTGGATCCATTCCTGTTTTCTTCTGTTTTAAACAGAGGTCATCTAAATTTAGACTAAAACATTCCCTTGTTGATGAACAGTAACTGGAAATAGGAAGACATTCTGTTTTGCTTAAGCAACAACTCTGCAGAAGCACTAGAACTAAACACATATCCTGCAATTATAAAACATCAAGCTTTGCTTCCAAGCTTACAGGGTATGGCAATTTTCTTCTTGAATGTATCCCTCTGTAGACAGTCAGTGAGAACTTAACACACCTACACATTAAGGAAAAAAGGATGTACCTTTTATACTTAATGATGGCACTTACCAAACAAGAAGCAGCAGTCTGAAAAATAAATGTGCCAGTTAGGTGACCACTTACTATTGTTTGTTCTCCTATGTAATAGCCACCTTTGCTCATTCCAGATGGACTTTCCAACAATGTAAACCACAAAAAGCAGATGAAAATTAAGCTGTTATGTCCAGGCATGAGTTCTCCATTAGAAGAGAGGTAAAAGCACCTGCTTCAGGATGTTTAGAATAGAGGGATATACAGATCTCACATGGGAGCAGCCCAGACATGGTTAATAGAGCAATTACTTCTCCAGATGCAACTAATGGTCAATTAGCAATGACTTACATAAAGACTGCAGCCCAAGCAGACAGCTAGAAGCTAACCTGACAAGCCTCAGCTGGAATAATCCATGGCAGAAGCTGAGTTGAACATTATTGAGAATGTGGTTTTAAAATATGGAAAACAAAAGCATCCCAAAGCAGCAACAAATTATCAAAAATTCAAACACAAATAATTAAAAAATAAATTAATTTCATTGGCCCTCACACACTTGACATGATAGAAGAAGAACAAAAATGCTAATTCTCTACTGCAAGACAGGAAATGAAAAATAAAATTAGAAGAAACAGCAAAGGTTGACTAAAATTAACAATATTAATGTATAGATCTGGATTCCTGATTGGAACACTTCCAAAAAAAGTTATTCTCTTTCCAAAAAATGCCAAATCATTGGTTCATCACTGATTTTGACTACCTAGCAAACAACAGTCAGCTAGCTAACAAAATTTGATTTTCAGGTATTTGTTTATCCATGCATTGACTAAATTTAGGCCAGCTCAGTTCAATATCTAAAGGAGAAATGACAGAAAAAATACCAGTAAACTCAGAAACAGAGCTCATTACCATTAACAGGAAAGAGTAAATAAAATACTGCAAGTGAAAAGTACAAAGAAAATGCATTTGAATATGTTACACTCTCTTGCTCATTTTCCTTGCACTTACAGGCCTTTCATGCACCCTAGAAATGTGTACCACACACTTGAGAAATACACAGGTAAAGGACCATAACCATCATTTTTAAAAGCTAAAAAGGTGAAGCCATGCTATTTTCTAGCACGTTTAGATTATGAGTAGTTCATGTTAACATGCGAAGATCAAAACAGAGCTCTCACATCATAACCTGTTCACATGCTGATTTTCAAAGAACTAGTTGGCCTTGTCAAAACAGTAATTTTACACTATCTAGCAGGAAGAAAATAATGACATCTGTAGAATGTCAATTGACATTTCATTTGCAGGAAGTCATACAGCATACAGACGAGCTCATGACACCTTAATCTGAGTAGCATTTTTCATATTCAAATCACTGTATTAAGCACTGTCAGTCAGACGGAGTAATTAGAACGACTGTAGGCAAATATTACCAGAACCACTTTCATCCCCACCTACGACAGCCCAGCCACAGAAGTTACTACATCTTAAGTCTGACAACTGAGATGCTTCTAGGATTATGCCGCCCTAAATTGTTTCAGTGAAAGTGAGCCAGGCTAGCTCAAAGAATTTGGATAAATATCTTTTATTAACCCAACTCGTTTTGACTGAAACAGGTAAAGAACAATCACAGAAGCAGTTCAGCTGAAACAGTGATAGGATGGTAGCCCCTAGAGCCGGACAGAACATAAAAGAGAGGTAGACAGAATAACAATACAGCGGTATAAGGAAATTCTAAATGTACACAATACCAAAACCATTAAGTGCGCTAGTGCTACATCTGCTCTAGACAGCCTCAGGTGTTTCAGCCTAACCCAGCCTTGCTGTGCCATTACCTTCCTCATTCCCTTCTTTCCTCCTTATCAGCGCTAGCACAGGAAGACGTGCACAGCCTTCTGCACTAACATGCTGGAGAAGGGCAATGCTCTTTGCCTCCTCCCCATACCTGGGGAGACTCTCCGTCCTCTCTCCAGCAAACTGCTAGAATAAAACTGCTGAATATCCAAGTCAGTGGAAGAAGGAATTGTACTGGGATATCATCATGTATCGTACTCTAGGGAAAAAGAAGGCAGAAAGAAGGTTCTGGCAACTCATTACTGCTCTCTGCTACAGACTCTGATACATGAAGCCTACAAGGCAGAGGTCTCAATTCATCATTTTGATCATCACTCAAGTTTTAGCCTCCTGAAATCCCAACAACTACCCTAATAACACCTCAATAGTTGATGGATTTACAAAATAGCCCAACAGTATCTCGTTCACCAAAGTCCTTACTTGCATCTCCTAGATTTTACTTGTGTCTTTAAGCAAGTCAACTTTAACCCCTCAAAACTCTTTGTGATAAAATAACTATACCACATACTTCAAAATTAGATTAATTTACATCTTGGTCTGAGCCCCAGAATTTTAGAAAAAACAGGCTTAATAGCTGACTCATGGAAAGCAAACACTCACCACATCATAATCAGTCAAGGAGTGGGAATCTGTGACTTAAATGAAAAACTTAAGTTCAGAAAGTTAATTACAACACTAATTAAAGAAATGCTGCTAAAAGAATATGCAACAAGTCCATATTACGTGCTAGGTAAAATGCTTAGCTCCAATATAAGCTTGTACCATCAAAATCTTAAAAAATATATTAAAATTGTTCTAAGAAAGAAAGGGAAAACTTGAAAAAGTCCAGCTACTATCTGGCTGCTCTACAGCTCTTTCTTATAGCTAACAGCACTTGGTCATTAAAAATCAATGTCTTAAAGTCCCCCAAATAAGTAATGTTTAAAGCTTGAACCGTCTTTAAATATACAAAACACTTAGCACAAAAGACATCCTTGTGTTTAAGTACAGATCGCTGAGATTAAAGATATCTTACTTAGTGTACTATATAACAGCATTTGCATTGTGCACAAGTAATTGACAGAAATCCAACAACGTCAAAACATAGTAGCTGGTATTTGAATAAAAAAGCTGACACTGTCATGCTATCTTTTGTCTTCTGAGTCCAGTATTTTAATTCTTTTTAATTACAAATGAAAAAATGCTTATAATCTAACATCTCTTACCTCAAGCAAGGCTGCAGCAGGATCCCCCTGCAAGCTCTTCCCCAGTTTATCAACCTCATCTAACAGGAATACTGGATTGTTAACCCCAACAGTCTTCAGTCCATTGATTATTCTGCCAGGCATACTGCCAACATAGGTGCGCCTGTGAGAAATAAATATATATAGGGAAAAAAGGGGACAGACACATGTAACAGGAGTAGAAACATCAAAAACGAAACTCAAAGGAAAACAGAAGAATAGGCAGCACTGTAACCTTTCTTGCTTCTTTGCAAAACTTTTTGGAACTAGTTGATAAAAATATGGAATATGCACCTGAACTAATATAAGGAATTTTATCAGCAGATGAAATTTCAGTTCTATGGTGCACTAGTTGGTCTGGAAAGATAAACATTAATATATTAAAGTATATCCAAATTTTAGGGCTTGCAGGCATTTTACATTATTCAGTACAACCATCCTTGTACTGTAATGAACAAGCAGAAGCAGATTTGGGAACCTCATTAATACAAACATTTTAATAATGATAATATTGGGATTTTTGTCATCACAACAGAGTTCACACCGCAAGTTACAAATTAGGGCAAAATTCCAAAAATGCTGACCTGTCAACGTCTCCTGTATACACAGCATGCTTTAATTAATACTCACAAAAAAAATTTTTATTTACTATGTCATTTCAACATGAAATTAAAAACTAGAAAAGTGCAATGGAACAAAAAAGTTATGAGTCTGAATTTATTCAGCAAATGTGGTAAAAGCTTTTTCCCCACAATGCACAGAGCAACATTTAACATGCATATATATCCCTTGTTTGCTGCATTTATTATAGCCTTTTCTGCTTGTGCCATAACTAAACAAAATACTATAATTAAGAGTATGAAATCCTGGTCACTCAAGAAGAGAGAGATACATGAAGTGCTGAATTACAGTACCTATCTCATGACCCTCGCAAAGCAGATATGCAGAACAGGCCTGCTTTGCCATATGATCTGTTTTAAAACAGTCCAAAATAAACAGGATGACATTTAGAAAGACGAAACCAAAAATACCATGGGAGCAATTTCAAAAGATGTTAGAGAAGACTTTAAATATAAAAAAAAAACCCAACTCAAACCACACGGCAGTGATGTTAGTTCCATATAATATTTAACCACTGAGGGAACAAACTGCAGTTACCTTATTTAATTCCACATTTGAGCAAAAATAGAAGTTTTAAGATCTTTTAAATGGCCAGAAATGCAACAGAATTTCAGTTTGCCTATTGTCACCTTCACAAGGCAGCTGCTAAAGACTGGAGCAGCCAGCATGCAATAGTTTATCACCTCACTGCTTTTGTGTAGTTTTACTCTGCAGTGAGTGGATTCCTCTCCACTGAGGATCGTGCTATGTAACATTTATTACAGATCAAGAATCTGCACGGGGGAGCTATTATACTAGCATGCCACTTCACTCTCCATCTGCACACAGTCAACCTTGCCAAAAGAACGAAAGGATCCTATAAATTGCAATCATAAAATTACAAGACTGAAGCAGAACTGAAGTTCACAGAAGTTAATCATTTACCAGTGCATCCAAATTAATCATTGTAGCAATTTTGGGGGGTTTTGGTTTTTCTTTGGGGTTTTTTACCCTTTTTTTTTTTGTGGTTTTGAGTTTTGTTTGTTTGTTTGGTGGTGGTGGTGGGGTTTTTTTCTGTTGTTTGGCTTTTTTTTTTTTTTTAAACAGGTACTTACTGAACTAGTAAATAATTTTATATGCTTCAGAGACAATGCAGCCTGACTGTTTTTAATATTCTATTTACGCCAGTGATAGGATAACACAATTAGGTAAACATTAAACATTCTTCTTTCTTGCTTGCTACATTATTCTCAAGCGCATGCTTAAAGACATTATAATTTAATGCATGTTTGTGTTTTTATATACACAGAGTTTTATCTGATCCTTTCATATTCTATAAAATTTTGAGATATCTATGTTCCATCTAGTTTTAAGAAACAGCTTTGGTTTATAAACTAAATGAGGGTAAACTGGGTTTCTCTAGTGAAGGGAAAGCACTGTGAATAATCACTCTTTCCCTTCACCATCCAACTGCAACAACACAGGTCAAAGGATTATAAATGTTAGGTACCAAAAGGTTTTCTGAATAATAAATCTGTTTATACCCATGTGCGCGCGCACACACACACACACTTAAAAACTTCTTTTTTGAGTTTTTCCAAAGAGAAGCACTTAAAAAAGCCCAAAAAACAAAACCCAAACAAACAGGAAGATTTTTCTTTCCTGAAACACAAAAAAGCTGCTGTTATTAATAGATTGAAATACTTCCCCCCCCCCCGCCCCCCAAACAACCCTGACAATAGATTCCAGTCACAGTCCTTTTAGATTCAAGTAGATTTTGGTATTTAATGACATATTTACTACTTGTGGAAGATTCTCAAAGATACAGCATCTTTCAGTAAGACTTAACTGCTGTACACAATCAAGTTTAACATTCTTAAAAAAAACATACACTAGGAAGGCTGAAGCGCAATGTATCAAGGTCTGTGGTGAAGAAAAAGCAGAAAAAAAGCAAATATACTCAAGACAGCTTATGACAAGTCAAGTGAGATCAATACCTTGGAGAAATACAATTTTAAGAGTATAAAAATAGTGACTTCTAAAGCAAGCAATAAGAAAGATATTGTGACAGTGACAGAATTTTTTTTTTTTAATGCACCCTGTCCACAGTAACCCTTGGTCAGGAGCTACCAGATAAAAAAACTTAAATAGAAACCACAGTCCAAATGAAATGGATCCAATGTTATGAAAAGGATCAAATGGTTCCCTATACAACCCAAGAGCTCTTCAAGAAACTCAAAGGTCAAAATTAAAGGAACTGTTGTTGGAAATACAGAGCAGTTCTGCAAAATACTGTCTCCATAGAATTAGGGTTAGCATGAGAAAAGCGCACAGTGGCTAGAAATATTCTGCTCTTCCTTTCACTACCTGACAATTGTTTATTCTCACTCTTCCTCTCTCTTGTACTTTCTTCTCCTCGTTTGCATTTTCAATCATTCTAGACATGGTAAATCTAAACTGCCAGCTGCAATATAAATGTTTAACTGATGCACTAAATTTCAAATAAAAGCATGCTTAAATTTATTTACATAATTTGATCATGTATCACGAAATAGAAACTCGGACTATAAATTTTGGCATAACAAATACCTAGGTATTGATTAACTCTTCCCATGTACAACAGTCTAAATCTGCAATACATCTTCATTTATTAGAGATGGACCAATACCTATTTTATTATACTATTAATCAAAGACTCAAGAACTCAAAGGCGAGTAAAGAATGCTAATGCAAATGTCATATGTAGGATGACAAAGAACAATAACATAGTATTTTACCTTGAAAATACAAACATAGGTGCTCTGTTTTCATTTCTAAATGGTTATTATGAAATGCATCACAACACAAGAGTCCTCAGTAAGACATACCCTGCAGATATTTACGTATAAAACCACTACAATACATTAGTATTACAAGCAGATATGGCCATTTATCTGCCTGGACATTAACCTTTGCCTTGTAACCTGTGAAACAGAATACTCCTGTTTGTGAACAGTAGCCACTGAATGTGATGTTATTCTTTATTTTCATTATTTTAGCTAGGGTTAAAAGGAGGAAAAACAATATTCTGTGTTAGCATTTTTGATGATATAACGTGGCTTCGCTGACTTTTTGATGCACTGTTTCTCTCCATGCATTTAACCTAGAAAGAGAGTCAGCTGCCTTCCATTCAAAGCAGGAAGTACAGATCGAGTTTCCTGGTTATCTCACTTGTGTAGCAAGAATTAAAAAAACCCTTAAGAGCTCATGCCGCAACAGGTCTGTAATTTAGTAATCTTTTTACTTATTTTTAAATCAGTGAAAAGGTACTTTCAAAAAAAAAAAAACACTAGGGTTGTACAGCATGTCATTAGGAGCTATGTATCCTAGAAAATGCCAGACAGACAGCTAGGATATCTAACCTTGTCAGCTCTCCTGATGTAAACTAGGAATGTGTACAAATCAGAACCCTTAAAGCAGTACTAGTGTTATTCATAAAAACATGAGCCACTTTCTTCATACTGTTCTAAACACAAAGTTTTAAATTGTTTTTAACTATAGTGGTTTTCAAACTGCAGAGGTAGGAAAAGATAACAAAAGTTAATGACACCAAAGAAACTATTCCCAAACTTACTTGCACAAGGTCACCGCTTATTTTTTTGCAAGGACAGAGGTTGTGTCTACTCAAGTGTTTTAGAAATGTATCTATACTTTATACCTGTGTAACAAAGCTATTCCTCTCACAAGTGGAACTGTTTGAGGTTTCTTTTTTTTCTAGTGCAACAAGGCCTGTGCTGTGAACTTATGCTAGCACAGCTGTACTGGTGAGGAATCGCACTTTTTCTCACACAGATGCACCCGAGCAAGTCTTCAGCACAGGCCTAAGCCACAAGTAAACTATCCAAACTTCTACGAACTGAAAAGTGATGGTAATATAAGAAAGAGTGCTTCTTATAGAGGTGAGAGAGAGGAAGAGAAGAGCTTCACAGTGATCTCACCAGCACGATTATAAATAAATGGTGCAATTACATCTTTCTTTTGAAAAATAGAAAACCATACACACATGCAACAGAGAAGATCATATAGTTCCTGCATAAAACAAAACATCAGCACTGAGTTCTTAAATGCAGTGAGCTTCTTGGAAAAAAAGTTCTAAGTTGCCCTTCAGTGTGGTTTTGAATTTTTTTTTTTTTTTTTTTTGAAGTTAACAACAAATGTAAACTGGCAAACTTTTACATATGGTATAGATGAGTGATAAACGCTTACAACAGCAGGAGAATTTCTGATAAAGCAGTTCTGGTTTTGTACCAAGATGATGATTTCATTTTGGGAATGCAGAACAGTAGTAGCTACTCTTCAAACAATCAAAAAAGGACTCAAACTCCAGCTGTAGGCACATGATCCACACTGAAATGGCAAGAACTGGGCATTTCCGATTGCCCTAGTTACACATCACATGGAACAGCACACTTACTGAAACACTGCTCCCCACCCTGCTGCCCCCTGATATATTTTATTTTGCTTGTTGAATCTATCAGTCTGAATCTTTCACTTAAAATAGTAATACGCAGCCAAAGTGAATGCCATTTCAGGCAATATTTGCTTGCAAGTAAAAGTGAACCACAGGGGTTTTTTTTAATCTTCTAGTACAATTAGCACATTTTTTTAAACGTTTATTTTACATTCATTAACAATTTTAATTATTTATTTTACATTATTAGGTACGTATACTATCATTCTTCTGCAGTGTTAACGGAATCCTTAACTTAAGCCTTAAAGCCTAATAAGGAGCTTTTAAGCGAAAAAGAATGGCTCCTAACAATTAGAATTATTTTCTAATTTTACATAACAGTAAAACTCAGGGAACAGTAGCCTATGTCTCCTCCACTTTCAGACCACCTCTATAATTCCTCTCTATGACTGCCACCAGATGCACAAAATGGATTCACTTGACTGGGAATAACTTGAAGGATTTGTTCATGCAAAAGGACATTACAGAGAGAGTTCTCCAGAAAAGCTGGAGTTTTAATTTGACTAAATCTTATTCTGAGAAGCATAAAAGCAGAAAAAAAAATGAAGCAGAATTTAAAAAAACAGTATGCAACAGCAGGTTTTGATTTTACTTACAGAAAATTTGCAAAAACAATCAGTTAAATGGGATTCCTTACACTAACTGTTCTAAAATTTGTTTTTAAACTATACACTTGTTTGATGAGGAGTAACCACATGATACTCCTGCTAATTCTAGACAGTATTTTCCTTTGCTGATGAAAAATAAACTGTCTTATCAAATACTTCCCAACAGCTAATTTCAAGTAAATTTTTAATATGAAATTTATAATGGTTAGCTTCTAACATGCATTAATAATTTAATAATGCCCTCCAAAATACTATGACAACCACAAACACCTGAGTTTAAAAGTTTTTAAAATCCTCATTAACACATGACTCTAGCTGTCCTTATTCTTTATTAGGTTTAAACACAAGATAGAAAGCAAAAAAAAAAAAAAAAAAAAAAAAGGAAAACAGTAAGGAATTACTGGGAATTGAGTAAGAGCTGATGACAGTTTTACTTATATTCATGATGTCAATTCCACAGACGTGGTTTCTCTGTTACAAAGGCTCGAGTACTGCTCTGCCCTGGAAAAGTTGCTTATGTCTCTAATGGTTAGTATTCAACAGCCTCTAGTGGTCTCAGTTCGAACAGCAACATGCTGAATCACATTTTAAGTTGTTTTTAGGATCCATTCTGAAACACCAGAATTCTTACTTATTGAAGTGATTAATAACAGTTTATGAATTACAGGAATAGTGAAGAAAGGCCAGAGTTTCACTTCTTTTTCCATTAGTGTGTTAGTAAATTGGTAAAAGGGCCAGCTATTAAAAAGTTTTGCAAAACAATCACATACACATGCACAGAGTGCTGCTATGGAGTAAAACCCGATCTGTTAAAACAAACATATCTACAAACCCACAGTGGCTACTGAGTATGTTGATCAAAACCACACTAAGAAAAAAAAACTTACAGATGATTCTTTCAAGCTACAAACTCTAGGTAAGTGTCAAACACTCTGGAAAACAAAACTCCTGCAAATTCACCATAGAAGAATATGCACAAAAATAAACATGTGTTGCTCATTTTATCAAAGGTGCTGAACTAAAGGTTTACAAAACAGCTCTGAATTTTCAAATTGTCATCAAGTACAAAATCACTGTTTTGTCACTTTTTCACCTCTCATATTCTGGTCTAAGAAGTGATCAACATTATATTATACTCTAGATTCCTAGGAATACGTTACATTCCAGATTCCTAGAAGTTTATGCATATGTTCAGCACAAGATTTCCCAGTGAGTCTCCTGCATTCCTTCCAGTTGGGACTGTGAGCTTCCACATCTAAAGTATTCACACATGCAACTAGCTTACACAGTCAGAAATCTAAAACCACAAAATGAACTTTTGTTACGGCATTTCTTGTAAGTCTTCATTAAAATGACATGGGGAAGTGATAAGAATGCCAGGGCCCTTGAAAACAAAAAGAAATTACAGAATAACCTGGAATTGAAGCAAGAATGATGGTGTATTTTTATGATTGAAAGTAAGCATAGCCATAGGGCAAAAATAACTGCTACATGGCATCAAAGAAATAACTGATAGCTTTAATTCATAATAATTTACCTACCGTTGTAAGGAGAAATTTTATTCAATAACATGACTTTAAAAAAAAACCCACCCACACAGTTTTACACATCTTTAGAACATTAACAAATTAATTACTTCAAATTTTCTACACTGCATGCAATAAGCATAAAATATGTTTAATGGAACCAAAAATGCTGCACTGATGTTTGGCAGTTACTTATCTACATTACCCATCCATTATGCTTCCAGTTACAAGGAATGGGGAATGGACCAGTATAAACAAATGGTTTAAAAGACTAAGAAGTAGATACATAAAGAGATGCAAGATCAAAAAAAAAGTCCTGAGGAAAGTCACCCAAAAAATCTCCTTTGAAATCTTCCAGCTTAAGCGTCCTTTTATAAACTTCCTTTTGAAAAGGGAAAACAGTACGCTGACAAGTTTGAGATACTAAGTAACTCAGTTGCTATCCTCTAGCAACTTTTAAGCATCACTCTCAGTTTTTACTCCTGTTTTAGCAACAAGCATGGTTATAAAGTAATGCATTGCTATTCATAGGCTATTTTGTATCCTTATGTCCCTCTTAAATGTTGGATCTGATTTTTCTACTGTCTAAGAATTTGCATTAGACTTTCTACTGAATTTTGCTTCAAAGTGCCAAAATGACTGAGGATGAAATTCCATTCTCCACTGTGACAATAAAGAGCAGCAGAAGGAAAAAATAAAGGCATTATCTCAACACTAAACATCCATTCCCATTACTCAAATTCTCTCCTGAGTAATACCATTGAATGCCAAGGCAAAAAAAAAAAAATCAGTGAATAACTCTCATTGTTTGAAATACGCAAAATTTCTCTGTACTGGCTAAACAATGAAAATAATCAATACATTCTGTAACAAAAGAAAAAATTGCAATTAGGAAAGGAAGAAGTAGTTACCTGTGGCCTCGAATATCAGACTGATCACAGACTCCTCCCAAAGCAATTCTGTGAAATTCTCGACCCAAAGTCTTTGCAATTGATCTTCCAACACTAGTTTTACCAACTCCTGGGGGCCCCACAAAACAAAGAATGGGTCCCTTGAGGTTGTTTTTAAGCTGTCGGACAGCTAAGTACTCCAAAACTCTCTTCTTCAACTTCTCCATAGCATAATGATCATTATCCAAAAGAATTCGAGCTGCACGAATTTCAAGGCGATCTATCAATCATTGACAACAGAAAAAATATCAGCACATTAGTAAGGGAAACATTGTGCCCATCTTTAAAAAGGGTAGAAAGGAGGACCCAGGGAACTACCATCCTGTCAGCCTCACCTCTATGCCTGGGAAGATCATGGAACAGATCCTCCTGGAAGCTCTGCTAAGGCACATGGAGGACAGGGAGGTGATTCAAGACAGCCAGCATGGCTTCACCAAGGGCAAGTCCTGCCTGACCAACCCAGTGGCCTTCTATGATGGAGTGAATACCTCAGTAGACAAGGGAAGAGCTACGGATATCATTTATCTGGACTTCTGTAAGGCCTTTGGCACAGTCCTCCACAACATCCTTCCCTCTAAATTAGAGAGATAGGGATTTGATGGGTGGACTGTTAGGTGGATAAGGAATTGGTTGGATGGTCGCATCCAGAGGGTAGTGGTCAATGTCTCAATGTCCAGATGGAGACCGGTGACAAGTGGTGTCCCTCAGGTGTCCATACTGGGACCAGTGCTGTTTAACATTTTCATCAATGACTTAGTGGGATCGTGTCTATCCTCAGCAAGTTTGCAGATGATGCCAAGCTGAGCAGTGCAGTTGACACGCCAGAAGGACGGGATGTCATCCAAAGAGACCTGGACAAGCTGGAGAGGTGGGCCTGTGAGAACCTCGTGAGGTTCAACAAGGCCAAGTGCAAGGTCCTGCACCTGGGTCAGGGCAACCCCCTGTATCAATATAAGCTGGGGGATGAAGGGATTGAGAGCAGCCCTGCCAAGAAGGACTTGGGGATACTGGTGGACCAAAAGCTGGACATGAGCCAGCAATGTGCGCTCGCAGCCCAGAAGGCCAACTGTATCCTGGGCTGCATCAAAAGACGCATGGCCAACAGGTCAAGGGAGGTGATTCTGCCCCTCTGCTCTGCTCTGGTGAGACCCCACCTGCAGTGCTGCGTCCAGCTCTGGAGCCCTCAACACAGGAAGCACATGGAACTGTTGGAGCGGGTCCAGAGGAGGGCCACAAAAATGATTTGAAGGCTGGAGCACCTCTGCTACAAGGACAGGATGAGAGAGTTGGGGTTGTTCAGCCCGGAGAAGAGAAGGCTCCAGGGAGACCTTACTGGGGCCTTTCAGTATTTAAAAGAGGACTATAGGAAGGATGGGGACAATCTCTTTAGAAAGGCCTGATGTGACAGGACAAGGAGTAATGGTTTTAAACTAAAGGAGCGTAGATTTAGACTGGATATAAGGAAGAAATTTTTTACAATGAGGATGGTGAAGCACCGGAACAGGTTGCCCAGAGAGGTTGTGGACTCCCCATCCCTAGAAACATTCAAGGTCAGGTTGGATGGGGCTCTGAGCAGCCTGATCTAGCTGAAGATGTCCCTGCTCATTGCAGGGGGGCTGGACTAGATGACCTCTAAAGGTCCCTTCTAGCCCAAACTATTCTATGATTCTATCTTTAAAAATTGAAACAATTCATTCTACAACACAATAGAAACAAACACATTCTCAAACATGTTCATCAATGCAATCCCCCTGAGACACACACACATTTCAGACAATGTTTTCCTAAGACAAAGGTATTATAATTCTCCTTTAATAAGGAAATTAGACACAAGCTAGCCAGATCATAGTACTGATAATGAAATTTAAAAAAAACCCACCTTTTCATTGTGTCACAGATTGAAACCTGGTTCAGATGAACTCAGTATCTATTCTAGAATAGCAATTCAATGATATGCAATTTTTTCAGCATTTGCTTTCTCACAGAAGGAAGTCTAATCCTGCAAGGTCTTCTGAAAAGACAAGTTAATCCCTATGTCTTCTTCATCTACTTATGACAAGAGTCCATAACTGTATCTCACAAACAGAGCAAGATCCTATTGGCTTGAAGAGCAGGCTTTACTTGCTATGCAACACAAAGTGATTTGGCACTGTAAAAAACACCCACGTGATACTAGGACTGGAAAAATTCATTTTTTGCAATTGCCACAATTTGAAATAAATGGCAGGCCTCACTGATGGACATCAACTAATGCTTTACATTGAGCAGGAATTTCTGGCACAAAGCAGCTTGTTTCCTCCTTTGGTCTACAACACAAAGACAGTAGGCAGGAAGCAGCGAAGTCTGTCGATAAACTCTGCTCATACCTACCCTTCCCCTTCTACGCATTCCAGATGCAGAGCCCTCATTCCTGCAAGTGTGTGTATTTCAAATACAGACAACTGTGATTAAATTCTCATCATGAACCATGTAAATTTTTGTAATGACCCACTGAACAAAAAATTCACTAATGATCGTAACATTCTATTGGATTTTCTATTTTTACATTCATGTATATTTTTATTCACTGTAGCTATGGAGTCCAAAGCATCACTCACATGAATGTGAACACAAAAACTTTGCAACTCTGCTTGAAGTAAAAACTTCAAGCTGCATGTGACATGGTATAATTTTGCAAGATTAAAGAACAACTTTCACCAAAGAACCATTCTGCTAGGACACAGGTGTCAACAAATATTTCACTCAATTTGGGATTCTTCGAATAATACTGTAGAGATCTGCAAAGATCTGTAGGCAGATCTTTTTACAATTTAATGATTAAAGAAAATATTTACAAGAAGATTTGTAAACAGCTAAGGCTCTAGTCCAAAATGGCCAAAATTCACCACCACGCATACTAAGAAGGCAAAAGATAGGCAAACGTTTCTCCTGGTGCGGTATGTTAAATTTCTTTTTAAAATCAGATTGTTTTAAATGCCATTCAAATGCCTCATTCTTCAGCAGCTGTTAGAAGGAATTCAAATCCTTTTCTCCAGCAGTACACCTTCTGGAAAGTCATTTTGCCCACTTAATCTACCTGTGTGGGTCAGTAGGAAAAGTCATATTTGATTTTCTACTCTTTCCTCACTCGCTGTTTTTGCATACTGTTTCCATATTAATAGTATCACTCTCTGCTCAAAACTTTCAAAAACTGTGGTACAAAACTAACATGATACTCAGTTTTTCTATTGTACCTGAAGTTGTAATTATTAGATTTAACTACAATTGTGCTTTTGCATCTTTTTATTCCATACCAGACTTGATTAACTTAAGACATACCAGAACCTTCCTCAGGAAAATTAATGCTACAGAAACGTACAAAAACTTTTTTGTCTGACATATAAAAAGTAATTAGCTGCTCTTTTCTTCACTGTTCTAGATACATGCTAGCACAGATTGTAAGTAGTTAACACATTCATTCTTCTGTGCTGATATTCCTAACACTTTTTAATTTCACATTCTTAGATGTACAACTGAGCTATGCAGGGTATTCAGTATACAGATATTACTTTAAGCCAGGCAGACTGTAAGAACTCAGTAACACATTAATGACATTTTTATGACCAGAAAATCAGGCAAACATTTGCAAGACAGAACTAAGTACGTAGTGTTTACACGATGGCTACTTGTCCTAAAGTGTCTGCGGAAGAGACAATCAACAATAATAGAAGGGTTTACCTTTTGTATTCTTGTTCCATGGCAATTCTACCATCAGTTCCAAGTAATTTCTTGTCAAAGCGTATTCTGGCATTGACTGAGGCATCTTCTTTAATCTGGAAATACAACCACAGAATTCATAAGGCTAATCAGGAATTAACTGCAAAGCAAGCCTCTCCTGCACCACAAGATAGATATTCAGCAAACCTGAGGTCATCGATATACCTTCTTACTTTCTGACAACCATAATACTAAAAAAGCAAGTCACTGTTCCATCAGTTAGGAGATTGTCTTTGCATAATAATAATTATTTATAGGATACAAAGAGAAATTAAAAAAGAGTCAGTTCCCTATGCATACATTGCATACATAATGCATGCACTGCTATATATGCATCCTCACTGAAGATCAGGTTGTTAACCATCATATCACCATGAATAGCACAGTCATCCCCTCACCAGAGAAAAACAGAGGGAAAAAAGATTCAAAACTGGGTCAGTTAATTATTAACAACGGCAGTGTTAGGGGTTTTGGTTTTTTTTTTGCTTGGTTGTTTTTGTGGGTTTTTTTTTTGTTTGTTTGGGGTTTTTTTGGTTGTTTTTTTTTTTTTTTTGTATTTTTTTGAGATCTTCACTTTATAACACAGAGGCTTAGAGCTTATAGTTTAATACTGTATTAATGTATAAACTGTACCTAGAAGAATTCACATTTCTGTTATCACCTCTGGTGTTCCAAAAAGATGAAATGAGGACATTTAAGCAAAAACCAGCACTTTACTAAATTTTTAAAAATCATTTCCAAAACACAACCAACACAAACATATCATCAAATAAGAAGAGGTTAATGCAAGATTTGTTTTAAAAAATAAAATAAGAAAAGCAACCACCATTTGAAAGTCTCCTACCTCTTTATTTCCTTAAGGCAAACTTTAAGAGCTTGTTCTGACATACTAGATGTTCTAATCTTTTTTTCCAGCATGACAACATCATCGTGATCTTCTTCTTCCTCCTCGTCTTCTGTAATGCTTGGAATGTGATTGATTCTTCTATTAGGACGAATAGCTACAACCTATGAAATGAAAAACAGAGCCAGAGAAGAGTATCAGGTTTTGGTTTTTAAATAAGGTGTGTACTTTAGCTTTGAATGGAACCCATGAGAAAAACATGCAAGGTGCTGGGAGAGCCTCCTTCACAGAAAAATTCAGAAGATTTTAATCCTATAAATAACTTCACAAAGTGTTATTGGTACTACTTTAAAAAGTTACAGTTCTTATTTTACTGTATGTATTTCCTAAGTGCATTTATTACCTACCCTTAGCTAGCAGACAAAAGAAGACAAGAACAAAACTGCAGAGAGTTATTTGTGATTTTTTGGGCTTTGCAGCCCACCATATTAAGCAGAATAAGCCTAATGTTCACAAAACAGATAAACGTCTTCTTTCTTACCTTTTTTCATTTCTCAGTTAATTCCTGTTTACTAAACTGCACAAGTATAGTTAGATGCAGCAAAAGTCTAAGCTGCCCTAGCTGAGCAAACTACATTTTACAACACACAAGGTGTATTTCAAAAGCTATCCTTCACCTGCAATGCCATTGGTAAAAGGTAGACCTTTCACTGCTCAGGTTTAGGTCAAAACTCAGCACGTGCATACCACACAAGTAAACTGTGCATCAAACGACTCTTTAAAGGAACCTGAGCATTTATTCAATGTCAGAAAGTGCTCGGATTTAAAAAAAAAAAAGGCACTTAGGCAGTTTTAAAACTATATTTTCTTTTTTAGGTATCTCAGCAGCAAAGTTGCTAGCTGGGTGCTCTTTGCAGGTCCAGACTGACCATGAAACATTATGGCTATAGATTATAACTTTGCACACATTAAAATCATGCATGTTCATTAGCCTGTTTAGAAGTACATCTTTATGCTTATTTAGGATGTTTACACATCCCACATTTAAATGTCCATACCCTTTTATCATCATCCTGTTTGGGCTTCCTTGTTTTCTGAAGCAGCTTCAGGCCTTCAATCTGTCTAACAAGCAATGGTATAGTCATCTTGAACCGTTCTTCCAGCCTAACAGCATCTAAAATCTAAGAGCAAGGAGTTATAAGTAGTCAAAAAGTTCATGCTGACGGATTATCAGTCTGGGGGAGGGGAACGTGGAAGGTACTATTACTGTCTTTTGACCAGAGTTATAGAATAGATGATTTAGGAAAAAAGGTACCAAGAAAAGCAATGAGAATACAGCACACAAAATCTGCCTCAAGAGTCTGGATGCCAAAACTACAAAGCACTCCAAACCAGAAAAAAAAAAATTTTTACCCTGTCTGGTTCTAAAGTCTCTTATTATTTGAGTCACATTTTCTGTGGCAAACATCTGTCAGCATTCTATTTTTCAATTACTAAGCCTCAGAAAAGAGCTAGCCCTCTAAGAAAGTTCCAGCATGACCTCCTTGGTTAATCCAGAAAAAAATCACCTTATGCCTTAAGAGTTTTTTGTTTGGGGGTTTGGTTTTTTTTTTTGTTTCTTTCGTTTGTCTTTCTAAAATTTTATACACTATTCCATTTTCATGTTTAACTATGTTGATATGTGGAAATAGGTAGAATTTGGCTCTTCTCTATTTCCACAGCTTCCACTGGCTGCTCTTTTCTTTATCACCTCTTAATAAAAGAAAGGACGTAGTAAATTTAATGACTAATGTACCCTCCTCCAACAGGATATTCAGCTACAGTAAGCATCTTCTCTTCAAATTAGCGTATTAATTTCTATTTGTTCTTCACTTCAAATTAGCGTATTAATTTCTATTTGTTGTTTGAAAGAACAGCTTTGAAGGAACCTAATTTATGCTTTCAATTCAAGGTTGAACGTGCAGCACTGGCAGTGACAAAAGAAAAGGAACACCAAAACTTTTGAACACAGCAAGCAAATCTAGAAATCAAACTAGTAAGCATCATGCCATAAGCATAATTTTTGCAAAAAGTCATTCTGACACACAATGCAAATTTAACCAATGTCCCAATGTGTAAAAAACCCCACACTTCAAGATGTTTTTAAAAAGATAAAAAAAAAACCTAAATCTGAAGCTGTTGGTATTAAGAAACGTATAATGATCCGCCAACTGTGATAAGTAAGCAAGATTTCAACACAATTTGAAAAAAGTTGTATCATCTTTACCATGGGAAGGGGAAGTCCACGTTGTATTTCTTATTGCTTAAAAAAATGAACAGTTTCAATGCTAACTAGATTCATTTACCTATTAGGTGAGTTCTGACATACAGATATATAAACACTTCCAACAGCATAAAAACTTCTTACAGGTATTCATCCTCAGTTGTAACACAAATACCTTCTGGCACAACATTATCGCTGTACAGTCTCAAGTGTAAGCAATTTCAAAATTATCTATAAGTGATTAACCATAAAAAAATAGCAACACCTAACTCTCCCTTAAAAAGGTTAAGAACACAATACCTGAAGCTTCTCTTGGTTGGATGTACGGATGATAGAAGTCAGTATATCTGGCAAAGCTTCTCTAGGCAGATTGTCCAAAAGACGTCTCAGCTTTGCAACTGCAGGAACGGACATATCCAGCATCTCAACCAACTGTAAGGAACACACAAGGAACAATATTCATGCTTGCTGTGTTTGTTTTTAAATTATTTAAGTGAGTATCTGACCTAAAAAGGATTGCATCTTTCAGTATAAAATGTGTCTAGGTACCTGTCAAAAAGCTACTGAAATAAATAAAAAAAAGTTCACAGAAGAGGCACTAACTCAGTATAGGGCAATCCAGACTTTGGGCTTTCTGCTTATTCAAGAAGTTCAGAAATATCATCATTGTTTGCAGCACTTTTTTCAATGCCTATATCTCTTACTCCCCCACACACACCCTGATTAAAAACTTTCCCAGTTATGTTAACACCACAATGACTCTTCTTCTATGCATCTTTTAAACTCATATTCCTTATACCTGGGGACATCTGTTTATAGTCAAGGCTCTAGAGTGTTTTTTTCCCCTTTAATAATTTAAAAAAAAAACCCTCACAAAAACCCAATCCATTGTATACATTATGAATTCTGGAAAAAAAAAGTGTTCAAAAGTGTTCTTTTTACTAGAGTACATTTATAGTATTGCTATATATGAAACAATACTAACTTATCATACCACTAACATATGCAGTTAGACTCATCCTGCAATAAGCTGTATAGACGCCCTGGAACTCCATGCAGAAACCTTAAGCTGTAACAAAAACATTTATTTTGTAGCAAAAGTACTGAAACTCTACTAGTCACTGAAAAATATGAGACTACAGAGAGAGATGGGCAGATAGGAAATAGACAAAAAAACACCAAACGTACATATAAATACATTGATATATCGTGCATAGGATTAAAACAATTTACCTGCACTGCGTACTTGTAGAATTGTTCTGACAACTCTCCAAGCTCCTCTTCAGATTTATGCTGATTGGTAAACTGCTCAAGTCTATCTAACTGTTCAACTTCAGCAACAGGATATGGCTTCTCTTTCAGCAACTGCAGGATCTGGAATCGGCAGAGGCCCGTAACCAGCAACGTATAATGTGGCTTGGGCCAGTTGCTACCAACCACCTGAACTGCCAAGGCAGCAGTGCCAATCCTACAAACAAATCAAATCTTCGTATTACTTGTCACCTTCCACAGAACATTTTGCACACCTCTTATCAAGAGGCAATCGAGCTAGAGGTTGCAAGAACCTCCTGGGTCACAGTTCCTTACCGTGAAAGGCAACCAAATTATACAATTTCCTTTGTAACACAGGTTACAAAGCCAAACCCTAAAACCTGAAAATGAACGAGCTAGCTGAAAAACTAACTGGAATGATACAATACAGACACCCGATTTAGAACCACACGTAGTATTTTCATAAATAACTTAATGGATCTTGCTATGGACAGGAATGCCAACATTTCTGCTTAAACTACGTGTGTCGGAAAATTGAGTGTTTGTAATTCACAGTTCTTCAGTGAAATGGTTGGCCTCATTCCAAACCAACGTTTTAAACCACACGTACCTGTTTAAAACACAAGTTATTGCCTCGCAAAGCCTTACTAAGTCCACTGATGTGATAAAGCTTTGAGAGTAAGGGTTACAGCATGTTAGTTTTACTCGTGCTTTATTCCACAGAAATACAACTCGGTTTCATTTTATGTGAACTAGGTCCCTATCTACGCTGCGCCTTAGGTGAAAAATGCTATCGTTAACAACCGCGACGGCCTTAATGCTCCTGGCCTGCATTTGGCCGTATTTTCCTCTTCCACCTTGGTCTCCTTTCCCGCGCTTTCCCTCCAGGCGTCAGCCGGACGGGGCCCGACACCGCGCGCCCCCCGCGACGGACGCTCGCCCAGGGCAGCGAGAAAAGTTTCTCCGCAGGGAGAAGCGCCTCGCACGCGGCGGCGAACAGGAAGGGCTCGCCCCCGCGGCAGGCCCGCCGCCGCCGGCCCAGCGCCCCCGCCGAGGTGACAACATGGCGAGCTCCCCTCGGGGCAGCACCGGCCCGGCGGGGAGGCAGGCGCAGGCGCGGTACGGCGGCAGCTCGGAAGCGCCCGAGGCCGCCAGGGAGAGCCGGGCCGGGCCGGGCGGCACCTGTGGAGGGAGGGCAGGTCGTCGCAGTCAGAGGTGGGGTCGCTGGTGTTGGGGATGACGCCGATGATGGTGCTCCTCAGCGAGGTGCCCTTCAGCAGCCGGCTGCGCACCAGCTGCATGTTGCGCGGCGAGTCCACGCTCGTCCGCATGGTCGAGCCGGGCAGCAGGACGCCCTCGTGGGTGAGCAGCAGCGGGAGGCGGCTGGGGATCTGGATGGCGCTGCCCGCCGCCATGGCCGCCCGCTCCGCTCCGCTCCGCTCCCCTCCGCGCCCCGCCCCGCCCCCACACCGGTGCCACCGGGCGGCCCCGCCCCGCTACGGGCGCCCGGAAGGGACAGGCCGCGCGTCCGCGCCCGCGCCCGCCGCCGCCGCCTTGCGGGGCGCCCTCCTCCGCCCGGCCGCGCCTGCGCACCAGCCGTGTGCCCTGACGCAACTCCCAGCGCAGGGCTAAGCTTTGCGTCCCGGCTGGCGGCTGGCTTGTGTTCCCCCCTCTCGTTCAAAGGCCAAGGCCCGCTGGGGGCCGCGGCCCGAGGGGCGCGGCGGGCCCCCTTCCCCCGAGCGCCGCCGCGGCTGCCTCGGCCGGCAGGTGTCAGGGTGGCCCTTGCAATGTACGCGGGCGTTCATTTGTAAAAAAGTGCTATAGAGTGTGGCATAGGAGAGGGAGCGCGTAACAGATTTATCATTTCTTACATGATTACTACGGTTACTAAGTGAAATCTGTTTTTTGTTTTTACAAAAATCTGCTCTCCGGCACCTGTGCTCATGGCCAAAGGGTTCAGGACCTCGTTTCTCCAAGCACAAGTTGGGGCAGGTGCTCTTCAGAGTGCCCTGGGCAGCCCTAAACCGAAGGGAGGAAATGCAGGATGCGACATCTTTCCTGCAGGGCGGGGGCCCAAGGACTGAGCCTCCCCCCGGGGCCGGGGAGCAGAGAAGAGCAAAGCACCCACTGGCCGCTTGCCAGGCCGGGCCAGGCCAGGCAGGCTACCTGAGGAGACAGGCCCTGGGACCTCAGAAACACTGTAGGAGTTCTGCTGCAGCACAGTTATTTTCTGCAGGGCTGGAGGTATCAGCCAAGGTCACAGCTCCTTGTGATCAGCAACGCTCCTTTGCCCAGTCCTGCAAAAGCCGACCCAGGTGAAAGGGCTCTGAGCCCTCAGGCCCTGTGGAGAGTTCAGATGAACAAGCAAGTTTTAGAAATTCCCCCCCCCGGTGAAAAGAGGTGCAAATCAAAATTGCATAATGTAACAAACTACATTAGCCAATCCCTTGTTAATTGCTGACTTGCACAATATGTTTTGAACAAAGGTAATCCTGTACAGAGGGGAAATCTCAGTAGCAACAAACTGACAATTTGAAATGCACAAGTATAGTTATAGTAAAAAACTTGCTTAATCATGCAGTTTATTAATACCTTAATCTGTCAGCCTACTGGAAAATGTCAAGGTAACAGGATATATGGAAATAGTAACAATATATTTAAATGCAAGAATTTATTACAGCTGAGAAAAATATCTTCTAAAGCAGTCATCTCAGGTACCTTAGAAAGAAGCTGGAATTTAATATACTATTCAACGAGACATTTAGAAAACATTAATACAAAAGGGCACATAACACAGGAATACGGGAAGTGTTTTGTGAACTTCCTGATGTTAAATATAATTACACTGTAAACATATGTTCAACACTCATAAATGTTTAGCATTTCTAACTATATTAGTTTGGAACGTGAACACAAAACAAACCTAAAGGTTAAACATTTGCTCGTCACATCTATTGATGAATTTTCTCAGTCTGAGTCTTCATTAAAAAGAATCTACCAATCTTATCATGTTTATTCTCCAAGCTACTATTTTTTTCCCTTCCTCAGAGATGACTAGTCCCTGTGGTCATTAAAAATAGTTTCTTAATTCATTCTGGAGCTGTATCAAAAAACCTCATTGAGTGCTTTTAAAAACCCTTCCAATTTCTACTGACTCTTAATTCCCAGGGCTGTATTTTACTGCATGTACTAAGCATGCAATACAACAGGAAGTCTAGATAGTATTTGATCCCCCAAATTGTTTTTCACTTAAATACAACCAGATCACATTTGAGCAACAGCCTTTTGGAACTCTCTTCTGGACTAGCTGAACATTTCTTGATACATGGAGAAACAGTCTAGCATTAAGAGAATTCCATGCCTTCAGCTCAGAGGATTTAAGATGAGGTGGGACAATTGCCACATGGTCTGACCTCCTCTGACTCTCACCAGCAACTTCTGCATCAAGTCCACAGTATCTGAGTTACACTGTATCTCCTAAAGGCATTCAGCCTTGATTTAAAGACTGACTGTAACAGAATCTACCACCTCTACAGGTATGTTTTTCAATAGTTGATCATGCTGTTAAAATTTGCACCTTGCTTGTAATCTCAGTTTCCACAGACTGACATCTGTCAGATCTAACAGATTGAAGAATTGCCTACTCTGAGAAAAATCCTTCCTTTGTGAGCATGACCAATACTCCATGGTCAAGCCACCACTTAAATTTGAGCTTCTCTACTAGCCATATTTCTCATTTTTTAATAAAATCTCATCCTTTTTAAAATGTGGGTAGCCTATAACTAGTATTCCAGTACTGGTCTTGCAAATGTCATTTAAAGGGGGTAATACTCTCTTTGTGTTTTCATTCAATATTCCCTTCTTATGAAATCAAGCCTGAAGTTTGTAGTCCTGGGTATAACACCACGTCGCACAGCTTAAATACTAATACTTTGGTATGGATGCAGCACAAAGCTGACTGATGGAGACGGGTAACAATGTGGTATGGTACAAGATGGTGAATACTATACCAGATGGTACAGTGCACCTCTGATTCCCACCTAATAAATCTGTGCCCCACAGAGTCTCCTACTTCCGCTCTCTGAAGCTGGACTGACACAACAACTGGACCTCATAGAATTTTCACTGACCAAAACAAAGGGGCACTGCTTTAGATCCCAGCTCAGCAAGGTACAAACCCACCTCCTTCACATTAAGCATATAAGTAGTCCCACTCATTCCATATCCTTCAAAGACTGAAACAACAGCCATGCTCTTCCTGAGCTTGTTGACAAGATCATGCTAATAATTTTGCAATAATGATCTTCTGCAAGACATATTTCTTCAAAAAAAAAAGCAGTTCACAGATGTATTTATTTTATACCTGTAAAACACATAACTTTTTCCTCTCCTCCCCACCTCTGCTTTATTTCTTCCATTTACATGAACATGAGAGAACTCAAGAAAACCAAGACCAAGGTACCTCACAACGAAGACTTGAGATTAATTTGTGTTGCTGAAGAACTTGTACCCCAAGCATACAATAATGAAAAGAACTGAGGATTCTTAATCTAGAATCTCTACTTGAAATATATCTAATGATTTCCCTTGCATCATATATACACCTCATTCTATACAGTGTTCCCAACTGTAGGCCTTAGGAATCCATACCATAGTGATTTTTGTACTGAAGAACAAGATGATAGGTAAATAGAAATTTTAGCCTCTCACAATTCTTGCTGTTAACTTTCAAAAACACTAGACTGACTTTCATATAAATGAAGACATTTTAGTCACTTCATGTTAATGCTGTAGCTGGGAATTGCGTAAAATGATTGCCTAAATTAACCTAACTCAACCTAACCTTTAAACTAATGACACAAAGAAATTATTACAGTACAACTGTATATAAAAGCATTTGCCTCAAGATTTATCACAGAATCGCAGAACGGTGGGGGTTGGAAATGACCTCTGGAGATCATCTTGTCCAAGCCCCCTGCTTGAGCAGGTACACCTAGAGCAGGGGGCACAGTACTGTGTCCAGGCAGGTTTTGAATATCTCCAGGGAAGGAGACTCCACAACCTCTGTGGGCAGGCTGTTCCACTGCTCTGTCACCCTCACAGTAAAGAAGTTTTTCCTCATGTTTAGGTGGAACTTCCTGTGTTCCAACTTGTGCCCATTGCCATTGCCATTTATGGCCAATGGAAAAAACTATTTTAATAGAGTAAGTTAACTTACCGACATGACATTTTAGGTTTTACACCATATAATCATGATTTGTACTAGAAATGAAAATATATTTAAATTGAAGTATTGAATATTTTGAAATAAATATACCCTACAGAAACTCCAAAATGAAAATTCAAAATTGAAACAGTGGTATCAAAATTCAGCTTCTTTTTTCCAGGATCATCATTCTTTGAGTTCTAATAGGCAGGTATAGATGCCTATGCCAGCCTACCAAGTACTCCTGGATTCCTCTCTCCGTCCTTATCTAGGTTGTTTGACACCAGACAGCCAGGCAATAAACAGCACAAAAGAGAGCAGCTTGGCTGGAGCTCCAAGCTCCAAGCAGGCTAATTCAGTAGCTGGTTGATGTCAAATGCAATCAGTAAGGGCTGAGTTCTCCCTATTTTTTCCCTGTAGGAGATCAATAGGATCTCTCTCTGCTGTCTGGCCATTGCTTCCGCCCATATTCATATTAGTATAATGTCTTTGAAATCTTCAACACTGTTAAATGTTGTAGAAGAGCTTCAAAATTTATTAGGACATGAGGGTTGGGAAGATTTGACAGATAAAGTAATATATGCCAATTAGTTTTCCTTTAAAAAGACTAATAGCTTCTTTCTTCTTACTAATCTACTTCATACTTCTGGAAATTTGCATTGTAAAGTACTAAAAACTTTCAATTGAAACAGACTATCTGTGCATCTACCTATTTTCATTTGAAGTATATTCCTGTTACTTTGCACCCACTGTCACCATTTGGAAATAATATTTTTGTTACTTTAAATTGGAAGTAATTTAATACAAAGACAGAAAAAGCAATTATAGCAAATAGTATTCTTACAGATGCACAAGAATTTTAAACTGGTTTGCATTTTGATTGTTTTAACTAAGAGTGTGAATCTTTGATGTGCTACAGGTTTTAGAGTTACTTCATCCTTAACTAGCTCTCATTAATCCCAATATGATAGATTTATTTTTTACCCACAAGACATCAATTATTATTACTAATTTTTTTAGTCTTTCTATTCTAGATCACAGTTTTATGACCTTGAAGTTCCTCTAACACAAATGCTTTGACTCTGGCTATATAAAAAATGAAGGCTTTATTTACATGGAATTAGCCTTTCCCAGAAGCTCATGATCCAAGGGCAGACTGAAGTGATCCTGTCTTTTTTAAAATTAGTAACAAAGGTTCAAGTAATTTTTGCAACTGCCTATCTACATATACTGAAGATACATTTCTTTCTTGGGGGGTTGTGGTAAAAGTTTCAAACCTCTAAAAAGTTCTGTAGAGGTTAATCCCAGCAACTGTTAGAACTTGTTCACAAAATTGAATTGTAAAATGGTACAGCTTCATAGTGCCTATAGAGTGGGATATTTTGAATATTAAAAACGCTGTTCTAAACCAAGAACATTCTGTTAAGTTTCCATTGAATATAAACTCCTGGCCTATTAATGTTTCATCTGCCTCTCTAAACTCAGTTCTCTTCTCCTAAGATGTGCATACACTTCTCTTCTGTCCCCTCACTGGCACTCCCTAGTGTTCTCAAGCCCTCACTCTACTTTCTGCAGCTATTTTATAAGACAAGACACTCAATCTGTCATCAGACTTTCCCCTTCCCATACTGGTTCTATTTTATACTTACAGATTGTTTGATGCAATGGTGTTCTTTAGGAACTATTTCTCGCCAGTCTCAACTGCTATGTCTGTAAATGAAAGAGAAAAAGAAGTTTGCCCATTTTCTTTTCAAAATCTCTCTCTATGGTGTGAAAATTTAAGAGTCTCTCTAGTCAACTAGTTCCAAAACCAACAAAGCACTTATGCCTAAAGATGCTATGAAAAGATGCTTTGAATTGATTCAAGCTGTATTTCTATACATTAGTTAATATGAGACATCCAATGATGAATACGGCAAGACTGGTGTAGTATAAAGGACTTACTGTTGGGATTTTGCAATACATGTGATGATACAATGTAAATTTTGCAGTCTTCCCAGGTGGGAGATTATATGGAGGCATGGTCACTCCCCTGTGCACCAGATGGACTACATAAATTGTCTGCTCATTAATTTTCCTCAATAATATTTCCTCTTCCCCTAGCACTGAATGAACTCTGCTGCTTCCTACCATCTTGGCATGCATCACAAACACCTCAAAAATCTTTAAAATACCATAACTAGGAAGAAACTTTATGTAAAGCTATTCAAAGGCTGTCACAACATAACTGAACTGCATTTTAAAGTTCATTTGTTTTAATGTCTAATTTTTCTACTCTCTGTAAGGTCGCAGTGCAAATTTTAAAATCTGTTTTTTAATGTAGGCTTTGCATTACACATCCCAAATCATTCTTTCTTCACACAAAAGAATCTGTTTTTTCACTTCCAGCTTGATTAAAAAGCTACCAGTTGCTTATGTAAGCGCAGCACATGGAACACATGCCAAGAACTGCTGGCAGCACTTTACTGACTAAAAGAGTACGAGAGCTTTCAGAAATTTCTAAAGCTGTGTGTAGGATTCTTTCATGGCAATTGTAAAATGAATTTTAGGAGTAAGTGCTAACAGACCTCACAAGAACAACTGAACTTAAAGACTTCATCTTTTATTCAAAAGTAGGAGAGAGCTCCAAAAAAAGTGGGGCAGGGGGGAAGGTTGACAGAACAAGAAATTCAAATTTACTGTTCAAATTTGAAACCTGAGCTAGAATAGCATGGGGCAGAGAGAGTTCTTACCTGTCTTGCCTAGCCAGACAGGATTTTCACACCAGAGGCATACCACAAAAATAAAAGGATTCAGAGAAACTTCTGAAGGACAGGAAATAGCCATGGGAAATTAAAGAAATGCCATCAGTAGAGCTGTGCTGATTAACGCTCAGATGAGGATACAGCTGTAACGAATTGAAAGAGAATCTCACTCAAACTTAGTTTTGCGGCACACAATGTCATACTACCTGGAATATGACTTTTTTTTTCTCTCTTTAATCTGAATACTGCCAAATCAGCCTTTTTTATGGGAACTGCTAGTAAGAGATAAAAATATGTTTCTGTAGAGTAATGTAACTGAATGAAAGAGCTGAGTGGGCCAGATTTGAGGCTCATATATCTTTGGTATGGTTTTGTTAGCTTTGCCCTTTTTTTTAACCTCAAAGGGAAGAAAAAAATAGGGCTTGTAACTAAGAAGAGTAAATTTTCTCCTGAAACCAATAGTGTAGCCACCAAAGAAGAGAAACGTGGAAAATAATGGAGTTACTGCCGCAGCTTATTGAAGTAAATACTCTCCTGAGTCAAACTCAGCGATATTTGTAGTCCAGGTTTTAATGAAGCAACAGTTTGAAGGAGATGCAAAATCACATTTTTATGCTCCTCTTACCAGAGGGAGCATTTTCTTTTCCATAGTTCAGATGAAATTTGCTGACTGCAACCTAAAAATGGTATGCTAATATTCTGCAGTAATTCTGGGGTTTGACCTTCAAGAAAGTCCACGCAGTCTGTGGGACAGTCCTCAGGCCCGTTTTCAAAATTATTATGTAGACAAAATTGCGGTTAAATTCTGGGATGAATGTGAGTTTTGCCTTTGCTTCTTAGCAGCTACTTAATACTCTACTATAGAAGTAGACCCGAACATCTCCCTGGCTCCCAGAACAGCAGCTAAAATAGATGCTCTCAGGCTAGGTTTGCTACCTTCTCTTATAAGACACAAGGAATCAATCTCATGCTATTGATGTAGGATGCTACTAACAAAGTAGTCTTTCTGTATTTTTCCATGTGTTGCCTCTGGAGGAGTTTGGCATAGATTGAGGAACTGTATCATCCCAAATTGATGCGTCCTACCACAAAAGAGGGTGTTTGGCTGTGTCATGCAGCTAATTTGCCTTTTCAGCATAAAAATCAACTTCTCTCTGGCTTTTGCTTCCATTAACTGGGATCGTGCTTCCATTAACAGGATAGAAGGGAACACTGTTGCAAGTTCCTTGCAAGTTGAAAGTGGCAGTTGACTAGGCTGCTGGAGAGCAAGAGGACAGTATAATCCACAGCAAAAACGCAGAAAGAATGGAAAGTGGCAGGCAATAAGGGAATGATCATCAGGAGAAATAAGCAGAGAGACAGAGTAAATATTAAGTCAAGGATGAAAAGACAATATTAAAGGGGAAGGAACAGATAGGAAACAGAAGTCCCTCGTGTTGCACCTCTTACAGACTGTCAAATTCTGCTGCTGTTTTCTGAGCACCTGCTTATTCCGTTGTCTCAGAATGGGGGTATTCAGCAGTTCTGAAGCCTGAATATTATGTTTTTACATGTCTGTAATAAGAACAGAAATGTTCTCTTTTAACTGATTTAACATAAATCTAAAAACATTTTAATTGATTTTTTAATACCAAAAAAAAGAGACATGCAACTTCTAATTTTGATGATACCAAAAAGTGAGTAAAAAGACTGTGACTAAAGCTAGATGCTAGAATAAGAAGAAACCATTAAGGCTCCATTCCTCTAGTCTCATTTAATGATAAATCTAAAGCAGGCCCCATTGGTTGTGAGGTAACCTCCTAGAGATCCTGTAAACCTTGGAATCATGTTCCTTTTGAAGAACATGAGAAAAAAATGAGATTACAGCTCTCCTAATTGTAACATTATTATTATCTAATAGTTACAATCATAAAGCACCGTTCTAACAATCCGGGATTATCTATGCACTAGGGGACATTTTGGTTTTCATAGGAAGCAGGGAAGTAACGCACAATCTCTGTGCTACTGATGGACAACTTGGTTTCGCTCTTCATGGTAGCAGCACAGAGTAAGGCAGCCTTGATTCTACATGTTCTGCTAGCCTGTCCTTGTTTTACTAATGCTTCCAAGTTCACAGTCTAAACATATTTTAAAATTCAAGTCACATAACAAAAACATTTTTGATTGCTACTATTCGTACATAGTCCATTTTATTAACTTAATTCAGTGCGGTATCACAGGGGTTGCATCAATACTAAAGCAATGTTACCTTGGTTTTTACATGAAATTCACCAAATGTACTATTAGTATAGTATTTTCTTGATTTACAACCTTATTTCTGTATAAAATCTCCTTCAACTTTAGTTATTATTACTCCTTAAGCCTCTCTGGCAGTATTTTTATTCAAATATTACTCCACTCACATTTATTGCCTAGATTTTCTTTTACCCTAGTCATTTGGTTGCAGAGGTATTGCTGAGCACCTACAACTTACAAAGAAGAAGTTTAGCAATCTTTATTTAAGACTTGTTCAGTCCTTCCTTGTATTTTGCTTTGATCATTTACTTCCCTTTTCTCTTTGGCTCACGTTGTATTTTTGCTCTTTCTCCCCCTGTATTTGGTTCTCTTCATTTTGCAACAAAATGTACTTTCTATCACATCCGTTCAGACAAGAACTCTGAATAGACTGCCTGGTCTGGAGTTAGTCACTCTTCTCTGTTTTCAACAGTTTGATAGCATATCAACTGCACACTGTAGGTCAATCAACCCAAGAATGTTTCTCTACCTGATCCTTTTCAAATCTGCGGGATAATGATTCCCTACATGAAGCATGACCTACTCTGCTTTCAGTTATTCAACCAAATTTTATCTACATTATTCAATTTTCCAGAAGCAAAACCCTTCAGAAATCAAGTTGAACAGAAGCAGTTACCTACCTCTGAATTAGTGAAATAATCCTTTTCACACTGGTCATTCTTTGTTATTTTATCTGCACACTGCCATTTGGCAGAATCTGTGCTACATAAACATGCAGCTCTTCATTACATGTTTTGATCACGATACAAACTGAATGGAATTATTAGCCAAAATGTTATCCATATTTTCATGTTTAAAAATATTTTTAAGCTGCCAAATATTACAAATATTGTTCCAGTTTCATTGATTTAAAGCCACTAAGTAATCATAACTATGTACTCCCTGAGGATATTTCAGGAAATTATATACTAGAACCAAATTCCTCTCTGATATGGTTGCCTAAATTCAGGTCAGGTAGCCACTGATCTCATTGTCTGGAATTCTGAAATGCCCATAGCAGAAACATATCGTGTACATGGCAACAACAATGCTACTTCACGCTGATTTATCTAACATATATAAATTAAGTTAAAACCACCTTGTTTTTCACATAAATTATTGTATTAGCTAAGCACAACAGCATCTACATTTTTACATTTTTATCCAGTTAGACCTTTGGTAGAAAATTTTGATAGAAAATATACAAAACATGGCAGATATAGGTACATTTGTTTTTATCTATTGCCTCTTTGTAAAACTTCTGTGTGTACAAACTTTTTTCGGTATCTATTATAAAAATTGAAAATGCTTATCAGTGTTCAAAAATTCCCGGGAGTCTTGCAAAAAACTGTTGTAAATAAGGACATGTAGAAAAGAGAGAGTGTACCATTAGACATTATAAAGTATACATCAAATAGCTGAGAATTTTCTGTGATTTACAAATATGAGATTAACCAAGTCACTGTGATATGCATCAATTTCTTAAGTTGGACATACATTGCACTATTTAGCTTCATGATTAAACATGAAGGATACAGTATGCTTACCAGAACTGTGCTGAGTAAAGAGTCTTCCATTTAGTTAGCAGCTTCTCTGATAACATCCAAAACAGCAAGTCATGTTACCAAAATTACTTCTATCTATAATTCAAGCACCCATTTTGGGATTAAATCTTCAGGCTAGGAAGAAAAAAACACAATCCTGAACCAGTGCCAAAACAGACTACAAATTAATAGAGCAAAAACAAGCTTGATTTCCTACACAACTCTGCATTAAACTTGAAATTTTACTCCACTTCATTCTCCTCACATTCCTTTACTTTTATGCCCTCTTTTACCAGAGAGGCAAACAATCTGTATTGATGTATCTAGTCATCTCTGGAAAACATTAATGTTGATATAGCAAAAACATGTAATGTAGGTTCCTTTTCACCTAAGCTATTTTCTCCTAAATTATGGAAATGTAGAACAGGAGAATAAGGAAGCTGGTTTTTTTAATGTTTATTTATATGCTACTTAGGAAGGGAGGACCATATTTTCCTGTCAACTGCATTAGAGAAAGCTCATTAGGTTTGATTCTGGCATGCAAGTATTATTGACAGCGATGTTTTTGTCCCTATCCATTAATTAAATCTAGGGAATATTAAATTGCTATGCACTTGCACATTCTGGAGTAATCCGTGAGCATAGCTCTAAGAGATAGCCCGGTGAGAACAGTCTCACTGAACGCTTTGCTTGGTCTGCAGCCATATGCGAACTCATTGGCTACTGATAGACAAGTGTCTGTTGCTAAACAAAATGTATAAAAATGTAATTCTCCTTATCTTTCTTTTAATTTAGACACTAATTAAGATCTTTTTGCTACCTAACTGTTGTTTTCACAAATTGTACAATTTATATTTGAATTTTTTTAAATTAGTTTCCACGTAGAAACAGGTGGAAAGCCTGACTGCTTTACTCCGAATGCAGGGAGTAGTCTCCTTTAGCCTCATCTGTTTCAACATAAGTATTTGTAAAGAATACCTAAACTAGATTAATAAAGGTTGAGCCTATACAATGTAGTTTAATATAGTTTTAACAACAATCAAAATGTCCAACAGTAGGTGGCGCATGTACTATTTGCAATATGTGTATTTCACCATCTTTCTTTCTGATTCAATTCTTTAGTAGTTTTAAAACCATTTACAGTACAATTGTTGAAAAGCAAATATCTTCACATAATTTAAAGGGATAATTATTTTTAATTCTTAATTGCTACATTAAAAAAGAAGGGAAGAAACAGCAAGCTAGCTTTTCAGGAAATATTAGGCTGTAGGAAATTATCTGACAAAACATGGTGACAGCAGATAAATTACAAAAGCACCATTTAAAAATTATCAAAAACTTACACATTCTGATTCCTTTTAGCCTGCTTTTTTGTTAGATCAGCTGTTTCAAATAGGTAGCTGTGCTAGGCTGGTGATTATTATCTCAGCCTCCCCAATTTCAAGTGGAATAAAATTTTCATATGGGAACAAAAATGTGGCCAGAAATAAAAGCCAATGAAACCGGGTCCTATGAACACTAATATATAAAAGAGCAGACTTTCCCTATGTCTTTTAAGATATGCTTTATTTGGGATATTGAGGACTCAGGATAGGATATTCAAATATATTTTGATATTTGAAAGTCTTAGACCTGGTTCACCAAAAAAGAGCTCACATTTATTTATTGCGTATTCAGTATTCAGCCTGTTGTATCAAGGGCCATGTTCAAATTTGCCTGTGACATCTAGTCTGTTCCATGAAAAATGGTTTCAGACACACTAGATTTCTAGGTTTCAGATACACTTTATCACTTTAAACTTGGAAGAAAAAGGCAAAAGGCAGAATTTCATATCAGACACTATGCTTCTAATGCTTCGAGGAGCTATGCCAGTTCTTTATACTTTTCTTCCAAATGCTGTTTTAGTGAAAATAATCTAAGACAGGTTTCTTAAATATTTGAAAAATGGTTAAATATGTGAAAATTGTAAACAGTTCAAACCAAAATAGTATAGGCATTAATTACCTGATTTTTTCCATGCTATCACCATTTACAGGTTCTAGTAAGTTAGTGTCAATTTTGCACTAAAAGTACCAACTCCTGTGACATATGTGGTATGAAACATATAATCACAAAATAATTAAGATTGGAAGGTATCCCTGGAGACCATCTAGTCCAAACCTCCAGCTCAAAGCAGGGTCAGCTAGAGCAGGTTGCAATGTCCCTTTGGGTTTTGAACACCTCCAGGGATGGAGACTCTGCAACCTCTCTATGCAACCTGTTCCAGTGTTTGGTCAACCTCAGAGTCTTTTTTTTTTTTCTTTTTTCCTTCTGCTTAAACAGAATCTCTGTTATTTCAGTTTTTGCCCACCGTCTCTCCTTCTTTCACATGATACCACCATGAAGAATCTGGCTCCATCTTTCCATCCTCCCATAAAGTATTTATACATATTGCTAACATGCCCCCCAAGCCTTCTATTCTTCAGGCTGAACAATGTCAGCAGCTCCCCTTGTATATCAGATGCTCCAAACTCTTAATAACCTTTGTGTCCATTTACTAGACTCAATCCAGTATGTCCATATCTGCCTTGTACTGGTGAGCCCAGATCTAGGACACAGAACTCCAGACATGCTCTCACCAGTGCTGAATAGAGGGGAAGGATCACCTCCCTCAATCTGATAGCAACTCTCTCCCTATTAGAGCCCAGTCTTCCTAATGCAGCCTTACTATACTATGAAATCAAGGCGAGGAACATTAAAATCTGTGGAGTATTGAATGCTCTCCCTTCTCCCAATTAGCAGTTACTTTTCCTTACTGAAATGATGAACAAGAGATCCCCACAGAAAAAACAGACTGACAGTTATGACAGGGTGGGAGGCTGGAACCTGGAAACAACTCGGAAACAGGAGTTTCTTCTGCCCCAGTTGCTTTACAGCTCAAATTCCCCCAGTAACCTACCTTTGGCAGAAAAGATACAGAAGATACTATTACAGAAAACATGCAATAAATGCAAGGAACCTAGCTGTAGCATATCACTTTTTTTTTTAAGCCGTGAAGTTGTATTTTAAATTCATGTTAATACATGCCACATGTTTAGCTTTAATGATGATTTAGTAAGATAACAGTACTGTCAAGATACTGGCAATTTAATTGAGCATACAAGACCAGGTGATACACCTTCAGGATTTTTTCAGTAGAAACCAGAGAAAGACCAGTAGTGTTTTTTGTAACACTGAATACAGGTTAGAATAAGACTTGTAAGCTCAGGTATGCTAAAAACGTAATATCCACTAGTCAAATAAAATGACAAACATCCAGCGCAAATTGGCTTTTCCATAGTGAGAATTCCAAGAATAGAAAGCATAATCAGGAAAAAGTGTAGAGACATAGAGACATAATACTTTTTTTTTCCCCTCGCAGTGATGATTAGGTTTAAAGTAAAGCATTCCTTCACTATGTTCTAAACTACTCAAAGATCAAGTTCCAAGGCCAGCAGCCTTTGAATTGGGCAGCAAGTGTCAACTCTGATCAGCATACTTCTCTCAGGTCTTGTACTATAATCATCTTCTCCAAACTGGAAATTTACTGCTAAAATTTTATCAGTAGTTTCAATATAGCTCAACAAATCTACTTTAAGGAGAAAGAATTATGTGACTTGAACATGAATATAGCAGCCTGAAATACATAATTGGCTGCTAGACCATTATCATAACAATTATAAATGGCACAACATTAACTAGGAGATGGTTTCTGGATATCTGCTCTCATAGTCACCAACACTAGATCTCTTTCAATAAATATTTAATATTTTAATTTTAATTTTGATTTATTATTTGATTTAATATTTAATTAACATAATTAATATTTATGAAGATTAGAAAGAGCTGTATTGTGCCTTGATCAAATATGCAGGTGATCTAAAACTCTGTAGAGGAAAAAGATATGGCATGTGATACAACAGAATTATAGTGACAGAAAAACACTAAGAACCAAGTAGGAAACAGTGGGATTTCTGCAGTGTTTGTGAATATATGTGTGTGTACATGTAGACATATGTTATAAAAATATGAACTATCTGTGTGCATATATATACACATGTACACACCCACATATCTATACGCATACACACTTTAGCTGTTAAAATACAGCTTTGGCACAAGCTGACTCTAGTTACAGTTTGAAGACACTTGAGCAGAAAAATCACATGAAGAAATCTGCATAAATAAATGAGATAGCGTAACCCAAATAAAAAGATTGGGGGCTTAATTCTAAAGCACTACTGGGAAAAAATTCCACTGATTCCAGTTAAAGTCCACACAATTCAGACACTGAAGTGATGTTTTGGGGCATGATGAGGGTGTAACAACACACAGAAAGACAACAGAGAGAAGAAATAAGAACATTCTAACTGATCAGTAAGATGAAAAAAGGATGTAGCATTTTTTTATGTCTAGTAAATATCAAGTAACAAAGTATAATGATTAAGAAAACACAGAAGAAACAAAAGGCAGACTTTTCAGAAGGTTGGGGTTTTTTTTCATTTTTATCGGACCAATGAGACATTGGACTAAGGTCAACAACATCACTGGAAATGTTAACCACACACAGACTAAATTCTCTCAAATTAAAAGTTCCTAAATTTAAGCTCCTTGATCCTCAGTTGGACACCATAAGTGGCAAGTTTTCAAAAAAACTGTGATGGTAATGAGAAGTATATTATAGCTCTGTTAAAAAAAAGATAAAATTGTACCGAAGATCAAAATGCAAAGGGAAACCACACCCTTTATACTCCTTTACAGGCTTTTCTAATTTTTATGACTGTGATGCTGTAATAATGGTATATCCTAAGTAGGGAGAAAACAAAAGTGATGATGGAAAGACTTCTGTAGCCAAGGCACAGGCCTGATGCATCCCTAGAGCAGAAGCAGACTAAGATATAATATTTGTTTGTCTTAAACCTAGACCTAAAAGCACTAAAACAGCCTAACCACTGAGAGTACGCAAGGATTGTGTAACATTTTAACAATATTAATAAATAAAAAAACAGGCAAAAAGCATTTCTGTAACACAGCTAAGCATGTATATATCTATATGTATGTATACATGTAATGCAAAGGGGCATACAGAGATTTGTGGTACAGCTGCACAAATGGGGTAAGAGAAAAACATCTGCAAGCACTAAAATCTGCATGAAAGACAAAGCCTGTAGAGCAGGCAGGAAAGATTTCCAGGGAAACCAAAATTATTCTGCAGAAAAAGCAGAAAGTGTCTCATAAAACCAGAGCAATCTTGCAGAATAAGCAAGAAACACCTGGCAAAAGCCAGAATTCCAGGACCCCAAAATAAAATGAACTATGACAGGATGGTGTGAGAAGCGTAAACCACCAAGGACAGAGGAAAGACTGTGGGGAAAAAAAAAGCCTCTTTCAGTTCCAGCTTTCCTAGCTGAAGAGCTCTCAGCTCTGCTCACCTTGACTTTTGTGACTAAGACCATCAAGGACCATAGCCATCAGTGCTAACCATACAGTATCGGGTCCATGGGGTTTTTTTACACTCAGCTAGTTTACAAGATTGTTAAGGAGTAATACTTTGAACATGTGTTGATAACGATTGACAGTGATTAAGAACTAACCATTGGCAATGTGCATTGTTACTGAATACCAATCTAATAAAATATTGCTTTGAATCTGGCCTTATTTATTGGCCTTATAAAAATGTTCCCATCGTTTTGATTTCTAATTCCCCAATACAAAAAAAGATACACAGATATAACATATATATGCACACATGCATATATTCAGTTGGGACACTTCCCATGTTTATCTCTAATGGTAACATTCTGTCATGACTGGAAAAACCCCAGGGAGTTTGCCACCAGGTTTAAATAGTTACTTAAAAATTGTTAAAGCTAATTATAAACTTTTTTGCTCCAAAGAAAAATGTGAACAGGAGTAAAAAAATCTGGAAATGGAATATTGGCATAATGACTAATTCAGCACCACATGACGCACACGGACAAGTAAATAAAAGCTCTGTTCTTCAGAAATATGAAGCCAGTTTAAAAACAATTATTCCTATCCACATCAAAGCAAAATAAGTCACATCTCTTTGTAACTGAAAAATGAAATGCAGAAACATGAAGGTCAGTTGAAATTTCATTAGCTACATTATTATGAAATAGTGTCTTTCTTCAGTTTGTTTTTTTAACTAGGTCAATGTGTTGTCAAGATAATGTTTAGCCCCAAACTGAGCTGAGTTAAACTCACAGAATATGACATTTCAGCATTGTTGAAAGGTAACATGAACGTATGCCCTAATACTCTGTGCATGCCCCATAGCAGAATGAGGAAGATACTGGTTATGTGTAGCAAATGCCAGTTTTCTTCAAGAAGGGGAGTATCCTTTGGCTCAGAAACAGAGCAGACAGCATGCACTGGAAAGGAGGGCTTTGTTCTTAGCCCATAAATGTGATCTTACCTTAGCATCAATTAGTAAGTGGTGTATTCAGGTTGTCTTTCATGCTCCTAAAAAATGCATGGTAATATCGGTCTAGAAGTGTCAAAAGATCTTTAAATGCTTCAGAACATATAATTTTCTACAGTTAACATTTGTAAGGTCAGTCCGACAACCATAAAATGAACCTGGTGAATACATAACAGCATGTCGTGGTTTAGCCCCAGTCAGCAACTAAGCCCCACACAGCCACTTGCTCACTCCCCCCACCCCTGTGGGATGGGGGAGAGAATCGGAAGGGCCAAAGTAAGAAAACTCATGGGTTGAGATAAGAACAGTTTAATAATTAAAATAAAATAATAATACTAACAACAACAACAACAACAATAATAATAATAATATAATGAAAAGGAAAGTAACGAGCTAGAGAGGTGAAACCTCGGAAGAAAGAAAAAAAAGCCCAAACAACAAGCGCTGCAACCGCTCACCACCTGCCCACCTACGCTGCTGGTCCCCGAGCCGCGCTCGCTGCCTCCCCTGGCCAACTTCCCCCAGTTAATATACTGGGCATGACATCATATGGTATGGAATATCCCTTTGGCCAATTTGGATCAGCTCTCTTGGATGTGCCCCCTCCCCTCCCAGCTTCTTGTGCACCTGGCAGAGCATGAGAGGCTGGAAAAGTCCTTGACTAGTGTAAGCACTACCCAGTGACAACTAAATCATCAGTGTGTTATCAACATTATTTTCATACTAAGTCTAAAACACAGCACTATACTAGCTACAGTGAAGAAAATTAACTCTATCCCAGCTAAAACCATGACACAGCATCTTCTGTTTTTTCCTTGGGTTGGCTGTTAATCCAATGAACAATGCAAGGCTGTTCTCATCTGCTGCATATTCTTGGCTTTCACCCTTAATGATGACAGGCTATAGACATAGGTCTTAGCTGAAGAAAGTTTTGTGCTGTTCCCATTGTTTAACTTAGTACACGATTCTCAGAAAACAATAAAATAAAAAAAGGTGGGAGGAACATAACACATTTAACATATAAAAGAAAAGGACAAGTAGGAGTTGTATATAATATACAGAAAAAGAGAAAAACAAATAAAAAAGCAAAAATAAAAAAGGCTTGCTGTGTCCCTCCTTAAACATTATGCAAGAAGATCTAGTCTTTACCCATAAAATGAAAAAGGCTGTGAAGAATTATTCTCAAAAGTCATCGATCTGCATGTCTCTCCAGCCAATTTAGCATATGGTCCTAACCAAAAACCAGCAGAAGCTGCAAATGGTTTTTGGTAAGTTGAATCTGATCCAAATGTCCTGCTCATGATTGGCATGAATACTTAAGAATACTGTAAATTTTATTTATAACCTTAAATTCATGTTCATAGCACCACGGGGGGGATCAGAATGCTCAGGATTTTATAGTGTTAAGTCAAGAGCTTTGTGAAAAGAAAGGAGTGAGTTTTACATTTGGTATTAACAACCCCAGGAAACTTCAGTTTCTAGTGCTAGAAGCTGACATTCATTTCAATTTAACATTAGCACTCTGTGACTTCACTCCAGGGGTTGAAAAAAACCAATGATTTCATCCTATTCCCCCGTGCTCTACATTTAGCTCAAAAATTAAGACTGTCTGGCCTCCTGAAACAAATTCTCAATTAATGCTTCATTTTAATAATTTCCTAGAGGAGTCATTTTGCTTAATAAATTTGTTTCATGAGATGTTGCTCTGTGGAAATGTGCTCTGTATGTTACTTCTAAAGATGTTTTCAAATAAACTGATTGGCAGAGCAAGAAGATGAATTTTATTACTTAATCAGTTTCCTACACAAGTGTCTTACAAATTTTTGGGATTGAAAAAATTCCATCAAATATTTCACTTTTAAAATCAGGGAAATTTACTTATTTATTTACAGATTTCAACACCTTTGGAAAGTACAGCTTGCAAGTGTTGGGCCTGAAAAAGGCTTCCTTGGGCAAAGTAGTATGGAAATTCAAAAGAACAAGACCTTTGTTGGATATCATAGCACATTTACTTAGCATTATATTTGCTGCTTTAATACCTCTAAGCTCTACTTCATATTTATGAATGATTTTACTAATATTCTCATTATACTTTATTACCACATAAATATTTATATTGAAAATATTTTAAACATTTAAAATACAGTCTGGTTTTGGAAAGGTAAACTATATGGTCTAGGAATGAATATTAATATACTATCAAATCCTTTTTTGTGTGTAGATGAACATTATCCTCAGCTACAATTCAGGGTTTGCTTATGCAATAGCGAGACGAACAACACAGGAGATGAATGTATCACACCTGCGATGAATAAGGAACAGCACAATGGGAAATGCTGTCCCAAAATGTCCTCCAGTGTCTGTTCATTTTTTAATCATTTGCCGTCATTTTTCTACACATGTATTTGCAGAATTGTTATAGGAAACCATGAGCTTCACATGAAAATGGAATTGACTTTCTATATTTTCATGCTCTTAGAATCTGACCAATTAACATAACAGCAAACCACTAAATACAAAACTCTCTGCTCTACAGAAGTTTCTCTTATCCGTATGCCCTTCTCCTCTCACGTGTGAAAAGAGACCACAACACAAAGACTACAGAAGATTTTGTATACTCCAATTTCCTCAACTATATGAACACAAAATGCTTGTGCTCCAGAAAGAAACAGTGCATCTCTCAGCCTGCCTGCTTTACACCACATCATACCACTGCAACTAAAGAGATATAAAAAACCTCAAGGTATTTAAATTGATGCAAAGGCTCTACTGTTCAATCTCTAACTCACTTAACCTTAGTGTTTCCTTAAGTCTACATCAAATGGTTGAAAGCAGATGCTGAGAGTATCTTTATCTCTACATCATCTCTGTTTTGACACTCTGCTTCTGTAATGCGGAGAAGATGGCAAAGAATAACAGCAGCAGACCTTTTTTCCTCATCTTTCCTTTTCACAAGCGTCATTCCCCATTTGCATCTTATAGTTTGCACGTATGTTAGTACACACACCTGAACTTCAAAAGCAGAGATATGCTGTTCCTGCATTCTCTCTTCTTTGCCCACAACTGCTTCCATTGAAAGCTGCCATGATCAAGAGAAGAGCAGGTTTTGCTGCTACAATGGAATAATTTCAGTATGATGAAATTAACTATACCTTTTGAATTAAAAAAAAAAAAAACTCAGATGACTTTTGCTCTATACTTATTGAAGAACTTTTCAAAAATTTAAAAAGGATTAAAGACTATTCTCCCCACCTTTACTGTATGTAAAGAGAGGAGCCTGGCATTGCCCTGAGCAAAACAAATCTATTTCTCCACATTTTCCATAAAGCGACATCTCATTGTAAATTACAGAAGTCATTTTTTATCTTATGATATGGAAGCCATGAATGGAAGCTGGTGTTTTAGTCCAAATCTAAGGAAGATTTCTAACAACACAGAATATGAGTTTTTAATAGTCTGAAGACCAGTGAGAACTTCAGTCATCCAGAATCTCTGTATTCTATGTGTGACCAAACAGTGGGAATTAAAAGTAATTTTTAATGTTAAAGCACAGTTTTCATAAAGACTCTAGCAGTACCTTTTCTTTATTCTAAAAAGGGTCTGAGTCCTCCTCATATTGCTATAGTATCTAATGTCCATCTCTTCAAAGGCACTCAAGCATTATGTGATATAGAAATCAGTAGCAGTAGGCAACTAAGTATAGGGTTTACATTCAGTTTCTTTGATGAGTTAATACTGATTTGAAAAGTGGTCAAGTTCAAGGAAATATAACTCAAAGAAGCTAGAAAATAGAAGATTAGTAAAACATTCTACTATATTTAACTTCTAAAAACTTTTTTCTGAATTTATTAAAAATAGAACTTATAGAATATTTATTGTATAAGTTTTTATGTGATTCTTTCCTAAAAGACATTTAGCATTTTTATTCAAGTTACTCTCGAACATTCTGTATGTATAATAATAATAATTAAATTGGGAATAACTCCTATGCAACTATTTGCCTATGGTGCTATAGGAACCCTTCTCTAAACTTTACTCCAGTATTTCTACTTGAAAATTAATGCTTTTGTCTACATCTATTTTGCCAAGTAAGAACAGCAAATTTGTTCCTAATGACTGGACATTATGGTTTTTAGAAGAATGATTGTGCTTAGCACCAGCTTACAACCAGGTGAAAACACCACATAAAAATATATGCATCGTTCATAGGGATAACTGCTGGTGTTGTCTTGAAAAGAGAATGTGTGCATCAAACATGACTTAGTTGCTTGATACCGTCAGCCAGTGTCATTGATTAATGAGCAAGAAAAGGCAAAGCCACGGCATACCTCCTCTGCATCATGAGGAACAAAATTTCTGTACCTGCATTTCCCACAGTCCAATGATTGCTTTCCTTCCCAGTCCTTTCATGGATGTATTCCTCCCTACAACATCTGAAGGAATCTAAATAAAAATTTCTTTCCAAGAAATAAATGGCCTTTTCATACTAAAGTGAACAATGTTTAATACTTGCCTGCTGCAACTAGGTACAATTCTGTAAGGAGTAAACCAACAGATTTCCACTTATATCCACTTCTTCGCATCCACTTTGGAATGGATAATTTGAAGAACAGATCTCAGGTACAATGGTCAGAGGAAAATAATTCTTCAGCTTTGCATCACTGCAAAAGTTTTATGTAGGAGCAAAACAAAAAATTCTTAAGATATTAAGCTATACTCCGATGCTTACATTTTTTCATTTACAGAACACATTTTATTTATTAATAGTTTATAAAGCTTCTTGCAGTAGAATGGAACATCTCTGTTATTTAATATGAATATATCTCCTTTATTTTTTACTAAGAAAGGAGGCACTAACTTGTTTTGTTAACCAAATGTTGTTTTGCTCACCTAAGCATTTACATGCACTTTGCAGCATTTCTAGAGCTTCCACTTGACCCACAACGACTGCATCAGCTAAACCAAAGGAATCCTATTCCATGACTCAAAACTTTGCACAGTATTAAAGACAAGCTGTATCGTATGATTTGAATATGATTATTTGCCAGACTATTTATTAAATGCCCACATGTCCGTCAAACCAATTAATCCCATGTCAACAGTTCTTAGGGCTACAACAAAGATGATGTTGATGAGGCTGAGAACAACAAAATTATCTGGGTCATAAAAACTGTTGTAGCCAGTTACAACAATTATCTAGACAGTCCTTTCAGTTAAAAATAAGATGCAGGGTAAAATCCTAAGAAATTTCTGGAACGCATAGAAGAACTTAATGTGCAAAGAATTCAGAAGTTCTACTTTTTCAGTATGTTTGTAAATCATATATATATCTACCTAATATACAATATATATATTTAATATATAATATATATCTATATATCTAATATATCATATATATATTCTTAATCAAGCAGATATTATGATGGAGCTCTTTTGTAAAACAAGCTTTGGTTTTTTTAAAGCTTTTTTCCATGTTCATTTGCTAGCATACAGCGATGAGTATAAAAAGGGAACCTTGACTAATCTTCTTAGTGAGCAACAGAATACAGTAGTAAGAAATAAAATGTAATAGAAGTCACAGGAATAAACAAATATTCAGTAGGGAATGTAGAAGCATATATGCTTGAAAAAATAAACATAAAAAGAGATAACAAATATCACTTTAAAAAATGTGGCACATGATTTGTAACTTTTCTACTTTGTAACACTTGTTCAGTTATCTCCACTTATATTAATTTTTTGTCAGGTATTTTAGTATTAAGAAAGTGTTTTAACAAGATTTTTACAGCTTGATTACAGATGAAGATGGCTAAATTCACAACTGAATTTCAAGAAGCAGCAGTTTCAGTAACTGAAAAGTATATGCAAATAAAGAATGAGATTCTAACGTGTCTTAAATTGACTATAATGTACTATTGGGAAATAGCTTTTGCAACAACCACCTAAGGTATAGAGAATTGTGATTTCAAGGCAGCAAACACAATTATAATTGCAGTTTTCTTTCCAATATCAGGAGTTCACAGAAACAATATGCATTATTGTAGTTTCTAAAACATTTTATCTGCAAGGATCTTTATATGTTCCTCTTCTGAGTCCTCTCTCCTAATAAGTGGCAAAGAGAACAAAATATCAGAAATTATCTCAAGAGAGTAGTATCTTTTTGCTCCATCCCAGGAGAAAAAAATGCATCAGTAGGAAAGAATCTCCTACTGTGTGAAAAGCCAATAGTAACAGATCTGGAGATTCAGGTACTACAGATTTCTCTTCACTATTCCATTCCTCTGAATTTAGTTTTCTAAATCACCGGGAGCTTTTTACAATTTTACTCCTAGAGTAAAAACCAAACCAAAACAAAAAAATCCAACCCCCCCAACCCCCAAACACAAACCAAACACCTCCAAAACACCAAACTCACTTATGCTAATGCTTTCCCAATGCCTGCTTTTTCCTAACATATTATCTAGTACTTGATTCACATCCAATTCAAATGTTCCAAACACTTAAACTAATCATACTTGTATTTCCAACTATGTCTTAAAAACCATGATAGATAATGAAATGTGATAACAGTCTCAAACTGCCATGATTCTTCAAAAACTTATTTTCATTCCATGACCCTGATGTCACAGCGTGCTAAAGGTTACATGTGCTGCCCCAAAGATTTATTTTTTTATATCATTAATTTTCTTCTGATTTTCAGATGACATTTGGAAAAAACCTGCTTCGTTTCCTTATTCTAGTCAGAGGACTGACAGTTCCTTAATAATTCCACTCATACTCTCCTTGTTGTTTATATCTGTTAAATATCTGTAGACCTTTATGAATGACATGTGTTTCTTTAACTAAGGCATGCATATTTAACTCACTTAATCTTTTCTCATAAATTATTTACTCTCCAAATAACTTTTCTTGCAGTTTTCCAATCTCCCTAATAAGCACCAGTCTTGAAACTTTGATAGATAAGGAACAACTCAGTCTTATTGGAATTGACTTCTCGTAAATTATAGGAAGATAGCAACTATTGAATGTATGGTTCTTAAGGAGTAAATACAATACCTCAAAATCTGGGTCATGAGATCAGTCTGTGTTAATTTGTATTAACTTGTAAATGTGAACACTTACAGTGAAATGGGACGGAGTGCCAAATACTCAGTGGAATGATAAAGAATGATATATAATGGGTAATATGCAGGAAAGGACAGTATTAACACTTTTCTAGTTTTTAAGTTATTCATTCACAAAGCAGAACTAGCATATGCACAGAGAGAACAGAATATTCATATACATGTACTTCGAAAGTTGAAAATATGACAGAAAGTAGTGGAGAGGGATTGACCTTGGAATAAAAATTGAGGATGCCATATGCAACAAACTAAAGGGGAATTTGTAGAATGGGCTACCGTACCCATATTGGGTTTAGATAACTAGCAAAGGTAACAGTGTCTGTGAAAATGCAATGGAACAGGCAAACAGTCAACCTGGTAAATTTGTACCCTGACTGTTAAGGCAAACTGGCCTGTTACAGGAGAAAATCCTGTGCATTGTATATCCTCAATAAAATCTTATGTCAAGTCCATAACTTGTTGGTTTGTAAGTGCTCAAAATTTCAAATAGATCCAGGGCTTCTTGTCTAAAATGTAAGATAGAAAGTGCAACAATTTATTTCTTCTCATAAAAAAAAATAACATAAGAGAATTAAAGAGAATACCATAGGTCTCACAGCATGAAACAGCTGTAATTTTACAGAGAGAAAACATAAGAGCTAGATGAAGGACTGAATTTTAGTCATATATCTTACACAGTTCAAAGCACTGTTTTGGAGCACAGATGCCACAATTAATAAAAATGCATGAGATTTTATTCAGATGATGAAAAATAAGAAACGCTGAACTCTTACTTTCAGATACAATTATGCAGTCAATGTATGCAGCCTGGAGTCAGGTAAGGAAATTCTTCCTTATGGAGATATGAGTGAAGTAAGTATTACAATTCATACTAAAACGTAAGCAATTATACTGCCAGTTAAGAAAAAGGGAGAAAGAATAAAGGAGAAAGACAAAAAATTAAAAGCATTTTAAAATCTAAAGTGAAGAAAACCCGAAACCATATTGTAGGAGTAATCTTACTATAACAAGTTTATTAATACAGCTAACCCTAAGAACTGTTACCCAGAAGAAAAGGCTTTAAACATAGTCACTCACTTTGTATCCCAGAATTTGTTTTATATGCTTAAGTTTCTCAAAAAATCTGCACAGCAGCACACGTTCAGTTGCACCAAAGTCTATTTCAGACATAACTGACTCCAGCTTGCCAGACACCTTGCCATGTCAGTAGGCCTTAGGACTCAATACGCCTTTTGTGTGTATGCAAGTATTCTCCTAAGCGCACATCATCTTTGTGATGTATTTGCCTTATATTGGTGGGTTTGCCTCTAAGAGCCTCAAATAAACTATTCGGTATTTATGCTTTTGGGAGGTAATACTGCATATAAAAAGCTACAAGTTTTACCATCTTTTAATACTTTTCTTATACTCCTGTCAATAAAGTTACATCACGTCCTATCAGATTAAGAAATCAAGATGGTAAAACAATGAAATACGGAGAGGTTCACTTAATGTCTTTACAACAAGAAACTCTTGTTAGCAGACTCAGGAGAATGATGGTATTCTCTTCTGCCATTTCAGTGTGGTCACTGTCTGTGAGTCATTTATAGTCCATTAACAAGGGCCAGCATCTCAGCAGGGGTAAACTGAAGTGAAATAAACTTTACTATATTATAACTGCTAAGCATCTGTTACTGAATGTTTAAGTGAGTTATTTCCAAATGGTGAATTAAATACTGAATTTTGTCTTTTTTTTTCTGATCATGCAGGTAAGAAAAAATTCTCAGAAGTTTTGAAGGTAATAAGAATTTTCTTTAAAGCAACTAATCCCTCATCTGCATTTAGGGATTCAAAATGCTGATGAAAAATTTTACAGTAGAAAATTATACTATAACTGATTAAGCTAATTTAGCTACTCCAGAGGCATGCATTTCAAATTATATAGCTGTTCCTAATAATCAGAGCAAATGGTAAAGTGATGTCACAAAAGTGATGCAATCAGAGCACCCTGTTACACAGTCACTTTGTTCTCCTTAAGATTTCATCCTCCTCCTTCAAAAATCTTGGAATGAGAATGACCCACTTCCAACCTTCAGAAGTGGAGACATCTCTATACCATCTTATAATAGATCAGTTATTCACTGACCTGACCTGTTCTGAGAAAGGTCTTTTTCTCTTCCTTGTCTAGAGAAGTAGCTGTCAGAAGAAGGCTATATTTAAATAGAAGTTTTACTAATTTATATCCCTCTTGACTCTCCATTGAAGCTCATATACCAATTTCTTCAGGTGTACACTGTGGTTAAACAGTTGATAGCTGCAAGTCTTATTTCAGATTTGGGAAAGATGGGATTCAATTTTTCAGAAATATTTGGGATCAAATGCTGTACTGTATGAAAAATGTTAAATCTGGGGGGCAGCTGAAATAATGAAGAACCTTTCTACCCAATTTGTTTCTGCCCCTTTTACCTCCTGGTGATCATCTCTGAGAAGTACTGATTGACTTGCACTTTTTGAAAACTAAAGTATCATGTGATTCAGCTGAAACAGATCAAGAACAATATGCACAATTTTAGTAAATACGTAGCAATTAGCCTGAACAATAGCCATTTTGTAGAATGCTTTGAAGTAGTTTTAAATGCAAATTTCTACTGTATGCAAGATTCCATACTATCCTTTTTTTCCCCTCCTGTTAAGATAGTCCTTTAGTAGCTTGAGACAGCCACAGTCCTTTTTTCAGAATTCACTGCGGTGAAGAGATATGTATTGTTCTGTTAAAAATTTTCATTTCAGTGACTCTTGGACTTAAAAGATGCAATAGCTGAAGTAACAAAAACATGAAATTGAGGTACAAATTTGCTACAAATTCCCTGAAGGTTCAGGCACATGTCTGTCAGGGTATGCCTATCTCTGTGAGGGAATACTTTCTCATAACCATAACATTATCAAAATTATCAAAGATCAGGAGGCAGTGACAGTGTGAAAGCCAGCAACTGCAACACCAACACAAAAAAGACCGAGTCACAGAATCAAGCCTCACAAAATTTGTGTGTGATTTGATGTATTTTCTCCATGGAAGGCTAAAACTATATTAGGTAGCTAAATACTGATCTGATTAAGAACACAGCCTTATAATCAATGTAAATCATGGATCAATTGTAATTACGAATGCAGAGCTATCTTCTATAATACTGTGTTTTGCCTAGGTGTCTGTCCTCTAATTTATGCAGTTCTCTCTTCCTCTTAGATAGATGAAAGAGGTTTAAATCTTTCTGGTGATCAGAAACAAAGGATAATCTTCGTGCATGTTGTTTACGCCAACAGATATTTATTTGTTGGATGATCCCCTACCAGCAGTTAATGCACGTGTTGGAAAGCTTATTTCTGAACAATGGATAAAAGAGGCCCTTAAAGGACAAAAACAATACTGTTGGTAATGCATCAACTACAGGAGGTAAATAGAGGGTTTTGTTCTTCACTATGAATATTGTGGTATAAAATCTGTATATGTATTTTTAGAAAATAGTAATAATTCTTCAAACAATATATGCAAATAAGTACCAGAGGGACACCACTTTCTTTTTAGAAATAGAACAGAAAACGAGCAATACATCTGAGATTACTGTAGGTGCAAGAGGGAGTAACAGGTAAATACCAAGTAATTACGTTTTCAAGGGAAGAGACACGTATTTCTGTAGCAAATCCACTATGAAGATCAGTAACAAGATAAAGCTGAGACAAAAAAAAAAAGTTATTTTAAACTTCACACTCAGTATCTATTTAGATGAACGGAGCTCAGAAGTTCTGTCAGTCTCATCTCAAAAAAAAGAGCAAGCTGCATGGCTTTACATTTGTTTCTTTTCATTTTGAGTTTTCTTCGTGGCTTTAAGGACGCAAAACATGTTGTTTGTTTGTTTTTTAAGAGCAATTGCCTTTCAGGAAATAAAAGTAGTGGCCATAAAAAACAATTAACTGATGTATAGATGTCTAAGTGCACAACTGTTTTGAAAGGTAAATCATTAAATAAAAAGAACTTTTTTTTTTTTTTGCAAGCTAACTAATTATCTTGTATCAACAAGGTAAAATAAAGACTCTAAATGAGAGCAAATATTTACTAGTTGCATCACCTATGTGGGTTCTGTCCACTCATGTTTCCAGACCAATTTAAGCAAAGGCTTAAGCTAGTTGTTTTCACTGACAGCTGCTTTCTTTTGAACTCGTATACCAACTTGACCTGATTCCTCCTTTGCCCCCAACACAATCCTGGACTCTGAAATTCCTACAGCCTCAGTGGACAGGCAGAACCATACTTCTATTTCATCTGCTTCAGTTCTCCCATGGCAAAAAAACCCTACCAGTCTTTATCTGGGACCAGTATTATTTTAACATTTCCATTAATGACACAGATAGTGGGATTAAGTCTAACTATTTAAATGCCATGTTACCTAATTCTTGAACTAATTATAGTTTCTGAATATTTAGTAACCCTCAATAGATTTCCTTCTCATGAACTTGTCCAGTCTGCCTTTGAAACCATGTAAAGCATCCACAGTACGTTCTACAGATTTACTGCATATAGCATGAAGAACCATCACTCAATGCTCAGCTTGCTTCATCTTGGGCATCCCAGTTATCATATTAGACACAGACCACTTAATTCCTACCGATCCTCTTCATTTTACTCTCATCTTTTCAGATGTCTATTACATCATCCCATAGCCACTTTCTTTATAGCTTGAAGATTCATTTCACAGATGATAAATCACTTTTTAATATATAAAAATTCTGCCCTCCTAGTTCAACTCAGAAAAAAAGTAAGGGTCGCGGGAAATGGATTTATAACTACTTTTTCATGGAACAAGATTTGGGTTTTGCATTTCTTTCTATTGGTGTTTTGTTTTGTCAAGGATGAGAAGAGAAAAATGGAACATCAATAGAGTTTTGTATGGAGACCTAAAAGCTACTCATCATTCTTAGTAAGTAGATATAATTTATCACATTTTCTTAGTCATTTAATAACAGCTGCAGAACTGGAAGGAGTACTTGCCATACAGTAGCATTTAGCAAAAGCGAAGATTCTACATATGAATAAGTACATTTGACAAAACGTTCCTCTGAAATAACTAACACAAAGGTTCTTTTGTCTGGTTATTGTGCTAAAACATGCTTAATATTGGCTGATGCTAGCACAAAAATGACCACATCTAGTCCTACAAAGAAATTTGTATTGCAGCTCCTATAAACCAACTTGTCCAAGAAGAGGAGAAACAGGAGTTCTCCTTCTTTCATTCAAAACTAAGGTGCACAGTATCAAACTGAGTTATTCTTTGTTTCAGCTAAATATCCCTGCTTTAACTTTATTGAAATGTGACAAATGCACTACATAAACATATTTTTCAAAAAATAAAACTTAATAAACTTTCAGAAGATTTATAAACAAAAAATGCAGATTGCTCCTTTCTTCTCCTCTTCAAAAAGAAATATTTTAATAGAGAAGATAATTGAAAGAAATTTTAAAAAAAGGAGGGTAAAGCCAGAGGGAAGATAAAGCAGCTGTGCTGGTTTTGGCTGGGATGGAGTTAATTTTTTCAGGGTAGCTAGTATGGGGCTAGGTTTTGGATTTGTGCTGGAAACAGTGTTGATAACACAGGGATGTTTTTGTTACTGCTGAGCAGGGCTTACACAGAGTCAAGGCCTTTTCTGCCTCTCACCCCACCCCACCAGCGAGTGGCTGGGGGTGCACAAGGAGTTGGGAGGGGACACAGCCGACAGCTGACCCCAACTAACTCAAGGGATGTCCCACACCATATGACATTATGCTCAGCATATAAAGCTGGGGGAAGAAGAAGGAAGGAGGGGGCATTCAGAGTTTTGTCTTCCCAAGTCACCATTACATGTGATGGAGCCCTGCTTTTCTGGAGATGGCTGAACACCCGCCTACCGATGGGAAGCAGTGAATGAATTCCTTGTTTTGCTTTGCTTGTGTGCATGGCTTTTGCTTTACCTGTTAAACTGTCTTTATCTCAACCTATGAGTTTTTTCAGTTTTACTCTTCCCATTCCCTCTCCCATCCCACCAGGAGGGAATGAGCAAGCAGCTGTGTGGTGCTTAGTTGCCAGCTGGGGTTAAACCACAACAGCAGCTAACACTTGGATCTCACTAGGATTTTAGACTTATCAAAGTCTGGAACATCTTGGTCCTTGTTAAGTGCACTGTCATAAGAAATCAGCAGCTGAACTTTGATATGGTGGGGACACTTCCAGGCTATTTAAATAAAAGATTAGGTTTCCTGGCAACTGCAGTCTAGAATTATTGGATTTTTTTTTTTGGTTTATACCTTTATCAATAAGGTTTTATTCTGTTGATCACTCCCTAAAGAAAGGACTGAGACCAACTGAAATTTTTACATGTGTATTATGAATTTTTAGAATCCCTTTTGGATTTATGTCCATGGTGTGTTGCTGACTGACTGAATGCTGGTTCTTTTCAAAAGGTTCAGATTCTTTAAGCAGTGTCCAGTCATTCCTCTTTATAAACACATAAAACATCTTCTCTCAGTAATCAATTTAATGAAAAATCACTCTCAGATCATTCATGAGACATATACGCACAGGAATAATTTTGTTTAATATGAATCTGCCCCTTTGGCATGCTTCTGATAAACATCAACCTAGATATTTCCCTGTATATGAACTAAGTTTTGAAGCTCTTATTCAAATTTTATTTGGACAGAATTTACATTGATGTTAGTAAGTAAAAAACAATTCTACTCTCCATTCCCATTTTTGTAAAGAGAAGCTCTGCACATATGAAGAATGAAAAACAAGTAAGGATTAAGTAATAATGTCTTTGCTGAGAAGCTACCCACCACATTAAATAAATTTCACGTGTTAAATTACTTCTGCTCTCTCAGTGTGGTCTTATGTTCCCTTTCCAGGTTTCACTTTGTGTTTCATAGTACTGCTTTTGTATGCTGATGATGGCCTCTTCAGCCTTCAGTAACTGGTGGCTGAGTTCCTGGGTAGAGCAAGACTCAGAGGCATGTGCACAAGTATATCAATAATATCCTAGTTAATTTCTGATTCTTAGAGGAATAGTTGTAGATATATCTGAAGTATATGAGCAATAAATATCAAATTTAGCATATTTATAATATATTGACTATTAGGTAATTATAACATATAACCCTGTTGCTCTTCTCAAATCCTACTGCAGATTAATCTTTTATTCATCTAATCTCCACCTCAGTAATTGCACATCCCTCTTCGACTGTCTTCATCATCCTCATTTCACAATAACCAGTGTTGTTACTATAGTCACTACATTGATCAAACCAAAATTAGAATTATAAACCACTAGTTTTAACAAATATTTCATGCACTTTGTAACATTCTCACACCTTTTTCCAAAGAATCCAAGTAAGAATTCTGACTTCTAAATTATAAATATTTTGAATTGAACAAGTGTGGAATTTAGAAAACACCTACAGATTTAACTATGAAAATTCTTAACTCAAGGTATTTATATCATATCCTGGGCTGCATCAAAAGAAGTGTGGCCAGCAGGTCAAGGGAGGTGATTCTGCCCCTCTGCTCTGCTCATGTGAGAACCCACCTGCAGTGCTGCGTCCAGCTCTGGAGCCCTCAACACAGGAAGCACATGGAACTGTTGGAGCAGGTCCAGAGGAGGGCCACAAAAATGATTTGAAGGCTTGAGCACCTCTGCTACAAGGACAGGATGAGAGAGTTGGGGTTGTTCAGCCTGGAGAAGAGAAGGCTCCAGGGAGACCTTATTGGGGCCTTTCGGTACTTAAAGGGGGACTATAGGAAGGATGGGGACAATCTCTTTAGCAAGGCCTATTGTGACAGGACAAGGAGTAATGGTTTTAAACTAAAGGAGGATAGATTTAGACTGGATATAAGGAAGAAATTTTTTACAATGAGGATGGTGAAGCACCGGAACAGGTTGCCCAGAGAGGTTGTGGACTCCCCATCCCTACAGACATTCAAGGTCAGGTTGGACGGGGCACCCTGAGCAACCTGATCTAGCTGAAGATGTCCCTGCTCACTGCAGGTGGGTTGGACTAGATGACCTCTAAAGGTCCCTTCCAACCCAAACCATTCTATGATTCTATATAACTTGACAGATGCATAGGGGGTGTATGGAGCTTTAAATATATTATTTCTAGAGGAAGAGATGTAGCAACAAGAAACACATCACAGCCATCTGAAGATAGTTACAGTAACATGGAGCTCAGACATAACTTTAAAAACTCAAGAGAATTATCCTCTATAACTTAACTATATACTGCCTGTGAAAAAACTTCACTCTGTTTAGTGGAGGAAGTGCTACAAATTTCCAAGCTATCCAGAAACCTAAAACAAAAATTCTGAAAGTGTAAAAATAGGAAAGTTAACAGTTATATCAAATGGAAAGTGATGTATTAAAAGAAGAGAGTATGACTTGGGTCAAAATGAAGTTTTTAGATTGTGAAACTAAAACACTGTAAAAATTTTAACTAATACATCAGTAAAATTATTACAAATGTTTCATAACTCAGTACAATAAAAATGTGGCTTCTGCATGATATGACAGCACCTCGTATAAAGCCTATAGATCCAAGGCTTTTTCTGCATAAAACAGAAGGTTTTACTCTGCATGAGATGTCCTAAAACTGCTTTATACAACGTCAGTCTTTCTCAGATCCATTTTCCAATTAAAAAAAGAAAAACAGAAAAAAGAAAAAAGAAGGAGGGTCAAAAAGGAAGATACAGCAGCATAGAAGAGGTTCCTTCTATTTCAGCTGCCCTGTCTTTGTCCAGTCCTATCTATCATTGTATCAGTGAAGATTCAGATCATGGTTCTGTTTCTGTAATTTTTAAAGGAGAACTACAACATTTTGGATAACAAAACAAAAACTGCAAGTGTCTCAGACAACCCTAGAACATACTTTTACCTATTAGTCTATGGAATCAGCATGGTGACGATGATCATACTAAGTTTCATTGAAGGGTTTATTTTTTTACAAAGGCAACATTAAAGGCTCCTTTTATGTTACCTCATAATTTATTTTATAAGGTAAAGCAACTACCTTGCTCTTTACAGTTAGTAGAGAATACTTATTTAATATTTATCTAGACTTAACTATTGAAAACTAGCAACTTAAGTGTGATTCATCCTGTCCTGAGATAGAATGCCTGAAACACGACTGATGAACTGCCTCTAGAAGTGTCTACTTATTTCCACTGATTGTAAAGACAGCTTAGATAACAGGCTTGGATGTGGACATCTACATTATAGGTACCTGAAGCAGATTATATGAATCTCAGTCTTACGCATCAGGTTTTCTATTATATTACAAAAAGTACTGCCTATAAAAACCTCTTAACCAGTTGATCTTCATAAAATGTCTAAAACCTCCTGACAAGGTCTCTAAGTAAAACCTATCATTCTGTGTAATCTAAATCTATAACAGCACCACTAATCTGGTATTACATTGCTATTATTTGTGTACAAATCAGAGCTGAGTGAATGTAGTAGGTTTTGCTATGAAATCATCAAATCCTTGATATCTTGACTCTCATGAATTTATTTTGGTTTTTGCTTTACTTATGCAAACAACAGAAAGACTTTAAGACTTTAAGAAATTTATTTTACTTTCAAAAGCTGCTTTGTAAATGCTGATGTTGTAAAAGCTGTAATAAAATTGTTTGCTACTCTTATAATTTTAATCTTAGCCAAAATTAAAGCTATTGTATGCATTACTACATAAACTCTAACTACAGTAAGAGACAAAGACTACCATCTGATTCTGCTGTTTCCCTTTATGCACAGATTTTACAGAGTCCAATGAGTTTCTTTGATAAAACTCCCACTGGCAGGCTAACGAAACTTTTTTCCTAATAATATGGATGAATTGGATGTGAGCCTTCCATTTCATGCTGAGAATTTTTTGCAGCAGTTTCAAGTCTTCTTTATTCTAGTCAAAATAGATCTTGTTTTTCCTTTTCTACTAATTACAGTTGCTATCATGCTATTATTTTTGGTTTTTTCATTTTAAGTTGTTGTACTATTCCTTCAAGACATTTTAAGTGATTTGAATTGTCCTTTTTGTTTGACCTACAGAAATTTACAGTATATGATTCTGTATTTTATTCTTAGACTTCAATTCTGCAGATTCTTTTGTAAAGGCTTATCAGAAGCTGAGAACCATAGAACCAAGTATCTTAAATAGCAAGCACATCCAGAATGGCAAGCTGTCAATTATTCTCTGCTTTTTGTATAAAGGGCTGCATTCAGGCTTTGGTTAAACCATTTTTTCCCAAATGTAGCCAAGTCACTTCGTCTGTGCAGAGTGTGATTACAGAGGTACATGTCAACCTCTACTGTCTGTTCACCGAGAGTCCTTCGGCTAGCAACAAAGATCCAGAAATAGGCCAGGTTAGCAGGAATGGCAAATTGAAGTGGCTGGATATTCACTACTGTAGCACAGGACAGAGAGCATCCAGCAATGCAAGAATTTAGAAATTCTTTAGAAAATTCAAAGATACTTCCTCACATTCAACCACCACTCCAGAGACCACAGGTGTTTTTTTTTGAAGGGCATATGCTGATTATGTGTGTTGCTATTCTTCAAGCTTCTTTCCCCTTCTGACAATATCAACTAAAGCATTTTCATTGTTTTTCTTGTATATTTTGCCATACTTCAATATTCATAATAAATCATTAATGAAAGGACAGAAAATAATGTAAGAGAGACCTTGCAATGGTGAAGATCTTGCATTATTTTGTTACTAATGCATTATAAGTACTGACACTTGACAGGAGATTCTGAATATGAAAAATGTATTGGGAACATTTTTCTATGCTAAAACCTTCAGGAAGGATCTGATGAGAAAGTACCTACAGAAACATCAAGTGTGGCCAGAATTTTCAACTGACTAGTGACCTAGAGATAACCTGAAGGGAACCAGTTGAAATACTGGTAGCTACTCCCTCAAACAGGCTTTTAAAGGTGTCTTAAGCTAGACTCCGAAAACAGGTATTTGTTGAAACTGCAAGCCAGAAAGCTGTCCTAACATTCTACTGCTGTGCTAAACCTAGATAAAATTGCTGTCACTCTGCTCAGGAAATATAGGGACTTTCTTGTAGGTTTCTGAGGGTGCAAAATATTTTAAAAGTTAAAAGTAAGAGATAAGGCCATAGTCTCAGTTTTCTCCAAATTGAAAGCAGAACTCAGCTGATAAGAAAAAGCAAAGCAGAGGCTGGAAGGATATATGGAGTTCTGCATTCTTGGGACATTCAGGCAAAATTATACAGCACAAATCATCTGAGAGCTGTCAGTGTACACACGTTGCAAAGTTTCAGTTCAAATCACTGGCATGAGGCAGTATCATTACCAAATTATCAGCTGTGGTTTACACCCAGGGGTTTTACTGGCACACGGAATTAGTACATTGTGTTTCTATTGCGTTGCAGATTTTTCTGAGAACTATTCAAGAACTAAAAAGAATTAAAAATATCAGCAGATCACCACTGTTGTCTCATATAGCTTCTGTGAAAGGTCAGTGTAATTCATGCTTATGACAGAAAAGATGACTAACAACCAGTAAGACAAATGCAATCGACATTCTTTGTTTCATTTTTGTTCTAATTTAGATAGGTAACACTGCCTTTAAATTCAGCTGATTGGGGATCAGATTGTGACTGTAAGCTGATATCCCTGCTGACTTTCATGAAACCTCAACAGGGTTATAAAAGAACGTTTCCATCAAAGTTACCATGCTACACAAGCAGCAGAGATCCCATAGCTTTTTATATTTAGAAAGTGAGCAGCCACAGGAGTGTTACCGGTTTCCACTACAGACCCTCAAAAGAATGTAACAAACACCATTAAATCCAATCTCACAGTGCCAATTTTTAAACATAGCACATACTTTTACAGTTGAATTTTAAGCAGTCTCTAGAACCCGTTTAAAGGGATAAGGTTCAGTGACTCTCACTAGTGGTTTCTGAAAGCAACAGATATTGCTATATGCATCCTCAGGGAAGCTGTCTCAAAGAGAATAAGAAGCTTTGTCCGGAACCCAGTATACAAGGGATTAGAGAATGCATTGCATGGCATTTGTTTAAACTGGTAACCAGTGATCCATTAGGCTAATTAAAACATACTGATCTAAGAGGATTCTGAACAGTGAGATACCAATATAGTCAAGGTATGCTGTGCAGATGAAACACACTCATTGCTTGACAGAAATGCTAAATAGGATAGTTCACATGCACACAAAGGTTTGATTCTCAGGAATAATTAAAGGGCCCTAAACTGCCTGATTACATTGAGTGGTAGTCCCTTTATACTTGTAAAATCTCAAATTTGTACATGCTTTGCCCCTTTGAGGACTGCGGATCCTATCCAGATACAGCAAAGATACCACATGCACTTTTGTCAATAAAAGTGAAATTTATAGATGCCTATCACCATTTCAGCAAGACAGGATCGTTCTCAAACTTATAATCTCCAGAGTTCCTTAGCTAACCTCTTGTCCAATCTGTATACAGAGACAGAAATAAGTTACATACGTAATTCTTTTTTCTACATTTGAACATATTTTAGCTTCATTTTCCATGCTTGCACAGAATTTATCTTTCAATGTGTGTACTGAAGTTTACCCACCAGTCTGCCAGACTTGGTAAACAACAGGTTTATTGCCATATTAAATATTAGTCCTTTCACATGTGCATTTACATTCAGTAAGAAAAGAAAAGATCAGGTATGCCTAAGAAGAATGCTTCTCAAACTGCTAGGGTTTAGCTGGAAACACAGAGCATCTTTTAGAAAATATATTCCCCAAGCAGCAGATACCAATCCAGGTATCTTCATTATACAGGAGCATAGTAGTAAAAAAGCCTGACCTGCCATATTCTCTTCAGAACTTAGTACTTCCCTTAAAAAAATGTGGCAATCTAAACTGATTCTTCCTAAGTTCATAATCAACATGCCTGCTTCAGTAAATGGCACTTGCATGGTATTTTGAGTGAAGACATTTATGAAGTTTATGTTTAAAAATCAGCACTTCAACATTTGACATGAAACTTCTGCTTATGTTAAAAACTGCTTTATATAAAACTGAATGTTCATTTTTGCTTTCATTTCAGGTTTAAAATGTTAACTAATGAAAATGCCAAACATATGCTGTTATTCAACTGTGCATTATTTGGCTTGCAGTTAGAATACATATCCTCATGAGCTTTGTGACTTTGTTTATGGCATTATTTGTTCTGAGCTCTCTTTTTCTAAGTGCTCCATCAAAATATTTGACATTACCTTACATCAACCAGGTAAAACAAATTATACACCAAGGTTATTTAACATTATTCAACAAGGTTAACCTTGTTGTCATATGTAATTTGCTTATTCTAGCCACTGTTTATACCACACAGTTTAAGACTTAAATTCTCTTGGGACACATCCTATCCCAATTATATTCAGACAGCATTTTGCGGGCACAGAAAGGAGAGAGGTAAAAAGTCCATACTTTGGAAAGAGCTTTTTTACAACACAAAGTTATACATGTAGCTAATTTGTATGCCATTGTTACTGATATGTATTTCATTTCACATTAATGCCCTTCTGTAGCTTGATAAACTCACTTGTAATACCTTTTTAAAATGGGATTGGAAGTATTTTACTAAGGGCAAAGCAAAGACCACATTTTCTTTGTGTATTTGTATCACATTTAGTACAGTATGCCCCAAATCTCATTACTTACTTTGTGTACTGTTAAATTTAAAAAAAAAAGTAACTGTTCTAAACACGGGTGTTTAGAATATGTAAACGTAACTTTTTTTTTAATGCATAAGAAAAAACAAATCTGAGTTTGCTTATTGCATAAAAGGAATTAAAATTGCTTCCCTCATAATTAATAGAAATGTGTTATTTTTCTCTTAAACATCATCGTTGTACAATCTCGGGTTAGTGCTTCAGTTGGGCTTTTTTTTTTTAATAATTTTTCAGCCTGCAAATATTTCAAATCATAATAAAATCCTGATATGCAATAAGCATTTCTTCCATCTTAGCTATTTTGACCTCAGTCTTACTTCTATTTATATTTAAAATTCAAACATCTACTAAAAATTAGCATAAAGAAATAAACACACTATAGTAGCATTACTACTTGATTGTTTGTGTTGTTACAATATATACATTTAGTTAAAATTTCACACTAAATATACTGTTTAGTGCATTTTATTAACTATGCAATATCTCCTAAAAATAAGTAGAGAGGCTAGAAAAACACAGGACTTCACATCAAACTGTGAAAGATATTTTTCTAGCTACTGCAGCTTGGCAGTCTCCACAGGCAGTTCTAATAGCTTGGAAATTGCCTTGGGGCCTATCACTGAATTCTGTTGTTGATGAGCTTTTATATTGTTTTATTCTTAAACAGCCTTTTACTTTGATTAGTCACTTTTCTTTCCTCAACAGAGCTATTGCAGATAAAAATGAACAAAGGGTGATTTTCCATTAGTTCTATATGATTTTTTTTTCTGTTTAGATTATAGCTGAGTGGATTTCTCAAGGTGTGTGTGAGAACAGGAACTGAGACAGACTCAAAATTTACTTCAGTTGAAGAGACAATGGAGTATGCTTTGGTAAGACCTACCTGTAAACATGGCAGCAAGACTACAGTTTATACAGATATTTTACATTCTTTTAAAAAATAATAGCATTATTAAAGACACTGTGCATGCATTAAATAATATACTTTTCCCCGCCATTTCTGAGACATATTCCTGAGACCCCAAAATACTGAGTCACTGAAATCTCCCAAAAGCTGGCCGAGTCAAGGAGAAATTATATTTAAAGATTATCAAATGAAATACAGAGAAAAGAGTTCTACAGTTCTCACAGGCCTAAATATTAAATTTAATGGTCAAGAAACTATAGGTATTGTCAGAAGAACACATTTTGATAAGACCTTCTTTGATAAGACACACCTTTTTTTGTTGGATATGCTTTTTCTTATGCCACCTAATGGTATATTTCTCAAAGATCTACATTTCTAAGTAGATTTATCTGTAAATTATGATTTTTATACTATAGAGATCCACAATACATATTGCAGGGCTATAAAATGACATCCTAAGACAATTCCAAATAAGTTGGCTTAAGAGGGGGTTGGTGTGCGTGCTAAGTGTCATATACTCCATACACATTAATAAATGATGCTGAGAAACAGGGATTATTAACATATGTGAAACTATGTAAACATAGCATTATTCTTAATATCTTAGTTCACACAACTAGATCCAACTTTGTTATCACTATGCAACTTTTCATTATGCCGTGTAAACATATCCAGAGAGACAGCAGTCTAGAAGCTTCATCTTTAATTACGCACAAACCACAAAAAATGTTGCATATTCAGTAAGTAATGAAAATATTATCCTAGTACGTTGGTATTTGTTTGTCCATTTACAGTTGAATGAACATCACAGGTTAAATCAGGTTTTATTATCTTTAGTTAATAAAAAAATTTTAAAAACTTGGGCATTTTCATGGACATTTCTACACCCTTTATGAGCTGTGACTCTCTAATCCAACAGATTGCTCACACCGTCTGCTGTACATTAATTTAATCTAGTAAATTGTCCTATTATCTGTATAGGCTAGATTTTTATATTGCTCCTCTGATATACTAATGCTCCCTTCTTGAAACTAGAAACCTTCTGAGTAGCTTTCAGCAAAATTTCAAAGAATGCGCTTATTTTAAACCATTTTTAATATTACTGGTGCACTTACTAACAAGTTCAACAGAGAGCCTAAAAGGAGCAAGTAAGTAGCATGAACAAATCTCACACTCCTTAAAAATCATACATTTCTCTCTTGCAAACTCCAAATGATGGACGTGTCATGATAGGATGGCAAAGAGAGAACTGTTAGCATCTTGCAGTCATGCCAATTATAGCCTACTTTACTGGTAGGAAATAGAGCACAGATTTTTGCTTATCCTCCCTCAGGGCTACTCAGGCCCTTTTCAAGTTTTGAGCCTCAGCAGACATAGCTGGAACAGCATGCTTCAGATCAGGGAGGCCCCCTCCATTGAAAATCTGAAACCTTCTTCTGACATTTAGTACTTCAGTCCAAAACAGGGCATGGCTTTTCCCTATGGGGTTGGCTGGTGAACAGTGTGCAGAATAACCATCTCCTGAAAACTGCAAATGACTCATATGTTCATTAAGGCGACACCATTTCTAGTCTGGTACAGATACTGTTGAAACAAATTTCTGTTGCTGGATGCTGAGCAGGAGGTGGTGTGCAAGAAATACAGAATTTTATTTCTTTTTTTTTTTTTGTTAAGTTATATCCTTTTCTAATTTTGTCTCTGAAGTGTAATAAGGCTGTGGAGGCAGTCTTTTTAGATGTACAATGTATCTTTTAAATCTCAAAAGCCAGCTGTATTGTTTTAATGCACTTCTGTTTAACAATGTAGTTTTTTTGTTTTCTGCTCATACTAATCATCTGAAAGATATGCTACATGTAACTTGCTTAATAATTTACTTTATCAATCCATTAGGAGCTATGGAAGAAAAAGTCCAACTCCAACAAAATGATCATTTCTCAATTATAAATCAACCCCCAAAAAGGTGAACATAAGTGCTAGATACCTGCTGCGTGTATCATATCAATTCTCTCCCTTAGTTTCTGCATATCCAGAATTTGACAAATAGCACAGACCCCAAATATCCAGAATACCGAGTCCTTTGCTTTCCCATGGATGATCATTCTCCACGCTTCAGTTTTTCTATGTAATTCCCGTGGGCAGATATTCTCAAAAGCTAAATTTAAGGCAACTAACACACCCACTCTGAACACCCAATCCTCTCCCACTGTTCTAGCAAGCAGACACTCTCCTTTAGTTTCCCTCTGCTTACAATCAAAATTGACGACTACACCTAGTCCATATTCTCAGGCTTTTACAGAGATTACCTGACCTCTCCTCACCAAGAGCCAACACTAATACAAAGCTGACTAGCCACTAGCCATTAAAAAGACGTGTTCCCATTAATTTATGAAGCAGGTTTGTTGCCTTATCCTGTTTCCCCCAAGATTCCAGATATGTAAAACTTGGCTAGTGCTTAGCACCTTCCTATGTTTGTAATCAGTATTGTATACTCTACAATGATGCAAGGGGTTGGAACAGTGTGAAATATTTTTTGGTTTTTAATAAACAAATATCCAATTCCTTTGTGTTAAATAATCTTTCATTAGCTAACCTCACTTGACCAGAATAATTGGCATAAAAATTACACATCTCTGTGTGTAGGTATATTTGAATAAATGTGAACAATATCAGTGTTAATTAAATGTAGATCAAGAGCTATTGTTCCACTACTCAAAATGTAAATTTCCCCTCAAAAAGAATTGTAAATAAGCACTTACTGCTTTACACTGCAAAGAACTGTAATTGGGCAAACATTCAGAATCAAAGAGCCGATGTCAAAGAGCCTTTTACAGAACACAGTTAGGCTGAAGAAGGAAATAAATACGGACACGCTACTTTTTTCCTTAGTAATAGTCAATGTAGTAGACTACAACTCAGCAGCAAATTAATTTCAAAAAGGAATCTAATGCAGCCCCCAAATACTGTCTTGATTCTAGCTTTTTTCCACGTGGCCAGATTTTCAAAATCACTGACACATATGTTTGTGTATATACAACTGGAATCAATTAAGAGAGGAAAAACCCCCAGTTCCAACTTCAACATTTACATGAAGTTAAACTTTCATAACTAACTCAGCAGCTTCCATTGTGACAGTCAATGCCAGGTTTGAAGAGTTCAGAATATGATTTTTCTGCGTTCTCTTGAAAATAACCTATTCTTAGCCATCTATCTTGCTAAAGTGCTAGAAGCTTCCAAGATAAAAACATACTGAAATAGTCTTGCTTTACCCTTGGAAGTTGTTATACTAAAATCTGCAGGACTGTCTACAACCTCAAGCAATAATCAGATAAAAGAACCAAATAAAGGAATAGCATATGAATGACATTTTCTGGCTCTTCCCCCAGTGTAACCACCTGAATCATCCTGAGTTTGAGAGACAGCATCCCAGCACAGAACTGATGCATAACAACTTACAAAATGTTTCCCTTTAATGTAAACAAACATAACATCTAGATAAACAGATAAGCAACTGGATTTTAACGTTGTGTTATCTGAATGAGAGAAGGAAGGTATTCCAGGATCACAGTGAATACTTGTTTCAAACTATAAACATAGTGGTATGTTTTCCACCAAGGTCAAAGGCAGCATACAAATGTGAAGTAATATTTATCTTTTGTTGTTTTTTTTTTTTTTTTTTAAACACACACAGAATAGGTATAAATCCTAAATCATGTTGAGCATCTGCAGTTTTGGGGGGGGGGGGGGGGGTTAAATATCACTGACTTCAAAGTTATTATCAGCTGCACCAGGTCTGTCCAAACATGTTTTGAGATTTTGAGCTGAAGATTCTAGGAGATTTATCTTGATATCTGCAATCAAAAACATTTAAGATACTTCAGCATAAAATATTATGTAAATTACTGTAGCATTTAATAGAGCCATAACAATCGTATAGTCATTGCTATGGAATTATTCCATGCATGATCAGAAAGCCTCTTTCCCGCGGGCCAAACAGCAGGACCTTGTTCTGTTTCCAGAGCTGGGTATTTTTCAGCCACTAGGTGCTGCTCTCGTTAGAGGAAACGGAACATTCAGAACCATGAAAAAGAAAACTAGGTGACCATTTCATGACATGAATGTGTAGTTGCAGTGTTTACTACCTACCCTGCTACTTCCTTTGTAAAACAGCTTCTTTTAAACCTTTGCCCCAAGTTTTGCATGAAGATTGTTTCCACTGGTTTCTCTAGTCTGGGCTGTGACAGATCTTTTGTGAGATGCTAAGAATGACGACATGAAACCTGTTTGTGCTCTAACACTTTCTTCTTTGCTTGCATTACAACATGTAAAACTCTGCTGAAAATCTTTATCTTTATATTGAATTCCTACAGTTTAAAGGACTTATCAACTTCGTATGCACTGAGTTTTTAAGCAAAAAAATTACCTGATCAACAATTTCAGAGATTATATAACTTTTTTTAATAAAGTAGTTTCTTATCTCTTGCCAGTTTCAATTTTTATGTAAATTCAGCAGGAGTCCTGTAATGTCATTCCAGCTTTTTCATTTTTTCATCTCAAAATCTTCCCTGTTAGAATTCAGTGTACATAAAAAGAATCATTTCCTTACTTAATCAGAAGGCTTAAGGAATCTACAGAAAAATGACAGATTTAATAATTGGCAAAGAGCGTAGGTAATGCAACATTTTGTTCTGGGATAAAACCACCATACAATTAAAAAAGGAGCAGGCAAATGTCTCTTATTGTTTTCCTGATATGGTCAAATAAGAAGGAATTCTCTCTTTTGGAGAAAAATCTTCACACTTGTTGCATCCAAATTGTACAGTAAAAAGATAGATAAGTCATTTTTTTCCATATGCAGTTATCAGCATCCATATCTCAAAAATCAAGCTCCATGTTTGGCACTGAGAACAAAATCACCTGTCCCAAGGATCACCTCAGAGAAAGTATTTACCTCTCCATACACAAAAAATAAATATATTTTAATAAAATAAAACATATAAAATAAACCTGGGACTCTGTCCTGAAACCAAAATATTCTATTTCCACTTTGTTCATGAACACCCATAATATCATATCTGTGTGTTTCCCTGGATTTGGGATAATTCTCCTGTTTATATATAAAACTAAGTTCTACCATTACGGTTTTAAATTACTGGCCATAACTTAAATCTAAGACCCAAATGGGGATACATCAGTATATATATACATACATATATATATCTGCATAGATCCATATAATAATGTGTATATAGAAATATAGCTATATCATATGTATCAGAATAGATATATCGGGTATATCAACTAAGATGTGAATTAGAATTTCACAATCTCTGCATTTAGAGTAAATGTTCCTTGGGGCTCAGACTGCATCTTACTATGTATACATTTAGTGTGTGTAAAAACAAAACAAAATACACTATAAAAAATGAGAATTGCTATTAATATTTGGTTAATAGCACTCTGAAACCAGATCATAACCTGCAATCATCTCTAATCTGTGCCAGCTCCATTAAATCCACTCTAGTTTGTACAAGACAGAAGAACCTAGTTCTTGACTGAGGTGACACAGCATGGCAGGGCTTGGCATTAAAAAGGGGACTGTTCTTGCCCAAAGAACTACAGTCTTAACCAAACACAGGTAAGGGTAAGAGCTGAAAGAAAACCCAGAGGTGAAGTAACTGGCTAAAAATCACCCTACAGATTAGCAACAAAAATCTATTTGCCATGTATTATTTCACTGTTTTTTGACTGGCTGTTGCCTCACCTTGCATTTTCATGGGAATCCAGATATTTTGTATATTATCTAAACATAATGCCACTGCAATATTCTAGGTTAAGAGAGTTGCAAATACAGTAACTTTGCCCATTGTTACTCAGTTTAAAACTATATTAAGGTTTGTTGGCTCCAGAAGAGCTTGTGCATGTTACCAGTTTATTTTAAGACTGCATTTTGGGCTCAGGAAAAGAAAACATCAGATTGTAACCAGCAAAGCATCAGGAAAGTAGAAATAACAGCAACAGGAGGAGTATTAAATGAAGACACAGGTACTACTTTTTGTATGGAAACTGCGTTCAGTACCATCCTTGCAGCTTCATAGAAATAAGGGGAGTGCGATGCAGAAAACAATCAAAGGTATTTCATTTAATCACCTGAAATGCACAATATCTTCCAAAATGGAGACTAACATTTCATTTTATAAAGGTGGGCAAACAAATAGTAATGCTATGCCTGGGAGCTATAGTCTACCAAAATTGTAGAGTTACAGTAACTGTACATCTATACAGTAAGCTGTAACATGATAACTGAATGCTTTGGGATTAGCATCCATGACACCTGGCTAGAGCCTCTAAGCAACAGCAAAAACAAGCAACGCCATCCCCAAATTGTAACAAAGCCATCAAAAATCTGTATAGTGCCAGTTAGCTCACAGAATCACAGAATGGTAGGGACCTCTGGAGATCATCTTGTCCAACCCCTGTCCTTGAGCAGGTACACCTACAGCAGGGGGCACAGGACTGTGTCCAGGCAGGTTTTGAATGTCTCCAGGGAAGGAGACTCCACAACCTCTGTGGGCAGGCTGTTCCACTGCTCTGTCACCCTCAAAGTAAAGAAGTTTTTTCTCATGTTTAAGTGGAACTTCCTGTGTTCCAACTTGTGCCCATTGCCCTTTGTCCTGTCATTGGGCACCACGGAAAAGAGTCTGGCCCCATCCTCTTGACACCCACCCTTCAGATATTTATAAGCATTGATAAGATCTCCCCTCAGTCTTCTCCAGGCTAAACAAACTCAAGTCTTTCCGCCTTTCCTTATAAGAGAGATGCTCCAGTCCCCTGATCATCTTCGTAGCTCTCCACTGGACTTGCTCCAGCAGTTCCCTGTCCTTCTTGTACTGGGGGCCCCAAAACTGGACACAGCACTCCAGATGTGACCTCACTAGGGTGGAGTAGAGGGGGAGGATAACCTCCCTCGACCCGCTGGCCGCACTCCTTTCAAGGCACCCCAGGATACTGTTGGCCTTCGTGGCCACAAGGGCACAGTGCTGGCTCATGATCAACCTGCTGTCCCACCAGCGCTCCCAGGTCCTTCTTAACAGAGCTGCTTTCCAGCAGGTCAACCCCCAACCTGTGCTGGTGCCTGGGGTTGTTCCTCCCCAGGGGCAGGACCCTACACTTGCTTTTGTTGAATTTCATGAGGTTCCCCTTGGTGCAACTCTCCAGCCTGTCCAGGTCTCACTGAAGGGCAGCACAGCCTTCTGGTGTATCAGCCACTCCTCCCAGCTTGGTATCGTCAGCGAACTTGCTGAGGTTATGCTCTATCTCTACGTCCAGGTCACTGATGAATATGTTGAACAGGACTGGACCCAGCACAGACCCCTGGGGAACACCGCTAGTTACGGGCCTCCAACCAGACTCTGCACCATTGACCATGACCCTCTGAGCTCTGCCATTCAGCCAGTTCTCTATGCACCTCACTGTCTTCTCATCTAACCCACACTTCCTTAGCTTGTCTGTGAGGATGTTATGGGAGACAGTGTCAGACGCCTTACTGAAGTTGAGATAAACAACATCCACTGCTCTCCCTTCATCTACCCAGCCAGTCACACCATCATAGAAGGCTATCAGGTTGGTCAAGCATGATCTTCCCTTGGTGAATCCATGTTGACTACTTCTGATAACCTTCTTTTCCTCTACATGCCTGGAGATGACCTCCAGGATGAACTGCTCCATCATCTTTCTGGGGATGGAGGCGAGGCTGACTGGCCTATAGTTTCCTCGGTCCTCCTCCTTGCCCTTTTTGAAGATCGGAGTGACATTGGCTACCCTCCAGTCCTCTGGCACCTCTCCTGTTCTCCATGACCTTTCAAAGATGATTGAGATGTTTTTCTGCAATGCATATCTGTGCTAGTAGAAGCCCCTAATGGTCATACATTTATGTATTAGTAAAGGTGAGTTTTACTGGATCTGTTTCACTATATCAGTATAAATTGCAACTTCGCCGGTATGCTGAATCCACATAAGATGTTCTGTGGCATCTAGGACACCAGTAACCCAGTAGCATGGACACAGCTTTAGAATAAAAAGTCTTAATCAAATACTAGAAAGCTGTAAATGTTTTTTCAGCATATAAACTACCTGGAGTGTTTCTTTCTGGAAGCTAGACCCAGAGTACTTTCTGAACAGAACTTCAATCAATTTAATTCTGTGTGTTTCTCTCTCAGGAGTAAACAAGTCTTTACCAGGCAAGAACAATTTAGAGCATTTCAGGATATCCAAGGCAGCTGCTTCAAGCCCTCACCTGAACACAGACTGCCATCATTCTTGAGTAAACTAAAAGCAGCAGCATATACACCTATGTGTATATGCTAAATAAATCAGCTAAATAAATCACTGCCAAGATAGCTTTGTCCACCAGAGATTCATGAGAACGTAACACTGAAGGCTGAAGCTAGAGGACTGTGAATAACTTCTCAAATAATTTGACTATCAATATTTGTCTTTCAATCACCCCTGAAGCACCCCTCCTCCCCCACTGGCTTCTACAGCAAGAGGAAGAGCTGTGGCATGTTCTCATGTTACACTCATTTAAATCCTGGACACAGCAAACAGTTTTTAGATACGCTGTTACCAGGCTTTTGCTTCCTTTCAAGCTTCTAGAATGAGTTGGGAACACCTGAACAGCTATCTGATATGCAACAGAGGTATAACGCGTCTGTCCAACCCACTTTTGATTGACGTTGCTGAGCCTATGGGAATAGGAACCATACAGCTGTGGATGCAGACAGCTTTATTACTTTATTTATCCCTGTTCATTATGTTGAAGTGGGAGCTCCACCCCATTTGGAGAGGAAAACTGGGAAGAGCAGTTTGGAACTCCTGGAAGGGCTTCCTTTCTTAGCCTCTACATTCTACTCTGCAAAGGACTCCTCAGAGGGATCTGTCCTGTTCTCATATCCATACAGTGTTAAGTGTGCCTGAGAGCAAGGTAATAAAATAAAATGAGCATGTCAATGCCCTATTGGGACAAAGCCTCATTCTTCTCCTGGCTGCTTCACCAAAACACAGAACTATGTGGGTTTTGAGATTTAATCTCATTACCTCTTTGGGTACCCGTCTTACCTGAAGCGTTCATTCTACTCTGAATCTCTGAAAGAACCATTTGCTGCTTCCAGGATCCCCTTATATAAAATAACAAAAATCACATCTACAAAATGGAGCTTTTGTCATGACTGGCCTCATCCATTTTACTAACTTCACTGGTGCCCACAATCGAAATGGTCTGTATTTCCCAGGCATCACGTACTATCACCTGAGGTTTATAAGCTTTTTTTTTTTTAAATAAGGTTTGTTTTGTTTGGGGTGTGTGAGCATTGCTTTTGAGTGCAAGACTATGATGAAGAAAATGGAGCAACAATGAACTAATTTGGTAACTAACTGGACATCTTTCAAAGGCTCATTAACAAATAAGAAAGCCTAGAATCATCACTAGAAGTGATCTGCAACTGCTAATTGCAACTTGTAACTTCAGCTTTTCACCTCATCTATCCAAATTTTCCAACATTTGCCTTCAAGCCTGTGATGAGCGCACACACAGAAAAAAAAGCATGGAAGCACAGACACAGGAGAAGAATTTTTTTTTAAAAAACAGTGACACCATTCATAGACATGAGGCAAGTCATTTCATCCAACTCTAGATGGCTCAAATTTTCAAATTAAAAGTTACATACTAATATAAAGCCTTCCTAATTAATAATCTAACAAATTAGTATTTGTACACTTAAGATCCATAAATCCTACAATTTCAGAAATTTTTTACTCTCTGCTCTTTCGATTAGATAATCAAAATTGTGCAAATTATAAGAACTAGGAAACATTTAGGACTTCAGGCATTCATTTTATATCCATTAAATGTAGTATTAGTCCTTCAGTCACACTGTGTCTATAACACTCCATGAAACAAAAATACGTGCTTTTCTTGTGCTCCACTGGCAAAACAAAAGGTCAGGCAACGAGGGAGAAGGGTGTTTTACACTTCTCTCTTGCAAAGAGGGCAAGCAAAGAAACAGAACACAAACTCATGTTTATTACCCTCAGGTAAAAGAATATATATGAAATGCAGATTGTCAGCAGTTGAACTTCATTTAAGCAGCTAGTACCTCTATAAATACATTTGGGGCAGTGAGGTGGGGGGTGTGGATATAAGAATCTCTATACCCTGCACATTATTACTAGATGAATTTATTATGGTCACTGTTATGTCAGTGAAGCACAGTGTATTCCAAATGAATTAATGATGCGATGGGATAACTCAAAATGTTCTGTCAACCCCAATGCTGTTCATTTCAGACAGGAAGGACCAATTCTTCTGCACTCTGGAATGCTGCTTTTAGTTCAATTTAAAATTACAGACACAGAGTGAGCTCTCTTATTAAAATTATTTCTTCCTTTTAAATTATTTTGACCTCCATAAAGTCGGAGCACATCTCAGGATGCTGCCTAGCTGGAGGCAGTAGCAAAAGGATTGTTTGGAAAAGGTAAAAACCTTGTAAAAAGGCAAGCAATTTAAAGGAGCTGTTTTCCCTAATCTCCTGTTTTCTATTGAAAAGATCCAATAAGTAACAGCCTGAGGTTAGTTTCAAATGATGTGCCCCATATCCCTGTTGCCAATGGAATTGCTTGGTTACTGTTTTTAATCACACCAAGAAAATTCAAGTCCTCCCAGACTTTCCTTACCAGTCAGCCCTAACCAAAGAAA